>CM060988.1:178965286-179623064 GCA_030765065.1 Deroplatys truncata
AGAGTAAAATGAGTTTCGTTTGATTTGTTTCCTCAATTAGCTTTGCATCTGTATTGCACTGAAAATACTGCTACATGCTGGAGTGAAGGCCAAAAGGTTACCTGAAAAATCTTATTATTACACTCACATGACTTTCTCTACTCTTGCACAAACTATTTTTACAAACGCTTATTCTCCATATGCTTCATGTTAATCGAGATATCGAAAGGTTAATCTTATTGATAATTTTCTTATAGATGCAAGGGGAATTGGTAGGCTTTAAGCGATAGTCAAATATTTTAAGAGCTGGTTGCTATGTGGAGCATTCCATTCTCTTTGTATTACCAGGACAAAAAAAATGAATAACGAATTTGAGAAAAAGTATAAGTATTGGAAAATTTAAGGGAATAACAAGCAATATCTCAAAAATGGTAACTCAAACAAATCTATATGACAAAAATTGCGTATTTTAACGCGATCTACATTTTTTGTGTAGTAAACTTTTGTCTGTCTCTTGTGGTTTACCAGTTATGCAAAAGTCGTTCACAATGAAGAATACTTTTGTAGATATTCCCAGAAAATTTGAGATATACTTTTTATTTGTCATGAAAATATCTTAAATATATGATATTTTAATCAAAATCGTTAGAGCCATTTTTGAGAAAATTAAAATTTTTCGAAAAATGTTCCATGTAAAGGATAATCTGGGGTGGGTGGGATTTTCTTCAAAACTTTCGTGTCGCAACTCTGGAAGATACTGAACCTAAATACCAAGTTTGGTGTTTATCGACTGTTCGTTTACGAGTTATGCTGTTCACAGACACACAGACACACACGGACATGTTTCCAAAAATGCTTTTTTTTTATTCAGGGAGTCTCAAAACATGTATTTCCGGGAAATCTCGGTATCGAATTTTTGGGTGAATACAATACTTCCCCTACTTACTATACGTAGTAGAGAAGGTAAAAACGAATTTATTTTGATCACCCCAACACGCACAGGGGGTGGCGCAACTCGCTGGCATCGAGATTCCGAGACCTTGGTGTGGAAATTAAGTGGAAGGCGTGGGTTTAATACTATACTGAAAAATTACATAACACACTTTACCTTTACATTCCTGGGATTTATTAACAACACGTCTGGCGACTCTACATATTTAACAAAGGAAAAGGGGTGGAGGGATGATGATGATGATGATATGCGGCTTAAGGGCGCTAAACTACTGAGGTCATCAGCGCCCTTACAATGTATAAAATATAAAGTCAAAATATAAAAAACAGGTAAAAGAACCGCATAATTAAAAACAGGACGTAAACCCGCGATGTCCAAAAGGCTAAAAATAACAATAAGATAACAATAACAACAATAATAACAACAATAAAATCAATAACAATAAAATCAATAACAACAATAAAATCAATAACAACAATAAAATCAATAACAACAATAATAACAATATAAATATCTGAAAAAACCAACACACTAAAAGCATAGGCAATAAATGATTAAAACGTGTCAAGAAATATAGAATGCGAGGGACATGAGCGCCATATGTCCACTGGGGATTAGAGTCCCCATAAAAACTGACAGAAGAAAAGTATTAAGCTAAAAGACGCTCAACGCATTAAATGCGCAGAGTAAAATCACTATCATGAATAAAACGTAAAACACATTCTATAGCACGCGTGTCGTCTGCCAAAACGTTGGCTAGGCCAATAGGCAGACCCACGCGGGCACGCAATGCAGCTAAAACCTGACACTCTGTTAAAATATGACGCACCGTCAAGGGCACGTCACACTGCCCACAGAGTGGTGCGGGGTCACCACTGAGCAAATACCTATGACTAAAAACACAATGTCCAATCCGTAAACGAGCTAAAATTACCTCTTCCCGACGACAAGAACGAGAAGAGGTATCCCAGATCAACGGGAAAGGCTTAACCTCCCGCAACTTGTTCCCCCGGAGGGCCGTCCACTCATCGCGCCAGCGCGAGAGGATGCGGCGACGTAAAACAACACACGAATCTGACGAGGGAACAACAGAGGTAAAAAATCTGGGTAATAAAATCGCCGATTTCGCAGCGGCGTCGGCAGACTCATTACCTGAGATGCCCACATGACCTGGAATCCACATGAAGGACACGCTGATGCCAGAGACACCCAGCGAGTGGAGCAGGTCATGTATGCGCTGTACGAGTGGGTGGAAATTGTACAGCGCAGTAATACTCTGAAGGGCACTCAGAGAGTCCGTACAAATAAAACAGTGCCGTAAGTCGTGCCGCTGAATGTATAAAACGGATTGATAAATGCTAAAAAGTTCGGCGGTAAAAATTGAACATTGTCGAGGTAAACGAAAAGTAAAACTCTGTACACCAAAAACAAAGGCACATCCTACTCCAACATCAGTCTTAGACCCATCGGTATATATAAAATGACAGTCCCCGAACTGCGCCTGTAGTTCTAAAAAGGCGGATCTAAGAACAGAAGCAGGGGTCGCATTTTTCGGCATCGACGTCAGCCCAAGGTGGATGTGGGCCTCAGCGCGCGACCATGGAGGAAAACGCGTTTCCCCTCGGGTAAGGGCCGGCGCTGGCGAAACGTCCAAATGCCGAAGTAGCAGTCGAAATCGAACCCCTGGGGGGAGCAATGCAGAGGAGCTAACTAAATATTGCCGATCAAACGAATCCTCGTAAAATACATCGAAGGACGGGTGGTTAGGCAAGCTTGAGAGCCGACAAGCATAGCTACATAAGAGCATCTCACGCCTGAAAGACAGCGGAGGCTCTGCAGCCTCAGCGTAAAGACTGGGCACGGGGCTAGTTGGAAAGGCCCCTATAGCGACTCTAATACCACGATGACGAATGGGATTCAAACGACGTAACACAGATGGACGTGCCGACGAATAAACAATACACCCGTAATCAAGTTTGGATCAGACCAAAGAGCGATAAAGGCGAAGAAGGACGGTACGATCAGCTCCCCAGGATGTGCCACTTAAAACACGTAAAAGATTAAGAGAACGGTCACACTTTGCTTTTAAAAAGGAAACGTGCGAGGTCCAACACAACTTTCTATCAAAAATCAACCCCAAAAATTTCGCCTCGTCTGCAAACGGAAGTATCCCTGGCCCAAGATGGAGAGAGAGCGGAGGGAAATACTTCCGGCGCCAGAAGTTGATGCAGACGGATTTCTCGGCGGAGAAATTAAAGCCGTTGGCGTTACTCCAGGCGTAGAGACGGTCGATACAGCCCTGGAGACGGCGTTCGAGTAGACAGGTCCGCCGTGAACTGCAATAAATAGCGAAATCGTCAACAAAAAGGGACGATGAAATGCCAGGTGGAATACAATCAACAATGGGGTTGATAGCAATCCCAAAAAGTGTGACACTGAGTACAGAGCCCTGCGGTACTCCGTTCTCTTGAATAAAACGACGAGATAAAACCGAGCCCACACGTACACGAAAGACGCGGTCCGTCATAAACTCCCGAAGAAATATGGGAAGACGACCGCGGATATTCCAATCGTGAAGTGTACGTAAAATGCCGCCCCTCCAACAAGTGTCATAAGCTTTCTCCAGGTAAAAAAATACAGCCACGGTTTGACACTTTCTCAGAAATCCATTCATAACATGCGTCGACAGGGACACCAGATGATCGACGGTAGAGCGATAGCGACGAAATCCGCACTGAGTGTTCGCTAAAAGTTCCTGAGACTCAAGCCACCATGTCAACCGCCCGTTGATCATGCGCTCCATCACCTTGCAAATGCAACTGGTGAGGGAGATAGGGCGGTAGCTGGAAGGTAGTTGGCGATCCTTCCCAGGCTTAAGAATAGGGACAATGGTGGTTTCGCGCCAAACGGAAGGAAAAAGGCCGTCTTGCCAAATACGGTTATAGACCTGTAGGAGAAAGAGTTTACTGTCGGCTGAAAGGTGCTTTAACATCAGGACATGAATGCCGTCCGGCCCAGGAGCGGAGTGCCTAGAGCAATGAAGAGCGTGCTCCAGCTCCCTCATTGTAAATAGTTCGTTATAGCATTCATCAGTAGCAGACCGAAAAGTATATGATGCGGAATCCAGCCGGTCTTTAAGAGAGCGAAAGCCGGCGGAATAATGGTCTGAACTGGAAACCGCCTCAAAGGCAGCACCCAGTGTGTTAGCGATGGCAGCCGGATCCACTATGGTGGCATTAGAAACCTGAAGGCCAGAAACAGTACAATGTGACACTTTACCTGAGAAGCGACGAAGTTTATCCCAAACAACGGATGAAGGCGTGAAACGATTAAAAGACTCGACAAAACGAGCCCAAGATGCCTTCTTGCTATCCTGAATAATGCGACGAGCCCTGGCGCGCGATTGTTTAAAAGTCACCAAATTATCAAGTGTAGGGTGTCGCCGAAACACCCTAAGTGCAGTCCTACGGGCACGAACGGCGTCCCGACAATCCTCGTTCCACCACGGAACAGGTGGCCGCCGAGGTTGGGAGGATGAACGGGGTATTGCGCGTTCGGCGGCAGAGAAAATAATAGACGTAAGGTGCTGCACTAGTTGGTTAATGTCGGAGAAGGGCTGGTCGTCAAAAAGCACGAGGCTGGAATACAAGCTCCAGTCGGCTTTTGCGAATATCCAGGTAGGTACTCTGGAATGCTGTACGTGGTGCGACAGAAGAGAAACGATGCAGGGGTAATGGTCGCTGGAGTAGGTGTCAGCGACGACGTTCCACTGAAGACGACGTGCAAGCTGGAGTGAGCAAATGGCAAGGTCCAGGTGAGAAAATGTACCAGAAGAATCAGAAATAAAAGTAGGTGCACCTGTATTGAGGATGGAAAGATTGAACTGATAAAAAATGTCGGAAAGAAGAGTTCCCCTCGCACAAGCCCTTGGCGAACCCCATAGTGGGTGATGGGCATTAAAATCTCCCAACAGAAGAAATGGTGTTGGGAGAGCGGACAGGAGAGATCGAATGTCCGCGGGAGCGAGGGGAGACGATGGAGGTGTATACACAGAACAAACAGAAAAGAAAAAACCGGGTAACTGCAGTCTAATGGCAACAGCTTGCAAGGCGGACGTAAGTGTGATAGTTTGAAAATGAACGTCATTACGCACCAAAATCATGACACCACCATGAGCAGGAGGACCCTCCTCCGGTTCAAGGTCGTAGCGAACCGGAGTATATCCTCGGAGATCAAAAGGATCGTGAGGGCGAAGCTTAGTCTCCTGCAAACATACGACCATAGGCGAATGGGAACGCAATAAAAGTTGCAGTTCCGCCCTATGCGATCGTACACCACGTACATTCCAGGTCAGGATAGCCATTAAGAATAAGGGGATAAACTGTCTATTTAGAAGGGCGGCTTAAAATTACCTTTTGTTTAACCTTTGGGCTCGGGCTTTTTGTATGGAGTTGGTCAGACTCCATAGCTTCCTCGGAGGGAGGGCCCACGCGCTCAGTGCCAGAAACCGATTCAAGCGCCGTGAATCGGTTCTGGGTGGCGATGGGTGAAGGGTGCCGCTGAGCGCGGCTTGTCCCAGGACCATCCTGGGACAGCGACCTCCGAGGAGGAGAAGGTGAACTTTTGTTACCGCGCGCACGCGGAGGGTCTTTCAAAAAATCTTCCCTACGAAGCTTCTGCTTGGGCTTCTTTTCAACGGCTTGCGACTTCATTGACTTGGGACCAGGTTTATACGGCTTGGTAACTGTAGCCTTAATAGACGGCCGGAGAGGAGTGGCGGTTAATCCAGTCAAGGTCCAGGTCTGAGTTTCGGCATCTACTCGTGGTACTGGCGAGGCAACAACAGAACTAAATGTGCCAGATCGCAGGAGTGAAGGTTGGCGCGCATGGAAACGCCTCCGGGCTTCAGCGAAGGAGAGTTTTTCCTTTACCCGGATCTCCTGGATCGCCTTCTCGTCCAAATACCGCGGACAGTCGGCAAACGAAGCAGAATGTGACCCTTTACAATTAACGCAGACGGGGGCTGTTGAACAGGTACCTTCGTGTGAGGGCTGGCTACATGTTGCACAGATGTTAACGGCACTCTTACAGGAGACTTGCGTATGCCCAAAACGTTGGCATTTAAAACAACGCAGAGGTCTAGGAATATAAGGCCTCACAGAAATCCGTTCGTACCCTGCGGAAATGCTCGTGGGCAGATCGACGCCATCAAATGTAATAAACAGGGTACGAGTGGGTACCAATACGCCGTCGCGTTTGGCCTGCACTCGATGCACTGCAGTCACCTTTTGATCAGATAGATATTCTACGAGATCCTCGTCCGATATACCATCGAGGCTATGGGTGGTAACGACGCCCCGACAGGAGTTCAATGTGCGGTGCTTCTCAACACGGATGGGGTAACCGTGGAGAAGCGTAGCGCGCAACAAGCTCTTACTTTGCTGATCGGACTTAGTTTGTGCCAATAAGGAACCATTCCGTAGACGAGTGCATGATTGAACCGCACCAGCAATAGCATCTATGCCCTTCTGAATTATAAAAGGGTTCACCTTCTCAAAGTTTTGTCCTTCTTCTGTTCTCGAAATGACCAAGTAACAACCAGATGACGGCGGTGCTACTTCTGTTACAATGACTTTTCGGCGCTTGTTGTTAATAATGGAGAAAGGGTGCTCCATAGCGAAAAAAATCCTCCACCATTGCAACCGTCTCCGACCTCGGGCTCTGACTTCTCGGGCGTTACCCCGGCTTGGGTGAGTGGCCTATCTATACCAGACTCACCCCAGGGTCACACCTCCCAGAACATAGACAGAGGGACCCAATCGCCGTCAGAAGTCAGCAGCTCATGCAATGGCCCCCCGCGGGACTGCAGTTGAACAGCGGATACGAACACAAACCCTACATGACGACCCCGGGTGGTGGGGATGACGCCATTACCCACTCACCCAGCTGCGCACGCGGTGCGCGGGTATCCGTCAAGCTGTGTCCACGGAGGATTTAAATAAAAAGATAAAAGAAACTAAAACTGTGTGGGCGTTTCGCACGCAAGGTAGGCCGGCGGGGAAGAAAAAGAGATGCGAATGTCGTGGTGCGAAATGGCCGGAAAGTGATAAGGGAAGAAAGAAACGATGGTGAGGTGCGGTATGAATGGAATGCAAAGAACGCACGAGAGCCTACCTTGGGTCCACCGGTCACTTGAAGAACCCACCTCGACCGGATGGGGGTGAGGGGATGAATATGGCGATGATTGGCTCGGGAACCCCCGGGTGCGCCAAAAACCCGTACTCACATAAGGTGAGCCCCTGGGGGGGGGGGGGTGGAGGGAGATGCCAGTAAACCGTACACCGGCTACACACACGTCTAACTCCAACGAACTCTTCCACTAGAGTGACACTTCCTTACCCCCACCACCCGTGTCTAGCCGAAACCAGACAGCGTTGACGTCATACTAGACAACTTCAGAAAGATCTTTCCCTTTGGCGTGGTCCGTACCGAAGGAAAAAACCGTTAAGCCGAAATATGACTAAAGAAACACAACAATGCTACGTCTGGTAGTAACAATACAGCACAACAGTGCGTATGGTAATGACAATAAAATTAATAATACGCCACAATACTGCAGAACAGTGCAAATGTCGATGATATGCGTTGTGTGTCTTGTTTGTTTCCATTCCGTCACGGTACCTGCTGTTGACAACAGTGATGTTCTGTTGCCCTCAAGTTTGTATTCAGTACTGCTCGGTTCTGTCTAGGGTTTTGTTTTTCCGACAGTGTTAGTTGTACGTACAGTGATACACAAAAGTATGGACAGGTTTACTGATGAATAGTTGGCCGATATGCACCTCAAGTATGGGTTCACTGAATGCAATGGAAGAGCGGCACAACTGAGCTGTTTCCGCACATCACAGTACCTTTGCATCTGCACAAACATCACCAAAGAAAATCTTCGACGGATTTTGTATCGTTTTCTGGGGTCTTTTGAGGTGTGGCCTTCACCTTACCTATCGCAGAGCATGGTGGCTTCATAACACAACAATAGCTTTTGTTTTTCTGGTGTTATTGAAGCCAAAACACGTTATTCTCTCAGAACCAGTCATGCCGTATACTAGCGAAATAATTACTCGTGGACGTATCGTGGGTATGTGGGAGGCTGGTCACACTGTTACAGCAATTGCAACTGCAGTGCATAAAAGTGGGGAAGACGGTCTACATACTCGTGGGCACTCCCCGTAAAGCATCCCCAGATGATGATATTCGTTTACTAAATGCAAATTGCTCTGTTGTTATAATTGACTGATCATGTTTAGAAACTAGAGGTAAATATGTATATGGTTTACCGAATATGACATACATATTATTGCAATAAAATTTGGTGATATTTTTGTCTATAATCCTGTTGTGTTCCTATGATCAGCAATATGTTAGTAAAGGCATATTAACCAATTATAGTTTGAATTAGAGGAAAACGTGCTGCTTTATTTATTTATTATTTAGTTATGTTTATTTCTATGCAGCAATAAGCATTCATATCACTCTGAGAATACAGTTCTGTTTATTTTTTGTTATAAAGTGCTGCTTGCTATGTACGACGGCTGATCAATAAAGACAGAGATTGATTTTTTCCTGAAGCTTTCTTGAGACTTTCCTGTCTCTACCATGAATATTTGAAAAGAGTGAGGTTTCATGTATAATGTCCATAGGCGGCAGCACTCTCGTATCGGTAGGTTGGTAGTAATGCTGTATATTGTTGACCCTAGTTGAATTTCGCATACCACAAAATGAAGGTGACACAAGAGGAGCAATAAATTTTGTTTTCGTTTAAATCATACAGCCTCTGAAACTTTGGAAAAGCTGAAGCAAGCATACGGTGAAGATCCACTACCTCATGCAACAGTGTTTAGGTGGTTCAAAGACTTCAAAGTAGAGCGAGTCCTTTGTGCTAAGCAAGGTGGGCCTGGTGCTTCGGCTTCTGCTATGACTGAAGTCATCAACACAGCTGCTGTGATTGCTGTTCCCACTCACACCACTGTTACAGCAGCGTACTACACGTCAGTATTGGCTACACCGAGGAAGCACATTGCAAGGAAACATCCAGAACTTATCACAACAACGTGCGGCCTCACGTTGCAAATCAAGTCCAGGAATTTTTGGCTAAATTCAACATTACCTGTGTGCCGCATCTGCCTTATAGCCCCAATCTTGTCCCCTGTGATTTCTTTTTATTCCCATCACTAAAGGCAAAACTCCGGGGCATTCGATTTGAGATCACTGAAGCAGCGCTGAAGAAAAGTGAGGCGATTCTCAAAGATCTGACAAAGAATAACCTGTACCATGTGTTCGAGGGCTGGCAGAGACGCTATAAAAAGTGCATTCAAGTAGGAGAGAACTACTTTGAAAAAGACCATGTCAACATTGAAATGTATTAATAAATATCTGTGAAAAAAATTAGTCTGTCTTTATTGATCAGCCCTCGTATTTAATGAACATCATTCAAGCTTTAATTTGCACCCCTTGACAATCTTCTCAAACTACACATTCTACATTTCGCTAACCTGGGCGCTCATCAAGTTTCCCCCTTAGCTTTTAACCCTTTCAAAGGCGTGTCCTGCACTAGCCGATAAGGTATGGGCTACCAATCACGATAAGAGGTCTGTATGACAAACTGAATGCACTCACTCTACCTCTTACTCTTTTAGTGAATGCAATAGAGGCGTGAATATATATTTCGTTTCTACGCTATTTTGTAACCTTTGTTGTGGTTACTTGTGTAACTATTTAGCAGAAGAAATGGCGCACCCTTGCACCGTGGCCTAAAGCAGTCAATGCAATGGCCATGGCTTCGCAAGGCAACGTACGATAAATAATGTGACGTAGACGCAAGGTGCAGTTAGATTTTGTTTGAAGCTCTTTTAACATATGGGCCTACGAGAAACTGGATCCTTCCGTGTTAGAATAGAAGATACTGGGCGTGCGAGATATGCCAGAACATCCCTCGCGTAACACGAGCTCTGACACAAGACAATCAACTGTTTTGAGAACGTACATGAACAACAATTGCAACCGTATCATCCACAGCAGGTGCATTCATTGCAACCAGTGGACTTCCCACTCCGATGATGTTTGCAAATTGGTTCCTACACAATGTGCAGAAAACCACAATCTCCCTGCTTTGGTGTTGTTTTAGATGAGGTCAACATGTTCAACAGTAGGAGTAGCTATGTATGGGATTACGAAAATCCAAAAGCACTGGTGTGTCAAAGGAGATGCTGAAACTGGCCAACGTCGTACATTTTTGGCACCTCTTTAGGAAACTATCCATCACTCGTCGTAGTTCATGTTGAGAATTTCTGGCAATTTCCTGGCGGATATTTTGTTTTAATTCTTCCAGGGTGTGTGGGTTTGTCTTGTACACTTTGTTTTAAGTTACCCCGGAGATAGAAAACGCAGGTTGGGGGACCGAGGGGGCCACAAATTTCTACTAATAATTCTGTCCTCAAACACACTTTCATAAAGTTGTTATGTAAAGCCTTTAAAAGTAGTTTTAAAAATTTTGTATGGTTTCACTCGCGCCTTTCTATGATAGCGGCAGGCGGCAACGAGCGCCGAGGTCGCGGACAGGAAAAACACCGCGCAGCCGGTTCGTAGTCTTTTGGCTCTTCATATATATGTCAGTCTGTCAACTGTGGGTGTGTCTTGGGCAGCATAACTCAAAAACGAAAATGCGAATAAGTACCAAACTTGGTATTTAAGTCCAGTATTCTCCAAGGATACGTCACGAAGATTTTCAAGAAAATCCCTCAACTCCCAACTGCACTTTACATGGAAGATTTTTTGAAATTTTTTATTTTCTATAAAATGGTTGCAACGATTTGAATTAAAATACAATATATTAAAGACATTCAGGTAGCAAATGTACATCTTGAATTTTCTGGGAATAGCTTGTGAAGTCCACTTTAGTTGGAAGAAGTGTTGTGTAATCTCGTGCAAGTGTAAACCGTTAAGTGATAGACGAAAAGGTACTGGAAAAGAAACGTAGATCTCTTTAAAACACACAGTTTATTTCAAATAAGTTTAATTATGGCATCAGTCATTTCTGAGATATCCGTTACTAATGGTTTCAATTGTTCATTTCTTAGTCATTCTTTTCAAGTCCTATCGATTTTCAGTTGTTTCTCGCGATGCCATGGAAACAGTATGGAATTTTAAGGCCAGCATATAGCGCCCAGTACTTAAACATTTGACTATCGCTGTTCTCTCTGTATCTATAACGAAATGTGTAACATAGCTATTTTTGCAAAGGTTTATTTGGATTAAATGTTGAGAAAGATATTGTCTTTACGTTGTTTGCACCACGCTTTGGGCATCATTTTGAAGAAGATGGTAATTTATTATCTCCACGTATGGACGTCAATTTGAAGTAGGTTGTATTGAAAGAGTTGTATTATATTTCAACTGTTGGGGAGCCGAACTTGAAGCAGCTGCAGCCTCACGTATGGTACCCAGTAGCGTTTGCCCCAATTTTTAAAAATATTAACTTTGTAATTTGACTGTTTCTTAAAGTATTATATATTTATGTTTGCCTCGGCTACGTCAGTATTTTTTTTAGAGACACGTTTCTCTTAGCAGGGTTGTGATGCGACAAGAATGTAAGCTTACACAGATTATAATTTTACTTCACTCCCTTAATTCTTGGCACGATTTAAATAACACTTCACTGATATAGAGAGCTGTGAGATTCTTTTTTTAATTGCATGCACTTTTTAACACGTAAACAATTTTCGTCTGACACTAATACATATTATATTTCTTGAGGACACTTTTTGCGTCTGGTTAGTAACGCTGTCTGCAGGAAACTGCAGTTTCTGATTGGCTAATCCTACTCCAATGGAATACGTTCATTTAACTAAAGCTTTTTGTGGTTGTTGATTGGCTATTTTATAAACTGTCACTAAAATTACATTATTATTACTCCAAGAATCACAAGTAGTACTGTTAAACTTTCTTACTCATTATTGACTCAAGGTTACCTCATTGTTACCTCATTGTTAGCAACTTTTAACTTTTTATTCTCACAGCTCCTACTTATTAAATTACGTAATATATTCACATAACATTATTACACATGTTTACAATAATATAAGCATATGTAATGACTGTTAAACACATTTTACAAATTATTACATACACATATTGCTTTAAGGCAGGTTGTTATTCAATTTACATATTATATAATTAGACTGAAATTATTTAAGTGTTAAAAATACTGCCTCAACGTAGTAGATAGAAAAATAAGCTTTAGTAAGAATAGCTTCGATAGTCACTAACAGCGGGTAGAAAAGTCATGTGAATTTAACACATCAGATTTTTCTGTCATATTTAACACGCGTTACAACAGAAGTGAAATATTATAACGTTTGGTGCACAGTAAAGCCCGTTATTTCACGCATTTTATCATACTTGTTTGCCTAAAAGGTGACAAAAGGTTTTGTTTGTAAACAGAATGAAATTTTACGAGGATATGGTGTGCAAAAATACAGCGATACAGAGTTATAGGTGGCCATGTTTATGTCCAGCATAAACCTCAGGCAGGTCATGCACGATCTGTGGGTCTTGTACAGCACTCTGCGTTTCTAGTAGGTCATGAATTATGAAGGAAAGTTACATCTACTTCTGTAACAAAAGCAAGGATTATGTCTCTAACCTAGTTCCAAGATATACTCTCCTATATCGTAAAATCTTTATAACTTCAATGAACATAACAAAAAAGATATGCAATTCTATAGCTGGAGGAAATTGCATAAAATCGGAATTGCCGGATTTAATAGTTATGAGAGTCAATCCAAAAGTAATGCCTCCTTTTTGTGTGTGTGTGTGTGTGTGTGTGTGTGCGTTGTCTTTGAGTGTTCGAGACAGATTATGTTGCTGAACCTTCCCGCTAGTGTCTTATTAGTTTCGTTGTCCTGCGACAGAGAGCAGCAGCAGGGGAGCGTTCCAAAATGATTACTGACAACGAGGTGCATACAAAACAGAGATGTATGAATGAATTCCTTACTGCTGAATAAATTGCGCCAGTTTAAATCCATCGACGCTTACTAAAGGTATATGAAGACGATACAGTAGATGTGAGTAATGTGAGGCGATGAGTACAGCGTTTCAAAAGTGGTGAAAAGGATGTACAGGACAAGCCACGCCCTGGTCCACCCTGCTCGACTGTCACAGCAAATAATGAGCACCTCTCGATCAACTCATCCGTAATGATCGGCGAGTTACGACCAAGGAATTGTGTATAGAGCTGAATGTCGGCTGTAGTGCCCTAAGAGGGGCACTATTTCTATTTTGAGCCTTGGTAACCCTGAAAGTTGTAGGTGCCATCTGACGTTTCCAATGGAAAGTTTGACACTTTTATCATAATCTATTTCAAACACTTTGTCAATGGAGTGTCATATGTTTTATTTACACTAACTTGAAAATTGTGTGTCAACAAAAACATGGAATTAACTCCTGAAAATCTTCGTGCAATGATTTATTACGACTTTCAACGTGGATTATCAAGACAAGAGTGCTTCGACCAACTAACTTCCACATTTGGCGACGAGGTTCCATCCTTTGCCACTGCGAAACGCTGGAATAACGAATTTAATCGTGGTCGCCGTTCGCTCAATGATGAAGTTCGTGAAGGTCATCCAAAATCAGTTGTTGTACCAGAAAACATTGATGCTGTGCAAGAACTAATAATGAAAGATCGTCATGCGACATATTGTGAGATTGAGGCAACCCTAGGCATTAGTTCCACCAGCATATATAAAATATTGCATGATTTAGTCATGAAAAAGGTTTGCTCTCGTTGGATCGCACATAATTTGACGCAATCTCAAAAAGATCCTCGTGTTGATTGGTGTACAAAAATGCTCAAGAAATACAATAGCGGTGCCTCAAAAGACGTATATAAGATTGTAACAGGTGACGAATCATGGATCTATGCGTATGACCGGTACGTAAACAGCAGTCGACTGTATGGGTGTTTCAAGATGAAGCAAATCCAACAAAAGTTGTCGCACTCGAAGCAAATGGTCGCCTGCTTTATCAGCAAAACTGGCCATGTGGCAACAATGCCTTTAAAGGAACCTAAAACGGCCAATGCCAAACGGTACACAACCATTTGTTTGCCGGAAGCTTTCGGTGAAGTAAGGAAAACCAACAAGAACCGTAGGATCGTTCTTCATCAAGACAATGCGAGCGCACACATATCTCGTCTAACAACAGAGTATTTGAAGGCTCAAAAAATGGAATTGATGGATCATCCACCATACAGTCCTGATTTGGCACCAATAACTTCTTTTTGTTCCCGAACATCAAGAATAAATTGCGTGGACAACGATTTTCGTTGGCAGAAGAAGCCGTTGATACCTTCAAAAACCATGTTTAGGAGGTGTCTCAAGAAGACTGGAATAAATACTTCGACAAATGGTTCAAACGAATGCAAAAGAGTATTGATCATAAACGAGAATGTTTTGAAAAACAATAAAGCAGTTTTCAATTAGAAATTACTGTGTTTTAATTATTAGGCTCAAAATATAAATAGTGCCCCTCGTAGACAAGATGTTACACAAACTTAATTAACGCAAAGTGTGCGTGAGATGGGTCCCGCGGATGCTTTCACAAGAGCAAAAAGCTCATCGAATGGAAATTTGTCAGGACCTGCTGGACCAATACGATGCTAAAGGTGGCAATTTTGTGAACTACATCATCACCGGAGATGGGACGTGCTGTCACTACTACGAGCCAGAATCTAAATGTCAGTTCATGGAGTGGCGACATCCGACTTCTCCAACAAATACGTTAAAGGCACAGTCATCCACAGCTGTAAGACAGTGGCTAGCCTCGGCTGATTCACAGTTTTACAAGCGTGGCATGTAGGTTCTTGTTCATGTTGGCAAAAGTGCGTAACGAATCGTGGCGATTATGTGGAAAAATAAGTATGTAGCTGAAATATTGCTCTATATAACTGTGTTATTGTGCTTTCTGTATCTGTTGTAGTTTCCATGAAAATAAATAGGAGGTATTACTTTCAGAATGATATAATAAAAAGAATTACTGAATTAATAAAAAGATCTGGCGTTACATACATGTGACTTCCCCTACCCAACGTCGTTTAATTTTATATCTCTACTAAAAACTACTCACACAAAGTTTATTTTTCTTTCAACTTTATTCTAATCGAGATAAACGTTTGTATAAACAGGTTCATCTTGTATCTCGTTGTACGTAAAAGATAGACACAGCAGCGTGAAGCAATAATCAAATGTTTAAAACGAAGCTGCTATATCTAGCTCTAAAAATCCATACTCATTGTCTAAGAAAACATATTCTTATGCTATAAATTAGAATATATATTATTTAAACCTAGAAGATCATGGATTTGAAATACATACACTATGTGATCAAAAGTATCCGGACACGCCCACAAACATACGTTTTTCATCTTAGGTGCATTGTGCTGCCATCTACTGCCTGGTACTCATTATCCACGACCTCTGTAGTCATTAGACATCGTGAAACAGCAGAACGAGACGCTCCGTGGAACTCACGGACTTCAAACGTGGTCAGGTTATTGGGTGTCACTTGTCTCAAAAGTCTGTACGCGAGATTTCCACACTCCTAAACATCCCTAGGTTGACTGTTTCTGATGTGATATTGAAGTGGAAACACGAAGGGACATGTACAGCACAAACGTGTACAGGCCGACCTCGTCTGTTCACTGACAGAGACCGCCGACATTTGAAGAGCGTCGTAAAGAGTAATAGGCAGACATCTATCCAGACCATCACACAGGAATTCCAAACTGCATCAGGATCCACTCCAAGTACTATGACAGTTAGGCGTGAGATGAGAAACCTTGGATTCCATGGTCGAGCGGCTGCTCATAAGCCACGCATCATGCAGGAAAATGCCAAACGACGCCTTGCTTGCTGTAAGGAGCGTCAACATTACACGATTGAACACTGGCAAAAAGTTGTGTGGAGTGACGAATCACGGTACACAATGTGGCGATCCGATGGCAGGGTGTGGTTATGGCGAATACCCGGTGAACGTCATGCTGCCAGCGTGTGTAATGCCAACAGTGAAATTCGGAGGTGGTGATGTTATGGTGTGGTCGTGTTTTTCCTGGAGAAGGCTTGCACCCCTTGTTGTTTTGCGTGGCACGATCACAGCGCAGACGTACATTGATATTTTAAGCATCTTCTTGCTTCCCACTGTTGAGGAGCAATTCGGGGATGGCGATTGCATCTTTCAACACGATCGAGCACCTGTTCATACTGCACGGGCTGTGGCGGAGTGGTTACACGACAATAACATCTCTGTAATGGACTGGCGTGCACAAAGTCCTGACTTGTATCCTATAGAACACCTTTGGGATGTTTTGGAACGCCGACTTCGTGCCAGGCCTCACCATCGATACCTCTCTTCAGTTCCGCATTCCGTGAAGAATGGGCTGCCATTCCCCAAGTATGCCTGCGAGAGTGAACGCTGTCATCAAGGCTAAGGGTGGGCCAACACCATATTGACTTCCAGCATTGCCGATAGAGGGCGCCACGAACTTGTACGTCATTTTCAGCCAGGTGTCCGGATACTTTTGATCACGTAGTATATGCTAGAAGCTATAAAAGGTATTTTTGAAGCTCCAGCAGGCCATGGACTATAGATTCTTTTGCTAGAAGTTAGGGACAGTATTTTTGTAACTCTGGCAAATGATCGACTTCAGATTCTTATGCTAGACGTTAGAGAAGGTATTATTTGAAACTCTAGCAGTCCATGACTTCAGATTCTGATGCTAGAAGTTATAGAAGGTGTTTTTGAAACTAGAAGGTCATGGTCTTCACATTCTTGTGTGAAATGTTAGAGAAGCTATTTTTTAAACTAGAAGGCCATGGAATTCAGGTTCTTGTGTCAGAAGTTAGATAAGGTATTGTTTGAAGCTCTAGTAGGCCTTGAGTTCAGATTCTTGTGCTAGAATCTATACAATGTATTGTTTGAAACTAGGCGGCCATGCCTTGCAGAACGTCGGTTCGAACGTGGTTTGAGGATTCATCACCAGTAATTTGAAACAATGAGGGAAGCTACGTGCTGACCCAAACTAATCTAACAAGAAAAGTTTGGTGCGCCAGCCAGCCATGTTGACTAACAGTTTGTTACTGTACTGCAAGTATTTCCATTACCAACAAAGCCTCTGTGTTTGTGTTTTTAAACGGGATACAATTTCAGAGTACCATTAACGTCGCAGTTTTCCTGGGGGCCCTCTGCGTGTTTTAGACATGTTTACCAATTTCGCCTTGTGTAGCCAAACAACGCTGAGTTCTCAAGCCGTGGGGCACGACCCCTTTGTTATTACTGGACACTCCTGGTCATTATACTTCAACATTGTTATATTCACTCCCAGCATGCTCTGTTCCTGGATAACAGAAGTGAACAAAGAGCTGACTGGTTGAAAAGGGAGAATTCCTCTCTCAAAATGGTACATTTATATATTATATACTAGCTGGCGCACCTGGCGGTACAGGGGTAGACTCTAAACCTGGAATGACGATTTGAGATTAACTTCCCATTCATTTCTTATGAATGTATTGTACAATGATCTAGAAGGTATTTATGATTAATCCTAACCTTCACCACTCTAAAGTAATATTGTTAAGTTTTCGAACAACGCGGGATAGCTAAGGGGTAACGTCCATGGCCAGCATTCGGGAGGTCCCGGTTCGATACGCGCGGCCAAGCTTTCTGACATATTGATTTTCTCGGGGTTTTCCCGGAGCGCTAGGCGAATGCTGGAAAGTTTCGTTAAATCCCCAAAATTACCTGGCCCTCCATTTCACCTCAATTCTCATTTCAGTTCAGCTTTCATTTGTTTGGTCTATTTCAGGGTTGAAAGTGTCGGCAGGAGTCTCGTTGTTGTATGGCAGGGGAAAAGGATGCTCTATGTAGCCTTCCGTCCCCAGGAATGGGGGCGGTTCCGGGCCCACCAATGGGACGTGCAAGTCTGCAGAGGCGGAGAAAAGAGCGCTTGCACCAGTTGGCATCCGGAGAGTTTCAATCTATAAAAGGTAGGGACCCTGCCTCTGCCTTGTGCCTCCTGGTCCGGCCGTCCTCTGTCTCCTACCTCCTCACCGCTCCCTCCCCGGTGCACTCCGAAAGGGCTTAGGCACAAAAGAACTTGTAAGTCGAGGTGCTAAGTCCCCTCCTCACCTGGTTCTTGAGATTTTTATAATAAACGAAAAATCCCGATATTCTCAGAAATATCTCTTGGTACTGTATTTCTGATCCCTTTAAGGATGCCCATCTGTGGGAAAAGGAGACCAAAAATTTGCTAAAATTCATAATTATGGATTTTAGTGTTATTAAATACTAAAAACGTTATAACTTTAGTTCTATGTAACTTTTATAGCTGTACAAACTTATAATACATGTCCTATAGCGATTTAAATGTCTGCCTATAAGCCTAGCTTCCTATACAATTGTGATAAAAAGAAGATGAGTTTTGCTTACATAAAGTTGAGCTGACCATTTAAGAGAGGCCTAAAGAATCTTAAAATACTAAATTAGCTGCAGAGGAGCAGAAAAAGAGAAGGGAGGAACTGAATAAGTAATACATGCGTTTTAAACAACATTAAGTAAGAAACAGTGTAACTTTAGCGTTATAATTTTTAAGCCCTCTTTTCTCGAGGTTTCACTTCCCGTCAAATTCTCATTTTCAAATTTACGCATAAATCAATGAAATTTCGTGTACCTTCTTGTTAATAACAGATTAAAAAAACATGATGTGTTACATTCACATGACTTTCCGTATCCTCTTTCGCTTATTGGTGGGTATACAAATTATTCTTACGAAAGTGTATTTTCCTAACTACTTCTTAATCAAGCTAAAACTATCCGGAAATAGACGCTATATACTGGGCTTAAAATGCTACGTTCTTTGCGTGATATCACGGGAAACAATTGGATATCGAAAGGACATGAAAAGTATGACAAAAGCATTGAATAATTCAAACTATTAATAACGGATATCTGAGAAATAGTTGATACCACAAAAAGCTTATTTGAAATAAATTGTGTGTTTTAAAAGGTCTATAATTTTTGTGTCATGCATTTTAGTATATCGCTTAACGTTTCTAGGGAATAGTTACCCCGAAAGGAGATCTAACCTACAAACTACAACTTGTTGGGAATATGAAAAATCTGATGTGTTATACTCACATGACTTTCTCTACTCTTATACAAACTATTTTTACAAAAGCTTATTCTCCATATGCTTCATGCTAATCGAGATGTTAATCTTATTGCTGATCTTCTTGTAGATGCAAGGGGAATTGGTAGGCTTTAAGCGATAGTCAAATATTTTAAGAGCTGGTTGCTATGTCGAGTATTCCATTCTCTTTGTATTACCAGGACAAAAAGAAAAAATGAATAACGAATTTGAGAAAAAGTATAAGTATTGGAAAATTTAATGGAATAACAAGCAATATCTCGAAAATGGTTCACCCAACAACAAAAAAGTATTTGACATAAATTGTGTATTTTAAGGCGATCTACATTTATTCTGTAGTAAACGTTTGTCTATCTCTTATGGTTTACCACTTATGCAAAAGTCATTCACAATGAAGAATACTTTTGGGGACCTTCGAGATATACATTTCATTTGTCATTAAAACATCAAAAACATATGATTTTTTAATCAAAATCGTTAGAACCATTTTTGAGAAAATTAAAATTTTCGAAAAATGTTGCATGTAAAGGGTAATCCGAGGTGGGGCGATTTTCTTTAAAACCTTAGTGTCGCATCTCTGGAAGATACTGAGCCTAAAACCAAGTTTGGTGTTTATCCGACTGTTCGTTTCTGAGTTATGCTGTTCACAGACACACACACTGACATGTTTCCAAACATTGCTTTTTTTGGATTCAGGGGGTCTCAAAACATTTATTTCCGGTGAAATATCGGTATAGAATTTTTGGGTGGAATAAAATACTTTACCTACTTACTATACGTAGTAGAGAAAGTAAAAATGAATAACGAATTTGAGAAAAAGTATAAGTATTGGAAAATTTAAGGGAATAACAAGCAATATCTCGAAAATGGTTCACCCAACAAAAAGAATGTATATGACATAAATTGTGTATTTTAACGCGATCTACATTTTTGTGTAGTAAAATTTTGTCTATCTCTTATGGTTTACCAGTTATGCAAAAGTCTTTCACAATGAAGAATACTTTTCGAGACATTGCCAGAAAACTCGAGAATATACATTTTATTTGTCATGAAAATATCTTAAACATATATTTTATTCAAAATCGTTGGGCCATTTTTGAGAAAAATAAAATTTTCGAAAAATGTTCCATGTAAATGGTAGTCTGGGGTGGGAGTATTTTCTTGAAAACCTTCGTGTCGCATCTCCGGAAGATATTGAACCTAAATACCAAGTTTGGTGTTTATCCGACTGTTCGTTTCTGAGTTATGCTGTTCACAGACAGACACACACACACACACACACACGGACATGTTTCCAAAAAAAATTTGATTCAGGGGGTCTCAAAACATATATTTCCGGTGAAATCTCGGTATCGAATTTTTGGGTGGAATACAATACTTCCCCTACTTACTATACGTAGTAGAGAAAGTAAAAATCTTTGAACCAGATTAGTAAAGGATTGCATCGTGTGGGAGTATTTTGAGTGTATAAAAGTGCTTAAACAAAGTTTGCGAGAATACAAGGCTTAAAGTTTGGGAGTGCTTATTAATAAACATGCGCGCGTCCATTTTAGCTTCAATTAATAGATATTTTAAATGCGTTAAGTGAAAAAGTTTACTGTTTTCTTAAAACTTAGAATTTAGCCTATTTTATTATGAAACAATTTAATGTTTTTCATTTCTAATATTTTTAGCACTACATTTCGTCAACATTGAACTGTAATTAAAGCTAAAATTAATATTCCTAAAAATACTAATATTAAATTATATTCATATGAAAATTTAATGAATCCTAATGTTGCAACTACAGGGTGATTTATGAAGAACTGACACATGTATTTCTTTAATTACTCTGTTCGAAATGCACTCAATGCCCCAATTTTAGCATCAAATTAAGCACGATGTTCTGGAGTTTCGATTGTTTGACACTAGAGCGCAGATGTTCATGTTTTATTCGTAATTGTTACTTTTATTGTCAGCAACTGTTTTCAAGACTTTGTTCTGGTCAACGTGAGAATGGAGCACACATAAAATGAATGGATCTTCCTTGTAAAGCATTACTCAATTACGAATTCAATTATAGCTACTCAAAGGGCATACCAGAGGGAATTTGGTGTTCGGAATCCAACCGCAAAGAAACACAGTACTGGGACTGACAAACAAATTGGAAACAACCGGATCTCTGGTGAGTGAAAAAGGAAAAAGTCGTTCATTTAGGCTTCCCACGGTTGTTGTTGACGCAAGAGCACGACTGGATCAGTCACCCAAAAATCATTAAGATGTTTGTCGCAAGAGACAGGGTACAGCTACTCGATGTGTCAGAGAGCTGTGAAAAGTGCAGGCCTAAAGCCGTATAGGATTACGGTTGTCCATCAGTTACAGGAACCAGATTAGGATAGACGACTGAATTATTGTCGTTGGTTTCAGGCGTTTATTGTGCATTACATGGTTCACAGATGAAGCATGTTTCCATTTATCCGGCTATGTGACCTCAAATAACTCACGCTATTGGGCCAGCGAAAATCCACATGTTATTCATGTAGCACCTATGCACCCGATTAAAATCGAAGTTTGGTGCGCAGTATACGCACAGAGAATATTGGGAACAAATGTTTTAAAACAAGTGAACACTGCAGAGTACTGACGGATTTTCATTGAGTTTGCTGAGCAACTAGACGATGTAGAGCTGAGTCAAGGATATTTTCAGCAGGACGGCGCTACATGCCATACATCAAATGAATGCATGGCGTTAAATGCAAGTTTCTTTGACGACCGGACAATTTCCAAGAACCTGTGGCCACCGAGATCTCCGGATTTGACATCGCCGGAGTTCTTACTATAGGGTTACTTAAAAGACAGTGTTTATGCCACACATCCTCAGACATTGGACGATCTGAAGCACAACATTACACAGAAGATTCAAGCTACTGACAATAGAGTCCTCCAACGAGTGGCCAATAACATGGAACGTGTTGAATTGTGCCTTATGCAGAACGGAGGACATTTTCAACGTTTGCTATAGAAGTAAATAATCTCTCAAAATTTCTCTGCATTTCAGGTATAATAATTTGAGGTAGTATAACTCGTTTTGAAACAATTAAAGAAATAAATGTGTCAATTCTTCATAAATCACCCTGTAGAATTCTAAAAGCTGCTTAAAATTTCACAGAAGCATTATCTTAATATGCAATTTGGAATGTTTACCTCAGTGACGCAATGTAGTGAACTGGTATTGGTTGAGAATGTTGGAAATAATATTGCAATTGCCGAACCAGTTTTCAGAATTCCTACTACTGCGAGTCTCAACGTTTACTGTAATTAGCAAGAAGAGAATCGATTTAACAGCCATTTCTGAAACAAAAGGCATGTGGACGAGTTTTAAAACAATCAGTAGGTTCAGAAAGACTGCCTCTCTCTCCCCCATCAAAGAGAATAAGGTTTACTTTCTAGTTGTGCTAAAAAGTTTGTCCAGCCACCGCTGGCTGTATTTGCTGATTGCAGCTCTTTGATGTTTGTTTGTTTGTTGCAAAACAATGCCATCAAATGGTTTTACACTTTGACACAGGGAATATCTAAACACTGCCATTTACGAGTCTGTTCCTTGTACGCTTTACATAGCCAGTTGCCATAGCAACCACACAGACGGTTCTCCCGTCTCGTTTCCTGCTCTGTACTGGCTCAATTGCTCGGCTCGCTTGCATTAAGATGGGAAACACTCACACGACTTTCTCTATCCATAGCAATTTCCCATATATCCGTAATACATTAAGACTATTTACATAAAAGTTGGATCTTCAATCTCAGGCGGGAACGTCCGTGACCCGCATTCGGGAGGTCGTGTATTCGATTTCCGCGGTCGAATGCTGGGGAGTTCCATTAAATCCCCCGAATTTCCTGTCCCTCCATTTCACCACCATTCTCATTTCACTTCATCTTTCATCTGCATGGTCTGTTTCACGGTTGAAAGTGTCGAGAAAGTCTCCGGGGAAAAGGATGCTCTATGTAACCCTTCGTCCCTCGCGGCGGTCTCCGACTCCCGAACCCCCCAGTGGGATGTGCAAGCCTGCAGAGGGAAAGGGGAGACGGGTGCACCAGTTACCATCCGGGAGTTTCAATCTGTAAAAGGTAAGGACCCCGCCCTCTGCCCTGTCGTGCCTCCTGGTTCGGTCGCCCTCCGTATCCTCTCACCCCATCTTGCCGCGGGCGCACCGTCAGGGGCTTCAGGCACAACAGATCTTGTAGGTCGAGGTATTGAAACCCCCCGTACCTACACCTACTCCTACTAGCTGTTAAACGTTAAGCAACAGATGAAAACCACTAACAAGAAATGTATATCTCTTTAAAACACACAGCAAACTTCAAATAAACGTTCTGTAACAACGCTATCTGCTGTTATTAGTTTAAATGTTTGTTATCTTAACTTTCTCACTAAGTCGAGGGAGCATTGCACTCTACACAAAAATTCAATATAGAGAATTCACAGGAAGTACAACTTTTAAGATACTTAAATCCCAACCAAAAGGTATGCATGCCACTATGTCTGCCTCTGGACACCATAACTCGAAAACGAAATGCCGTTTAATTACCAAACTTGGTAGTTAAGTTCAGCAATTTTCAAGAATACAGTACAAAGGTTTTCAAGAAAATCCCCCACCCCAGATTACCCTTTACTTGGAACATTTTTCGAAAATTTTAATTTTCTCAAAGATGGCTCTAACGATTTTGATTAAAATATCATATGTTTAAGATATTTTCATGACAAATGAAATTTATATCTTGAATTTTCTGGGAATGTCACCAAAAGTACTCTTCATTGTGAACGGCTTTTGCGTAACTGGTAAACCATACGAGATAGACAAAACTTTACTACACAAAAATGTAGTTCGCTTTAAAATACACAATTTATATCATATGCTTTATTTGTTGAGTGAACCATTTTCGAGATATTGCTTGTTATTCCCTTAAATTTTTCAATGCTTATTTTCTCAAATGGAATTCGTTATTCATTTTTTTGTCTTGGATATGCAAAGAGTATTAATCTGTGGCAAAGGGAATGGTGCTGCACCTAGCAACCAGCTATTAAGAGATATGTATATGCTTATATTGCCCTTGCAAATACAAAACAAGGGGAACATAGTATACCTTAAGCGATAGTCAAATATTTTTATAACTGTCGCTATGTGTAAAATGTAACTCTCTTTGCATGTCAAAAGATCGTTTCTGTAAATGTTTATCTCGATTAATATGAAATAGATGGAGAATAAGGGTTTGTAAAAATAGTTTGTACAAGAGTAGAGAAAGTCATGTGAGTGTAACACATCAGAATTTTAACGTAGTCCGCTTGCTTCTCAATACACATGGTCCATCGTTCACAAGCTTTCTGACGCCCTCAGAGAAAAAAAGGTTTTCAGTTGAACAGCAAATTATGTATGCGCCGCTTCCTTCAGTTCTTGGTCTGTGGTGAATCAAGGCCCCTTATGGCATTTTTAAGTGAACCAAAACAGATATGGTCTACCACTTCATCGACAGTCGATCTTCAGTTGTCTGAATCAGGATATGGCCTTGCTCAATGTTGTGTTCACTAGTGGATATGGATGGTGTCCTGCTCTTTCCTCGTCTTTCACAGTTGTCCGACCATTTTTTAACTTTTTAATCCATTTCGTACACATTTCACCAGGGTAAACATTGCTCTCATATTGTACGAGAACTCTCCAATGGATTTCGTCTCCTGGTACACCTTCAGACGACGAAAAACGGATAACTGCACGCTGTTCTTCTTTGGTGTAAACGGTGAGGGGTGCAGCATCTTTATGCGATAACAATGCAACGATCATTGGAGAGATAACGGTGAAACATTCCACAAGCGGAGACAAAAGGAACATGTCGACGTGCTCGCACACAAACGGTACAGCCAAGCTACAAAAAATTAAAAATAGCGTGCAGATACTTATCGACTTACCCTCGCATAGAACTGATAAAACAGTAGAAATAGACAAAAAAGTACTACACAAAAAATATAAATATCTTGAAACCACACAATTTACAAGATATCCTTTGTTATTTGTTTGAACCCTTTATATTTTGAAGTGGTCGTCATTAAGATTTTTTCGCGATATGTTAAAGGATGGTGAAATTTCATGGTCATATACAACGAAACGCATAACGCAATGTTTCTCTAAACGTGTTTTCTTCTTAAACAGTTATAGAAGAAAACAATCAAACCTACAAACAATCCTCTTTGTAGAATTGGATTAGATTGACTACGGAGAAGAGTCGGCACCGATTAAGAGTGGATATTGTACCGGCGTCCCGAATGAGGCGAGAGGAGACACCAGGAGGCCGGATCCAGCAGCGAAGACACAGCAATGATAGGATCGGTAATTTTCCAGATAGAGACACCCCGGCATACGGACAGGCAAACACCGGATCCCACTCCACACACAGGGGGTCCAATGCCACTCAAAGCGGGTTCCAATACCTGACAGCCAGCCGAAAGCCGAGGGTAAGAGAAAATCACAAAGAGAATCCTTCTCCCCCGCCACGCTGCACCGAAACACAATCACAGACACTTCCGACCCTGAAAGAGCCCAACGGAATAAAGGATGAATGAAATGAAGAATGGAAGAAATGAAGGACAGGAAATTCTGAGGCTGAAAGAAAGCGCTCCAGCATTCACGTAACGACCCGGGAAAACCCCGAAAGACCCATGAGTTAGAGTACAAGGATCGGGGATCAAAGCCTGGACCTCCTGAATGCGGGCAACAGACGAGGTTGCGTGAGCCATCCCGCTCGGCCCTCTTTGTAGGACTTACAAGCGAATACCTTGGGTCAGTAGACTGTCGAGGAGCAAGCAAACTCTGGATCATAGCACATCCAGAATGGGTGACCACCTCAATGTCTTGGGTCAGTAGACTGTCGAGGAGCAAACAAACCCTGGATCAGAGAACATCCAGGATGAGTGATCGCCCAATGTCTTGGGTGAGTAGACTGTCGAGGAGCAACAAAAACCCTGGATCATAGCACATCCAGAATGGGTGACCACCTCAATGTCTTGGATCAGTAGACTGTCGAGGAGCAAACAAACTCTGGATCATAGAACATCCAGGATGAGTGATCGCCCAATGTCTTGGGTGAGTAGACTGTCCAGGAGCAAACAAACCCTGGATCATAGAACATCCAGAATGGGTGACCACCTCAATGTCTTGGGTCAGTAGACTGTCGAGGAGCAAACAAACCCTGGATCATAGAACATCCAGGATGAGTGATCGCCCAATGCCATGGGTGAGTAGACTGTCGAGGAGCAACAAAAACCCTGGATCATAGCACATCCAGAATGGGTGACCACCTCAATGTCTTGGTTCAGTAGACTGTCGAGGAGCAAACAAACCCTGGATCATAGAACATCCAGGATGAGTGATCGCCCAATGTCTTGGGTGAGTAGACTGTCGAGGAGCAACAAAAACCCTGGATCACAGCACATCCAGAATGGGTGACCACCTCAATGTCTTGGATCAGTAGACTGTCGAGGAGCAAACAAGCTCTGGATCATAGAACATCCAGGATGAGTGATCGCCCAATGTCTTGGGTGAGTAGACTGTCCAGGAGCAAACAAACCCTGGATCATAGAACATCCAGAATGGGTGACCACCTCAATGTCTTGGGTCAGTAGACTGTCGAGGAGCAAACAAACCCTGGATCATAGAACATCCAGGATGAGTGATCGCCCAATGTCTTGGGTGAGTAGACTGTCGAGGAGCAACAAAAACCCTGGATCATAGCACATCCAGAATGGGTGACCACCTCAATGTCTTGGGTCAGTAGACTGTCGAGGAGCAAACAAACCCTGGATCATAGAACATACAGGATGAGTGATCGCACCAAGTCTTGGGTGAGTAGCCCGTCGAGGAGCAACAAAAACCCTGGATCATAGCACATCCAGGATAAGAGATCACCTCAATATCTTGGGTCAGTAGCCTGTCGAGGAACAAGCAAACTCTGGATCATAGCACATCCAGAATGGGTGATCACCTCAATGTCTTGGGTCAGTAGGCTGTCAAGGAGCAAGCAAACCCTGGATCATAGCACATCTAGAATGGGTGATCACCTCAATGTCTTCGGTCAATAGGCTGTCAAGGAGCAAGCAAACTCTGGATCATAGCACATCCAGGATGGGTGATCAGTCCAATGTCTTGGGTCAGTAGACTGTCGAGGTGCAAGCAAATCCTGGATCATAGCACATCCAGGATGAGTGATCACCTCAATGCCTTGGGTCAGTAGACTGTCGAGGAGCAAACAAACCCTGGCTCATAGCACATCCAGGATGAGTGATCACCTCAATGTCTTGTGTCAGTAGACTGTCGAGGAGCAAGCAAACCCTGGATCATAGCACATCCAGAATGGGTGATCACCTCAATGTCTTGGGTCAGTAGGCTGTCAAAGAGCAAGCAAACTCTGGATCATAGCACATCCAGGATGGGTGATCAGTCCAATGTCTTGGGTCAGTAGACTGTCGAGGAGCAAGGAAATCCTGGATCATAGCACATCCAGGATGAGTGATCACCTCAATGTCTTGGGTCAGTAGACTGTCGAGGAGCAAACAAACCCTGGATCATAGAACATCCAGGATGAGTGATCACCTCAATGTCTTGTGTCAGTAGACTGTCGAGGAGCAAGCAAACCCTGGATCATAGCACATCCAGGATGAGTGATCACCTCAATGTCTTTGGTCAGTAGCCTGTCGAGGAGCAAGCAAACTCTGGATCATAGCACATCCAGAATGGGTGATCACCTCAATGTCTTGGGTCAGTAGACTGTCGAGGAGCAAGCAAACTCTGGAACATAGCACATCCAGGATAGGTGATCAGTCCAAAGTCTTGGGTCAGTAGACTGTCGAGGAGCAAGCAAATTCTGGATCATAGCACATCCAGGATGAGTGATCACCTCAATGTCTTGGGTCAGTAGACTGTCGAGGCGCAAGCAAACTCTGGATCATAGCACATCCAGGATGAGTGATCACCTCAATGTCTTGGATCAGTAGCCTGTCGAGGAGCAAGCAAACACTAGATCATAGCACATCCAGGACGGGTGATCACCTCAAAGTCTTGGGTCAGTAGGCTATCGAGGAGCAAGCAAACCCTGGATCATAGCACATCCGGGATGAATGATCACCTCAATGTCTTGGGTCAGTAGACTGTCGAGGAGCAAGCAAACCCTGGATCATAGCACATCCAGGATGAGTGATCACCTCAATGTCTTGGGTCAGTAGACTGTGGAGTAGCAAGCAAACACTGGATCATAGCACATCCAGGATGGGTGATCACCACAATGTCTTGGGTCAGTAGAGTGTGGAGTAGCAAGCAAACTCTGGATCATAGCACATCCAGGATGGGTGATCACCTCAATGTCTTGCATCAGTAGACTGTTGAGTAGCAAGCAAACCCTCGATCATAGCACAACCAGAATGAGTGATCACCTCAATGTCTTGGGTCAGTAGACAGTCGTGTAGCAAGCAAACCCTGGATCATAGCACATCCAGGATGAGTGATCACCTCAATGCCTTGTGTCAGTAGATTGTCGAGGAGCAAGCAAACTCTGGATCATATCACATCCAGGATGACTGATCATCTCAATGTCTTGGGTCAGTAGACTGTCGAGGAGCAAGCAAACTCTGGATCATAGAACATCTAGGATGAGTGATCATCTCAATGTCTTGGGTCAGTAGACTGTCGAGGAGCAAACAAACTCTGGATCATATCACATCCAGTATGAGTGATCATCTCAATGTCTTGGGTCAGTAGACTCTCGAGGACCAAACAATCCCTGGATCATAGAACATCTAGGATGAGTGATCACCTCAATGTCTTGGGTCAGTAGACTGTCGAGGAGCAAACAAACCCTGGATCATAGAACATCCAGGATGAGTGATCACCTCAATGTCTTGGGTCAGTAGACTGCCGAGGACCAAACAAACCCTGGATCATAGAACATCCAGGATGAGTGATCGCCTCAATGTCTTGGGTCAGTAGACTGTCGAGGAGTAAACAAACCTTGGATCATCCAGGATGAGTGATCACCTCAATGTCTTGGGTCAGTAGCCTGTCAAAGAGCAAGCAAACTCTCGATCATAGCACATCCAGGATGGGTAATCACCTCAATGTCTTGGGTCAGTAGACTGTCAAGGAGCAAGCAAACTCTAGATCATAGCACATCCAGGATGGGTGATCAGTCCAATGTCTTGGGTAAGTAGACTGTCGAGGAGCAAGCAAACTCTGGATCATAGCACATCCAGGATGGGTGATAGGTCCAATGACTTAGGTCAGTAGACTGTCGAGGAGCAAGCAAATTCTGGATCATAGCACATCCAGGATGAGTGATCACCTCAATGTCCTGGGTCAATAGACTGTCGAGGCGCAAGCAAACTCTGGATCATAGCATATCCAGGATGAGTGATCACCTCAATGTCTTGGATCAGTAGCCTGTCGAGGAGCAAGCAAACTCTAGATCATAGCACATCCAGGACGGGTAATCACCTCAATGTCTTGGGTCAGTAGACTGTCGAGGCGCAAGCAAACTCTGGATCATAGCACATCCAGGATGAGTGATCACCTCAATGTCTTGGATCAGTAGCCTGTCGAGGAGCAAGCAAACTCTGAATCATAGCACACCCAGGACGGGTGATCACCTCAATGTCTTCCGTCAGTAGACTATCGAGGAGCAAGCAAACCCTGGATCATAGCACATCCAGGATGAGTGATCACCTCAATGTCTTGGGTCAGTAGACTGTCGAAGAGCAAGCAAACCGTGGATCATAGCACATCCAGGATGGGTGATTACCTCAATGTCTTTCTGTCAGTAGACTGTGGAGTAGCAAGCAAACCCTGGATCATAGCACATCCAGGATGAGTGATCACCTCAATGTCTTGGGTCAATAGACAGTCGAGTAGCAAGCAAACCCTGGATCATATCACATCCAGGATGAGTGATCATCTCAATGTCTTGGGTCAGTAGACTGTCGAGGAGCAAACAAACCCTGGAACATAGCACATCCAGTATGAGTGATCACCTCAATGTCTTGGGTCAGTAGACTTTCAAGGATCAAACAAACCCTGGATCATAGCACATCCAGGATGAGTGATCACCTCAATATCTTGGGTCAGTAGCCTGTCGAGGAGCAAGCAAACTCTGGGTCATAGCACATCCAGAATGGGTGATCACCTCAATGTCTTGGGTCAGTAGACTTTTGAGGAGCAAGCAAACCCTGGATCATAGAACATCTAGGATGAGTGATCACCTCAATGTCTTGGGTCAGTAGCCTGTCGAGGAGCAAGCAAACTCTGGATCATAACACATCCAGGATGAGTGATCACCTCAACGTCTTGGGTCAGTAGACTTTCGAGGAGCAAGGAAACTGTGGATCATAGCACATCCAGGATGAGTGATCACCTCAACGTCTTGGGTCAGTAGACTGTCGAGGACCAAGTAAACCCTGGATCATAGAACATCTAGGATGAGTGATCACCTCAACGTCTTGGGTCAGTAGACTTTCGAGGAGCAAGGAAACTGTGGATCATAGCACATCCAGGATGAGTGATCACCTCACTATCTTGGGTCAGTAGACTGTCGAGGACCAAGCAAACCCTGGATCATAGAACATCTAGGATGAGTGATCACCTCAATGTCTTGGGTCAGTAGACTGTCGAGGAGCAAACAAACCCTGGATCATAGAACATCCAGGATGAATGATCGCCTCAATGTCTTGGGTCAGTAGACTGTCCAGGAGCAAACAAACCCTGGATCATAGCACATCCGGGATGAGTGATCACCACAATGTCTTGGGTCAGTAGCCTGTCGAGGAGCAAGCAAACTCTGGATCATAGCACATCCAGGATGGATGATCACCTCAATGTCTTGGGTCAGTAGACTGTCGATGAGCAAGCAAACTCTGGATCATAGCACATCCAGGATGGGTGATCAGTCCAATGTCTTGGGTCAGTAGACTGTCGAGGAGCAAGAAAATTCTGGATCATAGCACATCCAGAATGAGTGATCATCTCAATGTCTTGGGTCAGTAGACTGTCGAGTAGCAAGCAAACCCTGGATAATAACACATCCAGGATGAGTGATCACCTCAATGTCTTCGGTCAGTAGACTGTCGAGTAGCAAGCAAACCCTGGATCATAACACATCCAGGATGAGTGATCACCTCAATGTCTTGGGTCAGTAGACTGTCGAGGAACAAGCAAACTCTGGATCATAACACATCCAGGATGAGTGATCACCTCAATGTCTTGGGTCAGTAGACTGTCGAGGAGCAAGCAAACCCTGGATAATAACACATCCAGGATGAGTGATCACCTCAATGTCTTGGGTCAGTAGACTGTCGAGTAGCAAGCAAACCCTGGATCATAACACATCCAGGATGAGTGATCACCTCAATGTCTTGGGTCAGTAGACTGTCGAGGAGCAAGCAAACTCTGGATCATAACACATCCAGGATGAGTGATCACCTCAATGTCTTGGGTCAGTAGACTGTCTAGTAGCAAGCAAACCCTGGATCATAACACATCCAGGATGAGTGATCACCTCAATGTCTTGGGTCAGTAGACTGTTGAGGAGCAAGCAAACTCTGGATCATAACACATCCAGGATGACTGATCATCTCAATGTCTTGGGTCAGTAGACTGTCGAGGAGCAAGCAAACTCTGGATCATAGCACATCCAGGATGAGTGATCACCTCAATGTCTTGGGTCAGTAGACTGTCGAGGAGCAAGCAAACTCTGGATCATAGCACATCCAGGATGAGTGATCACCTCAATGTCTTGGGTCAGTAGACTGTCGAGGAGCAAGCAAACTCTGGATCATAGCACATCCAGGATGGGTGATCTGTCCAATGTCGTGGGTCAGTAGACTGTCGAGGAACAAGCAAACTCTGGATCATAGCACATCCAGGATGAGTGATCACCTCAATGTCTTGGGTCAGTAGACTGTCGAAGAGCAAGCAAACTGTGGATCATAGCACATCCAGGATGGGTGATCACCTCAATGTCTTGGGTCAGTAGACTGTCGAGGAGCAAGCAAACTCTGGATCATAGAACATCTAGGATGAGTGATCATCTCAATGTCTTGGGTCAGTAGACTGTCGAGGAGCAAACAAACTCTGGATCATATCACATCCAGTATGAGTGATCATCTCAATGTCTTGGGTCAGTAGACTCTCGAGGACCAAACAATCCCTGGATCATAGAACATCTAGGATGAGTGATCACCTCAATGTCTTGGGTCAGTAGACTGTCGAGGAGCAAACAAACCCTGGATCATAGAACATCCAGGATGAGTAATCACCTCAATGTCTTGGGTCAGTAGACTGCCGAGGACCAAACAAAGCCTGGATCATAGAACATCCAGGATGAGCGATCGCCTCAATGTCTTGGGTCAGTAGACTGTCGAGGAGTAAACAAACCTTGGATCATCCAGGATGAGTGATCACCTCAATGTCTTGGGTCAGTAGCCTGTCGAGGAGCAAGCAAACTCTCGATCATAGCACATCCAGGATGGGTAATCACCTCAATGTCTTGGGTCAGTAGACTGTCAAGGAGCAAGCAAACTCTAGATCATAGCACATCCAGGATGGGTGATCAGTCCAATGTCTTGGGTTAGTAGACTGTCGAGGAGCAAGCAAACTCTGGATCATAGCACATCCAGGATGGGTGATAGGTCCAATGACTTAGGTCAGTAGACTGTCGAGGAGCAAACAAACCCTGGAACATAGCACATCCAGTATGAGTGATCACCTCAATGTCTTGGGTCAGTAGACTTTCAAGGATCAAACAAACCCTGGATCATAGCACATCCAGGATGAGTGATCACCTCAATATCTTGGGTCAGTAGCCTGTCGAGGAGCAAGCAAACTCTGGGTCATAGCACATCCAGAATGGGTGATCACCTCAATGTCTTGGGTCAGTAGACTTTTGAGGAGCAAGCAAACTCTGGATCATAGCACATCCAGGATGAGTGATCACCTCAATGTCTTGGATCAGTAGCCTGTCGAGGAGCAAGCAAACTCTGAATCATAGCACACCCAGGACGGGTGATCACCTCAGTGTCTTCCGTCAGTAGACTATCGAGCAGCAAGCAAACCCTGGATCATAGCACATCCAGGATGAGTGATCACCTCAATGTCTTGGGTCAGTAGACTGTCGAAGAGCAAGCAAACCGTGGATCATAGCACATCCAGGATGGGTGATTATCTCAATGTCTTTCTGTCAGTAGACTGTGGAGTAGCAAGCAAACCCTGGATCATATCACATCCAGGATGAGTGATCATCTCAATGTCTTGGGTCAGTAGACTGTCGAGGAGCAAACAAACCCTGGAACATAGCACATCCAGTATGAGTGATCACCTCAATGTCTTGGGTCAGTAGACTTTCAAGGATCAAACAAACCCTGGATCATAGCACATCCAGGATGAGTGATCACCTCAATATCTTGGGTCAGTAGCCTGTCGAGGAGCAAGCAAACTCTGGGTCATAGCACATCCAGAATGGGTGATCACCTCAATGTCTTGGGTCAGTAGACTTTTGAGGAGCAAGCAAACCCTGGATCATAGAACATCTAGGATGAGTGATCACCTCAATGTCTTGGGTCAGTAGCCTGTCGAGGAGCAAGCAAACTCTGGATCATAACACATCCAGGATGAGTGATCACCTCAACGTCTTGGGTCAGTAGACTTTCGAGGAGCAAGGAAACTGTGGATCATAGCACATCCAGGATGAGTGATCACCTCAACGTCTTGGGTCAGTAGACTGTCGAGGACCAAGTAAACCCTGGATCATAGAACATCTAGGATGAGTGATCACCTCAACGTCTTGGGTCAGTAGACTTTCGAGGAGCAAGGAAACTGTGGATCATAGCACATCCAGGATGAGTGATCACCTCACTATCTTGGGTCAGTAGACTGTCGAGGACCAAGCAAACCCTGGATCATAGAACATCTAGGATGAGTGATCACCTCAATGTCTTGGGTCAGTAGACTGTCGAGGAGCAAACAAACCCTGGATCATAGAACATCCAGGATGAATGATCGCCTCAATGTCTTGGGTCAGTAGACTGTCCAGGAGCAAACAAACCCTGGATCATAGCACATCCGGGATGAGTGATCACCTCAATGTCTTGGGTCAGTAGCCTGTCGAGGAGCAAGCAAACTCTGGATCATAGCACATCCAGGATGGATGATCACCTCAATGTCTTGGGTCAGTAGACTGTCGATGAGCAAGCAAACTCTGGATCATAGCACATCCAGGATGGGTGATCAGTCCAATGTCTTGGGTCAGTAGACTGTCGAGGAGCAAGCAAATTCTGGATCATAGCACATCCAGAATGAGTGATCATCTCAATGTCTTGGGTCAGTAGACTGTCGAGGAACAAGCAAACTCTGGATCATAACACATCCAGGATGAGTGATCACCTCAATGTCTTGGGTCAGTAGACTGTCGAGGAGCAAGCAAACCCTGGATAATAACACATCCAGGATGAGTGATCACCTCAATGTCTTGGGTCAGTAGACTGTCGAGTAGCAAGCAAACCCTGGATCATAACACATCCAGGATGAGTGATCACCTCAATGTCTTGGGTCAGTAGACTGTCGAGGAGCAAGCAAACTCTGGATCATAACACATCCAGGATGAGTGATCACCTCAATGTCTTGGGTCAGTAGACTGTCGAGTAGCAAGCAAACCCTGGATCATAACACATCCAGGATGAGTGATCACCTCAATGTCTTGGGTCAGTAGACTGTTGAGGAGCAAGCAAACTCTGGATCATAACACATCCAGGATGACTGATCATCTCAATGTCTTGGGTCAGTAGACTGTCGAGGAGCAAGCAAACTCTGGATCATAGCACATCCAGGATGAGTGATCACCTCAATGTCTTGGGTCAGTAGACTGTCGAGGAGCAAGCAAACTCTGGATCATAGCACATCCAGGATGAGTGATCACCTCAATGTCTTGGGTCAGTAGACTGTCGAGGAGCAAGCAAACTCTGGATCATAGCACATCCAGGATGGGTGATCAGTCCAATGTCGTGGGTCAGTAGACTGTCGAGGAGCAAGCAAATTCTGGATCATAGCACATCCAGGATGAGTGATCACCTCAATGTCTTGGGTCAGTAGACTGTCGAAGAGCAAGCAAACTGTGGATCATAGCACATCCAGGATGGGTGATCACCTCAATGTCTTGGGTCAGTAGACTGTCGAGTAGCAAGCAAACCCTGGATCATAACACATCCAGGATGAGTGATCACCTCAATGTCTTGGGTCAGTAGACTGTCGAGGAGCAAGCAAACTCTGGATCATAACACATCCAGGATGAGTGATCACCTCAATGTCTTGGGTCAGTAGACTGTCGAGCAGCAAGCAAACTCTGGATCATAACACATCCAGGATGAGTGATCACCTCAATGTCTTGGGTCAGTAGACTGTCGAGGAGCAAGCAAACTCTGGATCATAACATATCTAGGATAGGTGATCACCTCAATGTCTTGGGTCAGTAGACTGTCGAGCAGCAAGCAAACTCTGGATCATAACACATCCAGGATGAGTGATCACCTCAATGTCTTGGGTCAGTAGACTGTCGAGGAGCAAGCAAATTCTGGATCATAACATATCTAGGATAGGTGATCAGCCCAATGCCTGGCATAGCGATGAAGAAGTAGGAAATGAAATGTAGTGATGAAAAGGGTGAAGGGAAAATGCGTGGATCAAATTATCCAACCCAGCATTCACTTAGCGACCGAAGAAAACCGCGATGTAAGATTGGGTTAGATTGCTCGTTTCGGGGGTTAATAACCACGACCTCCCGAATGCGGTCCACAAACGCTACCTCCTGAGCATCACTCTCAGTTAAGTAGGATATATGATGTAATTACCGTGGAGAGACACTTCGCAATGTGGCTATACCCTCCGGGGGCAGAGATGTAGTGAAGGAGCCGCAGGAGGTCGCCGGTGCGCAGGCAGACGAAATCACAGAGACGCATGGAAATCCCTATCAGTTCCAGTACGAAACACTCGCTCTCGCCAATACAGGCGAAGGGTCCCACGAGAGGGCGACGTCATTGGCGGTGAGACGTGTTTCCAAAGTGCAGCAACTATGTCATCTGTCCATCACCAGACGTACTGGAGACACTGCCTGAAAGATGAAATGACAGGAAATGAGGGAAAGGATAGGTGGTGGTAGAATGTATTGTCACGTGCTAAATTGTGACACTGGGGGAATGGCTAAATTAGGGATTACAGAGGCAGAGATAATTAAGACGCTTGGCTGGAGCAATGTTACTATATTTGGAAGAGTTATTCTTTAGCCATAGATAGTTAGGTTTACAAGATAAGGGATGATGGTGGTACTAGCTAAGATTATTATTAACAATTTATTTTACAGCGCTTCCCTTGAGAAACGTCTCTTCGTGGATGAGGAGAGAGAGCTATTACTCAACACGACTTTATCGAGCCACTAGTGGTGCCAAGTGAAACCATCCGGTGAGCGGCCGTCCACCGGCGCGCCGACGTGTACCATAGTGGTCCCGGCCAGGTTACAACGTAAAGTCCCCGCTAGCAGAGCTTGAGTGCTTGTTTATATAGAGTCGAATACCCTCTAATATCATGGTAGTTATTACCAAATATGGTCTGCCAACGCTCTGAAAAATGCGTAGGCTTAGGACTTTCCAAGGATCATATAGAACACAGGGTGCAGCTAAGAGCCTGCAGAAAGACACGTACTCCTAAGGAAATAATGGTATAGTAACATCCCTTTGAAATGTCAAAGGAAGTGGCAAACCACTGTTTCCTATCATATATACAATTTACTAAAACTTGAGCAATATTAAGAAAATAAAATATGATTCTACATGACTTCAGAAGGTTATGACAGACTAATAAAATAATGTTAATTAATATAAAATAATAATTACAATACGGATCTCCTCAGTCACGTTCGTGACAATATCACTCCAGGATTCGCCTAGGCTAACAGAGTAGGCGGCCACCGGTAACCAAACCCGGGACCTCCCGAATGCGAGCCAAAGACGTTGCCGCGCTCAGTTAAGTAGATATATAGATAAGCTTTTATAAGTATACCTAGTTTGTAAATATGAAATATACGAAAATCAGTAGAGATGTTCGTTGGTGTTGGTTTGACTTTTTGAAACTTTATAGGCTTTTAAGTTCTTGAATCACCGTTCTTTTGATTCTCGTGATATCACGCAAAGTGTATGAACTTCAAAGCTACCACATAGCGATCTGGTTACTCCCTTGTATCCCTTTTGTATCTATAACGAAATGGATATTGGAACTATTTCTATGACCGTTTGTCTAGATAAACATGAAGTAGACAGAAAAATAAATTTTCAAGAGAATAGTTTTTAGAAGAGATACGTGGAGGAGGTGTACTATTACTGTACGATAATGCTTCACTTAGAAACATTTGAAAAACGAATGGCGCCAGGAATCGTTACTCTGTCTTGGAGAGCTTAGAGGGAGCTTTGAAGCGAACAACATTTCCAATCTCCAGCAATTATCGCCAGTCTGATGTTTAGCACGTAGTATATCAGGATGACATGTACAGTAAGCCAACACTGGCACTACATCAATCTCCCAGCAAACTGTGTTCTGCCGCGCGGACAGATTTATCTTAATGCTGACCAGGCACGGAAATTCAGGGCCTACTTGATCCCTATGACCCGTACAGTCCGGAGAGCAAACGTGGACAACAGTCAGGGTGGAGCCGATTACTGCCACAAGAGCCTAACAGGATATACAGTGTGATAAGTATGTACTAAGTGCTGAATTCTCTGTGTTTGTTGATAAATTAAATTGAGTTTTATTTATGGACGCTCTTTAATTGCTATGATCCTTAGCGTCCCATTCTATATTGGGCGTGAAAGACTGGTAATTTTGCTCAGAGGCCTCTTTATCAGACTTGAGGTTCTTTTACGTGCCGTAAATGTACGGCACAGGACCACTCCCTTCCCTTAATGGTCCTGCTTCCCTTCGAAGGAAACCATCCTAACGATTTTTACGACCGAAAAAAATGCATCGCCCTCCGCTGGGTTTGAACCCGCGACCTCGGGAACTAGAGACTAACATGATAACCACTACACCACGGATAACAACTGTATGAGTTTGTTGATGGTGCACACAGAGGTGATGATAAAAATTACACAGAATTATTTTGTCTGGCAGCTGCCGGATCGGACGAGTTGTGGTATTTTCTTGAACGACGTAACTCATGGCGTTGACAGTTTATTCTAATATTGTTTAGTATTGCAGAATAACAATATATGCAGTTATGTGTTATCGTGGTGTATACTGAAAAAACTCACCCGCCAACTTGCTCGTTCACCGCTGACCGTCTCCTCCGAGGTGTAATGGTTACCATGCTAGCCTCTGGTTCCCGAGGTCGCGGGTTCAAACCCGGCGGAGAGCGATGGCTTTTTTCGGGCACAAAATCCTTAAAATGGCTTCCTTCGGAAGACAGGAAAGCCGGTGGTCCCGTGTCCTAGATTTACGGCACGTAAAATAACCTCTAGCCTGACAAAAAGGACTCTGAGCAAAAACCTCGGTCTTTCACGCCCAATATAGAATGGGATGCTAAGGACCACAGGAGTTAAAGAGCGTCCATAAATAAAACTCAATTTCATTTTTTGTCGACTGACCGACGCGACTCACTCTTCTGTCGCCACTCGACTCGCTTTCAACTCGCGACTGCCCTCACTGCCTTTTTTGTTTTACAGTGGAGGAGAAAAACACTGTTACGTGCTAACTTCAGCCTCGATGGGAAACCGGAGACTGAGAATGTGAGGCCCGCCAGTAGGTGCAAAAAGGAAGAAGGAAAAATAAGTAATTCAGTGAGGAAATGCAGCAGTACCGATATTGCACCTGCGCATTCGGCCAGCGGATATATTGGTCGGTCCAATGAACCTACGCCAGGTGAAATGAGAGCCAGTACGCAAGCATGCCAGAAGCCCTACTTACGCCTTTGGAAATTCGAGGCGAGGAATTGAAAGAAGTGATGTAATGTCCCTCCAGATGGAGACGTTCTCCAACTGGTCGCAAGATCATCGGTATTGGTAAGCTCGTCTGAAATATAAATGGACATAGTCATTAGTATTAATATATAAACCTTGAATCAATAGCTGTTTGGGCCTCAGGCGTTAGAATAACATGTGAAGCTGTTCTCCACTAATAGGAGAGGGGGTGGTCGTTCTATCCTAGGCGTTGATGCCTTCAGGCCTTGCATCATCCTGAAACAATGAATTATTTAGGCATTATTATACCCTGTGTTGCTATGAGACGAGTCAATTGTAGTTATTGGTACTAAATATGATTATTACATAATATTCCGTGTATCACTTCCCGCGAGAGCGCTCGCTTATATAGGCACTGGAATCTTCCAAAGAAGGTGCTCCAACATTCTCGAACTATTTTGGTACACTTTCTGGAAGAAGGGGAAAATAAAGCTTCCAGAAAGTTCTAGTTATCTCCCGATAGCGCGCCCGGTGTTTACGCTGGAAAGCAACCGTTATAACTGTTTACTTGGACCGCTAGGCACCGACTTCCCGATAGCTTTGTGCCGGGCGGGCGACCGACCGACCGGGTTGGAGTTAAGGACACGGATTAGCGGTATCACCCAATGTAAATTCCAGAAGCGTTATCGAGACATGCCGAGATTGCTGTAGAACCTTCTTTCTCCCCGCCTTCCGAGCATTCTAGAGCTCCCTGGTAAACTCCAGCGGCTATATAAACAAGCGTGCTCGGCGTACAGTACTGCTTATTCTCTGCTTTCTCCTAGTGTGGTTTTGACGACCGTTGTTACTTTCAATGAGTGAAGCTACTGCAAGAGATTAGAGACGTCCTGCGTTCGACTCCATAGCGAGTGAAGAGAACGGAACACGAGGCTGCTTGCCGCGGATTTCATTACGTCGAGAAAAAACATTGAAGTGATACTAAAAGTTGAGAACTGAACAAAGACACAATATTTTTACTTTCTCTACTGCGTATAGTAAGTAGGGGAAGTAATGCATTCCACCCAAAAATTCGATACCGAGATTTCACCGGTAATATATGTTTTGAGATCCCCTGAATCCAAAAAAAGCCTTTTTAGAAACATGTCCGTGTGTGTGTCTGTGTGTGTGTGTGTGTGTGTGTGTGTGTGTGTGTGAACAGCATAACTCAGAAACGAACAGTCGGATAAACACCAAACTTGGTATTTAGGTTCAGTATCTTCCAGAGATGCGACATGAAGGTTTTCAAGGAAATCCTCCACCCCAGATTACCCTTTACATGGAACATTTTTCGAAATTTTTAATATTCTCAAAAATGCCTCTAACGATCTTGATTAAAATATCATATGTTTAAGATATTTTCATGACAAATAAAATCTCGAATTTTCTGTGAATGTCTCCAAAAGTATTCTTCATTGTGAATGACTTTTGCGTAACTGATAAACCATAAGAGATAGACAAAATTTTACCTCACAAAAAATGTAGATCGCGTTAAAATACACAATTTATGTCATATACATTTTTTTTCTTGAGTGAACCATTTTCGAGATATTGCTTGTTTTTCCCTTAAATTTTCCAATACTTATACTTTTTTCTCAAATGGTAATTCCTTATTAATTTTTTTTGGTCCACATAGCAACCAGCTCTTAAAATATTTGACTATCGCTTAAAGCCTACCAATTCCCCTTGCATCTACAACAAAATTAGCAATAAGATTAACATCTCGATTAACATGAAGCATATGGAGAATAAGCGTTTGTAAAAATAGTTTGTACAAGAGTAGAGAAAGTCATGTGAGTGTAACACTTCAGATTTTTTTATCGAGCAACCCATTTTTATTTGTTTGAATTTTTTAATACTTATACTTTTTTCTCAAATGGGAATTCATTATTCTTCTTTTAGGAAACCTATACAGAATAAAAGGTACAGCTCGACAGATAGGCGCCATAACCCAGTAAGATAATTGTGATATAGAATTCACGGCTAGTTGTGACAAGTGTCAATAATTTACAATTAAAGTGAACTTCAACTTTGCATTTCGTCTCCTGTTACCACTCCCTAAAATCAAAGTTAAGAACATAGGCCAACACAGAAGTGTTGTAGGGACATTCTCTTACAGCAAGTTAACACACAGCGGAAGGAAGACACGCAGCCGGAGAGGAGCTCCGTTACACCACAGTAGAGGTTTTCCTTTGGTCCACGGGATTAAATTGAGGCAATCCGGCCTCTTTCCATCCGTTCTACTGATGGGAACAGGCTGAAGATTGTCAGTAAACCTGCAGAAACCAAAGTTGGGTTTTTTTTGAGGATATAATTTATCATGGCATACCTAGAAAACTCTGCTGAATTCTTTCAGCAAATTATAGCATGCATCCCATAGCGATCCATTCTCATTGGGCATAAACAGTTATGAAAATGACATAATTTACAGCCAAGACGAAGTGCAAGAGCAATCCTGAAAGACATGTCGTCCATTAGAGTTCTGATATTAAATGAAGGTAAGGCTGTGAGACAAGAGCCTGCTTCTTTATCCTGTAAAGCGAGATGACGTGTCCGATGTACACGCACAGTGTGGCGGTTAGGTTTGGTTACGTTTGTCTTATCGTAAAATTTGGTCGCCTTCTGGTCTTTTATTATTTGTTTAATTAAAAATCTAATATGATACATTCACGTGCCTCTCTTTACCCTCCATCGTGGTTTTACTCAGTTAATGATTACTGTATTTTTTACTGTTTTGGTTACCGCTTATTATGCAATATAACTCACAGACACACACAAGCACCCATGCCCATGGCGGGACTCGAACCCGCGAGCCTCAGCTTGGCGGAGCGCTGGAGCTAAACACACCAGCGATCACGGCTACGAGTCGGCATCGAGTGGAGGAGAAAATGATTTAATCACTAACCCCAGCCCCGATGGGAGTTGGGACTGAGAGTGTGGGAGTCGCCAACAGTTGGCATACCCTGAAAACTCCTCCACCGGATGGGAAAAGGAAGAAGAAAAAGTGGAATGGCGTGGCTTTGTGTGGTCCCGCATAGCACCCGCGTTAGTAAATGAAGGCTGTTGGCTGCCGCCCTATGGGCAAGGAGCGGGTAAAGGTAGTTACTAGGTTGCAGCCATGAAACCTGACTGCAACACTAGTGGGAATGTAGAGGGTTAGGAAGAGAATGGAAGTTAGGTTTGAGGATCGTACCGATGATATTGCTGCTGGTTGTATTCCTTGCATTCTTGCAGGAATTTGGTGAGTCTCTCCGGGTTCGTCTTAAACCTGGGTCCAAGAGATGATACCCGGATGGCTTCCGTGATGACTGTAAGTCTCGATGAGGTGCTGTCGAACTGCCCAGCCAGGAAAACCTTTTGGGCAGCTGATGAGGTTTGAAGGTCCTTGATGAGTTCCTCCAGGGCTGTCAGCTTCGTCATCATGTTCAGGAACTCCGCATGGAGATCCTGAACGGCGTCACGTAGGCCCTGGACTTCCGTGATGATCGGCGTGAGTGATGGTGCTGGTGTCGGCGCTGGAGTCGGCGGCTGTGGAGCTGTCACTAGCTGCGGCGTAGGTGCTGGCGGCATCGGCGATGCCTTCCTGCGGGGATGTAGGGGGCAGAGCGCCTGGCCGGTGAAATGAGTTAACCCTCCACAGATCGCACAGTAGCGGCGTCGGCGGCGTAGGTCGTGCTGGGTGCACGAAGACGTGCTGCAGGCGGAACCACAGTAGTGGCAGCTGGGTTGTGCTGAGCAGATCGACTCCTCGTGCACAGCAGCACCTGCAGGGGGCCTTGCGTTCTAATCGGCTAACCTCGATTGTAAGCACCACTCTTACAAGGGCAGGCCCGTCCTCAAAGCACCTTCATAGTCGCCAGGGTCTGCGTACTCGATCCTGACGAGCGACGTGGGTCCCTGTGCTCCGAAAACCCGAGTGGCTTGTGAGCTGCGCTGACGAGGAACCTGACTGGCGGGTCCCTCGGGACCCCCCGGATGTCAGCACTGTACCTCCCATGAGGCACAGGCTGCATCGGCGCAGGCTGGGAGGCTCCCAGGATCGGTGGCGTGAACCTCGGTGGTGTTGGCGGCAACTGCGTAGGCAGTCGCGGCGAAGCTGCGCAGGATGGCGGCGAAGCGGCGGTCGAGGCATAGGTTGCCCCGGGCTGCGGCGGCTGCGAAGAGTTCTCCTCGGCGGGTGCTGGAGGAGAAGAAGAAGGTCCTGCCTTAGCAGGCTCGGCGACTCTACGTTGCTTCTTCTTCGCCATCTCGGAGTTGCATCGGTTATTAGTGAGTATGCAAGTTATTCTTACTAAAGCTTATTTTTATATCCACTAATAATCCAAATAAACCTTTACAGAAACAGCTACATTACAAATTTCGTTATAGATACAAAGGAAACAGCGATAGTCAAATGTTTAACAACTGGACGCTATATGCTGGTCTTAAAATTTCATACTGTTTCCATGACAACTGAATGTTGAAAGGACTTTAAGAGAATGAATAAGAAATTAACAATTTTAAGGATTAATAACGATATCTCAGAAACGGCTTATGCCACCAAGAAGGTTATTTAAAATAAATTGCGTATTTTAAAGAGATCTACATTTTTGTGTGGTACGTTTCCTTCAATAGCTTAACATTTACCAGTTATACAAGATTATACAAAATTCCTTCTGTATGAAGAGGACTTCTTAAGACTATCCCCAAAAAATTCAAAGTATACATTTTATTTGTCATGTAAATATATTTAATATATGGTATTTTAATCAAAGTCGTAGGAGCCATTTTTAGAAAATCAAAATTTCGAAATATCTTTCGTGTAAAGGGTAGTTTGGTGTGGGATATTTCGTTGGAACTGCGCGTGTCGCATCCTTGGATGATGCTGAACTTAAATACCAGCTTTGGTATATATCCGACTTTTAGTTTTTGAGTTATGCTGTTCAAAAACATACATGAACAGTAGAAAATAAATGAGAGAACGGAAACACATGGGATTTGCCGCCATCTGATAAGGTTCTTTGATCTATGCCGCTAGCCCCGCCCCCTCCCTTTGTGTTCTCACACGCCGGCCTGGTCGCGTGGCGCTAGCCCCGCCCCCTTCCCTTTGTGTGCTGATCTAATGCCGACAGTGTCTGTGCCGGCAGGTCCTCCCCCCTCCCCCTGTGGTCTGGTCACGTGCCGGTATCCCCGCCCCCCTCCCTCCCCCATACGCGTGTCCTCCCTCCCCTTTGTGTTCTGGTTGGTTCCCTGTGGATAGGTGGGAGAGTGTGTATTGTTCCTATACGGTGACTACATTCCCGCCCCTCATTGTGACTTGTCTAAATCCCTGCCGTGTGATTGGCTTGGGGTAGGGGATGTGCCGCTCGGGGTGAGGGGTTATATGTGGGGGTTCTCGGTGCGTGACGTTGGCGATGTGGGAATGCGATTCTCGATGCCTGCCGCACATCGGCAAATCGTTTGAGTACATAATTGTGTCAATCAATTAGGTAATGTGTGTTATTGAAAAACGAATCGCCATCATATTACTACTAATGCAATTAAACGCTATTCTTCGAGCAATTAAGTATTTTTGATTGAATCGCGCGCACCTGTCCCTAAACCGTTATTTATAACCTACTATTGTCAATAAATTACACGTCTAATGAAACAAGGCTAGTCTGTCGATGAAAACAATTAAGTATTTTTTGAATGATTAATTGACTCGCACGCAACTGTTCGTTATCGTATATGTGTGGTAGCATGTGTATAATTATTACGAGTAATAACATTTATTTAATTCTACTTTTGAGGGAAAATATATTTTGGATTTATAAGAATATTACAACACTTAGATGAAAGGACAGACTTGACGTAACACTCGTTATCGCGTGATAATTGCGGTGGAACACCGAACGCAACCTTCCGCTGCGAGACGTTTCACTGGAATGACTAGCTCACGGTGCTTTCAAGCGACAAGTCGACTAGCGCACCCCCTCCACTCACGCTTCAGTTCGCTACCTACACTAGCGCGCCAAGTGGTAATATGAGTGAAACTCCAGCGAGTGTTCCCACACAGCGCCCCTGGTGGTCATACCCGAAAGTTGTGAATTCACCATATTTAAACTCATTATGGGCGCAAGACGGCCATCTTAACTCTATATAACTCTGCGAAATATGATTCCGGAAAAAAATAAAGGTGAATTAACATGCAAGGGGCGTTCATGTTGGCTCCGGAGGAATTGATTACGAAATAAATAAAAAATAAATAAGACTCTCGCTGATCGATGAATACAATTAAATATTTTTATTAATTAATGTAATTGACTCGCGCTCCTAGAGATATCTCACCCAATTATTCATCTACCATGAATATCTCACTTCTAATGAAACGACGCAGTCTATCGATTAAAAACAATTAAGTTTTTTTTGATTGATTAATGTAATTGACTCGCGCGCAACTGTTCGTTATCGTATATGCGCGATTATTACGAGTAATAACGTTTGTTTAATTCTTCATTTGACTGGAGGGTTTATAAAAAATATTACATTGCTTAGATGAATTAAAAAGCAACTTAAAGCGAAATTGCAAATAGCTTGTATGAGACGTTAACACGAGAACCGTTTACGAAAAAACAAGACGCAATGTGACAGCAATGCCCCGTCCATCATGAGAAGAGGTTAAACCAGGACGCTTGGGTTTTCCCTCAGTACCTGCACTTAATGGCTAGGGGTATCCAGCACATGGGAGTATGCTTCACCTGATGTTAAAAATAAAAGCCCTCTATGTCTCTTCTCATACGAGAGAAGTAATAATTACAATTCAAAACAGGCGTACCTGTAAGTAACACGCACGAAGACTTCAAATATAAATTTTATATTCGTTTTAAATGTTCTTTCTAAAGACGTAGCGAACTTTGAGAAATTCAACGAATTATTTACTTGCGTACACTGCTTGAAAGAAATATGGTGTACACCCCTGAAGAATGCGTGTGTAGACACATTAGCAGGCGACAGTCCCTTCCGCATCATTAATTTTCTTCAGACGAAGTTAAAACCAAGGTCTTGTATAGAGCTCTTAGTGAACAATGAAGGGTGTTTCCAGTTCATTAAGCAGGCTAAGTGCTCTGAAAAACCACAGACCCTCGGGGTAAATAACTATTAGCGACACAAAAGATTTTCTTAAGAGCTTCCCCTGTGCAGAAATTCCATCATAGACAGGGGAAAACCAAGTCTAGACATGTTTTAAGCTTACCACAAAAAATGTTTTCCCGATAATTAATATAATTCTACATGAAGAATATTAATGATTAAGTTTTCAATTAAACGTATACTGTATAGATTCTGTACTTAAACATTCGATTGTATCTTTGTCATTATTTAAATACTCGCGTACAAGAAATGCAAACATGATATCAAAAAATTAAACTGATTTTTTTTCGGAATGTTAAACAAAGAAATATGATTTGGCGAGAGTAATATGAAGAATAAAAAGTATTCAGAATGATAGATATTACATACGTTATTAAAATAAATAAGGCTCTCACTGATCGATGAAAACAATTAAATATTTTTTATTAATTAATTGTATATGAACTGACTTGCGCATTTGCTTGCTGTCGTATGTGTATGATTATTACGGCTAATAGCATTTGTTTAATTCTAAATAATGAAATATGGAGCCTTGCCTAAACAATCCTCGTTACTCTTAATTTATTCCATTTTAAAAAGATTGGGCTTAGTAAACATAGGACGAGTACGATTTTAAATACCCCGTCCATTCGAGAGATATTTTTCGAATATTCCAGCATGTTAATATAAACTTAATACACACACAAAAAAAATTCATTTCAAGTAATATTTGTGCGACATTAAGTATTTGCGACTGAGTTTTTACTTTCTATACTACGTATAGTAAGTAGAGGAAGTGTTGTATTCCACCCGAAAAAATCGATACCGAGATTTCACCGGAAATACATGTTTTGAGACCCTCTGAATCCGAAAAAGCATGGTTGTCTGCGAGTGTGCCTGTGAAACATAACTCAGAAACGAAGAGGCGGATAAAACACCAAACTTGGTATTTAGGTTCAGTATCTTCCAGAGATGCGACACGAAGGTTTTAAAGAAAATGCCTCACACCAGACTACCCTTTACATGGAACATTTCTCGAAAATTTTAATTTTCTCAAAAATGACTCTAACGATATTGAATAAAATATTATATGTTTAAGATATTGTAATGAGATGTATATCTCGAATTTTCAGGGAATGTCTCCAAAAGTATTCTTCATTCTGAACGACTTTTGCAAAAATTGATAAACCATAAGAGATAGACAAAATTTTACTACACACAAAAAAAATGGAGATCGCGTTAAAATACATAATTTATATCATATTCATTCTTGTTGTTGAGTAAATCATTTTCGGGATATTGCTTGTTATTCCCTTAAAATTTCCAATACTTATACTTTTTCTCAAATTCGTTATTCTTGTTTTTATGTTCTGGACATGCAAAGAGAATGGAATGCGGCACATAGCAATCAGCGTTAAAATAATTTGACTATGGCTTAAAACCTACCATATTCACCTTGTATCGTCATGAAAATTACCAATAACATCGACATCTCGATATCTCGATTAACATGAAGCATATAGGGAATAAGTGTTTGTAAAAATAGTTTGTACAAGAGTAGAGAAAGTCATGTGAGTGTAACACATCAGAATTTTTGATATTGGTTTAAATTTTCAAATACTTTTAACTTTTCTCAAATGGTAACTTGCTATTCATTTTTCCAACGATAATGCATAGAGAATAGAATTCTAAAGCCATCACATAGCATCAGACGTTTTTTAAACATCTGTAACGTATCTATTCACAATCGAAAGGTCGCTGGTTCGAGGACAATTATATCTACAGAAACAATACATTATTTTCACTCAGTGATTAATTTGGTAATGTAACAATAATTAACAATGAATTTTAATGGTACATGTAAAAATAAAATATATTTTTATTTCTAGCGTCATACGCAGAAACATTCCCCTTAAGGAACGCTGGCGTGATCGAAGGATTTCCCCCATAACAGGTTTAGACGTACTTACGAAATGTCCCTGTGCGAGGCTAGCATTTCCCTCTACTTCTCCTCGAATTTTTGGAGTAGCCAATCAAAATTACTGTATTATATACCGTCACATCTCTCACCCCTTCAGATTTTTATCAGACGAATCGATATAAAAGCAGTAGCTTCCCCAGCGATTTCACTGTATTGTGACAACACAGCAAGCTAAGATCTCTGCAAACTTTTCTCATTCAAAGTGAAATTTCAACGAACATCATGTCTGGTAAGTTGTAACAAAACACTTCATTTACTTTAAAAGTTAAATTATTACTCTGTACATTTAACTTATATTCGCGTTCTTGTTTTTAATGCATGGCATTTATATGCGAATAGCTGAGCATTCTAAAAGTTAATAGCTAGACAAGTGAATTTTCTGAAATGTGAACAGTTTAGTTAAGTATTCATTTTAGGCAAGCTTATTCTACATTTAATAGCTAACTGCGGGAATTCTCAAAATGGGGACAATTTAGTTAAGTATTCACCTTGTTGAGTAATTATTATTCCAGATATTTAAATACAGGATTTCACAGAGTGAATTATATTCCTTTTGGAGAAAATACAATTATTTGAAAACCTTATTAACGTTTTTGCTTTAGAATATTACAAAAAGTCTGTTGCGCGAATCATTTGCTCTAACAAAGTAAATATCTACATTATATTAAAACATTTAAATCGAAAAATACAGTACTTAATGAACTTCATTAGTGAATCAGAACCTCAATTATATTTACACATATTATCATTTTCAGAAAAAAGTTAATAAGTTTGTAACTTTCAAATAAATGAAATTTTGTTATGCAACACATTCTCTAATAAAGAATATGTTTTTTTTCTCTTCCTAATGCAGAAAGTTTGACATCTCAACTTAACACATTGGCTGAGGGTAGCATTTACCCAGCCGTTCAAAGACTACAAGATCTTCAGCCCGAGGAGCCTTATAATATAAAATCCTTAAGAAAAATCGATACTCGATACGGTGCTAGAGTCGTTGCACTTTTAGAGAATAAGCAAGTGTTTCTTCCGACAAGATATTCAACCCTAACAACCCAACAGCTGGAGGAAATGCCAGGGAAGTTTCAAATGGTATATCATGGAGTAGTACCAGCCGGCAAGTTTAAGACATGTAAATTGTCTTTTCTTCCTATTAAGGTTTGTAGAAATAATTCAACTACCCTTTCAAAGCTTCATTTAGAGTTACATTCGTTGAGTTTATAAATTCACACTTCAGTAGGATAACATTTGTCTAAAGTATACATCAATATGTAAAAAAATAACGTCCAGGATGTAGTCTGAGCGAGGATCTGCAGAAAGAAGTTTAATAGTCTATTCACTGATTCTTTACCTCAAAGCAGATACCTACAGCAAGTTTCAAATAATTTCCAGCACGATAGCAGTTGTCAAAAGCATGCATCACTGTATTAAAAAATATGTGTAAATAATGTCTAGATTGCACTCTGTGTGATTTCGTGCAGAAAGAACTTTAATACCCCTTGCAGTGATTCTCCACATCGAAGTATATACCTACAAGAAGTTGCAAATAATGTGAATGTGTGTTACAGGAATGCCCAGCTGAATGTAAATGAAGAGGAAGAACGAGATAGCTTAAAACATCATAAACAGAAATGTGATAGGAACATTCTCAACACCACCCAGTAACCTCAATCAATGAAGAATTGCACCAGCGCGGAACATACATGGAAAAAAAACACCCGCGTGTGTAGAATATAACAATAATATATATATATATATATATAAATTATGTACTCATTATTACTGCTATACCAGCCTATACCATTGATTTCATAAATAATTTCATAATTGTTTAAGGAGAATGCCTATCTTAAAAAATTGATGCTACATGAAATCTAAACAAAAAGATTATTGAACTATTACTGAAAGAGACTTGAATAAATGGGAATCTAGAAGCCAGAACCATCTTAATATTGGGCTGTATGATATGAGGTGTATAAAAAGATTAATAAAAAAATGAGGTCTATGTAATATAAACAACATTTATTTTTTGTAAACATTTTCCTATTACATTCCTATACAAAAAACATACATATTTCCTAAAGACAATGGTGATAGTCTAGACATTCTAAAACACTCAGTTATATAATCATATACATCACACAGAAAGAGACCTACATTATCCATAAAAAACTAAACATCTCATGAATGTCTGGATGATGTATTTTGTAAGTACAAGGTTTTGATATTTCAAAGTTCCTGTTAACCATGACTGTAATTGATTAACACAATTTCTCGATCCTGTCATGCTATAACTTTAGAAGCTTTCAGCTTACTTATAATCTCCTCAATCTCTCGTGTGTGACTATTATTACCAGCATTCCTCGATGCAATTAGTAACCTCAATATATTTACTAGTCTATTTGGATTTTCAAGCGTAGATATCACTGAATCATCATCATATGAAGATTCCATATTCTCGCGACTCCCGCTGTATCCAGATTTTTCACCATCAGTAGTCTCTCTGCTCTCTGGAAACATTCGTGGAAAAAAGGATGCTCTCAACAGAACATGGCGACTGCGAGCATGGAAAAAGGATGCTCTCTGGAAACATTCGTGGAAAAGGATGCTCTCAACAGAACATGGCGACTGCGAGCATGGAAAAAGGATGCTCTCTGGAAACATTCGTGGAAAAGGATGCTCTCAACAGAACATGGTGACTTCGAGCATGGAAAAAGGATGCTCTCTGGAAACATTCGTGGAAAAGGATGCTCTCAACAGAACATGGCGACTGCGAGCATGGAAAAAGGATGCTCTCTGGAAACATTCGTGGAAAAGGATGCTCTCAACAGAACATGGCGACTGCGAGCATGGAAAAAGGATGCTCTCTGGAAACATTCGTGGAAAAGGATGCTCTCAACAGAACATGGCGACTGCGAGCATGGAAAAAGGATGCTCTCTGTAAACATTCGTGGAAAAGGATGCTCTCAACAGAGCATGGCGACTGCGAGCATGGAAAAAGGATGCTCTCTGGAAACATTCCTGCTGATCACGCTATGTAACAAAGGAATCACGCTATGTAACAAAGGAATCACGCTATGTAACAAAGGAATCACGCTATGTAACAAAGGAATCACGCTATGTAACAAACTGATCACGCTATGTAACAAAGGAATCACGCTATGTAACAAAGGGATCACGCTATGTAACAAAGTGATCACGCTATGTAACAAGCTCATCACGCTATGTAACAAAAGAATCACGCTATGTAACAAAGGAATCACGGTATGTAACAACGGATTCACGCTATGTAACAACCTGTTTGCGCTATGTAACAAAGGAATCACGCTATGTAACAAAGGAATCACGCTATGTAACAAACTGATCACGCTATGTAACAAACTGATCAGGCTATGTAACAAAGGAATCACGCTATGTAACAAAGGAATCACGCTATGTAACAACCTGTTCGCCCTATGTAACAAAAGAATCACGCTATGTAACAAAGGAATCACGCTATGTAACAAACAGATCACGCTATGTAACAAAGGTATCACGCTATGTAACAAAGGAATCACGCCATGTAACAAACTGATCACGCTATGTAACAAAGGAATCACGCTATGTAACAAACTGATCACGCTATGTAACAAAGGAATCAAACTATGTAACAAGCTCATCACGCTATGTAACAAACTGATCACGCTATGTAACAAAGGAATCACGCTATGTAACAAAGGAATCACGCTATGTAACAATGGAATCACGCTATGTAACAACCTGTTCGCGCTATGTAACAAAGGAATCACGCTATGTAACAAAGGAATCACGCTATGTAACAAACAGATCACGCTATGTAACAAACAGATCACGCTATGTAACAAGCTTTTCACGCTATGTAACAATCTGATCACGCTATGTAACAAAGGAATCACGCTATGTAACAAAGGAATCACGCCATGTAACAAAGGAATCACGCTATGTAACAAACTGATCAGGCTACGTAACAAAGGAATCGCGCTATGTAACAAAGGAATCGCGCTATGTAACAAAGGAATCCCGCTATGTAACAAAGGAATAACGCTATGTAACAAAGGAATCACGCTATGTAACAAAGGAATCACGTTATTTAACAAAGGAATCACGCTATGTAACAAAGGAATCACGCTATGTAGCAAAGGAATCACGCTATGTAACAAACTCATCACGCTATGTAACAAAGGAATCACGCTATGTAACAAAGGGATCACGCTATGTAACAAAGTGATCACGCTATGTAACAAGCTCATCACGCTATGTAACAAAAGAATCACGCTATGTAACAAAGGAATCACGCCATGTAACAAAGGAATCACGCTATGTAACAAACTGATCAGGCTATGTAACAAAGGAATCGCGCTATGTAACAAAGGAATCGCGCTATGTAACAAAGGAATCCCGCTATGTAACAAAGGAATTACGCCATGTAACAAAGGAATCACGCTATGTAACAAACAGATCACGCTATGTAACAAGCTTTTCACGCTATGTAACAATCTGATCACGCTATGTAACAAAGGAATCACGCTATGTAACAAAGGATTCACGCTATGTAACAAAGGAATCACGCCATGTAACAAAGGAATCACGCTATGTAACAAACTGATCAGGCTATGTAACAAAGGAATCGCGCTATGTAACAAAGGAATCGCGCTATGTAACAAAGGAATCCCGCTATGTAACAAAGGAATCACGCAATGTAACAAAGGAATCACGCTATGTAACAAAGGATTCACGCTATGTAACAACCTGTTCGCGCTATGTAACAAAGGAATCACGCTATGTAACAAAGGAATCACGCTATGTAACAAAGGAATCACGCTATGTAACAAAGGAATCACGCCATGTAAAAAACTGATCACGCTATGTAACAAAGGAATCACGCTATGTAACAAACTGATCACGCTGTGTAACAAAGGAATCAAGCTATGTAACAAGCTCATCACGCTATGTAACAAACTGATCACGCTATGTAACAAAGGAATCACGCTATGTAACAAAGGAATCACGCTATGTAACAATGGAATCACGCTATGTAACAACCTGTTCGCGCTATGTAACAAAGGAATCACGCTATGTAACAAAGGAATCACGCTATGTAACAAACAGATCACGCTATGTAACAAGCTTTTCACGCTATGTAACAATCTGATCACGCTATGTAACAAAGGAATCACGCTATGTAACAAAGGATTCACGCTATGTAACAAAGGAATCACGCCATGTAACAAAGGAATCACGCTATGTAACAAACTGATCAGGCTATGTAACAAAGGATACGCGCTATGTAACAAAGGAATCGCGCTATGTAACAAAGGAATCCCGCTATGTAACAAAGGAATCACGCTATGTAACAAAGGAATCACGGTATGTAACAAAGGAATCACGCTATGTAACAAAGGAATCACGCTATGTAACAAAGGAATCACGCCATGTAACAAAGGAATCACGCTATGTAACAAACAGATCACGCTATGTAACAAGCTTTTCACGCTATGTAACAATCTGATCACGCTATGTAACAAAGGAATCACGCTATGTAACAAAGGATTCACGCTATGTAACAAAGGAATCACGCCATGTAACAAAGGAATCACGCTATGTAACAAACTGATCAGGCTATGTAACAAAGGAATCGCGCTATGTAACAAAGGAATCCCGCTATGTAACAAAGGAATCACGCTATGTAACAAAGGAATCACGGTATGTAACAAAGGAATCACGCTATGTAACAAAGGAATCACGCTATGTAACAAAGGAATCACGCCATGTAACAAAGGAATCACGCTATGTAACAAACTGATCAGGCTATGAAACAAAGGAATCGCGCTATGTAACAACCTCATCACGCTATGTAACAAAGGAATCACGCTATGTAACAAAGGAATCGCGCTATGTAACAAAGGAATCGCGCTATGTAACAAAGGAATCACGCTATGTAACAAAGGAATCACGCTATGTAACAAACTGATCAGGCTATGTAACAAAGTGATCAGTCTATGTAACAAAGGAATCACGCTATGTAACAAACGAATCACGGTATGTAACAAAGGAATCACGCTATGTAACAAAGGAATCACGCTATGTAACAAAGGAATCACGCTACGTAACAAAGGAATCACGCTATGTAACAAAGGAATCACGCTATGTAACAAACTGATCAGGCTATGTAACAAAGTGATCAGTCTATGTAACAAAGGAATCACGCTATGTAACAAAGGAATCACGCTCTGTAACAAAGGAAACACGCTATGTAACAAAGGAATCACGCTATGTAACAAAGGAATCACGCCATGTAACAAAGGAATCACGCTATGTAACAAACTGATAAGGCTATGTAACAAAGGAATCGCGCTATGTAACAAAGGAATCACGCTATGTAACAACGGAATCACGCCATGTAAAAAAGGAATCACGCTATGTAACAAAGGAATCACGCTATGTAACAAGCTCATCACGCTATGTAACAAACTGATCAGGCTATGTAACAAAGGAATCGCGCTATGTAACAACCTCATCACGCTATGTAACAAACTGATCACGCTATGTAACAAAGGAATCACGCTATGTAACAAAGGGATCACGCTATGTAACAAAGGAATCACGCTATGTAACAAAGGAATCACGCTATGTAACAATGGAATCACGCTATGTAACAAACTGATCAGTCTATGTAACAAAGGAATCACGCTATGTAACAAAGGAATCACGCTATGTAACAAAGGAATCACGCCATGTAACAAAGGAATCACGCTATGGAACAAACTGATCAGGCTATGTAACAAAGGAATCGCGCTATGTAACAAAGGAATCGCTCTATGTAACAAAGGAATCACGCTATGTAACAAGCTCATCACGCTATGTAACAAACTGATCAGGTTCATAGCGCAATCAGGTTGTTACGCATCCTATTCCACAAACGTTTCCAGAGAGCATCCTTTTTCCATGCTCGCAGTCGCCATGTTCTGTTGAGAGCATCCTTTTCCGCTAATGTTTCCAGAGAGCATCCTTTCTCCATGCTCGCAGTCGCCATGTTCTGTTGAGAGCATCCTTTTCCACGAATGTTTCCAGAGAGCATCCTTTTTCCATGCTCGCAGTCGCCATGTTCTGTTGAGAGCATCCTTTTCCACGAATTTTTCCAGAGAGCATCCTTTTTCCATGCTCGCAGTCGCCATGTTCTGTTGAGAGCATCCTTTTCCACGAATGTTTCCACAGAGCATCCTTTTTCCATGCTCGCAGTCGCCATGTTCTGTTGAGAGCATCCTTTTCCACGAATGTTTCCAGAGAGCATCCTTTTTCCATGCTCGCAGTCGCCATGTTCTGTTGAGAGCATCCTTTTCCACGAATGTTTCCAGAGAGCATCCTTTTTCCATGCTCGCAGTCGCGATGTTCTGTTGAGAGCATCCTTTTCCACGAATGTTTCCAGAGAGCATCCTTTTTCCATGCTCGCAGTCGCCATGTTCTGTTGAGAGCATCCTTTTTTCCACGAATGTTTCCAGAGAGCATCCTTTTTCCATGCTCGCAGTCGCCATGTTCTGTTGAGAGCATCCTTTTTTCCACGAATGTTTCCAGAGAGCATCCTTTTTCCATGCTCGCAGTCGCCATGTTCTGTTGAGAGCATCCTTTTTTCCACGAATGTTTCCAGAGAGCATCCTTTTTCCATGTTCGCAGTCGCCATGTTCTGTTGAGAGCATCCTTTTTTCCACGAATGTTTCCAGAGAGCATCCTTTTCCCTCTGCTATGCGTAGATCGCGATTCCCTCCGGCGTCCTTACCCTGGATATATACATAGCTGCGTGTTATGAATTCATTCATTCGCTTTTAATTCTTTCGAGCGTTAGCATTCCCGTATTCATTTAATTTCTTTTAGTTTTAGCATGAGTTCCTGCCGGAGAAAATCTGTGCAACTAGCGAATGAGAAACTGAATTTTTCATACATTACACATGGAGGAAAACACGTCATTAGATGCTGTATATGCGAGCGGATTTTTAAGAATCGTTCTTTGTCAAGATTTAAGCTTCATAGAGCAACATGTTATACTGGATCGACTCTCTCTCCTACACTCGAAGATCCGAAGATGTATAGAGGGGGATGTTATACCGGATCAAGCCTCTGTCCTTCACTGGAGACTACTGATGGTGAAAAATCTGGATACAGCGGGAGTCGCGAGAATATGAAATCTTCATATGATGATGATTCAGTGATATCTACGCTTGAAAATCCAAATAGACTAGTAAATATATTGAGGTTACTAATTGCATCGAGGAATGCTGGTAATAATAGTCACACACGAGAGATTGAGGAGATTATAAGTAAGCTGAAAGCTTCTAAAGTTATAGCATGACAGGATCGAGAAATTGTGTTAATCAATTACAGTCATGGTTAACAGGAACTTTGAAATATCAAAACCTTGTACTTATAAAATACATCATCCAGACATTCTTGAGATGTTTAGTTTTTTATGGATAATGTAGGTCTCTTTCTGTGTGATGTATATGATTATATAACTGAGTGTTTTAGAATGTCTAGACTATCACCTTTGTCTTTAGGAAATATGTATGTTTTTTGTATAGGAATGTAATAGGAAAATGTTTATAAAAAATAAATGTTGTTTATATTACATAGACCTCATTTTTTTTATTAATCTTTTTATACACCTCATATCATACAGCCCAATATTAAGATGGTTCTGGCTTCTAGATTCCCATTTATTCAAGTCTCTTTCAGTAATAGTTCAATAATCTTTTTGTTTAGATTTCATGTAGCATCAATGTTTTTAAGATAGGCATTCTCCTTAAACAATTATGAAATTATTTATGAAATCAATGGTATAGGCTGGTATAGCAGTAATAATGAGTACATAATTTATATATATATATATTATTGTTATATTCTACACACGCGGGTGTTTTTTTTCCATGTATGTTCCGCGCTGGTGCAATTCTTCATTGATTGAGGTTACTGGGTGGTGTTGAGAATGTTCCTATCACATTTCTGTTTATGATGTTTTAAGCTATCTCGTTCTTCCTCTTCATTTACATTCAGCTGGGCATTCCTGTAACACACATTCACATTATTTGCAACTTCTTGTAGGTATATACTTCGATGTGGAGAATCACTGCAAGGGGTATTAAAGTTCTTTCTGCACGAAATCACACAGAGTACAATCTAGACATTATTTACACATATTTTTTTAATACAGTGATGCATGCTTTTGACAACTGCTATCGTGCTGGAAATTATTTGAAACTTGCTGTAGGTATCTGCTTTGAGGTAAAGAATCAGTGAATAGACTATTAAACTTCTTTCTGCAGATCCTCGCTCAGACTACATCCTGGACGTTATTTTTTTACATATTGATGTATACTTTAGACAAATGTTATCCTACTGAAGTGTGAATTTATAAACTCAACGAATGTAACTCTAAATGAAGCTTTGAAAGGGTAGTTGAATTATTTCTACAAACCTTAATAGGAAGAAAAGACAATTTACATGTCTTAAACTTGCCGGCTGGTACTACTCCATGATATACCATTTGAAACTTCCCTGGCATTTCCTCCAACTGTTGGCTTGTTAGGGTTGAATATCTTGTAGGGAGAAACACTTGCTTATTCTCTAAAAGTGCAACGACTCTAGCACCGTATCGAGTATCAATTTTTCTTAAGGATTTTATATTATAAGGCTCCTCGGGCTGAAGATCTTGTAGTCTTTGAACGGCTGGGTAAATGCTACCCTCAGCCAATGTGTTAAGTTGAGATGTCAAACTTTCTGCATTAGGAAGAGAAAAAAAACATATTCTTTATTAGAGAATGTGTTGCATAACAAAATTTCATTTATTTGAAAGTTACAAAATTATTAACTTTTTTCTGAAAATGATAATATGTGTAAATATAATTGAGGTTCTGATTCACTAATGAAGTTCATTAAGTACTGTATTTTTCGATTTAAATGTTTTAATATAATGTAGATATTTACTTTGTTAGAGCAAATGATTCGCGCAACAGACTTTTTGTAATATTCTAAAGCAAAAACGTTAATAAGGTTTTCAAATAATTGTATTTTCTCCAAAAGGAATGTAATTCACTCTGTGAAATCCTGTATTTAAATATCTGGAATAATAATTACTCAACAAGGTGAATACTTAACTAAATTGTCCCCATTTTGAGAATTCCCGCAGTTAGCTATTAAATGTAGAATAAGCTTGCCTAAAATGAATACTTAACTAAACTGTTCACATTTCAGAAAATTCACTTGTCTAGCTATTAACTTTTAGAATGCTCAGCTATTCGCATATAAATGTCATGCATTAAAAACAAGAACGCGAATATAAGTTAAATGTACAGAGTAATAATTTAACTTTTAAAGTAAATGAAGTGTTTTGTTACAACTTACCAAACATGATGTTCGTTGAAATTTCACTTTGAATGAGAAAAGTTTGCAGAGATCTTAGCTCGCTGTGTTGTCACAATACAGTGAAATCGCTGGGGAAGCTACTGCTTTTATATCGATTCGTCTGATAAAAATCTGAAGGGGTGAGAGATGTGACGGTATATAATACAGTAATTTTGATTGGCTACTCCAAAAATTCGAGGAGAAGTAGAGGGAAATGCTAGCCTCGCACAGGGACATTTCGTAAGCACGTCTAAACCTGTTATGGGGGAAATCCTTCGATCACGCCAGCGTTCCTTAAGGGGAATGTTTCTGCGTATGACGCTAGAAATAAAAATATATTTTATTTTTTACATGTACCATTAAAATTCATTGTTAATTATTGTTACATTACCAAATTAATCACAGAGTGAAAATAATGTATTGTTTCTGTAGATATAATTGTCCTCGAACCAGCGACCTTTCGATTGTGAATAGATACGTTACAGATGTTTAAAAAACGTCTGATGCTATGTGATGGCTTTAGAATTCTATTCTCTATGCATTACCGTTGGAAAAATGAATAGCAAGTTACCATTTGAGAAAAGTTAAAAGTATTTGAAAATTTAAACCAATATCAAAAATTCTGATGTGTTACACTCACATGACTTTCTCTACTCTTGTACAAACTATTTTTACAAACACTTATTCCCTATATGCTTCATGTTAATCGAGATATCGAGATGTCAATGTTATTGGTAATTTTCATGACGATACAAGGTGAATATGGTAGGTTTTAAGCCATAGTCAAATTATTTTAACGCTGATTGCTATGTGCCGCATTCCATTCTCTTTGCATGTCCAGAACATAAAAACAAGAATAACGAATTTGAGAAAAAGTATAAGTATTGGAAATTTTAAGGGAATAACAAGCAATATCCCGAAAATGATTTACTCAACAACAAGAATGAATATGATATAAATTATGTATTTTAACGCGATCTCCATTTTTTTGTGTGTAGTAAAATTTTGTCTATCTCTTATGGTTTATCAATTTTTGCAAAAGTCGTTCAGAATGAAGAATACTTTTGGAGACATTCCCTGAAAATTCGAGATATACATCTCATTACAATATCTTAAACATATAATATTTTATTCAATATCGTTAGAGTCATTTTTGAGAAAATTAAAATTTTCGAGAAATGTTCCATGTAAAGGGTAGTCTGGTGTGAGGCATTTTCTTTAAAACCTTCGTGTCGCATCTCTGGAAGATACTGAACCTAAATACCAAGTTTGGTGTTTTATCCGCCTCTTCGTTTCTGAGTTATGTTTCACAGGCACACTCGCAGACAACCATGCTTTTTCGGATTCAGAGGGTCTCAAAACATGTATTTCCGGTGAAATCTCGGTATCGATTTTTTCGGGTGGAATACAACACTTCCTCTACTTACTATACGTAGTATAGAAAGTAAAAACTCAGTCGCAAATACTTAATGTCGCACAAATATTACTTGAAATGAATTTTTTTTGTGTGTGTATTAAGTTTATATTAACATGCTGGAATATTCGAAAAATATCTCTCGAATGGACGGGGTATTTAAAATCGTACTCGTCCTATGTTTACTAAGCCCAATCTTTTTAAAATGGAATAAATTAAGAGTAACGAGGATTGTTTAGGCAAGGCTCCATATTTCATTATTTAGAATTAAACAAATGCTATTAGCCGTAATAATCATACAAATACGACAGCAAGCAAATGCGCAAGTCAATTCATATACAATTAATTAATAAAAAAATATTTAATTGTTTTCATCGATCAGTGAGAGCCTTATTTATTTTAATAACGTATGTAATATCTATCATTCTGAATACTTTTTATTCTTCATATTACTCTCGCCAAATCATATTTCTTTGTTTAACATTCCGAAAAAAAATCAGTTTAATTTTTTGATATCATGTTTGCATTTCTTGTACGCGAGTATTTAAATAATGACAAAGATACAATCGAATGTTTAAGTACAGAATCTATACAGTATACGTTTAATTGAAAACTTAATCATTAATATTCTTCATGTAGAATTATATTAATTATCGGGAAAACATTTTTTGTGGTAAGCTTAAAACATGTCTAGACTTGGTTTTCCCCTGTCTATGATGGAATTTCTGCACAGGGGAAGCTCTTAAGAAAATCTTTTGTGTCGCTAATAGTTATTTACCCCGAGGGTCTGTGGTTTTTCAGAGCACTTAGCCTGCTTAATGAACTGGAAACACCCTTCATTGTTCACTAAGAGCTCTATACAAGACCTTGGTTTTAACTTCGTCTGAAGAAAATTAATGATGCGGAAGGGACTGTCGCCTGCTAATGTGTCTACACACGCATTCTTCAGGGGTGTACACCATATTTCTTTCAAGCAGTGTACGCAAGTAAATAATTCGTTGAATTTCTCAAAGTTCGCTACGTCTTTAGAAAGAACATTTAAAACGAATATAAAATTTATATTTGAAGTCTTCGTGCGTGTTACTTACAGGTACGCCTGTTTTGAATTGTAATTATTACTTCTCTCGTGTGAGAAGAGACATAGAGGGCTTTTATTTTTAACATCAGGTGAAGCATACTCCCATGTGCTGGATACCCCTAGCCATTAAGAGCAGGTACTGAGGGAAAACCCAAGCGTCCTGGTTTAACCTCTTCTCATGATGGACGGGGCATTGCTGTCACATTGCGTCTTGTTTTTTCGTAAAGGGTTCTCGTGTTAACGTCTCATACAAGCTATTTGCAATTTCGCTTTAAGTTGCTTTTTAATTCATCTAAGCAATGTAATATTTTTATAAACCCTCCAGTCAAAAGAAGAATTAAACAAACGTTATTACTCGTAATAATCGCGCATATACGATAAGGAACAGTTGCGCGCGAGTCAATTACATTAATCAATCAAAAAAAACTTAATTATTTTTAATCGATAGACTGCGTCGTTTCATTAGAAGTGAGATATTCATGGTAGATGAATAATTGGGTGAGATATCTCTAGGAGCGCGAGTCAATTACATTAATTAATAAAAATATTTAATTGTATTCATCGATCAGCGAGAGTCTTATTTATTTTTTATTTATTTCATAATCAATTCCTCCGGAGCCAACATGAACGCCCCTTGCATGTTAATTCCCCTTTATTTTTTTTCCGGAATCATATTTCGCAGAATTATATAGAGCTAAGATGGCCGTCTTGCGCCCATAATGAGTTTAAATATGGTGAATTCACAACTTTCGGGTATGACCACCAGGGGCGCTGTGTGGGAACACTCGCTGGAGTTTCACTCATATTACCACTTGGCGCGCTAGTGTAGGTAGCGAACTGAAGCGTGAGTGGAGGGGGTGCGCTAGTCGACTTGTCGCTTGAAAGCACCGTGAGCTAGTCATTCCAGTGAAACGTCTCGCAGCGGAAGGTTGCGTTCGGTGTTCCACCGCAATTATCACGCGATAACGAGTGTTACGTCAAGTCTGTCCTTTCATCTAAGTGTTGTAATATTCTTATAAATCCAAAATATATTTTCCCTCAAAAGTAGAATTAAATAAATGTTATTACTCGTAATAATTATACACATGCTACCACACATATACGATAACGAACAGTTGCGCGCGAGTCAATTAATCATTCAAAAAATACTTAATTGTTTTCATCGACAGACTAGCCTTGTTTCATTAGACGTGTAATTTATTGACAATAGTAGGTTATAAATAACGGTTTAGGGACAGGTGCGCGCGATTCAATCAAAAATACTTAATTGCTCGAAGAATAGCGTTTAATTGCATTAGTAGTAATATGATGGCGATTCTTTTTTCAATAACACACATTACCTAATTGATTGACACAATTATGTACTCAAACGATTTGCCAATGTGCGGCAGGCATCGAGAATCGCATTCCCACATCGCCAACGTCACGCACCGAGAACCCCCACATATAACCCCTCACCCCGAGCGGCACATCCCCTACCCCAAGCCAATCACACGGCAGGGATTTAGACAAGTCACAATGAGGGGCGGGAATGTAGTCACCGTATAGGAACAATACACACTCTCCCACCTATCCACAGGGAACCAACCAGAACACAAAGGGGAGGGAGGACACGCGTATGGGGGAGGGAGGGGGGCGGGGACACCGGCACGTGACCAGACCACAGGGGGAGGGGGGAGGACCTGCCGGCACAGACACTGTCGGCATTAGATCAGCACACAAAGGGAAGGGGGCGGGGCTAGCGCCACGCGACCAGGCCGGCGTGTGAGAACACAAAGGGAGGGGGCGGGGCTAGCGGCATATATCAAAGAACCTTATCAGATGGCGGCAAATTCCATGTGTTTCCGTTCTCTCATTTATTTTCTACTATGAACCTTTTTCTAAAACTCTCATGCATTACACACACATGACTTTCTCTACTCTTGTACAAACTATTTTTACAAACGCTTATTCTCCATCTACTTCATGTTAATCGATATAAAAATTTGCAAAAACTATCGTATTGCTAATTTTCTTGTAGGTTAACAAAAATATCTCGGAAATGGTTCACTCAACAAAACAAATCCATATGACATAAATCGTGTGCTTTCACGCCCAATATAGAATGGGACGCTAAGAACCATAGTAGTTAAAGAGCGTCCATAAATAAAACTCAATTTAAATTTAACGCGATCTACATTTTTTGTGTAGTAAAACTTTGTCTATCTCTTACGGTTTACCAGTTATGCCAAAGTCGTTCACAATGAAGAGGATTCTGGGGACATACCCAGAAAATTCATGATATACATTTCATCTGCCATAAAAGTATCTTAAACATGTGATATTTTAATCAAAATCGTTAGTTATTTTTGAGATAATCAAAATTTTCGAAAAATATCCGACTTTTCTGTTTTTTGTTATACTGTTCACAGACACAGAATTGTTTTTAAAAATTCTTGATTTTTATTCAGGGGGGCTCAAAACATGTATTTCTTGGTGAAATCTCGGTATCGAAATTTTGGGTGGAATGCAATACCTTCTCTACGTACTATGTACGTTGTGGAGAAAGTAAAAATATAAACTGGAGAGTTCAGCTTTAAGACTTTATTTCCTATCTCAACGTAATCGCCAACTAAGTGTAACACCATTAACTTCTCAACTTTGCCTCGCTGAAACTGTCTACCTATATTATTTTACATAGCTGGTATGCCCGTAACTAAATACTGCAAATATGAACTTAGCAACTCCCTTCCTTATATTTTACGTTAACTAATACGACATACGCACCGTGGAGTAATCTGAGAAACTGGAGAATCGCTTTGTAAGCTCTAACAATATACACCCCCTCAAGAAAATATAGGTCTGCGCTTTAAGAAATTGTAGCATCCAAATTAATGGAGGGAAAAATCTATTTTTTACATAAAGATTAAATGGTAACACAGTTTACGTGTTTTGACAGTTTTTCAGATCGTTCATTTTATCAATTGTATAATCTTTTTTTAAAAATATGCCAAAGTAACAACTTTTTTATACGTGGTGTTTTCAAAATTATGTTTCATACATTGGTTAGAGCACTTTTACTTTCTCTACTACGTAAGTAAGTAGGGGAAGTATTGCATTCCACCCAAAAATTTGATACTGAGATTTCACAGGAAATATATGTTTTCAGGCCCTCTGAATTAAAAAAAAACATTTCTATAAAGAGTTCCCTGTGCGTGTCTGTATATCTGTGAACAGTATAACTAAAATACGAAAATTCGGATAAATACAAAACTTGGTATTTGCATTCAGTATCTTCCAGAGATGCGACACGAAGATTTCAACACAATCCCCCATCAGAGACTAAACTTTACATGAAAGATTTTCGAAAATTTTGATTTTTTCAACAATGCCTCCAATGATTTTGATTAAAATATAATATATTTAAAATATTTTCTGACAAATGAAATGTATATCCTAAATTGTCTAGGAATATCCCCAAAAGTGCTTTCATCGTGAATGACTTTTGTATAACTGGTAATCTGTAACAGATAAACAAAGTTTTTCTACCCAAAAATTGTATATCTGATTTAAACACACAATTTATGTCATACACAATTTTTTGTGGAGTTTCTTGTTATTTGTTTGAATTATCCAACATATACTTTCTCTCAAGTGGGAATTCATTATTCGTTTTATTCTGTTTTTTCCCCTGGATATGCAGAGAAGAGAATGTAATACCCCACATAGCAACCAGCTCTTAAAAGATTTGACTATCGCTTAAAGCCTACCAATTCCCCTTGCACCTATAAGAAAATTAGCAATAAGATAGTTTCTGCAAATGTTTATCTCGATTATCATAAAGCATATGGAGAATATGCGTTTGTAAAAATAGTTTGTACAAGAGTATAGAAAGTCATGTGAGTGTAATGCATCAGATTTTTATAAATATGTATAAAAAATCTTATGTGTTACACTCACATGACTTTCTGTACTCTTGTACAAATTATTTTTACAAACGCCTATTCTACATATGCTTCAAGTTAATCGAGATATCGAGATGTTAATCTTATTGCTAATTTTCTTGTCGATGCAAGGGGAATTGGTAGGCTTTAAGCGATAGTCAAATATTTTAAGAGCTGGTTGCTATGTGGAGTATTCCGCTTTCTTTGCATTACCAGGACAAAAAGAATTGAATAACGAATTTGAGAAAAAGTATAAGTATTGGAAAATTTAAGGGAATAACAAGAAACATCTCGAAAATGATCCACTCAACAAACAAAATGTATATTACATAAATTGTGTATTTTAACGCGATCTACATTTTTTGTGTAGTACAAGTTTGTCTATCTCTTATGGTTTACCAGTTATGCAAAAGTCGTTCACAATGAAGAATACTTTTGGAGACATTCCCAGAAAATTCGAAATATACATTTCATTTGTCATGAAAATATCTTAAACACATGATATTTGAATCAATATCGTTAGAGGCATTTTTGAGAAATAAAATTTTCAAAAAATGTTCCATGTAAAGGGTAGTCTGGGGTGGGGGTTTTTCTTGAAAATCTTCGTGTCGCATCTCTGGAAGATACTGAACCTAAATACTAAGTTTGGTGTTTATCCGACTGTTCGTTTCTGAGTTATGCTGTTCACAGACACACACACGGACATGTTTCCAAAAATGCTTACTATACGTAGTAGAGAAAGTAAAAATAGTGGTATCGTCTCATCACTATTAAAAATGTTTCTTTTTTGGCTGAGGATGGCACAAAACACTAGGTGAGTAGTAGAGAAGCTAAAACGTACTGAGTATGTAGTTAGAACCAGTTGCACGTAACGGACCATTTTTCATGTCGGTTCCTCTGACATAACCAAGCAATATTTGCATGTGGCAAGTACAAACACCGCATTGTCCATTTAAATGTGGTTGGAAACAGGTGGTGGTGAGACCTCGAGCAGAGGTGAGCCTAAAGCCAGGCACTAGTTGATGTTTTACTGTAATGTATATGTGCGCAAGCGCAGAGATAAAACTCGGTTATAATGTGTACTTTACATCAATTGTGACCTGTTATCTGCTACATTTATTGTGTTTGCTTTGCATTGTGCGTCGTCGTTTCTGAAATGCAGGCACCCTACTCTCAATTTCACGCTCATAATTACATCTGCAACTCAAAAGTACCGCCCGCTCTCCGAGTGCAGTAATTGCAGTCCGACAAATGTTAGTTATTCACGGCTGCCGCGTTCACATGAACTTTTGACACTTGGATGGCGAGCGACGCAATCTGTTGGTGCCTACCTCCCTAAATGTCCTCTCGACTCCACGTTAAAATATTTCATTGCGTACATTATCTTAGAAAAACAAACTGATGTGTTACATTCACATACTTTTTTTGCCCTCTATCCTTACAAACTATCCGTATGAAAGCTTATTACTTTCTCTACTACGTATAGTAAGTAGGGGAAGTATTGTATTCCACTCAAAAATTCGATACCGAGATTTCACCGAAAATACATGTTTTGAGACCCCCTGAATCCAAAAAAAACATTTTTGTAAACATGTCCGTGTGTGTGTGTGTGTGTCTGTGTGTCTGTGAACAGCATAACTCAGAAACGAACAGTCGGATAAACACCAAACTTGGTATTTAGGTTCAGTATCTTCCAGAGATGCGACACGAAGGTTTTCAAGAAAATCTCCCCAACCCAGACTACCCTTTACATGGAACATTTTTCGAAAATGTTAATTTTCTCAAAAATGCCTCTAACGATATTGATTAAAATATCATGTGTTTAAGATATTTTCATGACAAATGAAATGTATATTTCGAATTTTCTGGGAATGTCTCCAAAAGTATTCTTCATTGTGAACGACTTTTGCATAAGTGGTAAACCATAAGAGATGGACAAAATTTTACTACACAAAAATGTAGATCGCGTTAAAATACACAATTTATGTCGTATTTATTTTTGTTGAGTGAAGCGTTTTCCAGATATTGCTTGTTATTCTCTTTAATTTTCCAATACTTATACTTTTTCTCAAACGGGCTATTCATTTTTTTATGTCCTGGACATACAAAGAGAATAGAATACTCCACATAGCAACCAGTTCTTAAAATATTTGACTATCGCTTAAAACTTACCAATTCCCTTTGCATCTACAAGAAAATTATCAATAAGATTGACATCTTGATATCTCGATTAACATGAAGCATATGGAGAATAAGCCTTTGTAAAAATAGTTTTACAAGAGTAGAGAAAGTCATGTGAATGTAACACATCATAATTTTTTTCTATGTAGTCCATTTTAATTGAGATATGCTAGCCTTAAAATTCCATATAATCGAGAGAAAGAACTGAAAATCGATAGGACTTGAATCAAGAATGACTAAGTATTGGACAATTCAAACCATTAATAACGTGTTTTAAATCCTTCTACACTTTCTGATTGGTACGTTTTCTGTATAAAACGTTTATACAAAATTCCTTCTGAATGAAGAGGACTTTACAAGCTATTCCCACAAAATTGTTACGTAAATATCTTTCATATAGGATATTTTAATCAAAACCGTTAAAGCAATTTTCGCTAAAATAAAAAATTTCGAAAAATGTTCCCTGTATAGGGGACTTTGGGTGAGGAATTTTCTTGAAGATCTTCATGTTGCATTTTTGCAAGAAACTGAACTTAAATACCAAGTTTAGTGTTTATCCAAAACAAATCATTTTCTACAAATATCGGTATCGAATTTTTTGGTGGAACGCAATACATTCTCTACCTACATGGTATTTAAGTTCAATGCCTTCCAAAGATGAGGCACGAAAAATTTCAAGAAAATCCTCCACCCTCAAAATACCATTTTTATGGAAACTTTTACGAAACTTTAAATTTTGTAAAAATAATGGCTCAAATGAATTTGATTAAAATCCCATATACGTATGTAAGATATTTACATGAAAAATAAAATGTTTATCTTGAGTCTTATTTTTTGTTTTCTCTATTTTATTTTACGTCGCTCTAACTCCTTGTTCATATCGCGACGGATCTGTTGGTGGATAATTCTTAGAACGATTTTTGATGGACAGTTAGTCTTCTAGGTCTCATCCCTGTAACCACCTGCTTCATGCCGTGCACACAGAGACCTCCAGCGCATGGCAGCCGGATCTTTTGCTTCGTACCGTGCAGATGGCGTTAGGGTGCCGTCCAATCTAACTGCTTACATTGTCTGCGGATAGATGGCATAGCATTCGCTATTACCATTTATTTTTCATTTTACTGTTGTTTTAGACTTCTGGGAATAGGCTGTGAAGTTCTCTTCGTTTCGAATCAGTTTTGCATAAACCTACCACACAAAAGTGATACAGATCTTTAAAAAACACAGTTTATTTCAATTTTTTTATGTTCGGAGACATCCGTTATTATTGGTTTGAATTTTTCAAAACTTTGGTTATTTTTAATGTACTGTCGTTATTTAGCTCTTTCTCGTGATATCATGGAAGGCGTATGGAATTTCAACTGAATAAATTGAGTTTTATTTATGGACGCTTTTTAACTGTTGTGGTCCTTAGCGTCCCATTCTATATTGGACGTGAAAGACCGGTAATCTTGCTCAAAGGCCTCTTTATCAGGCTTAAGGTTCTTTTACGTGCCATAAATCTACGATCACCGGCTTTATTTCTCTTCCGAAGGAAGCCATGCTAAGGATATTTACGCCCGAAAAAGTCAATCACCCTCCGTCAACTAGAGTGTAGCTTGGTAACCACTACGCCATGGAGGACGACAGGAATTTCGAGGGCAGCATAATATAGTGACATCTGAATAACGACTCATTTGTCTGTATATGTCTTATATCCACAAGTAAATGTTTAACGTAGCTATTTCTGAACTATTTCGATCAACATGAACCAGATACACTATGTGATCAAAAATATCCGGACACCACACAAACATACGTCTTTCATCTGCTGCCACCTACTGCCTGGTACTCATTATCCGCGACCTCGGTAGTCATTCGACATCGTGAAACAGCAGAATGGGACGCTCCGTGGAACTCACGGACTTCGAACGTGGTCAGGTGATTGGGTGTCACTTGTGTCAGAAGTCTGTCCACACTCCTAAACATCCCTAGGTCCACTGTTTCTGATGTGATATTGAAGTGGAAACACGAAGGAACATGTACAGTACAAAAGCGTACAGGCCGACCTCGTCTGTTGACTGACAGAGACCGCCGACTTTTGAAGAGGGTCGTAAAGAGTAATAGGCAGACATCTAACCAGACTATCACACAGGAATTACAAACTGCATCAGGATTCACTCCAAGTACTATGACAGTTAGGCGTGAGGTGAGAAACCTTGGATTCCATGGTCGAGCGGCTGCTCATAAGCCACACATCACGCTGGAAAATGCCAAACGAAGGCCTCGCTTGGTGTAAGGAGCGTCAACATTACACGACTGAACAGTGGCAAAACGTTGTGCGGAGTGACGAATCACGGCACACAATGTGGCGATCCGATGGCATGGTGTAAGTATGGCGAATGCCCGGTGAACGTCATCTGCCAGCGTGTGTAGTGCCAACAATGAAATTCGGAGGTGATGGTGTTATGGTGTGGTCGTGTTTTTTTCTGAAGGGGGCTTGCATCCCTTGTTTTGCGTTGCATGATCACAGCGCAGACCTACATTGATATTTTAAGCACCTTCTTGCTTCCCACTGTTGAAGAGCAATTCGGGGATGGCGATTGCATTTTTCAACACGATCGAGCACTTGTTCATACTGCACGAGCTGTGGCGGGTGGTTATACGACAATAACATCCCTGTAATGGACTGGCTTGCACAGAGTCCTGACTTGAATCCTATAGAACACCTTTGGGATGTTTTGGAACGCCGACTTCGTGCCAGGCCTCACCGACCTACATCGATACCTCTCCTCAGTTCCGCACTCCGTGAAGAATGGGCTGCCATTCCCCAAGAAACCTTCCAGCACCTGATTGAAAGTATGCCTGCGAGAGTGAACGCTGTCGTCAAGGCTAAGGGTTGGCCAACACCATATTGACTTCCAGCATTACCGATGGAGGGCGCCACGAACTTGTACGTCATTTTCAGCCAGGTGTCCGGATACTTTTGATCACGTAGTGTAGAAAAATAATCTTTCGTAGGAATAGTTTGTAGTAACCATATAAAAATAAACAATAGTGAGTAGAAAAATCATGTGAATGTAACACATGGGATTTTTACCTTCTCTAATACTTATATATATTAAGGAGCGGAAACGTTGCTTTAGAAAAAGGTGTGTGTATTTTTGTGCGCGCGCATGTTTGTGTGTCGCATATATAACAAACTGTTATTTAAATTCAGTACCTTCAAAAGATGAGACACAAAGATTTTCCAAAGAAATCTTCTACCCTTAAAATAACGTTTACATAGAAAAATTGTCGTTATTTGTTATTTTCTGAAAAAATGGCCCTGATGATTTGATTATGATATTTGCATGGAGAATGAAATCACACCTTTATTTTCTCCAAGTGTCCTCTCTCGTAGATTTCGCAAAAATATACAATTTATATTAAATAAAAGTTCTTGTGGCGTTAAGCAATTCCTAGATATTCTTTTTTATGGGTTTGAATTTATAAATACTATACTTTATTTTCTGTACTACGGTGCGGACCATTTCAAAGATACTGGCGTTCTATCGGGCCGGACGGCACGCGTTTACTGGGGAGAACCGACCGCTCTCTTCGGGAAGAAAATATATCTCCACACACGCTGTGTCGGCCGGTTGGTTCCTGTGATACTGTCTTGTTGAAAACACGCGAGTTACTATAAATCCCTAGTTTACAATGGTGCTATTCAGTATAGAGCAACGAATGATGTAATTTTTATCCTGGAGAGGGGGGGTATTCAATCTGCCTAGTACTTCCACAGAGGCGCATGACTAAGGTGTCGGAGAAATGCCTAGCAAGCACAGCGTTCGATAACGAAGGACCCTGAAAGCTGTAAGCAGGATGCTTGTTATCATGGCTAGCGTAAGGCAATATACATTTATCAACACAGTGTGTTGTAGCTTCCTTCCCGAATGTAAATAAAAAGACAATCTAGAATGAATGGACGTTAAATTTCAGCTATGAGGCACATGATTTGGTCTAAGTTCAGTGATTAATGCCGTTACCGCATTAGTACTCTTCGGAGTGAACGCCGAGCCTATTAGGCAACTTCTCCGCCATACGTGTATTGCTTACGTCGTTCCTTAGTCGCCCTCCGTGGTGTAGTGGTTACCATGCTAGCGTCTAATTTCCAACGTCGCGGGTTCAAACCCGGCGGAGGGCGATGGATTTTTTTCGGGCGTAAAAATCCTTGCCTTCCTTCGGAAGGGAAGTAAAGCCGGCGGACCCGTGTCGTTGATTTACGGCACGTAAAACAACCTCGAGCCTAATAAAGAGGCCTCTGAGCAAAATTACCGGACTTTCACGCCCAATATAGAATGGGACGCTAAGGACCACAGCAGTTAAAGAGTGTCCATAAATAAAAACAATTTACTTACGCCCTTCGCTTAGAGCTGACATTTCCTTCAAAACATTTGCTCAAAATAAATGCCATGAACACTAGTAGTAAGTAGAGATAGTATTGCATTGCACTCAAAATTTTATTTACCTCTTTCAGCGGAAACCTCTTTCAATGAAAACAAAATGTCGTATAAACACCAATCTTGGTATTTAAGCTCAGCATCTTCACGAAGAAACTCACGAAAATATTTCGTTCCCAAACTACCCTTTACGTGGAAAAACTTGACTGATTTTCTCAAAAATAGCTTAAAGGATTTTGGTTAAAATACCTTACATTTAAGATCTAAAAGCATAATAAATTAAACCTATATCTTGAAATATCTGGGAATAGCTGTAAGGTCCCCTTCATTCTGAATAGCTTTTGTATAATTGACAAAAATGTAAGGCATAAGGTACGTATCACGGAGGGGCCCCCGGAACCAGGGCAGGGCACCGCAAGTAGGTCAGTCGGCCCTTTTTGCTACCAACGTGACCCCTGGGAGGTAAGAATGAGGGAAGAGACCCGAAGGACGACCAGATCCGGATGCCAACGGGCGCAAGCAAGACGAAGGTCCTTAATGTTTCCAGGTAGAACGTATCAGACGCCGCCCGTAACGACCCACAAGCCACCAGCCTCCAGGATCCCCCACGCTGAAGAGAGACCTAAGCGAGCAGCGGCGCCGGGGAAGAAACATTTACAGAGCGCAAGTCACCGCCCAGCCGCAACCCGCCGAATACCGTCGCCTGGTCCTTCAACTCTGAAACAAATGAAAAGGAAGATAATGGTGACAGAAGATTGTAATTTGCAAAAAAATTCAAATTACCGTTTTATTTGTTATGCAAATATCCTAAATATATGATAAGGTATTTAAATCAAAATCGTAATTTTTTTGGGAAAAATTAAAAATAACGTGTACTTTACCATGTAAAAGGTAATCTTGGGTGGAAGAATTTTGTTGAAAATCTTTGTGTCGCATTTTTGGAACATGTTGAACTTAAATGTCGCGTTTGATATTTCAGCGACTTTTTGTATTTGAGTTAAGTTGTTCATAGGCAGACACAGGCGTTCCGACTTATTTTTATTTATTTATTCAAAGAGTATCAAAAACTGTATTTGTACTGAAATTTAGGGATCGAATATAATACGAAGGACTGAGGACTGAGACTGACTTTTTCCTGAAGCTTTCTTGATAGTTTCCTGTCTCTACTATAAATATTTGAAAAGAACGGGGTTTCCTGTATAATGTCCATAGGCGGCAGCACTCTGTATTGGTAGTTTGGTATTAATTCTGTATATTGTTGACCCTACTTGAATTTCGCATACAACAAAATGGAGGTGACACGAGAGGAGCAATACAGCGCAATAAAATCATGCTTTCGTTTAAATCATACAGCCTCTGAAACTTTGGAAAAGCTGAAGCAAGCATACGGTGAAGATGCACTACCTCGTGCAACAGTGTTTAGGTGGTTCAAGGACTTCAAAGAAGGGCGAGTCTTCTGGGCTAAACATGGTGGGCCTGGTGTTTCGGCTTCCGTTATGACTGAAGTCAACATCAACACAGCTGCTGTGATTGTTGTCGCTCCTTTCGCTACTATTACAGCAGCGGATTACACGTCAGTATTGGCTACACTGAGGAAGCACATTGCAAGGAAACGTCCAGAACTTCATCGGAATGAGTGACGACTTCATCACGACAGCGCGCGGCCACACGTCGCCAATCAAATCCAGGCATTTTTGGCTAACTTCAACATTACCTGTGTACGCATCCGCCTTATAGCCCAGATTTTGTCACCTGTGATTTCTTTTTATTTCCATCACTAAAGGCAAAGCTCCGGGGCATTCGATTTGAGAGCACTGAAGCAGCGCTGAAGAAAAGTGAGGCGATTCTCAAAGACCTGACAAAGAATGGCCTGCACCATGTGTTCGAGGACTGGCAGAGACGGTATAAAAAGTGCATTCAGTTAGGAGGGGACTACTTTGAAAAATAGCGGGACAACATTGAAATGGAGTAACAAATATCTGTGAAAACAACATCAGTCTCAGTCTTTATTGATCAGCCCTTGTACTTCATCTTCTTACCAGTTATAGGTAAGTAGTGAAGAAAGTAAAAATGAATATACGAGGCGTGTTTTTAAAGTAAGTGCCGATAACTTTTTAAAACGTAACAAAAAAGTATTTCCCATATACTTTATTATTGCTCATTACCTTACACTACTTCTCCACGTAGTCACCACTGTTATTCAGGCGCTTGTCGTAACGGCTTCGACAAAGTACTTTGAAGGCGTTTCGGGAGAAAGGTTTGCTCCCATCGTCAGCATGTTTCCAACTGATTTTACTGGTTGTTGTCTGGGGAATGTGTGTGGTTAGTGGTGTTCTCTGGTGCTGGGCTGATGCACCTCCAAAGGCTGCTGGATGGCGGTAGTTCGAAATTCGTTAGGTGATTCCTGTGTTTGACGATATGTATTTTTTCCCAGATGTCCAATTCATTGAAGACCAGAAATGATGTGCTACATTATTTATCCGTCTGTTTTTAGTAAGTGCATCTCATATGCTCTTTAAGTCTTATTTCAAGATTTCTTTTGGTTCTTCCTATGTATACCAGGTTACAGTCATTACAAGCTATTTGATATACACCAGCTGATTTATCTTTTGTTCTGTTGCATAGTAGTTTCTGTATATTGTGGTTATTCTTTGGAGACAGGGTGGTGATGTATTTCTTGAAAATCCTTTGAGATTTATGATGTGTCCAAGGGTGGTAAGTGAACTTCCTATATGCTTGTGGTTTTTGTTGTCTGAGTAAATTACTCGTTCGTTGGATGTATTTCTGTCTTTAAAACTTTTTACTTTCTCTACTACGTATAGTAAGTAGGGGAAGTATTGTATTCCACCCAAAAATTCGATACCGAGATTTCACCGGAAACATATGTTTTGAGACCCCCTGAATCCAAAAAAAGCATTTTTGGAAACATGTCCGTGTGTGTGTGTGCGTGTGTGTGTGTGTCTGTAAACAGCATAACCCAAAAACCAACAGTTTGATACACACCAAACTTGGTATTTAGGTTCAGTATCTTCCAGAGATGCGACACGAAGATTTTCAAGAAAATCCTCCCACCCCAGATTACCCTTTGCATGGAAAATATTTCGAAAATTTTAATTTTCTCAAAAATGGCTCTAACGATTTTGATTAAAATATCATGTGTTTAAGATATTTTCATGACAAATGAAATGTATATCTCGAATTTTCTGGGAATGTCTCCAAAAGTATTCTTCACTGTAAACGATTTTTGCATAACTGGTAAACCATAAGAGATAGACAAAATTTTGCTACACAAAAAATGTAGATCGCGTTAAAATACACAATTTATGTCATATACATTTTGTTTTGTTGAGTGAACCATTTTCGAGATATTGCTTGTTATTCCCTTAAATTTTCCAATACTTATACTTTATCTCAAATTCGTTATTCATTTTTTTTTATGTCCTGGACATGCAAAGAGAAAGGAATGCGCCACATAGCAACCAGCGCTTTAAAGATTTGACTATCGCTTATAACCTACCAATTCCCCTTGCATCTACAAGAAAATTAGCAATAAGATTAACTTCTCAATTAACATGAAGCATATGGAGAATAAGCGATTGTAAAAATAGTTTGTACAAAAGTAGGGAAAGTAATGTGAGTGTAACACATCAGGTATTTTATCTTCTTATCTATTGTTTTTTTCTGGTATCCATTCATGGTGGCTATGTGGATAATGTGTTGGTATTCCTCTTTCTCAAATAGTATATGCACTAACCAGTTTGTAATGCTATTTAAAATTGCATGTTTGTGGCTTGTAAGATAGAAGCTTTGTATGCTATCGTCAAAGAATGATGCCGCCTGTGATGAAAGACAAGTCTGCACTTCTTCTTTCACAACATCATCGTCGTTGTAATGTTTTCCAACGTGGAATTTCTTCAGATGAAGAAACGATGAAAATACCTTGGTGCCAAATCCGGATTATAAGGAAGGTGCTGAAATTGTTTTCAACTAAATGATGCGATCAGATCTCGTTGTATGTGGCCAGGCATTGTCACTGATTATTGTTTCCCCATAGCGTCACACAATTGGCAATAAGCGTCTGCTGGCGTAACATTTCTCGCATTCAAAAAACGAATCACTGATCTGATTTCACAATCGGTGTGTCGTTTTCAATTGTTTTGAACATTTCTATATGCTCTAAGAAGAGGAAAACACTAGTGACGATGGCACACAGCTGCGTCTAGCTTCCTAATGAATGGAGAAAGTGATCACGCATGATCAAAATCGCTACTGCAGCGCTGCAGAGGCAAACTATTAAAACGGTACCTACATTAAAAATCTGATGTGTTACACTCACATGACTTCCTCTACTCTTGTACAAACTATTTTTACAAACGCTTATTCTCCATCTACTTCGTGTTAATCGAGTAGATGTAAGGGGAATCTATATTTACAAGGGCAATATAGAAATACAGTAGCCTTTAAGCACATACATATCTCTTAATAGCTGGTTGCTAGGTGCAGCACCATTCTCTTTGCCACAGATTAATACTATTTGCATATCCAAGACAAAAAAATAAATAACGAATCCATTTGAGAAATAAGTATTGAAAAATTTAAGGGAATAACAAGCAATATCTCGAAAATGGTTCACTCAACAAAAAAACGTATGACATAAATTGTGTATTTTAACGCGATCTACATTTTTTGTGTAGTAACATTTTTTCTATCTCTTATGGTTTACCAGTTATGCAAAAGTCGTTCACAATGAAGAATACTTTTGGAGGCATTCCCACAAAATTCGAGATATACATTTTATTTGTCATAAAAATATCTTAAACGTATGATATTTTAATCAAAATCGTTAGTCAGTTTTGAGAAAATTAAAATTTTCGAAAAATGTTCCATGCAAAGGGTACTCTGGGGTGGGGGGATTTTCTTGAAAACCTTCGTGTCGCATCTCTGGAAGATACTGAACCTAAATACCAAGTTTGGTGTTTATTCGACTGTTCGTTTCTGAGTTATGCTGTTCACAGACAGACACACACAGAGAGACACACAGACACACACACGGACATGTTTACAAAAATGTTTTTTTGGATTCAGGGGGTCTCAAAACATGTATTTCCGGTGAAAGCTTGGTATCGAATTTTTGGGTGGAATACAATACTTTCCCTACTTGCTATACGTAGTAGAAAAAGTAAAAATTAAAAAGAAAACATAAAACAAAACCAAAAAATCTGGCCGTAGAAAAAGCTATCTGTGTTTGTGTGTATGAACAGCATAAATATTTTAAAAACGAAATCTCGAAGAAATACCAAAACTTCAAAATACTGCAAAGATGTGACACGGAGATTTTCAAGAAAATCTCCCATACTACCTTCTTCGTTGACCGAGTGAAGTGGCGCCGCGGCAATGTGTGCGACTCCCATTCGGGAGATCCAGGATTCTATCCCCGGCAGTCGTCCACGCGGACCCATGGGTTTTTCTTGGTTTCCCCGGGTCGTCGGTGAATGCTGGGGTGGTTCCTCTTTTACCGCGAATTTCCTGTCCCCCATTTCCTCTACCCATCATTTCCTTCATTGTCGTCTGTTTCAGGGTTCTAGGACCAGGCGAGTTGCAGGTTGCGGCTGGGCGGTGGCTGTGCGCTTTGTGGAAGTTTGTTCCCTGGCATCGGACGGGAGTACCCCGGCTCTGAAGTGGGTCCCACCAGGGTAGGACCACCGGGGACCAGCGCATCGGATGCGTTTTATCCAGAAATGTTGGGGACCTATGTTTGCACCCGTTGTTATCCAGATCTGATCGCCCTTCGTGTATCTCCCCTCATCCACCCCCTACCAGGAGTCACGTTAGAAGCAAAAAGGGCCGTTGCCACCTACTTGGGGTGCTCTGCTGTTTCGGGGGCCCCTTCGTGCTATGTACTTTATCTTTTTCATGGAAATTTCCTCAAATCCAATATTTATTTATTGGTATTTTTATTTAAATACCATATGTTTAAGTATTTACACGACATAGCGAATGAAGTCCTCTTCATTCGGGAAGAATTCTGTATAACTGTTAAAACAATAAACTATAGACAAAAACTTCTTGCATAGAAAATGTAGATCTCTTTAAAATAATTTATTTCGTATAATACTTTGTGGCATCAGCCATTTGCGAGATATTCGTTATTATTGATTTGTATTTTTCAAAACTTTATAGTATTTTGAAGTGTTGTTTCTAGCGTTTCTACATCGTTAATTGTTTCTAGCGATGTCATGGCAATAAATAGCATGGAATTAGAAAGCTAATGATATATAGAGTCCGGTTTAAATGTTTTACTACCGCTTAAGCGGCCTTTATCCCTCTTGCACCTACAACGAAATATACAATGAAACTATTTCTGTAAACGCTTATCTCGATTAATATAAAGTAGATAGAAAAATCAGCGTTTATAATGATGCAGTAATTTGTATCACAAATTACTTAAATGTAAATAATGATTGTAATATGAATATGCATTTTTATGTGACATTGATTTCAGATGTTTATTAATTGTAATTATTATTTGGAAATAAGTTTATACGGCCTTACTGAAACTGTTAATAATAGCGCGCAATAATGCAGAGAGGGGGGTGAGCTGTTTATCATTATTGGAAACGAGGAAGTTACGTAATGTTGGCGCGTTTTCGGTAGAAACTTCTGGAATGTTTCCTCCCTAAAAGCATATGTATTCATAATTTTAATTGGATATTAAAATAGACGCTAATGTTGGCGCGTTTTATTAGCCAATAGCAGTTCAGTTATAATCTTTAGGCGTATCTGGATGCAGGCGTATAAATAGGCTAGGTCAGAGGTAAAGTAAGTCAGTCGCCCAGTTCATCGAAAGTCTCAATACATTACACGTCGCCTTCAGTTGCTCAGTTCATCAAAAATCTGTGTACACTACACGTCGTCTTCAGTCAGTCAGTTCGTCATACATCGGATACAGATTCACAAGTTACGCGCAGCAGAATTATGAAAGATCTAAAATATGGTAAAGTTAATTATACAAAAGGTTGAAGTACGTTGATTAAAAGTGATCAGTAAGAAGTTATTATAACAGTTTCAGTTTGGCGAGTATCTAGATCAATATGTAAAAGTGATAGTGAACGTGTTCGACAATAAAAATTATAAAACAAATTTCTTCATCAGTGTTCTTTTTGGATAAAAGATTCCTTTCCGTTTACACAACCCTGATCAAGACACATGTTCGACCCAAGATAAGATAATAGCTAGCCGGAGGACAATAAACAAAACTTAAAATTCTTTCAAACACTGATACTAGGTGCCACAAATTGCTAACACTAGATGGAGCTACAAACCGAACAAATGAATGACGTCACAAGATGGCTTCAACACACGTGATGTAAACAAACATTTGTACGTAATACACTCGCAAATTGGCTCCCAAACGTGGGGCTAACAAAAACAAACCATAATGTTGCTATCGCAAATTGGCTCCCATACGTGGGGCAGTTAAAATCATGTAACCAAACAAAACAAAAGCAGCACAATATAAGATCTTCAAGTTCTAATAATTTACGTAAAAACATATTACGTAAACATTAATAAATACTATCGCAATAAGAACAGTTCGTAGAAGCTGTATAAAAAAATCTGATATGTTACATTTGCATAACTTTCTCTCCCTCTATGGTTTATCAATAATTATTCTTACGAAGTTTAGTTTCCTATCTACCACATTTCAATCCAAATTAACTTTAGCAGAAATAGCTACATTACACATTTCGTTATAGATACAAAGGAAACAGCGATAGTCAAATGTTTAACAACTGGAGGTTATATGCTGGCTTTAAAATTCCATACTGTTTCCATGGCATCGCGAGAAACAACTGAAAATCGATGGGACTTAAAACGAATGACAAAGTAAAAAACAGATGGAACCATTCGTAAGGGATATCTCAAAATGACTGATGCCACAAATAAGGCGATTTGAAATAAATTGTGTGTTTTAAAGAGCTCTACATTTTTTGTGTAATACGTTTTCGTCTCTCGTTTAACCTTTACAACATTACATAGAAATGCCTTACGAATAAAGAGGATTTTACAGGCTATTTCCAGAAAACTCAAAATATACATTTTGTCATGTAAGTATCTTTAATATACGGTAGTCTAATCAAAATCGTTAGAGAAATTTTTTAGAAAATGAAACATTTCCAAAAGTTTCCTATGCAAACGCTACTTTGGGGCGGGGAATTTTCTTGAAAATCTCCGTTCGTACCTTGGAAGGCACTGAACCTATATACCAAGTTGGTATTTATCCGACTTTTCGTTTTTGAGTTACGCCTTTCACAGACACACAGACCGACACACACATGCACCATTTTCTAAAAATACTTTTTACTTTCTCTACTTTTATCTGTCAGTCAGTACGTCTGTGTGTCTGTCTGTGAAGAGCATAACTCAAAAACGAAAAGTTGAAAAAGTACCAAACTTGGTATTTGAGTTTCTTATCTTCCAAGGATGCGACACGAACATTTTCAATAAAATATAGTTCTAACGATTTTTATTAATATATCATACCTTTATCTATTTTCATGACAGATGAAATGTGTATCGTGAATTCTCTGGAAATGTCCCTAAAAGTCCTCTTCATTCTGAATGACTTTCGCATAACTGGTAAGAGAGAGAGAGAACATTTGGCTACGCAAAAAATGTAGTCTTGTTAAAACACACAATTTGTATCATACACTTTTTGTTTGTCCAGTGAACCATTTCCGAGATACTCCTTGTTATTGTTTTGAATTTCGCAATATATATGTACACTTTTTCTCAAAAGGGAATTCGTTATTGCTTTCTCTACTACGTATAGTAAGCAGAGGAAGTATTGTGTTCCACCCATAAATTTGATACCGAGATTTCACCGGAAATACATGTTTTGAGACCCCCTGAATCCAAAAAAAAGTATTTTTGGAAACATGGCCGTGTGTGTGTCTGTGTGTCTGTGTCTGTGAACAGCATAACTCAGAAACGAACAGTCGGATAAACACCAAACTTGGTATTTAGGTTCAGTATCTTCCAGAGATGCGACACGAAGGTTTTCAAGAAATCCCCCCACCCGAACATTTTTCGAAAATTTTAATTTTCTCAAAAATGGCTCTAACGATTTTGATTAAAATATCATATGTTTAAGATATTTTCATGACAAATAAAATGTATATCTTGAATTTTCTGGGAATGTCTCCAAAAGTATTCTTCATTGTGAACGACTTTTGCATAACTGGTAAACCATAAGAGATAGACAAAATTTTACTACACAAAAGATGTAGAGCGTGTTAAAGTACACAATTTATGTCATATACATTTTTGTTGTTGAGTGAACCATTTTCGAGATATTGCTTGTTATTCCCTTAAATTTTTCAATACTTATTTTCTCAAATGGGAATCCGTTATTCATTTTTTGTCTTGGATATGCAAAGAGTATTAATCTGTGGCAAAGGGAATGGTGCTGCACCTAACAACCAGCTATTAAGAGATATGTATGTGCTTAAAGGCTACTGTATTTCTATATTGCCCTTGTAAATATATATTCCCCTTACATCTACAAGAAAATTAGCAATAAGATAGAGTCTGCAAATGTTTATCTCGACTAACATGAAATAGATGGAGAATAAGCGTTTGTAAAAATAGTTTGTACAAGAGTAGAGAAAGTCATGTGAGTATAACACACCAGATTTTTTTTGTCCTGGTAATACAAAGAGAATGGTATACTATACATAGCAACCAGCTCTTAAAACATTTGACTATCGCTTAAAGCCTACCAATTCCCTTTGCATCTACAAGTAAATTAGCAATAAGATTAACATCTCGATTAACATGAAGCATATGGAGAATAAACGTTTGTAAAATAGTTTGTACAAGAGTAGGGAAAGTCATGTGAGTGCAACACAGATTGTTTTGTTTCAGGGCGCCTCAAAACGTATATTTCGGGTGAAATCTCGGTATCGATTTTTTGGGTTGAATACTATACTTCCCCTACATACTATACGTAGTAGAGAAAGTAATAAAGGATAGTGGATAGAGAAAATCAGAGTGCTGCTTTTCTAATTAAGAATAAGCTAAACCAAAGCCATCTAAATTTCAAAGAGGTAACAGCAAAATAAAATAGAATCCAAATAGGTACCATAATATAAAATAAAACAAAATATTCAATATATAATTATTTTGTACTGAAAGGGTAGATGATTCCCAAGTTAAAACATCTAAACAAATATGTAGTCTTTGTTTTTAATTTGACATGCATGGAGGTAGGCTATAGAATTTTTAATCTGTAATCGCCGGCGTTTGCACAGAAATTTAATTACATTCCTGTTTATTATTTTCGTTATTAATACCGGGTTGTGCGTTTGGCCAACACATTGAAATTGTGTTGACCCCCTCCTTTTTTTCTGACTGCAGAAAACAGTTGAACAGCATACTGATAAAGGCTTTCAATCACAGCAAGGTCAAATAACCGCATGTCGATTGTTTTTCGCATACGTTGCTATGTGATATATGCGAGGTGTATGGACACATGAATTTCAAACGGTGGGCTTTGTATTTAAAGAAGGCTTCGACAAAGTAAATTTATTGATGACCATTTAATTCTTGCTACGTCAAACTACTTTTGACTAATAAAACGCCACAGAACGATATGTTTCAACCAATTATAGTTGCTTATCACCATCAATGTTTATAAGCTCACTAGCATTTGTTTATTTGTCAGGCAGTGAGTGTGAAATGTATCGTTTTAATAAAAAGCTGATGTGTTAGATTCACATGACCTTCTCTACCCTCCATCGCTTGTTAGTGGGTATACATATTATTCTTACGAAAGTTTATTTTCATATCTACTTCATTTTAATCTAGATAAACATTTCCGGAAATAGGTGCATTACACATTTTAGAACTGGACACTACACCGGGGCGGAAGTGGATACGCTACTTCGTGCGTCAACCCTGAGGGAAGAACTACCGAACAGCCTCGGTGAGGGCGACAGTGTCGCCACCAGCATTTTACTTTCTCTACTACGTATAGTAACTAGGGGAAGTATTGCATTCCACCCAAAAATTCGATACCGTGATTTCACCGGAAATACATGTTTTGAGGCCTTCTGAATCCAAAAAAAAGTATTTTTGGAAACATGTCCGTGTGAGTGTGTGTGTGTGTGCGTGTGTCTGTGTGTGTGTGTGTCTGTGTGTGTGTGTGTGTGTGTGTGTGTGAACAGCATTACTCAGGAACGAACAGTCGGATAAACAACAAACTTGATATTTAGGTTCAGTATCTTCCACAGTTGCGACACGAAGGTTTTCAAGAAAATCCCCCCGCCCCAGATTACCCTTTACATGGAACATTTTTCGAAAATTTTAATTTTCTCAAAAATGGCTCTGACGATTTTGAATAAAATACCCTAAGTTTAATATATTTTATGGCAAATAAAATGTATATCTTGAATTTTCTGGGAATGTCTCCAAAAGTATTCTTCATTGTGAACGACTTTTGCATAACTGGTAAACCATAAGAGATAGCCAAAATTTTACTACACAAAAAATGTAGATCCCGTTAAAATACACAATTTATGCCATATACATTTTTTTTGTTGGGTGAACTATTTTCGAGATATTGCTTGCTATTCCCTTAAACTTCCCAGTGCTTTACTTTTTCTCAAATGGTAATTCGTTATTCTTTTTCTTTTTTTTTTTTGGTCCTGGTAATGCAAAGAGAATGGAATACTCCACATAGCAACTAGCTCTTAAAATATTTGACTATCGCTTAAAGCCTACCAACCTCGATATCTCGATTAACATGAAGCATATGGAGAATAAGCGTTTGTAAAAATAGTTTGTACAAGAGTAGAGAAAGTAGAGAGATTTTTTTTCGAGTGGGGGAGAAAATGATTTATTCACTAACCCCAGCCCCGATGGGAGTCGGGAGTGCGAGTGTTGGACTCCCCAATAGTCGTATACCCACTAAAAGCTCCTCCATCGGAAGGAAAGAAGGATAAAGAGTGGAGTATTGCGAAAGGTTGCGCGGTCCCGCGTAGCACCCGCGTTATACGTTATACGTAATATGCTGTCGCCCATGGGCGGGAGCGGATAAGGAAAATTTCTAGGATGCAGCCATGAATAAACCTGACTGCAACACTAGTAATTCCAAGGTGATAATGTGAAAGAGTCTACGTGAAAGTATCGATGAGGAAGTTTTGGTTTGTTATCACGAGGGCGTCGTCATTGATGCATCCGAGATTGCAGCATCTCAGCGTATCTTGCAGTGGTCAGAGGCTTCCCGGGAGAACTGAAAGTCTCCGGTAGTGCAGTCGTCGGCTGATGGAAGTGGGCTTGAAGTTGTTGATGCTGCTTATACATGGATCTTAATGTGATGTCTATGGAGTCGAGGTGTTGCTGCGTAGTGTCTGGTGCAGATTAATGTGCTCTGATAGATGTGTCTATGGATGTCCGCAGTTCGTGGAGGCAGTCCTTCGGGGCCGGCAGCTTCGCCAACAGGTTCAAGAACTCGGCGTGCAGGTCCTGTACGGCGTCACGTAGGCCCTGGATTTCCTTGGTAGTGTTGCTTGGCGGTGGTGATGATGTAGGCTGCGGTGGTTGTGGTGTCGTCCGCGGCGCCGTGGAAGGAGCAGGCGGTTTCGGCGATGCCTTCCTGCGAGGATGCAGAGGGCAGAGCGCCTGACCAGTAAAGTGAATTGAGCCACCACAATTGGCGCAGTATCGGCGTCGGAGGACATGGTTCCTGCATGTGGACTCGCTGTGCCCGCATGCACAGCAACGGCGACAGAGAGTTAGCCCTTCCTGTCGGCTAGCCTCGACGCGCAGTTCCCTCCCTAATAAGGACAGGCTAGCCGTCAAGGCAGCCTCGAGGTCGGGGTGGCCGGGTAGCTCTACACGAACCAGCGGCGTTGGGCCCCGGGCAGAGACGATTCTGGTGGCCTTTAAGACAGAGGGCAACTGATGCTGTGCTACGCCTAGCATGAGGCATGCTGACAAGCCGCGGGGCACTCCAGCGATAACTACGCTGAAGCGTCCTTAAGGATCTGGCGGCTGATGCACTGCCACTTGTCGAGTCTGAAGAGGCCTCTATTTGCGTCGGCGGTGAAGCTGCCCTCTCGGCGGGTGCCGGAGGGTCAGCGCAGGCAGCTGAGGTAGCAGCCTCGGCGAGTCTACGTTGTTGCCTCTTCTTGCCCATCTCGAGGAGTGTGTCGTGTTGTGTATGAAGTGAAAATTGTGCTTTCCAAGCTGGTGTCGGAGGACATTAAGGCGTCTCCCAACCCCAACTAGTCTTTACCCAGGCGTACCCAATCTCTCAGGGGTTCTGGGAACCACTGTCCCCTGCCGGGCACGTGTAGCAGCAGAGCTACAGTTGTCTAGCACTAAGGTCTCAGTGGACACGTGTAAAGGTAAAGTATGTATCACAGTAGGGCTCCCGGAACCGAGGCAGAGCATCGCAAGCAGGCCAATCGGGCCATTGTGCTTCCAACGTGACGCCTGGGAGTGAAGGATGAGGGGAGAGACCCGAAGGGCTACCAGATCCGGATGCCGACGAGTGCAAGCATGGACGGGGTCCCTAATTTTCCTGATAGAATGCATCCGACGCCGCTCGTACCCTGCTCACAAGCCACCAACCTCCAGGTTACCCCGGAGTGGAGCCCCACGCTGAGGAGAGACCTAACTGAGCGGTACCACAGCGACGCCAGGGAAGAAACCTTTACAGAACCCATGCCTTCGCCCAGCCGCAACGCGCTGAAAACCGTCGCCTGGTCCCAAGAGACCAGCCCAAGCCCCCCCTTCTAACCCAGGGTGTGGCGCCAACCGAGTGCCTCTCCCACCGAGGGTTTTCCCATTAGGCCAATACCTGATTTCCTAAAAAGACTCCCCCGCCCGCTTACGTGAGGATGGAAGCGGATAAGCCACTTATGTGCGCATCCCGAAAGGGCGACTTCCGAAAACCTCGGTACTTGACAAGGAAGATGATGGGTACAGGAAATGAGAGGAAGGAGAGTCGTGTTAGAAGATGAACTACCTCAGCCTTCGCCTGGCGACCCGGGGAGTGGGCGGTCGCCGGGGATCGACCCCGGGACCTCCCGAATGCGGGCCACAAACATAACCGCCCGAGCCATCTCGCTGGGTAGTGGACATGTGTAGAGGCTGTCATCTGCTCGTCACGAAGCATTCTCTCATCACAGAAGCAGAGATACAGTTGCCTAGCACTAAGGTCTGTGTGGAGAGTGACGAAGTAAGATGTTATGGTACAGGGATGAGACCTAGAAGGTTGTCTGTCACACACACAACCACGAGATATCTCCTAACAGATCCGTCTCCGTATGACCACGCAGTTAAAGCGACGTAAAACAAATAGAGAGAAACGTATATCATGAAGTTTCTGAGAATATGCTGCAAATTCCTCTTCGTTTACAATTAAACTTGTACAATTTGTATAAGAGATAGACTAAATCTTACTTTAAGAAAAATGTAGAAATGTAGAGCTGATAAGTTGTTAAATTCAATTCAGGAATTTTATTATAATACAGAAATTAGTAAAGGATTGTGGTCGTCACGATTCTGATTTACCGGTATACTATTTTCACTTTCTCTATTACGTACATAGTAGGTAGAGAACTTATTTATTCCACCCTAAATTCGATACCAAGATTTCATCGGAAATGTATGTTTTGAGGTCCCTGATCATAAATAAAGCATTTTGGAAACATGTACGCGCGCGCATGTGGGAGTCTGTGTGTGTGTGTGTGTGTGCGTGTGTGTGTGTGTGTGTGTGTGTGTGTGTCTGAACAACATAACTCAAACAATCTGATGTGTTACACTCACATGACATTCTCTACTCTTGTACAAACTATTTTTACAAACGCTTATTCTCCATATGCTTCATGTTAATCTTATTGCTAATTTTCTTGTAGGTTCAAGGGGAATATGGTAGGCTTTAAGCGATAGTCAAATATTTTAAGAGCTGGTTGCTATGTGGAGTATTCCATTCTCTTTGCATTACCAGGACAAAAAAAATGAATAAAGAATTTGTGAAAGAGTATGTGTTGGAAAATTTAAGGGAATAACAAGCAATATCTCGAAAATGGTTCACTCAACAAAACAAATGTGTATGAATAAATTGTGTATTTTAACGCATATCATCAAAATCGTTAGAGCCATTTTTGAGAAAATTAAAATTCCTGAAAAATGTTCCATGTAAAGGGTACTCTGGGGTGGGGGGAGTTTCTTGAAAACCTTTGTGTTGCATCTCTGGAAGATACTGAACCTAAGTACCAAGTTTGGTGTTTATACGACTGTTCGTTTCTGAGTTATGCTGTTCACGGACATGTTTCTAAAAATGGTTTTTTTGGATTCAGGGGGTCTCAAAACATGTATTTCCGGCGAAATCTCGATATCGAATTTTTGGGTGGAATACAACACTTCCCCTACTTACTATACCGAGTAGAGAAAGTAAAAAGAAGAATCACAATTTTTTGAATGCAATATGTTCCAAGGATGCAACACGTAGATTTTTAGAAACTTCCCCCAGCCCAAACTATCCTTTACATGAAAGATTTTTCAAAATTTTTTATTTTCTAAAAAAACTACTCTAAAGATTTTGAGTAAAATACCATATATTAAAGATATTTACATGACAAATAAAACTTATATCTGGAATTTTCTGGGAATAGCCTAGGAAGTCCTCTTCATTCAGAAGGAGTTTTGTCTAATCTTGTACAACTGCTAAACGTCAAACGATAGATGAACACATACCACACAAAAAAATGTAGATCACTTTAAAACACAGAATTTATTTCAAAATAAGTTTTTGGTGGCATAAGCCGTTTCGGAGATATCCGTTAATAAAGATTCGAATTGTTCACCACTCGTCATTCATTTCAAGTCTCATCGATTTTCAGTTGTTTCTCATGATGTCATGGAAACAGCATGGAATTTTAAGGCCAGCATATAGCGTCCAGTTGTTAAACATTTGACTATCGCTGTTCTCTTTGCATCTATAACGAAATGTGTAGCGTAGCTATTTCTGCAAAGGTTTATTGGGATTAAAATGAAGTAGACAGAAAAATAAGATACTCAACTCTCGAGTGTGATGCCAGAAAAAGGTGGATAGAGAAGGCCAACATTTCCAACATCTCTTATAATAAGGTATGTGCTTATTATCATTGTAATTGTAAATATGAGAACGTGAGGTGGTTGTGGGGATATTATAGCTGATTCGGCGGCAGACCGAGCTGCGCTGCCCGGTGCACAAGAAGCCGCGCATTGGCCGCAGTGTGAGAGAGAAGCACTGTAGAAGAGTAAGTAGAGGCAATGCAGAGCATCAGAATTTGTTCCCCCACCACTCAAAGATGTGACTATCACAGTGTTTTGTAAAATCCTCCACTTTTTAACATCAAACCTGCTTCAAACGGAAACTGGTTAATTGCCTGTTTGGATAGTTAAGTAAATTAGCACCAGGCGGCAGTGATATACATCGATCACGCGCTCACTGTTTTTTATCAGTTTAATTTTCAATTTTCTCGCTGCACGAGCACGGGGTTACAGGGACCTAGGGCCCAAATCAATTACCTTTGGTTATTTGCAAATTCTGACAGCTGACTAGTCTAATTATGCGGCGCTTCTTCAGATAAAACGTCACGTTGGTATAATTGTATTTCCGGACGTAAACAGCTGTTTTACCAAGCGGTCATGCGTGACCTCATTATCTCCTTAATTAGAGATAACCATGTTAATATGCTCTGCAGGTCCTGCAATCTGCGGCAAATTGCTCTGAAGTCCACCCAAACGGTTTACAAACCCAAATTCTGTCTTTTTTATTTCCTCTAATACTTACCTATAGTAAGTACATGAAGTATTGCATTCCACACGAAATTTGATACCTGTGTTTAACCGAAATCACGTTTTAGGATCCCCTGAATCTAAAGAAAATAATTTTTAAAATAAAGTATTGGTATTTAGGTTCAGTACCTTCCAAAGATGCGACACGACGATTTTCAAGAAAATCCCGTTACATTTTTTACCCTTTACATGGAACACTTTTCGAAAAGTTTTATTTTTAAAAAAAATAGCTCTAACAATTCTAATTAAAATACCTTATATTAAAGATATTTACATGACAAATAAAATGTATATCTTGAATTTTCTGGGAATAGCCTGTGAAGTCCTCTTCATTCGGAAGGAATTTTGTATAAACTTGTATAACTGGTATACGTTAAGCGATAGACGAAAACGTACTATACAAAGAATGTAGATCTGTTTAAAACCCACAATTTACTTCAAATAAGTTTTCCTGTGGCATAAGCCATTTCTGAGATATCCGTTATTAAAGGTTCGAATTCTTGATTACGTGTCATTCTTTAAAACTGCCATCGATTTTCAGTTGTTTCTCGCGATGTCATGGAAACAGTATGGAATTTTAAGGCCAGCATATAGCGTCCAGTTGTTAAACATTTGACTATCGCTGTTCTCTTTGTATTTATAACGAAATGTGTACTGTAGCTATTTCTACAAAGTGTTTTTTTTATTAAAATATAGTAGATATAAAAAAAACTTTTAGTAAGAATAGTTTGTATACCCCATAATAGAGTGTAGAGAAAGTCATGTGAATGTATCACTTCAGATGTTTTAAGTAATTTCCGAGATATTAGGTGCTATAAGTTTGAATATTTAAATATTTCTATATTTTTTGAAGTGCTAGGGCGCAATGTATTTGTTTCTCACGGTGTCATTCAATGTTGGAAATTGAAATACAGCATATAGCGACCGCATTTTGAACATTTGACTATCGCTTCAATCTTCTTCAATCTCCTGTATTGCTCTTGTATATCCACAATTTTGCAAATGTTTATATCTATTAAAACGAAGTAGCTAGAAAATTAAACGATAGTGGGTAGATACAGTCATGTGAGTGTAGTACACTAGATATTTATATGGAAAACTTTAGGATTCTAAATGCCATAATTATTCTAAAGGAGGCTTTGAATGTGAATTTGAAATGCGAAAAATGTGAAATATTCGCATGTCCAGTCTACATGTTCGATAATTATTGCAGTCAAAACTAAATTCTGGATTTTCGCCATAGAGATATATTTGAATGGAGAGATGCTAGTAGGTTTTCATTATTTTTTTCTATACAAGCGGTCCGTGTGTTTCAATCAAGCAGCACCTCCCCCGCCCTCTGCTCACTTGGCGGTCCACATAATCATGAAAAGGGCTCCTGCTGATGATAACCTCTCCATGTTGGTCCACCTGAGAAGTGGTGATGGTTAATGAACGCTAGGGGAGTATTGGTTTTTGTTACACAAGGGAGAGAAATAATTGCCAGTCTGGTAGGGAGGTAGCTAGCCCTGTCACAACCCTACACAGATCCCACGTGTGTTAGACGTAAATACATTTTATTGAAGTCGGCCTGCCCTAACCCCCTGTAAACATACATATCTCTTACAGCAGGCCATGCGTTTCGGATTAGTCCCTACGTTATTGTTTACTGCACAAAAACACGTAAGGGTCGTAATATCAGACTTTCGGTAACCAAGCAACACGATTTTCAGTCATAAAAATCTATGTTACATTCACAGTGGTTTATTTTGTATACCTTCTACACACTATTCTCAACGAAAACTTGTTATCTTTATCTACTTTATATAACTAGAAACAAACCTTTACAGAAATAGCTTAGTACACATTCCGTTGTGGATATAAGGAGCATAGAATAAACCGAATCGATGGTGAGGTCCTTAAAGCAATTCGAAGTATTCTCGCCTGTATCGGGAACAATGATACATCAATGTAAATATCGGTATTAATGCAAGCAATATTATAAATGTGTAAATATGTTGTATGGTAAATGTAGTAGTTAGCCGCAGATGTGCGAGTTAGGTGCATGAAGCCAAGTGGTACACTCGCTTCCATTTATGTTGTCACCGCAGCTTCAGGCGGCATTCTACTGCCTTCACAAGTGGAGTATGTATAGAAGGAAGAGATATGTGTGTCTGTTTACTTTTCGCGTATGCAGTGGCGTCCTGTTTTACGTGCACAGTTCTAGATTAAGGCAGTATTTTTAACACTTAAATGATTTCAGTCTAATCATATAATATATAAATTCAATAACAGCCCGCCTTAATGCAATATGTGTATGTAACAATATATAAAAAGTGTATATTACAGTCATTGTATATGCTAATATTATTGTATACATTTTCAATAATGTTATGTGAGTGTATTACGTAACTTAATAATGTAGGAGCTGTGAGAAATAGGTCAAAAGTTGCTAACAATGAGGTAACAATGAGGTAACCTTGAGGCAATAATGATTTTGAGAGTTTAATAATGCTACTTGTGATTCTTGGAAGCAATAATGTAATTTTTGTGACAGTTTATAAAATAGCTAATCAACAACCAGAAAAAGCTTTAATTAAATGAAAGTATTCTATTGGATTAGGAATAGCCAATCAGAAATTTAAATACAGAAATTTACAAATTTAGGCGGTGAAATTCAAGTCAGTTGCTTGTGGACAGTGCTCATAACTGGACGTGTTGCCTGCAGACAGTGTTTGTAACCGGATGCGAGATGCGTCCTCGTATTCGTGTGAGACGAAAATAGTTTTACGGGTTAAAAAAGTGCAAGTAATTAATAAAAAATAATCTCACAGCTCTCTCTATATCAGTGAAGTGTTATTTAAACCGTATCAAGCATTAATAAAAGGAGTGAAGTAAAATTAAGTCGCACCACAACCCTGCCAAGACATCCATGTCTCTAAAATAAATATTGACGCAGCCGAGGCAAACATAAATATTTAATACTTAAACAGTCAGATTACAAGGTTATATTTTCAAATTTTTGGTTTTGGGCGAAGGCTACCGGTTTACCATACGCGCGGTTGCAACTACTTCAAGTGTTCGGCTCCCCAACAGTTGAAATATAATACAAATCCTTCAATACAACCTACATCAAATTGACGCCCAAAGCGTGGTGCAAATAACGTAAAGATACTATCTACTTCAAATTGGCTTTCCATACGTGGGGCTAACGAAATAAATATTTACTTCAAGATTATTTACATACGAATATATAGCTTTACTCGTCATCATTTACATATAATAACTATGTTTAAATATATAACCAAATAAAACCCTGGTTTGCACAATATCTCCAAGAAAAAAAATATTTTTAATGGCAACATAATGTAAAACTGAAATGCATTATATTAGATTGTCTCGTAAGTAATGTCTGTTTTTTAATTGGATTTATGTCGTACGTATATATGCTTTTATTTCTGTCAATACTATTTATAGGCTGCTATGGTTATTGTTGTGTATTGTTAACATGCTGGTAGCCAGCGGTTGGTAATACAAGATTTTAAAATGGAGGCAAGAGAGTTTGAGGTTAGGGTCCTGCTGGAAACAGCTGTTGCCGCGGCTCGAAGAATATGTGAAGGAGTAGTTAGCGAGCGAGTAGCATAACGATGGTTCCTGTGTTTCAATAATGGAAAAAAAAATCGATGTGTTACACTCACATGACTTTCTCTACTGTTGTACAAACTATTTTTACAAACGCTTATTCTCCATATGCTTCATGTTAATCGAGATATCGAGATGGTTAACCTTATTGCTAATTTTCTTGTAGATGCAAGGGGAATATGGTAGGTTTTAAGCGATAGTCAAATATTTTAACGCTGGTTGCTATGTGGCGCATTCCATTCCCTTTGCACGTCCAGGACAAAAAAAAATGAATAACGAATTTGAGAAAAAGTAAAAGTATTGAAAAATTTAAGTGAATTACAAGCTATTTCTCGAAAATGGTTCACTCAACAAAAAACATGTATATGACATAAATTGTGTATTTTAACGCGATCAACATTTTTGTGCAGCAAAGTTTTGTCTATCTCTTATGGTTTACCAGTTATGCAAAAGTCGTTCACAATGAAGAATACTTTTGGAGACATTCCCAGAAAATTCAAGATATACATTTTATTTGTCATAAAAATATCTTAAATATATATGATATTTTAATGAAAATCGTTAGAACCATTTTTGATAAAATTAAAATTTTCGAAAAATGTTTCATGTAAAGGGTAATCTGGAGTGGGGGGATTTTCTTGAAAACCTTCGTGTCGTATCTCTGGAAGATACTGAACCTAAATACCAAGTTTGGTGTTTATCCGACTGTTCGTTATGCTGTTCACACACACAGAGAGATGTTTCCAAAAATGCTTTTTTTTGGATTCAGGGGGTCTCAAAACATGTATTTCCGGTGAAATCTCGGTATCGAATTTTTGGGTGGAATACAATACTTCCCCTACTTACAATACGTAGTAGAGAAAGTAAAAAGCACACTGTCAAAATAACTTGCTTGATCTATCTGATCAAGCTCAAGGTAGAGTGGATATCTGTCGTCAGCGTATCGCTAAACCCTGGGATGATAGATTTATCAGAAGAATTGTCACATGTGATTACCGCAACCCTGGCACCTCGAAACAGTGGCTCGATACCCGCAAGCCTGCAAATGTTGAGGTTAAAAAGAATCAGTTCGCCCCAAAGTAATGATATGTGTCTGATAGAATTTTGATGGTGTGATTCAAGGGGAATTTGTTCCAAATGGACGTGCAGTCGATTCGGACCTTTATTCTCAACAACCGGAACGAGTTCATCAAGTTTTGAGGCAGTGGTACCAGGCATTGGTTAATAGAAACAAACTTCCCTTGTAACAGGACAACGCGAGACCTCATACAGCTCAAAGAACAATGGACAAAATTCAGGAATTGGAAGGAATCGAACTACTACCACATCTATGTACAATCCTGATCTTGCTCCATCAGATTGCCATCTGTTTATATACATGGCCCATTTCCTACGTCGAAGAATTTTGAAAACACTAAAACAGTTGAAATGGGTATCAAGAATTCTTCGGATCAAAGGCAGGAAACTGTTACCGTTGCGGGATGGCATACCTCGCTGAAAGATAGCTCAGGACTGTAGAATCTAATGGTCTTTACTTCGAGGATTAGAATAATATCCTATAACAAGACATTTGAAATAAAGTTTGGCTTAAAAACCGACATTACTTATGATACATTATCTATACTTTTTTACTCTCAAAGAGAACACATTTACTAGACATTATTTTAATAATATACCCATACGAATGCTGCATTGAATTGCCCTAACAATGTCTTCAAATGGAAAATTGGCTCCCCACATACCCACAATTCTTCCGCGATGCACCTACGAAATATTTCCATATATCGCGTCAGCTACAGTTAACACACACCACTGCTTGATCGATCAACAAAGACAAAATGCTCCAGACACACGTCTCCCTGCTATGTGCGTGCAAGCTGAGAAGGTTGATAAAATGCTTTCCCAAGCTGCGGTAACGGCATAAATGGAAGCGAGTGTACCAAGTGGAGATATCTCTAAGATGGCACAAAGCACAGAGTATACGCTGAACATGATCGGCAGAGACGCAAGTAGTGGTTCAAAAGAGATAGCGAGAGGTTGGTACAAAAATGGAACGTCCAAACTCGTCATAAACAAAGATATGAAAATAAGTATACTCATGCGAGGCGATAAGGTGATCATCCAATCGTAATAGTGCTTTAAAATAGTTGTGGGGGAAAAAAGCGTCTTTTGTGGGGTGTATAAATAAAACACGACCCCGGCATTCACACAAATTGGTACAATTTCCTCGAGGGGGTGAACTTCATGCACTCAAATGGCCAAGTGTGTGAAAAAGCTGTTAGCCATTTAGAAAATCTATATAGAGTGGGAGGTACAGCTAATGGATAGGCCTCCATAATCCATAATATAATTGCGGGATGGAATTCACAGCTAGCTGCGAACAAGTGTAAATAAATTACAGTTAAAATGGACTTTCTTTTTTCATTTCGTCTCCTGTTATCACTCCCGATTACATTTAAGAGGAGAGACCAACAGAGAAGTATATTAGGGCATTCTCTTACAGCAAGTCAACACCCACACCAGGAAAGAAGGCGAAGATCAGCCGGAGAGAGGTCTGCCGCACCTTAAAATTTCATATCTTTCCACAGCATTGATAGAAATAACTGAATAATGGCAGCGCTTTAAAATAGCTGACGTGTTGCATTTACGTGACGTTCTATACTCAGTCTTCTACAAACTATTCTGACAGAAGCTTATTATTCTACCTTATTTTACCCCATTTATACGCCGCCTTTAACATCTAAACTTATATCAGAGGCTTTGCCTTTTGTGACAATTGCTCATCATTAACCATGTTCACTCGTTTACTATTGTATTTTTTGGGTTTGTTTACGTTAGGTTTTCTTTTTAAACATTAAATTCACCCACACACATATTTATAACCCCATTCATACGCCCAGACTCTATAAAAGATGGGGAATATTCCTGGTTAAAGATGGGAATCGAACCCAGGACCTCTGGATTAGGACGCTAGCATGATAACCACCAGAGTACAGAGGTAGTATTCTACATCTTGAGATAAACTTTCATTACACATTCGTTGTATTTATTAGATGGACACAGTACGCTAAAGTTAGTCAACATTTCAAAAAGCGTTTCCCTTTGTGATGGCTTTGAAACCACATGATATTTGCATGACTACGAGATAAATCTGATGGGTTACATTTCCAAGGCTTTCTCTGCCCAATATGGTTTATTTTGAAGGAGGTTCTACATGCTATCCTTACGAACATTTATTACTTTCTCTACTACGCATAGTAAGTAGGGGAAGTATTGCATTTCACCCAAAAATTTCATACCGAGATTTCACCGGAAATACATGTTTTGAGACCCCCTGAATCCAAAAAAAGCATTTTTGGAAACATGTCCGTGTGTGTGTGTGTGTCTGTGAACAGTTTAACTCAGAAACGAACAGTCGGATAAACACCAAACTAGGTATTTAGGTTCAGTATCTTCCAGAGATGCGACACGAAGGTTATCAAGAAAATCCCCCCACCCCAGATTACCCTTTACATGGAACATTTTTCGACAATTTTGATTTTCTCGAAAATGGCTCTAATGATTTTGATTAAAATATCATATGTTTAAGATATTTTCATGACAAATGAAATGTATATCTTGAATTTTCTGGGAATGTCTCCAAAAGTATTCTTCATTGTGAAAGACTTTAGCATAACTGGTAAACCATAAGAGATAGACAAAATTTTACTACACAAAAAATGTAGATCGCGTTAAAATACACAATTTATGTCATATACATCTTTTTTATTGAGTGAACCATTTTTGATATATTGCTTGTTATTCCCTTAAATTTTCCAATAATTACACATTTTCTCAAATGGGAATTCATTATTCAGTTTTTTTTTTGTCTTGGATATGCAAAGAGTATTAATCTGTGGCAAAGAGAATGGAGCTGAACATATCAACCAGCTATTAAGAGACATGTCTATGCTTAAAGCCTACTGTATTTCTATATTGCCCTTGCAAATACAGAACAAGGGGAACATAGTACGTCTTAAGCGATAGTCAAATATTTTTAGAACTGGTTGCTATGTGTAAAATGTAATTCTCTTTGCATGTCAAAAGATCGTTTCTGCAAATGTTTATCTCGATTAATATGAAATAGATGGAGAATAAGAGTTTGTAAAAATAGTTTGACAAGAGTAGAGAAAGTCATGTGAGTGTAATACATCAGATTTTTTAAAAAGCGTTTCCTTGTGTGATGGCTTTGAAACTATATGATCTTTGCATGACTACGAGAAAAACCTGATGGGTTACATTTCCATAGCTTTCTCTGCCTAATATGGTTTATTTTGAAGGAGGTTTTACATGCTATTCTTACGAACGTTTAATTTTCTCTCTATTTCATGTTAGTTGAGATACACTTCTGCAAAAATAGTTTAGTTACATATTTTGTTATAGGTGCAAGGGCGGTAGAAGAAACCGAATCATACTCAAGTGTTTAAAAGCTATACGGTAGAGGACAAAACTGAAAAATGTTATAAAACGAAACAAAGAGTCAGTTTTTAAACAACTTAAATGATCTTGTTTTTCAAAGTATTCCCTTTTAACATTAATGCATTTCTGCATTCGATGAAACCAGTCCTTAGCAAAGATGCCGCTCTTCTTGAGGCACTTCAGAAACCAAGTTTTTAATATCCACTTCTTCATCTGTTGACGAAAAAGTAATTCGACGGATTTTATCTTTAGTTTTTGGAACAAAAAAGTCAAAGATACTAGGTCAGGACTGTATTGTTACATGCTGGAGTGAGGGCCAAAAGATTTCAGCAAATGATTAAATTTCGATCACCCCAACACGTACATGGGGAGCGTAACTCGCTAACGTCAAGAAGACTTCAACTGTCCACACACAAGTGACGCTAACTAACTATATCCCCCTCCAACCTGTCTAGCCAAGCCAGCCAGGGTTAGCGTCATACCAGACGGTTTTCAAACAACGCCTCCTCTCTGACGTGTTCCACGCCAAAGGAGGGATCGTTAAGCCGAAAGAATAATCAAAGGAACCCAAGAATAGTATCGACAATGCAACACAATAATACTATGGTAATGACAGTGCACTTACTAATATGCCACAGCAAGTTTGAGGGTCCATGGTGTGGACCTTTAGCGCATCCAGATGCTCAGTTGTGAGCTTTGCTGTATGCGACGATGCGTTGTCATATAACATTATTTTTCCTTTTGGGCCTTTTTTTTAGGAACTTTTTCAAACCTCTGCAGTAAACAGACATATTTATACCAGCCGGCAGTAGCGATACGTCTATCTTCTAATACTATAGCAGCAATATGCCCGTTTTAGCAAAAGTCTAGCATTCATCTGTTTACAAGCACTGCGAATTTGTCGGACGTTTGTAGGTTAGGTTCTGTTCGAAGGACCCATTAAGTCGATTGATATTCTTTTCAGGATCATAACAATAAATCCAAGATTCATTACCAGTAACGACATTCCAAACCAAATATGAAGTGCCGCTTTGGAATTTATTCGGGATTTCTCTGCACCAATCAATACGCTGTTGTTTTTGATTCGGAGTCAGTTTATGTTGAATCCATCAACAACAAAGTTTTCTCACGTCTAACTGTTGATGTGAAATGTTTTGGATTTGACTCATACCAATGCCCAATATCGCCCGAATAAATTCAAAGACCTTCCTCGATCTTCTTTGAACTAGTTATTTTTGTTTACGTAATTTATTATCCTCACGCTTGGGAAGCCAACTTGAAGTAGATATGTTCTTGGAGTTTGTTTATTTATTTCTCTCCACGTATGGACGTCACTTTTGAAGAAGATAGTTTGTTACGTAAAATGCTGCTACGTATGTAAAGCCGATTTGAAGATGTATTTTTGGTGTTACGCTCCAAGTTTTAAAAAAAATATTAACTTTGTTATTAAACTGCTTCTATAGATTGTATTTATGTTTATGTTTGCCTCGGCTGTGTCAGTATTGTTTTTAGAGATACGTTTCTCTTAATCAGGGCGTGGTGCAACAAGAATGTAGGCTTACACAGATTTTAAGTTTAAATTCACTTCTCTTTATTAATCCTTGACACAAACCAAATAGCACCACACTGATATCAAGAGCCTGAGATTCCCTAGCTTAACACTTTCACTTTGTTAACGCGCATACATAACCCTCGTTTCTCACGAATACGTAATATTTCTTTAGAGAACACATCCTCCATCCGGTCACTACCAAGGTCTGCCAGCAACTGAATATACTTCAACCGTCAAAACCCGTAAGCTTTTGTATTTCAAGTCTCTGATTGGCTAACCTTAGTCCAGTAGAATACCTGCATTTAATTAAAGCTTTTTCTGGCTGTTGATTGGCTAATTTTAAACGGTCACAAAGTTTACATTATCGTTGCTCTAATAATGACTAGTAACATTCAAACTCTCAAACTCATTATTGCCTCAAGGTTACCTCATTGTTAGCAACTTTAAACTCATTATTCCTACAGCTCCTACATTATTAAATTACATAATGCATTCACATAACATTATTGAACATGTTTACAATAATATAAACATATACAATGACTGTTACATACATTTTAAAAAAATTATTACATACATATTGCTTCAAGGCTGGCTGTTATTGAAATTACATATAATATAATTTAATTGAAATTATTCAAGTGTTAAAAATACTGCCTCGTGTTCAAGCATTGCTAAAACAGCTGCAGCATTTTCATCAATAACAGCAGTTCTCGGGCGTCCTTCACGAAATCCATACTAAGAAAAAAACCAATCTGTTTTGAATTCGCTGTACCAATTATAAAATGTTTCCCTAATGACGATTAGAATCGTAAAAAAAACATAGTCTGGAAATGTTTTCTAGCCAAATGTATTTTTTATGAACACAAAACCTTTAAATTAAAAATTATTAGAGCAATTCGAACTAACCATACGGCAATCAACTCGCAAAACATTAGAAAGTAGCTGTGAAATATAAACAGATTTCATTTCCTTTTTAGAAACATGGCGTTTTAAATATTTTCAGTGTCGTCCCCGCATATGCTAGCCTTCATATTCCATGATACTGCGAGAAGCAGCACTTTGAGAAAATTACAGAAGTGTTGGAAAATCCAAACGAACAGATATCTCGGAAATTGCTAATGCTACAGAAAAGTTATTTGAAATAAGTTGTGCTTTAAAGTGGTCTACATTTTTCGAGCTGTAAATTGTTTTCTATTTCTTATGGTTTACCCTGAGGCAGCATTTTTAACACTTAAATGATTTCAGTCAAATTTGAAGAAGTGTTTTGTTTTACGTTGTTTTTGGAGTTGTTACCACGCTTTGGGCGTCAGTTTGAAGTAGAATTGTTCTTTGCGTTGTTTATTTATTTAGCTCCACGTATGGACGTCAATTTTGAAGAAAGATTGTTTGTAACGTAATATGCTGCTACGTATGTAAAGCCGATTTGAAGATGTATTTTTGTTGTTACGCTCCAAGTTTTAAAAAAAATTTATTAACTTTGTTATTAAACTGCTTCTATAGATTGTATTTATGTTTATGTTTGCCTCGGCTGCGTCAGTATTGTTTTAGAGATACGTTTCTCTTAATCAGAGCGTGGTGTGACAAGAATGTAGGCTTACACAGATTATAATTTTACTTCACTCTTTTTATTAATGCTTGACAGGATTTAAATAACCCTTCACTGATATAGAAAGAGAGCTGTGAGTTGTTTTTATTAATTACTTGTACTTTTTAACACGTAAACTTATTTTTCGTCTCACACGAATAGGTATTAAATCTCTCGAGGATGCATATCGCATTCGATTACAAACACTGTCTGCAGGCAACTGATTAGATTTCTAGCGTCTAAAATTTGTAAATTTCTGTACTTCAAGTCTCTGATTGGCTATTCGTAATCCAATAGAATGCCTTCTTTTAACTAAAGCTTTTTCTGGTTTTGATTGGCTATTTTTTATAAACTAAAATTAGTCATACCACAACCCTGCTAAGAGAAATGTGTCTCTAAATAATACTTACGCAGCCGAGGAAAACATACCGGAAAACTGTTTACTATACGTGCGGTTGCAACCAACTTCAAGTTCGGCTCCCCAACAGTTGAACTACAATACAACTCCTACTTCAAATCGGCTTTTTCCATACGTGAAATAATAACCTTCTCAGCCCGTTATACAAAATTATACAAACTTGCTTCCTAATGAAGGGAACTTGCTAATCGATCCTCAAAGAGTTAAAGCCATTCTTGAGAAAATAAAAAAATATGAAAAGTTTTTTTGATTTAAAGGCTCAACTTCTTGGAAATACAAGTCTGGCATTTATTGGAGTTTTTGAGTTATGCTCTTTAGACAAAAATACACGGACCTCCTTTTAACAATTTTTCTTGTGGTTCAGTGTGCCTCAAAACATGCATTCCCGGTGAAATCTCGACCTCGAACATTTGAATGAAACACAATACTTTACTGAAAGCTTATCTCGATTAAAAATAAGTGGACAGAAGAACAGGAGTTGGTAAGAACAGTTGAAATTGTAAACAATATGCCTTTGTTTGGATAATAAATCAGGAATCAATGTTTCCATGACGTAGGTGCATTGTTTCGTAATTCCTCAAATATTGACCTATGGTTTATTGCGCTCTCTGTCACATTTCCCCACAAAATGCAGAACATGAGCAGCTACGTCATGGTGCTGACATCTGCATTCTGGATAAAGCTTATTATCTGTGACCGACTGACAAATAAATACGTTGCATTCTCAGCAGTTTGGTGCAGCTAGTATTGGTAGCCGCAGGGTCTCCTGATTTCCCCGGGGGTTGTATGGCACTGTATTTCTTTTTAAACAGAACAACCATTTCGGCACAGATGATAATCACTGACACATGCCATGCTGTTATGTTATGTTTCCTTGTCATGCTAACTCAGTGACGTGGCACCGTGAAAGGGAGTCGAAGTGGTGATTTTCATCATTTTTCGTTTTCATATTTTAGTTGTATATAAATATTTCAAACCCTCCCGCACATCTTGGTGTAACCTTCATAGAGGTACAATAATTATAAATAGGATTAAAATATAATTGAAAATAATGCTGCGTAAAACTTTCTAAACGAATCCCCTATTATCTCCGAAACTAATTGGTAAAAAGTGCTGAAATTTTTACCACACATTTGCAGCTAAATTAGCTTTGCTTCACTGAAAAATTTACTTTTTATACCATACATAGTAGGTAGGGATAGTATTACATTCCACCAAAAATTCGATACCGAGATTTCACCGGAAATGTATGTTTTGAGACTTCCTGAATCCAAAAAAAGAATTTTCAGAAAAAAAATCCGTATGTGTGTACAGCATAACTCAAAAACTTGGTATTTAAGTTTATCACCTTCCAAAGATACGACACGCAGATTTTCAAGAAAATCCCCCCCACCCAAGACTACCCTTTATGTGGAACATTTTTCAATGTTTTATTTTCTAAATAAAGACTGTAACAATTTTGATTAAAATATCATTTATTAAACATATTTACATAACAAGTAAAATATATATCTTGAAAGTTTTGGGAATAGCCTGTAAAGCCCTATTCATTTTGAAGTAATTTTGTATAATCTTGTATAACTGCTAAACCTTAAGTGATAGACCAAAAAGTACCTTACAAGAAATGTATATATCTTTAAAATACACGATTTATTTGAAATAACTTTTCCTGTGGCATAAGCCATTTCTGAGATATCCGTTACTAAAGGTTCGAATTGTTCATTTCTTGCTCATTCTTTCCAAGTCCTTTCAACGTTCAGATGTCAGGGAAACAATATGGAAATTTAAGACTAGGGTATAGCGTCCAGTTCCTAAATATTTGACTATCGCTGTTCTCTTTCTTTTTTACTTTCTCTACTACGTATAGTAAGTAGGGGAAGTATTGTATTCCACCCAAAAATTCGATACCGGGATTTCACCGGAAATACATGTTTTGAGACCCCCTGAATCCAAAAAAAGCATTTTTAGAAACATGTCCGAGTGTGTGTCTGTGAACAGCGTAACTCAGAAACGAACAGTCGGATAAACACCAAACTTGGGATTTATGTTCAGTATCTTCCAGAGATGCGACACGAAGGTTTTCAAGAAAATCCCCCCACCCCAGATTACCCTTTACATGGAACATTTTTCGAAAATTTTAATTTTCTCAAAAATGGCTCTAATGATTCTGATTAAAATATCATATGTTTAAGATATTTTCATGACAAATGAAATGTATATCTTGAAATTTCTGGGAATGTCTCCAAAAATATTCTTCATTGTGAACGACGTTTGCATAGCTGGTAAACCATAAGAGATAGACAACATTTTACTACACAAAAAATGTAGATCGCCTTAAAATACACAATTTATGTCAAACATTTTTTGTTGAGTGAACCATTTTCGAGATATTGCTTGTTATTCCCTTAATTTCTTCAGTACTTATATTCTCAAACTGAAATTCGTTATTCATTTTTTTATCTTGGATATGCAAAGAGTATTAATCTGTGGCAAAGAGAATGGTGCTGCACAGCTATTAGGAGATATGTCTATGCTTAAAAGCTACTGTATTTCTATATTGCCCTTGCAAGTACAAAACAAGCGGAACATAGTAGGCCTTAAGCGATAGTCAAATATTTTTAGAACTGGTCGCTATGTGTAAAATGTAATTCCCTTTGCATGTCAAAAGATCGTTTCTGCAAATGTTTATCTCGATTAATATGAAATAGATGGAGAAAAAGAGTTTGTAAAAATAGTTTGTACAAGAGTAGAGAAAGTCATGTGAGTGTAACACATCAGAATTTTTTAGTTCTATTTATATCCGGCCTTTAAGTTCATTGCTCTTATTGGCGGCCGTTTTCCTTTGGAACTCGTATAACTATTGTCGTAGGGTTTCTTGAACGTTTGGATTTTTAATCATTAGATCAGCACACATTCAGACTCACATTCACTTCCGGACTCTGGGGAGGATAAGGAGTAATCTTGGCTAGAGAAAAATTCCCACCCCCCCCCCAGCCGGGAATCGAACACGGGCCCCTCGCACAGCAGACAGTTGCTCAGCTGAGCCACGGGGCCAGCCTGTTCTCTTTGTGTCTATAACGAAATGTGTAATGTAGCTATTTCTGCAAAAGTTTGTTTGAATTAAATTGAAGTGGAGAGAAAAATAAACTTTAGCAAGAATACCCGCTAATAAAAGTGGGTGTAGAAAGTAATGTGAGGGAGTATTTTTAACACTTAAATGAACTCAGTCAAATTATATAATATATAAATTCAATAACAGCCCGTTTTGAAGCAATATGTGTATGTAATAATATATAAAAAGTGTATATTACTGTCATTATATATGTTTATATTATTGTATACATGTAATAATGTTATGCGAATGCATTACTAATTTAATAATTATGAGCTGTGAGAATAACAGGTTAAAGGTTGCTAACAATAAAGTAACTTTGAGGCAATAATGAGTAAGAATGTTTAATAATGCTACTACTCATTATTGGAGCATCAATAATGTAAATTTTGAGACAGTTAATAAAATAGCCAATCAACAACCAAAAAAAGCTTTAGTTAAATAAAGTATTCTATTGGATTAGGAATAGCTAATCAGAGACTTGAAATACAGAAATTTACAAATTTAGGCGGTAGAAATCAAGCCAGTTTGCTTGTAGACAGTGCTCATAACTGGACGCGTTGCTAGCAGACAATATTACTAATAAGACGCGAGATGTGTCCTCGAGAAATTTAATACGTATTCGTCTGAGACGAAAATAGTTTACGTGTTAAAAAATGCAAGTAATTAATAAAAGAATCTCACAGCTCTCTCTCATATCAGTAAAGTGTTATTTAAATCGTGTCAAGTATTAATAAAAGGAGTGAACTAAAATTATAATCTGTGTAAGCCTACATTCTTCAATCGCACCACAAACCTTGTTAAGGAATTCATGTCTCTAAAAATAAATACTGACGCAGCCGAGGCAAACATAAATATAAATATTTAAAGAAACAGCCCAAATTACAACGTTAATATTTTTTAAACATTTTGGGGCAAAGACCACCGGAAAGTACATTTGGGGCAAAGGCTACCGGAAACTTTTTACCATACATGCGGTTGCAAACTACTTCAAGTTCGCCTCCCCAACAGTCGAAATACGATACAACTCCTTCAATACAACAACTTCTTCAAATGTGAATGTATCACATCATATACATTTTTACTTCCTCTACTACGTAAAGTAAGTAGGGGAAGTATTGTATTCCACCCAAAAATTCAATACCGAGATTTCACCGGAAATACATGTTTTGAGACCCCCTGAATCCAAAAAAGTATTTTTGTAAACACGTCCGTGTGTGTGTCTGTGTGTGTGTGTGTGTGTCTGTGAACAGCATAACTCAGAAACGAACAGTCGAATAAACACCAAACTTGGTATTTAGGTTCAGTATTTTCCAGAGATGCGACATGAAGGTTTTCAAGAAAATCCCCCCATCCCAGATTACCCTTTATATGGAACATTTTTCGAAAATGTTAATTTTCTCAAAAATGGCTCTAACGATTTTGATTAAAATATCATATGTTTAAGATATTTTGCATGATAAATAAAATGTATATCTTGAATTTTCTGGGAATGTCTCCAAAAGTATTCTTCATTGTGAACGACTTTTGCATAACTGGTAAACCATAAGAGATAGACAAAATTTTACTACACAAAAATCATATACATTTTTATATATATATATGTATATATATATATATATATATTTAGAAGGCTTTAAAGCACGTATTTTCGGTGAAATTTAATATCGAATTTTTGGGTGGAATGGAATACTTCCTCTATTTAGTACAGGTAAGTAGTTGAGAACGTAAAAATGCACTTTTGGAAGAATATAGGCTTGTGTATGAACAGTATAACTCAAAAACATATGTCGGATGAATACCAAACTTGGAGTTAAGTTTGAACACTTCCCAAACATGAGACCCGAAGATTTTCAAGAAAACCCCCTACCTTTACAAGAAAATCTTTCGTTCTTTTTCATTTTCTCAAAAATTTCAAACAATTTGTAATAAAGTAACATAGGTTTAAGGTGTTTCCATGACGCATAAAATGTATATTTTGAATTTTCTGGAAATAACTATGAAGTAATCTATTGGAAACGAATTTTGTATAATTTTGTATAACTGACAAACCTTAAGAGATAGACAAACTGTTACTGCTCAAAAAAGTAAATCCGGTTAAAACACATAGTTTAAGTCCTGGTGTGAATTTTCCAATACTTTACCTTTTTTGAAGTGCTAAGTGACTATTCACTTTTTCTCGTATTCTTATGGAAAGAGTATGGAATTTCAAATTCGGCATATAGTGACTCGCTTTTTAAAGATTCTGACTATCGCTTCAGTCTCCTTTATCTCTCTTGCACCTACAACGAAATTGTAATGAAACAATGATTAGATAGAAAATAAGTAAGCTTTTGAAAGAATAATTTGCAAATGTGTGGGTAGAGAAAGTCGTGTGAATGTAAAAGTCATATGGTTTTCTTAGTGTTGTGCAGATTGGAGAAGTTCGGTTGTAGATTTAGTATGGAGCCCACGGTAGCTCTTTTGATAAGAGCAGTTTCTCAGAATACTGAAGCTGGGTGGATAAGAATCCGATCGAGACCAGAATTTTCGAAATCTCTCATTGTGCGGGCTTTCAGAATTTCTAGAATATTCCATTAAGAACTTGATTTTAAACTGAGCAATTAAAACGTAACTATGCGTACTTAACGGGCCTATTCAGCACATTTAAGAATGGAAATTAAAGGAGGGGATTTCTCAGTCTTGCATCCCTCCCGCCTTTTCTTGTGGCGCTGAGAGCCACGCAAACAATGGGGTTTTGTGTACGTGACGTAAAGCCCTTGCCGGGTCCACTTTATGTGAAGTGATAGGCCAAGGGTTGCTTGGTAAACATCCACATACTTCGACTTGACGCCAAGGGCTCTTCTCAAAACTACCGTAATTTTCCCCTCTCGCTTTCGAAAATATGATTCGGAAAGAAGAAAAGTTTCTATTCCTCAAATACACACCAGCCACGTGCGGCTGCGGCTGGTAGGGCATTTTACCTCACTCGGGACTTAAATGTTTCATTTCTACAAATTGCAAACAATTTTGTTGATACTATCAGATATTTACTCCACAGAATTAACCGATCCTTGCTGACCAACCACTCTGATTCATGATTTTTTCGTTGTTTCCCCAGGTCGGTAGGCGAATGCTAGGGCGGTTTCTTCTCTACCGTGATTTTCTTTCCATCGTTTCCCTTTCATTCCGTTTCCTGCTCATCCTTCAACTGGGTTTCTAGTTTTATAACAAAAAATGTAGAATATAATGGCTCAGGCGGAAACGTTTGTGGCCCGCATTCGGGAGATCCCGGTGGCCACCCACTCTGACCATGGGATATTTCGTGGTTTTCCTCTGGTCGCCCAGGTGAATGCTGGGGTGGTGTATTCTACCACGATTTCGCCTTTACCTCATTTCCGATCATTTCATCTCTCTCTGTCGCTTTCATTTTTCAGGAAGTGAAAGGGGTACCGTAGTGTGGGTGGTGTCGGGCAGGTGGCATGGTTGCTGCGTATTGTAAAGGATTTCTAGAGTGCGTTTGCTGCCCGATTGCTAGTGTTCCTTTGTCGCCCTCTAACTGGATTCCTCGCCCCTGCTGGTGAAGGCGGCTGTTTCAACTTGGAAATATTAAGGAATTCGGTGTGACTCTGTGAACCTGTCGGTCTGCGGTCCTGCGACCTGCTGCGGCTGCTTCACTTCGTCCCAGCCTCCCGGGGGAGGTGTAGTCACAATAAATCCAATTAGTCGGAGTGTCCAGGTGTCTCCCCTCCGGTAAATACCTTATACATCCAAAGATGCGTCACGAAGATTCTCAAAAACACTCCCCACCCTATCTACCCTTTCAATGGGAAAAATTTGTCGTTATACATTTATTTTCTTAAAAATGATTCTAACGATTTTGATTGAAATATCATATGTTTAAAAATACTCGCATGTGAAATAAAACGGGAATAGCCTGTAACCCTCTCTTCATTCTGAATAAATTTTGTATAATTGGTAAACCATATGAGATGAATAAAACATTACTCCACAAAAAATCTGATGTGTTACACTCACATGGCTTTCCCTAATATTTTACAAACTATTTTTACAAACGCTTATTCTCCATATGCTTTATGTTAATCCAGATGTTAATGTTATTGCTAATTTTCTTGTAGATGCAAGGGGAATATGGTAGGTTTTAAGCGATAGTCAAATATTTTAAGAGCTGGTTGCTATGTGGCACATTCCATTCTCTTTGTATGTCCAGGACATAAAAAAATGAATAACGAATCCCATTTGAGAAAATAAGTCTTGAAAAATTTAAGGGAATAACATTTTATTTGTCATGACAATATCTTAAACATATGATATTTTAATCAAAATCGTTAGAGCCATTTTTGAGAAAATTAAAATTTTCGAAAAATGTTCCATGTAAAGGCTAATCTGGGGTGGGGGGATTTTCTTGGAAACCTTCGAGTCGTATCTCTGGAACATACTGAACCTAAAGTTTGGTGTTTATCCGACTGTTTGTTTCTAAGTTATGCTGTTCACAGACTCACAGACACACACGGACATGTTAACAAAAATGCTTTTTTTTGGATTCAGGGGGTCTCAAAACATATATTTCCGGTGAAATCTCGGTATCGAATTTTTGGGTGGAATACAATACTTCCCCTGCTTACTATACGTAGTAGAGAAAGTAAAAAATGTAGATCTCATTAAAGCCCACAATTTATGCCAAATAACACTTTTTTAGGCGTCTCTAAGATACTCTTTCGAATATTTATACGAGGCGTGTTTTAAAATAAGTACCGATAATATTTTAAAACATAACAGAGCATTATTTTCCAAACACGTTATTATCATGTATTACCTTACACTCTGCCTCGCATAGTCACCGCAGTTATTCAGGCACTTGTAACGGGAAACCAGTTTTTGTATACCTTTGTCAAAGAACGATGCCGTCTTTGATGAAAGCCAAGTGTGAACTTCTTGTTTCACAACAACATCGTCGTTGACTGTTTTCCACCAAAGAATATTTTCAGATGAAGAAGGAGATAAAACTCGCTTGGTGCCAAATCCGGACTGTAGGGAGGGTGGTCGAATTGCTTCCAACCAAATGATGCGATCAGATCTTGAGATTCTTTGGTCGGTGTGGCCGAGCATTGTCACTCATTATTGTTTCTCAATAAACCTTACGCAATTGACGGTGAATGTTTTCTGGTTTAACATTTCTCGCACTCAAAAAACGACTCGCTCACAGTTCCGTCTGGCTTCCTAATCAATGCAGGAAGTGATTGCGTATGCTCAAATTTGGGACTGCAGCGGCAAAATATTAAAACGGTGCTTAGTTTAAAAAGACGCCTCATGCTTTTCGCAAATGGAAAACTGTTACGGTTTTTCTCTTGGTCATACAAAGAGAACGGAATTTCAAAGCCATCATATAGAGACCAGCTCTTAAAATATTTGACTATCGCTTAAGCCCACTGTATTGCACTAATTCCATGAACCGTGTAATACGAAACCATTTCTGCAAACGTTTGTCTCGATTAACATGAAGTAGATAGAAGAATAAGCTTTTGTAATAATAGTTTGTTAAAGAAAGGGTAGATAAAGTCATGTGAATGAAACACATCAGCTGTTTTTGTTTGTCGTAATATAATATTTTTTCTAACTGCTGATTGCATCTTAGAGAAAGTAATTTTTTTTAATTCTACATTGTGTAAATTATTTATGGAATATTGTTACATGCACGATAGATGGCGTAAAAGTTCACATGAAAATTAAATTAACTTATATTATCCAGCACGCACATTGAGGGGGCGTATACTTACTTGGCTGCAGAGGACCGAAACGAGCTGTGGAGGTTAAGAGGAAGGCGTGGGTTTTTACTTTCTCTACTACGTATAGTAACTAGGGGAAGTATTGTATTCCACCCAAAAATTCGATACCGAGATTTCACCGGAAATACATGTTTTGAGACCCCCTTAATCCAAAAAATCATTTTTGGAAACAAGTCCGTGTGTGGGACTGAGTGTGGGTCTGTGTGTGTGTGTGTGTGTCTGTGAACAGCATAACTCAGAAACGAACAGTCGGATAAACACCAAACTTGGTATTTAGATTCAGTATCTTCCATAGATGCGACACGAAGGTGTTCAAGAAATTCCCCCACCACAGACTACCCTTTACATGGAACATTTTTCGAAAATTTTAATTTTCTCAAAAATGGCTCAAACGATTAAGATATTTTCATGACAAATGAAATGTATATCTCGAATTTTCTGAGAATGTCTCCAAAAGTATTCTTCATTGTTAACGACGTTTGCATAACTGTGTAAAGCATAAGAGATAGACAAAATTTTGCTACACAAAAAATTTAGATCGCGTTAAAATACATAATTTATATCATATACATTATTTTGTTGAGTGAACCATTTTCGAGATATTGCTTGTTATTCCCTTAAATTTTCCAATACTTATTTTCTCAAATGGGAATCCGTTATTCATTTTTTTTGTCCTGATATTGCAACGAAAATGTAATACTCCACATAGCAACCAGCTCTTAAAAGATTTGACTATCGCTTAAAGCCTACCAATTCCCCCTGCATCTACAAGAAAATTAGCAATAAGATTAACATCTCGATATCTCGATTAACATGAAGCATATGGAGAATAAGCGTTTGTAAAAATAGTTTGTACAAGAATAGAGAAAGTCATGTGAGTGTAACACATTAGAGTTTTTACTGTACAAAATCCATAACATAAATCTACTCACACATTCCCAGGTTTATTTTACAACCTTTTGGAGTTCCTAAATTATTAAAAATGGAAGGTGGAAGGAGATGTCCACCGATCCAAAGCCCGGATTACACACGCGGTCCGTTCCTCACGGAATCCTAACTGAGACAGACGCTATATCCCCCACTACTCGTGGCTAGCAAAGCTACCGCCAAGAGTGACGTAAACAAATATGTGTCTGGTAATGACAATGTACAACAATAATGTAACCCCCCAAATTATTATTACGCTACAATATGCCCCTTTACAAAAAACATTATTTATAAAAAAATCCTATAAAAATAAGTATGTGTAACCTTACCTTTTAAATCATACATTGCATGTATATAAATCTCTAAATCTAAAACGGTGTCAATAAAATTCTTCAAAGAACTTAAAACTGACAATTTGAAAGAAACTCAACAATAATTACCTTAAGGGCACTGGGATGTCATTAGGTTGGTAAGAAAGCTAACATATTACACTACTTTAAATTCTTATTACAAATTAAATGTAACCAAATTTTATTGTTCATACTTTAAGCATTTATTCAAATAATGGTTATAAAAATAAACGGTTAGGCTCACTTAAAGCTGTGCAAAAGTGGTATAAGTGACATCCTTCTTCTTAGCTCAAAATATTGCAAATCATTCTTAGATGTGCTTTCCTCCTAAGATTTTGTTTCTATGTTCACAATTTTTCTTTAAATCACATAAAAGGTAATTTTATACTATGAACAAAATATTTCTCTATAGTCTTTAACTTTTTGAGAAAAAAATTAGTCACCTTGTGTAACATAAAACGCCAACCAATAATTTTTTCATAAATAGTTTTTACTTTCTCTACCACGTACTTAGCAGGTAGAGAAGGATGACATTCAACCCAAAACTTCAATACCGAGATTTCACCGGAAATACATGCTTTCAGGCTCCCTAAATCCAAAAATACATTTTTTGAAACATGACCGTGTGTGAACACGAAAAAAACGAAGGATGCGACACGAAGATTTCCAAGAAAATACCTTCACTCCCAACTACCCTTTACATAGAACATTTTTTAAAAATTTTGATTTTCTGAAAAATGGCACTGACAATTTGATTAAAATACCATATATGAAATATATTTAGATTACAACTAAAATTTACATCTTGAATTTTCTGAGAATACTCTTTGAAGTCCTCTTCATTTCGAAGGAATTTTGTATAAACTTGCATAACTGGTAAATGTTAAGCGACAGACGAAAACGTACCATGCCAAAAATGTAGATCTCTTTAAAACACACAGTTTACTTAAAATAAGTTTCTTGTGGCATAAGGCGTTTCTGAGATATCCGTTAATAACTGTTCGAATTGTTCAATGCTTGTCATTCCATCCAGTCCCGTTGATTTTCAGTTGTTTCTCGCGATGTCATGGAAACAGTATGGAATTTTAAGACCAGCATATAGCGTCCAGTTGTTAAACATTTGACTATCGCTGTTCTCTTTCTATCTATAACGAAATGTGTAATGTAGTTATTTCTGCAAAGGTTTATTTGGATTAAAATGTAGTAGATAGAAAAATAAGGTTTAGTAAAAATAGTTTGTATGCCCACTAATAAAGACAGTGGTTAGAGAAAGTCGTGTAAATGCATCACATCAGATTTTTTATTCTTACGTTTATTTTAAAATCTGAGTAAACATTTTTGCATAATGAGATAGTTCCCAAAAATATCCAGTGTAACTTTCGTATACATAGTTTTAAAACTTTTTGAAAAAATGCACCTAAAGAATGAAAAAACCAAGTTACGTGAATTGGAAAGAAACAAAATAAAAAATCTGAGGTGTTACACTCACATGACTTTCTCTACTCTTGTACATCTTGTAGATGTAAGGGGAATATATATTTACAAGGGCAATTTGGAAATACAGTAGCCTTTAAGCACATACATATCTCTTAATAGCTGGTTGCTAGGTGCAGCACCATTCCTTTTCCCACAGATTAATACTCTTTGCATATCCAAGACAAAAAAATGAATAACGAATTCCCATTTGTGAAAATAAGTATTGAAAAATTTAAGGGAATAACAAGCAATATCTCGAAAATGGTTCACTCAACAAAAAAAAGTATATGACATAAATTGTGTATTTTAACGCGATCTACATTTTTTGTGTAGTAAAATTTTGTCATCCTCTTATGGTTTACCAGTTATGCAAAAGTCGTTCACAATGAAGAATACTTTTGGAGACATTGCCAGAAAATTCAAGATAATTTTTATTTGTCATAAAAATATCTTAAAGATATGATATTTTAATCAAAATCGTTAGAGCCATTTTTGAGAAAATTAAAATTTTCGAAAAATCTTCCATGTAAAGGGTAATCTGGGGTGGGGGGGGGGATTTTCTTGAAAACCTTCGTGCCGCATCCTTGGAAGATACTGAACCTAAATACCGAGTTCAGTGTTTATCCGACTGTTCGTTTCTGAGTTATGCTGTTCACAGACAGACACACACACAGACACACAGACACATACACGTACATGTTTTCAAAATGCTTTTTATGGATTCAGGGGGTCTCAAAACATGTATTTCCGGTGAAATCTCGGTATCGAATTTTTGGATGGAATAGAATACTTCCCCTACTTACTATACGTAGTAGAGAAAGTAAAAATATAATGGGAATGGTTATGCGCTGCAAGGTTTGAACTGGTAATTTTAATGTGCCAAATTGATCAGTAAGCCCAACGATATACACCAGGTGTTAAAAAAAGTATTCCATATTTTGAGAGTTGGTAGTGTGGACCAAAAGAATAAAAAATGTACAGTAAACATGGCTTCTAAAATGTATACCTTAAGAGATATGAGCACTTGTTCACCTTCGCTACTGTGAAACATCTCTTCTATTGCAAGTTCTTTGCTATTACGTATGACCTACAGCAGGCAGTAAACACATTACTCTGTCATTGTCCATGGATATAGCATGCAGTAAAAATCTGTTAGTGTTGTTACTGTAAACCGTATTCACAGTTCTGTGTAAGTGCAACGTATAGGGTATTTAAATTATATTCGAACCCACTCGCGGTCTCTCTCTACTGCGCAAGACAGCCGGCAGTTGCCGGAGAAATTACGCTAGCAGAGGCGCACTAAAATCCTTACCTTATAATAGATGCTGGAAATGTTGACATTCTGCTCTCAAACAGGCAGCATATCTCGTGTAAATAGTCTGGCTCACACTCCGAAGCTCAGCAGCAGGAATTCTTGTAATGAAACGCCTCCTTATGATCAGAAAATTGGAGTGTGGTGTGCAATAAATGCTAGGAGAATAATAGAGCCCATATTCTTTGATGAAACAATAAATGCAGAGTTATATCAAAGATTAATTCTGAGGCCATTTTGCAATCGCTTGACAGAAGAAGAGAAATCGTATGGTTGGTTCCAGCAAGATTCTACAACAGCACATACGCTGCTGAATCATTACATGCAATAAGAGAGACGTTTGATGACAGAATAATTAAGTGTTGATTTGTGACCCCCTCGTTCTCCTGACTTAACGACTTGTGATTTTTATTTATGAAGTTCTTTAAAAGACAAAGTGTATCGTTCCAATCCTCGCACACTACAGGAACTTAAGAGAAAACAAAGAATTCTTGCTGCTGAGCTCCGGAGAGTGAGCGTGAACATTTACACGAGATATGCTGCCTGTTTGAGAACAGAAGGTCAACATTTAAAGCATCTATTATAAGGTAAGGATTTTAGTCCGCCTCTGCCAGCGTAATTTCCCCGGCGACTGCCGGCTGTCTCACGCAGTAGAGAGAGGCCGCGAGTGGGTTCGAATATATTTTAACTACCCTATATATTCTTATTAGTTCTAATGGAATCAGTTTGTGTTTTGATAAGTTTGTGAAATGCTTTAACATTGCAGTTTTATCTTTAAATCTTTGGTGTATGCAGACCCCATTATTTATGTACAAATACCACAGGAAGACAACATCAATGTCTGCCAGAGCATCCGTGACTAATCTGGAGTCTTTCGAGAGTGCGTGACAGAAGAATGCTTTACTATCAATGGGCACCATATTGTACACCTCCTTTAGCGATGGTTAACAAGTGCAGGTCGTATGTAATCGCATGTAGGTTACATTAGAAGCTACACTACGTGATCAAAAGTATCCGGACACCTGGCTGAAAATGACGTACAAGTTCGTGGCGACCTCCATCGGTAATGCTGGAAGTCAATATGGTGTTGGCCCAACCTTAGCCTTGATGACAGCGTTCACTCTCGCAGGCATACTTTCAATCAGGTGCTGGATGGTTTCTTGGGGAATGGCAGCCCATTCTTCACGGAGTGCGGAACTGAGGAGACGTATCGATGTAGTTCGGCGAGGCCTGGCACGAAGTCGGCGTTCCAAAACATCCCAAAGCTGTTCTATAGGATTCAAGTCAGGACTCTGTGCAGGCCAGTCCATTACAGGGATGTTATTGTCGTGTAACCACTCCGCCACATTATGAACACGTGCTCGATCATGTTGAAAGATTCAATCGCCATCCCCGAATTGCACTTCAACAGTGGGAAGCAAGAAGGTGCTTAAAATATCAATGTAGGTCTGCGCTGTGATCGTGCCACGCAAAACAACAAGGGGTGCAAACCTCCTCCAGGAAAAACACGACCATACCATAACACCACCACCTCCGAATTTCACTGTTGGCACTACACACGCTGGCAGATGACGTTCACCGGACATTTGCCATACCCACACCCTGCCATCGGATCGCCACATTGTGTACCGTGATTCGTCACTCCACACAACGTTTTGCCACTGTTCAATCGTGTAATGTTGACGCTCCTTACACCAAGCAAGGCGTCGTTTGGCATTTTCCAGCGTGATGTGTGGCTTATGAGCAGCCGCTTGACCATGCAATCCAAGGTTTCTCACCTCACGCCTAACTATCATAATACTTGGAGTGGATCCTGATGCACTTTGGAATTCCTGTGTGATGGTCTGGATAGATGTCTGCCTAAAACTCTTTACGACCCTCTTCAAATATCGCCGGTCTCTGTCAGTCAACAGACCAGGTCGGCCTGTATGCTTTTGTGCTGAACATGTCCCTTCACGCTTCCACTTCACTATCACATCAGAAACAATGGACCTGGGGATGTTTAGGAGTGTGGAAATCTCACGTACAGACTTCTGACACAAGTGACACCCAATCACCTGACCACGTTCGAAGTCCGTGAGTTCCACGGAGCGTCCCATTCTGCTGTTTCACGATGTCTAATGACTACTGAGGTCGCGGATAATGAGTACCAGGCAGTAGGTGGCAGCCCAAAGCACCTAAGATGAAAAACGTATGTTTGTGGGGTGTCCGAATACTTTTGATCACATAGTGTATGCTATAACAGAATAATGTGTCCTCATTTGTTTACTGTATTTTGTAGGGCATGCATAATAGCAAAGTGTTCAGTAGAGGCGATGTTTCACAGTAGAAAGATGAACAAGTGCTCATAGCTCTTAAGGTATGTATTTTAGAGCCCATGTTCACTGTACATGTTTTCTTGTTTTGGTCCATACTACTACCTCTCAAAATATGGAATACTGTTTTTCTAACACCCGGTATATTTAAGGCTGAAGATTTTTTAAGCACCACGACCTTCCGTGCATCTAAACATCCCGCTAGGCAGAGGAGAGGTTAAATAAAATTAATTAAATTAAACCAGCTAGTCCTCTCCAAAAAAAATACGAAAACCGCAAAGAAGTGCTTTCGGCGATTCTCTGGACAAGCACGTTGAAACAAAGGAACACGAATAGAATATCCCTCTATGTTATGTATGGATGATGCAACGAGACATGTTTAGATTAAAGTATAACGGCATAGACTTTACTTGCACCACGTACCCGCCTGGTATCGCCCACGCAGGCTTTGTATCGTATGGTCAGAGTCATTACTTGCACTGCAAGTTCCTCCAACTAAAACTCTCCTAGTTTACTGCGGTGCCCCAAACGTATGAGAGGAATGCACGAGCTCCAGGATGCTCTGACAACCACATTTACACAGCAAAGTTAGCGGTAATGCGTTGCGTCCTCACAATTGCGAGAACTGTCAACACAAAACTTCGTCTGCCTCGCAGAATAACCTTCACTCTTATGAAAAGATTGAATAAGTTTCAAAACCTCTGATATAAAGGAACGATTCCTCATATGAAACTAGTGAGCCAGTTCAGTTGTTTTTTAACTAAACTGTATTCACTCTGAGGTTAATCCGCGGCAAAACAAACCCACGTGGCCAGTGCACCGTGTTGCAACACGGTAGCAATGCGCCCAGGAAAGTAGTGCCATACTAATCTCTGAGTTTTAGAATGAATTTATCCTTAAGTAGTATAATATTCTATACAAATACCTAAGGTTTTATTTAACGCTGATTTATACCGTAAACAGAGCTACAAGTCCCATGATGCAATTTGTATGAGTCACCTGACATTCGGGTAGACGCAGAGTATTATTTACAGCCAGAAACTAGCAGTTGTGTTTAGTATCATAGTGGATAGTGAATTCGCTCTCGTGTTTTCGTCGAATTACGTAAAGCATTAGCCGCACAAACCATTGACTGGTGGTGAAAAAACAATAGCGTTGAATCTTTATTGTAAGTTATGTGAGAAATATCCAACACTTTCCGCGAAAAAAGGCGAAATTAACTTCTGAGTTCACCGGTGTTTCGAGTACAAGTATAAACAGTGCTTGTGCAGAAAAATCTGAAACGAGAAAAGTGGTTACACCAGGGCGGGGGGGGGGCGAAGCATATGAAATACGCGATACAAGAATGTAGTGATTTTAAGAAGAATGCAATTCGCATAACAGTGCACAATTTCTTTTTTTAAAATGAGCCGCCAACAGTTAATAAAGTGCCGCTTCCAGAGCGCGAATAAATTAAGTTATCGCATACCTGTTACTTTATTTTTCCCTCATTTATTTTAGAATTAACTATTATTATATGTGCAAACGTTTGTTTTGTTACAACTATAAATCTTATCATCTTTAACCCTAAACAGAATATGCTAGTCACCGCACATGGTCTGAAAGTGTGACAGTATTTCTAGTACGAATGGCGGAAGGATACATTATAACGGTGCACTGGTCACCTGGGGTTTGTTTTGACACGGATCAACCTAAGAGTGAATACAGTTTAGGTGCATTCGAATATAATTTTATCTCTGTTTTAAACATTCTATACTTAAATACTCCACTACTCATATACAGGAATATAATAAAATCGCCCATTTCTAGGTGTTACCATAGCAATAGTAGGGAATAAGGAAAATGTGTCGCAAGCGAGAGGAATAGCAAAGCTGCAATGTCCATGAGCAGGTATAGAGAGGGTTGGTGAAGGTACTCTCGGCTCTGGGATGTTCAGATGCACTGTTTATGTCAGGTTGCCATGACAACCAACTCAAGCTGACTGTATATGAAGGGTCCAGGGGAAAAAAGCAGGTAAGTCACTTTTTCCAAGAAGCCCAGAAAACAATTTTTTAATTATAAAACGCAATGGGTGCTTCCTATACAAAATACTTCGTTCAAAGTGAAATATTGAAGTAGATTTAGTGAACCAAATAAAATTCTGCTTAATGTCTCTTGTATCAATAAAGTCAAACAAAACACAAAAGTTCACTCCAACAGCACTTTTTTCAGGAAAAAAACCAGGCAAGTCACTTGAAACAGAAAGAGAATTAGGCCGAGGTTTTGTTTGTAAGTAAGATTGTATTACCATCATTTAGCTACTATTATTATTATTATTATTATTATTATTACTTATACTACTACTACCACCACTACTAGTACTACTACAACTACAACCATGGAAACTCACAATTATCTCACAGGTTATCAGTCATGTGCCAATCCCTGGAAAAATTTCACTGCCGGCTGACCACAGAACATCATGAGACATTATATCGTGGTACTAGCTTTGGAAATATGTAGAACACCTGCGTACAATACAAAAATCTGATGTGTTTCACTCACATGACTTTCTCTACTCTTGTACAAACTATTTATACAAACGCTTATTCTCCATCTACTTCATGTTAATCGAGATAAACATTTGCAGACTCTATCTTATTGCTAATTTTCTTGTAGATGTAATGGGAATATATATTTACAGGGGCAATTTGGAAAAACAGTAGCCTTTAAACACATACATATCTCTTAATAGGTGGTTGCTAGGTGCAGCACCATTTCCTTTGCCACAGATTAATACTCTTTGCATATCCAAGACAAAAAAATGAATAACGAATTCCCATTTGAGAAAATAAGTATTGAAAAATTTAAGGGAATAACAAGCAATATCTCGAAAATGGTTCATTCAACAAAACATGTATATGACATAAATTGTGTATTTTAACGCGATCTACATTTTTTGAGCAGTAAAATTTTGTCTATCTCTTATGGTTTACCAGTTATGCAAAAGTCGTTCACAATGAAGAATACTTTTGGAGACATTCCCAGGAAATTCAAGATATACATTTTATTTGTCATAAAAATATCTTAAACATATGATATTTTAATCAAAATCGTTAGAGCCATTTTTGAGAAAATTAAAATTTTCGAAAAATCATCCATATAAAGGGTAATCTGGGGTGGGGGGATTTTCTTGAAAACCTTCGTGTTGCATCTCTGGAAGATACTGAACCTAAATACCAAGTTTGGTGTTTATCCGACTGTTCGTTTCTGAGTTATGCTGTTCACACACACAGACACACACTCACAGACACACACACACACAGACACACAGGAACGTCTTGTGAAAAGAGCTTCACCTATCGTCTAGGCCACGAGCAGCCACTGCTGACGTATAATAGCGGCACCGTTTCTCAACGTATTACCAATCCACGGGTATTCATTTATACAGGTCCTTCCGTGGCGGAGGCTGTGAATTTTTCACTGTAACCAAGAGCACCACCGCTTGTGTACTACCAGCAGCAGGTGAATGACCGGTTTGGAGATCTGATCGTAGTATCCTGAATAGAAGAGAATTCATAGTTCTTACTTTCTTTAAAACTACATATAATAAGTTGAAGTAAGTTTTATTGCTTCACGTATGGAAAACCGATTTGAAGTAGGAGTTGTATTGTAGTTCTTATGTTGGGGAGCCGAACTTTAAGTAGTTGCAACCGCACGTATTTTGTCGCAGTTCTCGATGGCTTGTGTTATCTTATTTGTTGGGCGCCTCTTGTTTTATTATTTTAAATTTGGGTTCTTTGTCCTCCGGTTAGCTATTATAATTCAGTCGAGCACGTGCCTCTAAGCAGGGCGTGTAAACGGAAAGGAGTTGTTGCTAAAGATAACACTGATAAAAAAAATTTAAATCTAGACTTTTATTGCCGTCACACTTAATTAATAATTGACATGTTTAATCTTTATACACGCCTGACTGAAACTGTGATATTTCTGAATGTAACTACAGTCGTTTTAGTTGCCGCGCACCAATTACTTCGCGTAATTTACATTTTGGTAACTAACTCTGCGACGTGCACCTCGTGAGAGATTCTTCAGAACTGTGCAACACTTGCTTATGGCTCGAGAACATATACTCCTTCACCTCGAATTGCCTAAACATTATAATATAGCTGCTATTGGTTACCAAATTGCGCCAACTTTAGCATCTGTTTTGGTCAGCCAATCACTACTACTAACATATATACTCTAGGGAAGATATTCCTTCCATTTCTAAAAAAGGCACGCTACCCTGACGTCATTTGTTTATCTCTTCTTAGTGATAAACAACTCATCCCCTCGGTTTATTGTTACCCACTTCTATTGTCAGTTTCAGTTAGGCCGTGTAAACTTATTTTCTAACAAAACTTATGGCTAACAAACATCTAAAATCCTGTACATACAATAATATTAATTTACACTACAATCACTCTGGCATTCACAGCATGCTATGATATAAAATATTGCCTCAATGGTAAAAAGATTCCGGTAGCCTTCGCCCTAAATGTTTAAAAAATATTAACTTTGTAATTTTGACTGTTTCTTTAAATATTATATATTTATGTTTGCCTCGGCTGAGTCAGTATTTATATTTCTTTAGAGACATGAATGTCTTAGCAGGGAGTGGTGCGACTGAAGAATGTAGGCTTACACAGATTATAATTTTACTTCACTCCTTTTATTAATGCTTGACACGATTTAAATAACACTTCACAGAGAGCTGTGAGATTCTTTTATGAATTACTTGCACTTTTTAACACGTAAACTATTTTTCGTCTCACACTGAATACGTATTACATTTCTCGAGGACGCATCTCGCGTCCGGTTAGGAACACTACCTACAAGCAACTGACTTCTGAATTTGTAAATTTTCCTATATTTCAGTTTCTGACTGGCTAATCCTACTCCAATAGAATAGTTTCATTTAACTTAAGCTTCTTTCTGGTTGTTGATTGGCTATTTTATAGATTGTCTCAAAAACTACATTATTGTTTCCAAGAATGACTAGTAGTATTATTAAACCTTCTAATTCATTATTGCCTCAAGGCTACCTCATTGTCACCTCATTGTTAGCAACTTTTAACCTATTATTCTCACAGATCCTACAGTACTAAATTACGTAATACATTCACATAACATTATTGAACACGTACATAATAATATAAACATTAATACAATGACTGTTACATGCATTTTATATATTATATTATACACATACAGCTTTATGACGGGCTGTTAATATATTTTATATTACATAATTTAACTGAAATCATATAAGTGTTAAAAATACTGCCTCAAAGTAAAGGAACTTTTGTATCCCACCAAAAACTTCGATGTCGATGTTTCATTAAAAATATACGTGTTGTGGGCTCTGAATAATAAACAAATCTGAAGGGTTACATTCACATGATTTTCTCTATCCTCAGGCGTTTATTAGAGGATATACAAAGAATTCTTACGTAAATTTATTTCACTATCTCCATTTTAACTGAGAAATAGCTGCATTTACTGGTCTTCAAATGCCATGCTCTTTGCGTGCAATTGAGAAATAACTGAATACTAAAACGGCCTGAATAGACTGACAAAGTATTTAATTTGAGCCATTAATAACAGATATCTTGGAAATGGCTGATGCTACAAAAAAAATATTTGAAATAAATTGTGTGTTTTAAAGAGATCTACATTTTTGTGTACTACGTTTTCGTCTATCGTTTAACGTTTACCAGTTATATATGATTATACAAAAATATATTCCCGATGAACTGGCTTCAGAGGCTATTCCCAGAAAATTTAAGGTATACATTTTATTTGCAATGTAAATATCTTTAATATGGTATTTTAATCAAAATCGTTAGAGCCGTTTTTAAGAAAGCAAAAAATCTCGAAACATTTTGCGCGTAAAGAGTAGTTTGAAGTGAGGGATTTTCTATAAAATCTTTGTGTCACATCTTTGGAAGATAGTGAACCTAAATGTCAAGTTTGGTATTTATCTAACTTTTCGTTTCGGAGTTATACTGCGCAAAGGCACACATACACACACGGAACTTTTTGTAAAAATCTGATGTGTTACACTCACATGACTTTCTCTATTCTTGTACAAACTATTTTTACAACCGTTTATTCTCCATATGCTTCATGTTAATCGAGATGTTAATCTTATTGCTAATTTTCTTGTAGATGCAAGGGGAACTGGTAGGCTTTAACCGATAGTCAAATGTTTTAAGAGCTGGTTGCTATGTGGAACATTCTATTCCCTTTGCATTACCAGGACAAAAAAAATGAATAACGAATTTTAGAAAAAGCATAAATATTGCAAAATTTAAAGGAATAACAAGCAATATCTCTAAAATGGTTCACTCAACAAAAAAATACTTTATGACATAAATTGTGTATTTTAAAGCGATCTACATTTTTTGTGTAGTCATATTTTGTCTATCTCTTAACGTTTACCAGTTATACAAAATCGTTCACAATGAAGAATACTTTTGGAGACATTCCCAGAAAATTCGAAATATACATTACATTTGTCATGAAAATATCTTAAAAATATGATATTTTAATCAAAATCGTTAGAGACATTTTTGAGAAAATTAAAATTTTCGAAAAATGTTCCATGTAAAGGATATTTTGGGGTGGAGGGATTTTCTGAAAACCTTCGTGTCGTATGTCTGGAAGATATTGAACCTAAATACCAAGCTTGGTGTTTATCCGACTGTTTGTTTCTGAGTTATGCTGTTCACAGACACACACACGGACATGTTTCCAAAAATTATTTTTTTTAATTCAGGGGGTCTCAAAACATGTATTTCCGGTGAAATCTCGGTATCGAATTTTTGGGTGGAATGCAATGCTTCCCCTACTTACTATATGTAGTAGAGAAAGTAATAACGAATTCCCATTTGAGAAAAAGTAAAAGTATTGGAAACTTTAAGGGAATAACAAGCAATATTTTGAAAATGGTTCACTAAACAAAAAAAATGTATATGACATAAATTGTGTATTTTAACGCGGTCTACATTTTTTGTGTAGTAAAAGTTTGTCTATCTCTTATGGTTTACCAGTTATACAAAAGTCGTTCACAATGAAGAATACTTTTGGAGACATTCCCAGAAAATTCAAGATATACACATTATTTGTCATTAAGATATCTTAAACATATGATATTTTAATCAAAATCGTTAGAGCCATTTTTGAGAAAATTAAAAATTTCGAAAAATGTTCCATGTAAAGGGTAATCTGGGGTGGGGGGATTTTCTTGAAAACCTTCGTGTCGCATCTCTGGAAGATACTGAACCTAAATACCAAGTTTGGTGTTTATCCGACTGTTCGTTTCTGAGTTATGCTGTTCACAGACACACACATAGACATACACACGGACATGTTTTCAAAAATGCTTTTTTTGGATTCAGGGGGTCTCAAAACATATATTTCCGGTGAAATTTCGGTATCGAATTTTTGGGTGGAATGCAATACTTCCCCTACTTACTATACGTAGTAGAGAAAGTAAAAAGGAAAATATTGGAAATGGTCTGTGTGTATGCATGGCGTATGTCATATATACAGCAGGGATTTGATAGTTATTTTCGGGAAACAGTTATAACTATGGCACTTACAGTGCCTTAACGGTTACATGTAATGCTTACCAATACCGTTTAAGTTATTTGTTTTCATGTTTATCACGTTCGCAGTTACATTGCATTAACGTTTAGGATTAGCTTTAACTACGTTTCAATATGAACGTATCGATACAGACTTACTTACTTTGTTGTTTGATGCAATATAAAAAGACGTTTCTCTAGCTGTGTCAACAATGAAATGGTTTTGATAGGTTTTGCAATTCTAGATCATACTAAACGGTTGAATTCCACATGCGAACCGAGCTATATGGATACTAAATATAAACATCACGTGATACAGTCACAGCTAAAGAAAATAAATCACTATTTCTAACATCAACATGACTGAAAATAAGCATATAATAACTTAAATACTATCGTAGGACGTGAGATAAAATATGGAAATGAAATTTTGAAAAGTGATGTTTCTAGAGAAGAGAAACATCAACACCCAAATACACATTATTTTCTAACATCAATAAGCAGATCAACATCGACAATGTAGAGGAGACTGATGCTGTGTAACAGTTGAAGTAACTAGTTCCCTATTAGCGATACCAAGGTTCAAGCAGAGAATATCACCCAGACTGGGTAACCGTCTCCGTTACTTTAGTAACCATTAATGGGATAATTACAATGCTTTTCTTTCACATTGTGGCCACCGCAAGCCTGCTGGCGTGCCGGACGCCGTATCTCGAACTTCCGGCGAAGCGGTTATAATATCCCCGCAACCGCCTTACGTTCTCATAGTTATAGTTACAATTATAATAATAAATAATAATAAGCATAATAATCTCTTTAACATAAGAGAGTTTGGAAATGTCCTCTATCCACACATTTCTGGCATCTCAAAAAATTTTCATTCACACTAGAGGGTTCAACATCCGAAATTGAGTGAATTTCTTGCCTGATGTTTTATTTTAGTTGTCCCAATGTATGGGGTTTGTTGCACACAGCTTAGTTTTCAAGTTCCTCCATACATAAAACTCACACACAGTTAAATCAGAGGATCGTGGACGCCATAATTCTTTACAAATTATCTTATCTTAAAAATAATCTGAATTAAATTTAATGACTCGCCAGCGGTATGAGTGGTAGCAAAGTCTTGTTAGAAAAATCCAGACTTGACATTCAACGTCGGTTAGCTGATCAAAAAATGAAGTCTTGTTATTCTGTATGCATTTGCTGCACGCCAGTTTTCGCATCATGCAAGGGAATCTCGTGTATAAAATGGGGTTTCTCTGTGCTCCAATATCTGTTACGACGAAACATATAAATATAAACATATAAATGGAACCAGGCTTCGTCACAGAAGAATATTACTCTATCATTTCACGAAATCTAGTTACAGAAATCTACCCGACTCTGATGATCATATTAAAAATAAGCCGCATGCAACAAACCCCATACATTGAAAGAGCTAAAAGAAAACATCAGGAGAGAAATTCACTCGATTTCGGATATTGAACTCTCCATGTGAATGAAAACTTCCTGAGAAAATGGCAGAAATATGAGGATAGGGGACAACTTTTCCAGAATCTCTTATGATAAAGCATGTCTATTATTATTATGGATGCGATCTTGACACCGTCGATACCTCGATACTCGGTGGTATCGAAGTATGTCTAATACTTTGAGATGAACCCTCGATACTTTTACATTTTTAAGTATTATTAAATGCTGTTGTATTTAACTTTATACTAGAAGGAATGAAAGGAGTTGAGACTTTACGTTATTGCCTTGCACGTGTACCCAAAGAGTTGCAGGACTACAGCTCTTGAACAGATCTTGAATGTGTTCCTGTGGGTGAATCAATGCAACATTCCATAGGCTCCAACAAATAAAAACACGCAGAACAAAGGTGGAAGGAGTAGAGGTACTCGTGTAACATGCAGCGTTAACTGAGTTGTGAATGAAGCTGATTTAGGTGATGTACTAAATCACGTTTCTGCAACAGCCAGGCTTGGTGACACACTCTCATTCATTACATTTACAGCTACTCCGGTGACCAACTCTATGAATCCCGCAGAAACAAATCAGAACTTAAGATGTGAGACAAATCAGCGCATGGAAATATTTGTTCTTTCCTTCAATCTGTTAGTTTGTGTTCACGCAAGTCAAACTCGGGTCACGAGCGTAGCTTACAGGTATACCGTACGAGTAATTTTACTTTCTCTACTACGTATAGTAAGTAGGGGAAGTATTATATTCCACCCAAAAATTCAATACCGAGATTTCACCGGAAATACATGTTTTGAGACCCCCTGAATCCAAAAAAAGCATTTTTGGAAACATGTCCGTGTGTGTGTCTTGTCTGTGAACAGCATAACTCAGAAACGAACAGTCGGATGAACACCAAACTTGGTATTTAGGTTCAGTATCTTCCAGAGATGCGACACGAAGGTTTTCAAGAAAATCCCCCCACTCCAGATTACCCTTTACATGGAACATTTTTCGAAAATTTTAATTTTCTCAAAAATGGCTCTAACGATTTTTAATAAAATACCATAAGTTTAAGACATTATTAGGCATGTCTCCAAACGTATTCTTCATTGTGAATGACTTTTGCATAGCTGGTAAACCGTAAGAGATAGACAAAATTTTACTACTACACCAAAAATGTAGACCGCGTTAAAATACATAAGTTATGTCATATACATTTTTTTTTGTTGAGTGAACCATTTTCGAGATATTGCTTGTTATTCCCTTAAATTTACCAATACTTATACTTTTTCTCAAATGGGAATTCGTTATTGGATTTTTTTTGTCCTGGCAATGCAAAGAGAATGGAATAATCCACATAGCAACCAGCTCTTAAAATATTTGACTATCACTTAAAGCCTAGCAATTCCCCTTGCATCTACAAGAAAATTAGCAATAAGATTAACATCTCGATATCTCGATTAACGCGAAGCATATGGATAATAAGCGTTTGTAAAAATAGTTTGCACAAGAGTAGATGTAACACATCAGACTTTTTTTCTCGTGAAAGCCTTTGATATCGGGTAAAGTGAAAAAATACTATACCGTATCAGAAAACACACTACTGCAAAAATTGTTGTCTTACCAGATGCAATAACAGTAGTGCCATGCTGCCTTGAGGAGCAGTATAATGCTATATAAGCGTTTAATTAAAAGGTAGATCTATGTTCATAGTAAATGTAGAGTGAGACCGAATTACTTGCAGTTTCGTTACTTTTATACACGCAGAGAAGCTAACTCTGCCATCTTTGAAATATTTAGCAGACACATGCCTTAATATTCTGCATCAGTCGCAGTCGCGGCGAAGAACAATAGAGAGAAAGGCCTGCCTTTGTTCCTGGCGTAAAGGCACAACTTTTCGCACCAGTTGTGAACGCAATGAGATAAAATGTTTACGGAAAAGAAACCCTCGTGGAGCGAGATAACGATTTACATACTGCTGTTGTATGTTCCGACACAAAAGGACTGTGAAGGAGGCCATGTTTCTTTCTCTTGAGTGGTTGCGTTTCATTCCAAAATATACCCATGTACAAGAATAAAAGTAAGGTCAAAGTGGTCAGATGGGGCAAATCAGATGAGTAAGTGATGTCGTGACCAGCACTAGTCAAACTTAATATTTGCCTGACTCTTGTGAGAGGGCTGTCCCAGAAGTACCCGACCTAACAAAGAAAACACAAAAATTTTGGGAAAAAAGCATCTTTATTTCTCTACATAGTCTCCTTTCAGCTCGATACACTTTTCCCAGCGATGTTCAATAGTTTCGATACTCTGTTTATAGTGAGAACCGTCGAGTTCTGCAAAGTATCCATCAACTGCAGACTCCAGCTCTTCATTGTTGGTAAATCTTTTAGCAACAAGCAATTTCTTCAACTTTGGAAATATAAAATAATCAGGGGAGCTAAATCTGGCAAATATGGTGCATGAGAAAGCAATTCGAACTTCAACTCATTAATGGCGATAATGGATGTGAGAACTGGTGCATTCTCTTGTTGAAACAAAAGCTTGTTTTACACAAAATGTGGCCTTTTTTATTGATTTCGTCATTCAAACACTGCAATAAGCTTGCATTATACTCGCCATTGATTGCTTTACTTTTTGAAGCTAATCAATGAAAATTATTCCACACATATTCCAAAAAAACTGACACGAAGACCTTGCCTGCAAATGGAACTGTCTCACTTTGCTTGTAGCCAATTCTCCCCTTTCAATCCACTGTTTTGACTATTCCTTCGTCTCAGGTGTGAAGTGATGGGCCCATGTTTCATCCATGGTTATGAATCAACGCAAAAACGCGGCTGTATTGCAGCAAAACATCGCCAAAACCTCGACTGAAACATCCTCACGATGCTGATTTTGTTCCATTGTGAGTAAACGCGGCACTCATCTTGCACATAGCTTTCTCGTGCCTAAATTTTCAGTTAGTGTGCGATGTACAGCACTTTTTAAATGTCTACGATGTCGCTAGCTCGCGCACTTTCAGTCAACGGCCATCCAATACAATTTTGAGGGTTTTCCTCACAATTTCTGGCGTGGTCAGCTCATTTGGTTGACCACTACGATGTTCGTCTTGGCAGCTTGTACGGCCTCGCTTAAACTCTGCCACACAATATTTTACTGTTGTAAACGAAGGAGCAGACTCCCCCAGAATAGAATCTAGCTCATCTTTAATATTAGTTGGACTAAGACCTTTTAAATGAAAGTATTGAATCACATAACTATGGCCAGTTTTATCCATCTTTACAATTTTGCTAAGAGCGTTCACTATTGATGGCTGCCAAACAATTATAAACGACGTAGAATCATCAAATTTCAGACTTGAGCTTTATAAGGTTGGTACTTTCTACCATAGTCATTTATTTCGCAACAACAACCACTATCTACACATCAGATTGGGTACTTGGACTGCCCTCGTAGTGTATCTAAAATGTTCATAAGGTCAAAAATCACACTCTCGAGCTACCGAGTTTTTCTTGAATGAGACGATTGGTACGAGGGTGACACTGAAAATGTTTAGAAAAGCAAACAAGGATTACTTTTAAAAAATGTAAATGATTTTTCAAAATATTCCCCTTTAACATCAATATATATTTTCATTCGATAAAACCAATTCTTAAAACAATGTTGCCACTCTTTCTGAGGCATTTCATAAACCAGAGTTTTATACGAGGGGCACTATTTATGTTTTGAGCCTTGGCAACCCGGAATGTTGTAGGTGCCATCTGACGTTTCCAATGGAAAGTCTGACATTTTCTACCATAATCTACATCTAACATTTTGTCAATAGAGCGTCATTTGTTTTGCTTATACTAACTTGAAAATTGTGTGTCAACAAAAACATGGAATTAACTCGTGAAAATGTTCGTGCAATGATTTATTACGATTTTCGACGTGGATTATCAAGACAAGAATGAATCGATTAACTAACTTCCGCAATTTGGCGACGAAGCTCCATTCTTTGCCACTGTGAAACGCTGGTATAACGAATTTAATCGTGACCACAGTTCGCTCAATGATGAAGTTCGTGAAGGTCGTCCAAAATCAGTTATTGTGCCAGAAAACATTGATGCTGTGCAAAAACTAATAATGAAAGATCGCCATGCCACATATTGCGAGATTGAGGCAACCCTAGGCATTAGTTCCACCAGCATATATAAAATATTGCATGATTATTTAGCCGTGAAAAAAGTTTGCTCTCGTTGGATCCCACATAATTTGACACAGGCTCAAAAAGATGCTCGTGTCGATTGGTGTACAAAAATGCTCAAGGAATACAATGTCGGTGCCTCAAAAGACGTATATAAGATTGTAACAGGTGACGAATCGTGGATCTATGCGTATGAGCCGGAACGTAAACAGCAGTCGACTGTATGGGTGTTTCAAGATGAAGCAAATCCAACAAAAGTTGTTCGTACTCGAAGCACTTCGAAGCAAATGGTCGCCTGCTTTTTCAACAAAACTGGTCATGTGGCAACAGTGCTTTTAGAGGAACGTAAAACGGTCAATGCCGAATAGTATAGAACCATTTGTTTGCCGGAAGTCTTCGGTGAAGTAAGGAAAACCAACAAGAACCGTAGGATCGTTCTTCATCAAGACAATGCGAGCGCACACACATCTCGTCTACCAACAGAGTATTTGAAGGCTCAAAAAATCGAATTGATGGGTCATCCGCCATACAGTCCTGATTTGGCACCCAATGACTTCTTTTTGTTCCCGAATATCAAGAATAAATTGCGTGGATAACGATTCTCGTTGGCAGAAGAAGCCGTTGATGCCTTCAAAAACCATGTTTTGGAGGTGTCTCAAGAAGACTGGAATAAATGCTTTGACAAATGGTTCAAACGGATGCAAAAGTGTATTGATCTTAAAGTAGAATATCTTGACAAACAATAAAGCAGTTTTCAATCATAAATTGCTTTGTTTTAAGTATTAGGCTCAAAATATAAATATTGCCCCTTGTAATGTTCCACTGCTTCATCTGATGACAAAAAAGTGATTCCATGCATTTTATCTTTAATTTTTGGAAACAAAAAGAAATCACAAGGTGTTAAGTCAGGGCTGTATGGTGGAGAGTCCATAATGGTGACCTTAAGGACATCCAGATACTCAGTTGTTAGTTTTGGTGTATGCGACAGTGAGTTGTCATTAAATTATTTCTCCTTTTGGGCGTTTTTCAAAAACTTGCGTTAAACAGACATTTGTGTATTAATCAGCAATAACGGTATGTCCATCTTCTTACCAAGACTGTGAATTCGTCGGACTTTTATAGACTTAGTTTCTGTTCTAAAGACCATTGAACCGATAGAACTTTTTCTCTTCAGGATCATAACAATAAACACAAGATTCATCACCAGTAATAATTCCAAACCAAATTTTATGTGCCGCCTTGGAATTTTTCCAGACTTTTCCTGCACCAATCAACGCGTTGTTTTTGATCGAGAGTCACTTTATGTGGAATCCATCGACAACAACGTTTTCTCACGTCTGTTTCTGTAAATGTTTTTGGATTTGACTCATACCAATGCCCAGTGTCGCCGAATAAATTCATAAGATATCCGTTGATTTTCTTCAAGCATTGCTCGAACAGCAATGTTTTATCTGTAACCGCAATTCTTGGTCGTCCTTCACGAAATTCATCACTAAGAAAAAAAACCCGATCTCTCTTGAATTCACTGTACCAATTATAAATTGTTGCCTTAGATGGGGCTTCTTGACCAAATGCATTTCTCAGCAAATGTTCACATTGCTTAGGCGCTAATGACGATTTAAAATCATACAAACTTTATTACTTTAGTCAAATTCATTTTTGGGTGAACACAAAATCTTCAAATGATGATAAATAACAAACTATTGGAGAAAATTGAACAGACTACACGGTAACTAACTCGCAAAATATTAGAAAGTAGCTGTCAAATATAAATAAATTTCACTTATTTTTAAAACATATGGCATTTCTAAAAATTTACAATATCGCCCACGTAGCTCGCTGCTCCCACGGCACTTCTACACGAATCTATTTGTGCTATAGCAGAGTAATGGCCCGGCATTTCTTCTCTATTTTACCAATATATGTGACCTTATGAATAAAGATTTATGGAAAGAATAACTCACAAATTTTACTTTCTCAATATTTGTGTACTTACAGTAGAGGTGAATCAACCTGTAGAGAACCTGCGCACCTCGCAGGAAGAGATGAGGTGAGGGAGCTCACAGGAGGCTACAGCCTATAGGCAGATAGGTCTCAGAGACGTGCGGAAGTCGGTAACATTTCAAGCATGCAGACCCGTCCCAAGCAGCCCTCTAGTATCCAAGGGGAATATTCTTACTATTGAGCATACATCCGCGCCATCTGTCTGGTACTGCCATACGCCACGAAACTTAGAAACACACCTGAAAAGTAAGAAGGAAATGGAATGAAAGGGAAATGATGGAAAGGAAATCGTGATAGAGAATAAACCACTCCAGCATTCACCTGACGTCCCGGGGAAACCGCGAAAAACCCAAAGGTCAGAGTGGGCGGGAGGTCGAATCCGGGATCTCGTGGATGCTAGTCATACACGTTACCGCGGCGCCACCTCGCTTGGTATGTTCTTACAGTAAGCAGAGAAAGTGCTGTATTCCCCCAAAGATTCCATGTCAAGATTTTGTCTAAGTACATGTTTTGAAGCTCCTTAAACCCAAAAATATTTTAGAAAAAGGTTCGTATGTATGTATGTTTCTGTGTGCGTGTGTCTGTGAACATCATAACTCAAAAACGAAATGTCGTGGCCTTTCAAGGATGCGATATGAAGATTTTCAGGAAAGTCCCCCAATCCAAAGTACTCCCCAATGCGGGGGGGGGGGGTTCCAAAACCTTTAGCTGCCGTGGTGCAAGCCCTGCGGACCCTGAGTACTCGTGGTAGTTCTGGCGTTACTATAAGTACGCTGGGCCAAACGTCCGAGCCCCATCCGTAAGGATATCGTTTGGATTGGGTTGGACTCGGCGGTGCAGTGGTTCCCGACACCCGTGGGAGATTGGTTACGTGTGTACAGTTTTAAGCTTCAGGCGGGGTTGTGAGACCCCTCAAGGTCCTCCGATACCGCCCTGGAGAGCCGGTAGACGGTCTACTAGGTTGCTGACGGCCCCACCGAGGCTTATCGGTAGCCTTCCTTTTGGGAGGTTGACATGCGTAAATGGCGCATCCACTTCCACCCGTTAGTGGGGCAGGATTTAAATTTTCAGGTGCCGGCCCATAGAAAAAGCTCTGGGGGGAGGTATAATCACTCAGATGACGACCTTTCCATGGAAAAGTTTTAGTTATTTTTTGTCTCCTAAAAATAGCTCTAACGATTTTGATTAAAATACCATCTGTTTAAGGCATTTTCATGCCAAATAAAATGTGTATCTTGAATTTTTCGGAATAACCTATGAAGTCCTGTTCATTTTGAATGACTTTTGTATAATAGGTAAAATGTAAGATATAGCTAACATCTTACTACACAGAAACGTAAGACATTGTTGAAAGCACACATCTGAAATAAAGATGCTTTGTTAACCATTTCCGAGATATTCTTTGTTATTTTTTTGAACTTTCAAGTGGTAAGTCGCTATTCCGTTTTTCTCGTGGCCATTCAAAGCGCATGGAATTTAAAAAGCCTTTACATAGCGACCCGTTTTTTAAAACTCTGGCTGTGGCTTTACCTTACTGAATCCTTCATATTCCTACAATGAAACGTGTAAATGTTTAATACCTATAAGTTTATGTCGATTAACAATAAGTACATAAAAAAATCTGATGTGTTACACTCACATGACTTTCTCTACTCTTGTACAAACTATTTATACAAACGCTTATTCTCCATATGCTTCATGTTAATCGAGATAAACATTTGCATCTTATTGCTAATTTTCTTGTAGATGTAAGGGGAATATATATTTACAAGGGCAATTTGGAAATACAGTAGCCTTTAAGCACATACATATCTCTTAATAACTGGTTGCTAGGTGCAGCACCATTCCCTTTACCACAGATTAACACTCTTTGCATATCCAAGACAAAAAAATGAATAACGAATTCCCATTTGAGAAAATAAGTATTGAAACATTTAAGGGAATAACAAGTAATATCTCGAAAATGGTTAACTCAACAACAAAAATGTATATGACATAAATTGTGTATTTTAACGTGATTTACATCTTTTGTGTAGTAAAATTTTGTTTATCTCTTATGGTTTACCAGTTTACCAAAAGTCATTCACAATGAAGAATACTTTTGGAGACATTCCCAGAAAATTCAAGATATACATTTTATTTGTCATAAAAATATCTTAAACATATGATATTTTAATCAAAATCGTTAGAGCGATTTTTGAGAAAATTAAAATTTTCGAAAAATGTTCCATGTAAAGGGTACTCTGGGGTGGGGGGATTTTCTTGAAAACCTTCGTGTCGTATCGCTGGAAGATGCTGAACCTAAATACCAAGTTTGGTGCTTATCCGACTGTTCGTTTTTGAGTTATGCTGTTCACAGACACACAGACACACACAGACACACACACACACACACACACACACACACACAGACACACACACACGGACATGTTTCCAAAAATGTTTTTTTTTGGATTCAGGAGGTCTCAAAACATGTATTTCTGGTGAAATCTCGGTATCGAATTTTTGGGTGGAATGCAATACTTCCCCTACTTACTATACGTAGTAGAGAAAGTAAAAATGAATAACGAATTCCCATTTGAGAAAATAAGTATTGAAACATTTAAGGGAATAACAAGCAATATCTCTAAAATGTTTCACTCAACAAAAAAAATGTATATGACATAAATTGTGTATTTTAACGCGATTTACATCTTTTGTGTAGTAAAATTTTGTTTATCTCTTATGGTTTACCAGTTTACCAAAAGTCGTTCACAATGAAGAATACTTTTGGAGACATTCCCAGAAAATTCAAGATATACATTTTATTTCTCATGAAAATATCTTAAACATATGATATTTTAATCAAAATCGTTAAGAGCCATTTTTCAGAAAATTAAAATTTTCGAAAAATGTTCCATGTAAAGGGTACTCTGGGGTGGGGGGATTTTCTTGAAAACCTTCGTGTCGTATCTCTGGAAGATACTGAACCTAAATACCAAGTTTGGTGTTTATCCGACTGTTCGTTTCTGAGTTATGCTGTTCACAGACACACACACACGGACATGTTTCCAAAAATGCTTTTTTTGGATTCAGGAGATCTCAAAACATTTATTTCCGGTGAAATCTCGGTATCGAATTTTTGGGTGGAATACAATACTTCCTCTACTTACTATACGTAGTAGAGAAAGTAATAAGATTTGTTACAATAGTTTGTAGAAGAATGAATAGAGAAAATAATACACACGAGATATTTCAGTGGTTATTCCTTTTAAATAGTTAATGTTTATTTTATATCTCTAAATTGAAATTAAGTATTCTTCGTTTGACTTCAGTGCTATTCTTATTAATCAGCATATTAAGGTATACCAGGTGGTCCAACCGCGCCGTATTTCACGTATGCAAATAACCCTTCGTGCGTTAAGAGAGTTGCAGAACTCAACGGGGCAATTCCAGGTAGTGGGGGAAATGGCGCATTACCGCACTAAAACCCCATCACCGACCGCCGCACCAGCTGTTATCAGAAACATCCATATGGATACACAGAGACGGTTGTAACATCTATCAATGAACAGACAAAATTTCCAACACCTATCCAATGCTCGAAGTCAGCATAAGAGTACCGTTATATGATGATGATAACAATAATAGTGACAACATTTATAATAGCGAGCGAAAAAAAAAGCAATGAACGCTGCGTGCCCTCATGTTTGTTGCTTATACTCGGTAATAATGGACAAGAACAGCGTAAACCAATTAAAAATTCCTATGGACGGATACGAATACATCAAATAAAGAATTTTAATTACTTGTCAATCTAAAAAGTGTGTTTATTCCCTCGAAAATAAAGCCTATGTAACTGAAGTGGTAAACATTTCAAGACCTTGTCGGTCTATTTTTGTCTATAATCACGGACTGTACACTCTATTGTAAGCCTGGGAAGGGCCGCTCATCGTGTCTGTTGATTAGCAAGAGGAGTAGGAAAAAGCTCGGCTGGCCATGTAGCTCAGTCGGTAGAACACCTGTCTGCTGTTACCGTGTTCGATTCCCGGCTGGAGTGGGAATTTTTCTCCACCCAAAATTATTCTCTAAACTCCTTAGAGCCTGGAAGTATGAATTAGGGCGTGAATTGTGTGTAATCTAATAATTAAAACCCAAAGTTTACCAGAACTGCAATGATATGTTCCAAAAGGAAAGGCCACCGAAAGGCCATTGTAGTTAAAGGCGGACTACAAATGGAACTTAAAAGAAAAATAAAAAAATGAAGCTTGCTTACACTAATTCCAGTTCCCAACTGACCTTTGTTACTTGGAATTGCCCCGTTGAGTTCTGCAACTCTTTTAACGCACGAAGGTGAGGCAGTATTTTTAATACTTAAATGAGTTCGGTCTAATTATATAATAAGTAAATTCAATAACAACCCACCTTGAAGCAATACGTGTATATAATAATTTGTAAAATACATGTAACAGTCATTGCATATGCTTATATTATTGTAAACATGTTCGATAATGTTATGTGAATATATTACGTAATTCAATAATGTAGGAGCTGTGAGAATAAGTTAAAATATGCTAACAATGAGGTAACAATGTGGTAACCTTGAGGCAATAATGAATTTGAGAGTTTAATAATACTACTAGTCATTATTGAAGCAACAATAATGAAAATTTGAGACAGTTTAAAAATAGTCAATCAACAACCAGAAAAAGCTTTAGTTAAATGAAGGTATACTATTGGAGTAAGATTAGCCAATCAGAGACTTGATATACAGAAATATACAAGTTTAGACGGTTGAAACCAATTCAGTTGCCTGCAGACAGTGCTCATAACTGGATTCGTTGCTTGAGCGTCCTAGAGAGATTTAATACGTATTCGTGTGAAACGAAAAATAGTTTACGTGTTAAAAAGTGTAATTAATTAATAAAAAGAATCTCACAGCTCTCTATATCGCTGAAGTGTTACTTTAATCGTATCAAGTATTAATAAAAGGAGTGAAGTACAAATTATGATCTGTGTAAGCCTACATTCTTAGTCGTATCACAACCCTGCCAAGAGAAACGTGTCTCTAACAAATACTGACGCAGCCGAGGCATACATAAATATAATATTCAAATAAACAGTAAAAATACATTTGGGGCTAGGCTACCGGAAACTGTTTACTATACGTGCAGTTGCAACTACTACAAGTTCGGTTCCCCAACAGTTTAAACATCAGCTTCAAACTCTTTCCGTACGTGAAACAAACATCTACTTCAAAGGAATATCTACCCACTAGAAATACGGCGTGGTTGGGCCACCTGGTATATATAGCTTATACAACGGAGAGGGATATCTCTTGCACTGAGATCTTGTGGCTACCATTCCCAAGGAGAAAGGGGTGGTGTGAAGGAACCACAGAAGGCTACAGGCTCCAGGCAGCGGGCAGACAGACGATAGAGACGCAAGAAGTCCGAAGACCCGTCCCAGTGCTGTAGCCGCCTAGAGAGGGTGATGAACTACCCGTCGACCAAGCAGTGCTCTAGTATCCACGAGGAGTACTCTTTCCATTCAGCAAGCATTCGCAACATCTGTCTAGCACCCTCATATGCCATGAAATCAATAAGCATATCTGAAAGATGAGAAGGAAAGGTAATGAAAAGGAAATGACGAAGGTAGATTAAAAGCCACCCCTACATTCTCCTACCATCCAGGGAATCCCACGAGAAACCCAAGTTCAGAGTGTACGGTCGGCGGGAATCGAACCCGGGGTAGAATTTTGTAGAAAATCTTCTTGTATCCTTGGAAGATATTGAACCTAAGTACCAAGTTTGGTATTTATCCGGCTTTTCATTTTTGAGTTATGCTTTTCACAGACAGACACACGCACACGGACATGTTTCCAAAAATGTTTTATTTGCATTCAAAGTGCCTTAAAACATGTATTTCCGGTGAAACCTCCTATCAAATTTTTGGGTGGAATTCAGTACTTCCCCTACTTACTATACGCAGTAGTTAAAATAAAAACTTATTAAAATACACTATTTAAGGTTCTTTTACGTGTCGTAGATTTATCAAGCCTGATAAAGAGGCCTCTGAGCAAAATTACCGGTCTTTCACGCCCAATATAGAGTAGGACGCTAAGGACCACAGTAGTTAAAGAGCGTCCATAAATAAAACTCAATTTTTATGTCAATATTTGTTATGGCTTTAACCATTTCTGAGATATTCGTTACTGGTTTAAGTTTTCAAATAATTGCACTTTTTTCAAGAGGTAAGTCACTATTCGTTTGTTCTCGAGGTCATGCGAAGAGTGTGGAATTTCAAAAGCCATCACACAGTGTCTCGCTTTTTAAAAATCTGAATAACGCTTTAGAGGCAGCTCGTGGTTACACCGCTCGCCTCTCACCTAGACGGCCGGAATTCAATCCCAGGGAACCGTTTGTGGTGGACAAAGCGGCGTCTGGGCGAGTTCTCCATCATTCTTTTGCTCCTTTCCTTTCATTCAAACGTGCGGGATAACTGAGGTGGTAACTTTTATGGCTGCATTCGGGAGGTCGTGAGTTCAATCCCCGTGACCTACCTTCCTGACCATGGCTTTTTTCGGGAGTCGTTAGGCGAATGCTGGAGAGGATCATTAAGTCCCCCGAATTCCCTGTCCCTCCATTTCATATCCATTCGCATTTCACTCCACCTTTGATCAGCTTGATTTCTTTCATGATTTCAGGTGTCGGCGGGAGGTCACGGCGTGTGAATAGAAGGGGAAAGGGATGCTCCGAGGAAAACTCTGTTTCCGGATTGGAAATGGTCTCTGGGTCCCGGGCCCCCCAGCGAATGTGTAAGCCTCATAGGGGGGAGAGGACCCAGCTGCTCCAGTGCCCATCCGGGTAGTTTAAATCTGGAAATGGTAGGGACCCCGCCCTCTGCCTGTCGTGACTCCTGGTGCGGCCAGCCTCTGTCTCCTCTCGCCTGATCCCTCCCTCCCGAGGGCGTCACAAAGGATCTACGTACATCGTGTTAAATGCCCCCTCTTAATCCTTCCTTCATTTCGCCGTCATTTCATATCATCTCCTTCCTCGCTCTCATACCAGGGTTCGGGCTGATCACCTATTCTGGCTGCTCTCACTGAACCATAGTCTGTCTGCTCCCCAACAGATCTCTGACCCCAAGCACCCAAGTATAAGTCCTAGGGGATGTAAACTCTAACAATGGGAAAGGTAAACAGAGGAAGAAAAAGAAAAACGTTCTAATCTACTGTTCTTCTTATACCTAGAAAGAAATGTGTTCTTAGCATGGCTTCCTTTGCAGTGAAAGTAAAGCCGGTGGTCCCGTGTAGTAGATTTACGACACGTAAAAGAACCTCAAGCCTGATAAGGAGGCCTCTGAGCAAAATTTCCGGTCTTTCAGGTCCATTATATAAAGTGTATCTTTATTGATATATTTGGGAGACGTGTTCCTGACATCAAAAGACTGAAAAATGCTCACATGTACATGGGTCTGAAAATCAACCGTTTCGTTGTTATAGGTCAAAGAAGATGTATTCTACGAGTGAACAGACGGATATGCACTACACGTATGACCGTACAGACGGCAATGCAGCACGAGCACGTGAACTTTATGCAGAAAGGTACCTTGACAGCAGTTACCGTGTGCAAGAACATTCGCACGAAATCACAAACACTTGAGAAAGAATGGCGCATTTGAGAGGAGTACTAGGGATGTTGGGAGACCAAGAGCGGTACGAGGCATTGAGCTTGAAGAATGAGTTCTTCGTGCTGTGGATGCAGATCCATCACAAAGCACAAGACCTTGGCTGTAATACAACTATCTGGAGAATTCTGCATGAAAATCTTCTGTACCTGTATCACCTTCAACGTGTGCAAGGATTGAATGAGGCGGACTTTGAGCCAAGAAGACGTTTCTGTCAACATTTGAAAATCCTAATGAAGTACGACAGGACAACCATCAACAGAGGTTCTCTCTCAACGTTTGGGGTGGAATCATTCATGATCACCTTATTGGTCCCTACTTTTTCCCTCCGCGTCTGAGTGGACAAACCTATCTCCAGTTTCTCAGAAATGAGTTGCATCACTTAACTGATAATGTGCCTCTGGGCATCATCCAACGAATGGTTTTTACACAATGGTGCTCCAGCTCATTTCAGTATGATAGTTCGTAAGTTTTTAAATGATCGATTTCCGCAAAGATGGATCGGTCGAGGGAACCCATTGCATGGCCTGATCGATCGCCTGATTTGAATCCAATGGATTTTTTCGTCTGGGGACATTTGAAGTCCTTGGTTTATGCGACTCCTGTACCTGATGTTGACATTTTGAGAGGTCGTATCCAAACTGGATTTAACCAAATACGAAACACACAGAGTATTTTCAACAGAGTACGCTAGGGCATGGAACGCAGGCTTACTGCATGCATCAAAGCAAGAGGAAGCCACTTCCAGCAATTTTTGTAACTTTCGATTTTGTGTTGTAACTCTGAAATAAATTATTTTCAGGCCCATGTTCCTATGAACGTTTTTTTACTGTTTTGATGTCAGAAATACGTCCCCCAAAAATATGACACCAATAAAGATACATCCTGTAGAATGGGACGCTAAGAACCACAGCAGTTAAAGAGCGTCCATAAATAAAACTTTTTTACGTTCTCTACCACGCATAGTAAGTAGGGGAAGTATTGTATTCCACCCAAAATTCTATACCCAGATTTCACTGGAAATACATGTTTTGAGACCCCCTGAATCAAAAAAGCAATTTTTGGAAACATGTCAGTGTGTGTGTGTGTGTGTGTGTGTGTGTGTGTGTGTGTGTGTGTCTGTGAACAGCATAACTCAGAAACGAACAGTCGGATAAACACCAAACTTGGTATTTAGGTTCAGTATCTTCCAGAGATGCGACACGAAGGTTTTCAAGAAAATCCCCTCACCCCAGATTACCGTTTACATGGAACATTTTTCGAAAATTTTAATTTTCTCAAAAATGGCTCTAACGATTTTGATTAAAATATCATATGTTTAAGATATTTTTATGATAAATAAAATGTATATCTTGAATTTTCTGGGAATGTCTCCAAAAGTATTGTTCATTGTGTACGACTTTTGCATAACTGGTAAACCATAAGATATAGACAAAATTTTACTACACCAAAAATGTAGATCACGTTAAAATACACAATTTACATCATATACATTTTTTTTTTGTTGAGTGAACCATTTTCGAGATATTGCTTGTTATTCCTTTAAATTTTTCAATAATTTTCTCAAATGGGAATTCGTTTTTCATTTTTTTGTCTTGGATATGCAAAGAGTATTAATCTGTGGCAAAGAGAATGGTGCTGCACCTAGCAACCAACTATTAAGAGATATGTCTATGCTTAAAGGCTACTGTATTTCTATATTGCCCTTGCAAATACAAAACATGGGGAACATAGTAGGCCTTAAGCGATAGTCAAATATTTTTAGAACTGCTCGCTATGAGTAAAATGTAATTCTCTTTGCATGTCAAAATATCGTTTCTGCAAATGTTTATATCGATTAATATGAAATAGGTGGAGAATAAGCGTTTGTAAAAATAGTTTGTACAAGAGTAGAGAAAGTCATGCGAGTGTAACACATCAGATTTTTTATTATTATTAACAAGAAGTAGATAGAAGAATACGGTTTTGTAAGAATAATTTGTAGAAGACTGCGTAGGTAAAGTCATGTGGATGTAACACATCAGATGTTTACTCAGTATACTGGGCTACCCATATGGATGTTAAATGCAGTTTCTAGTGCTAAAGATCTAACACCAGAGTTAAAACACTCAATGAGAAACTTTAACCAAGCACGGCGCTAACTTAAGCGATCCAAACCTTTGTTTCGGAAACTTCTTAGCAGTTTGTGAGTTAACATTTTATAGCGTAATCTATTTACGATGTGGCTTAAAGAGAACTGGAGCGGCAAAGACAAAACTTGAACAGTTTAAGTGGCAAGTTAGGCCGCATCCGCCCCACAACCCGAACTTGGCACCATCAGATGTTTTCATCTGTTGCTTGTTTTGCTAGCGTCCCCATGGTGGGGACAGACTTTTGTTTCGAAGCTTTGCATCCACAAACAAGAAGCGTAAAAATCTGATGTGTAACAGTCACACGGCCATCTACTCGTTATTAACCCACGGATATCGTTTATATTGTACTATTTCTACAAAGTAGTGTTTCTATCTGCATTACCTTTATGACGATAAGCGTTTTTTCAAAAACGGGTTTCAAATTTTATCTATTAAGGAATTCGTTATGTGCAAGATGCGAAGGCAAATTCCAAATAATAATGTTGTGCTTTTTGCTTTCTTTACCACTTATATATAGTAGGTAGATAAGGTATTGCATTCTACCAAAAATTCCATATCGAGATTGAAATACATGTTTTGAGCCCTCTGAATCTAAATTAGCAGTTTTGGAAAAGTCTGTGTGTGTGTGTGTGTGTGTGTCCGTCTGTGTAATTCAAAACCGAAATGTCAGATAAATACCAAACCTGGTATTTAGGTTCAGTATTTTTCAAAGATTCGAGACGAAAATTTTCAAGGAAAACATCCCACCCAGACTACCCTTTACATGCTACATTTCTCAAAAAATGTTATTTTTTTCAAAAATGGCTAACGACTTTGATTAAAATATGACATATTTAAGATATTTTCATGACTAATGAAATGTATATCTTGAATTTTATGGAAATATCGCCAAAAGTCCTCTTCATTCTGAATAGTTTTTGCATATCTGGTAAACTGTAATAGATAGACACAATTTTTCTACACAAAAAATGTAGATTTTGTTAAAACACACCATTTATGTCGTATACGTTTTTTTTTTTTTTTTGGAATGAACCATTTCCGAGATATTCCTTGTTATTTGTTTGAATTTTCCAATACTTATACTTTTTCTCAAATCGGAATTTGTTATTAGTTTTTTTTATGTCCTGGACATACAAAGAGAATGGAATGATCACATAGCAACCAGCTCTTAAAATCTACCATATTCCCCTTGCACCTACAGAAAATCAGCAATAAGATAGTTTGTGCAAATGCTTATCTCGATTAACATGAAGTATATGGAGAAAAAGCGTTTGTAAAAATAGTTTGTACATGAGTAGAGAAAGTCATGCGAGTGTAACACATAGATTTTTATATTTTCACTATGCTTTGTCTTATACCAGGCAATGAAGAGATTAAATGCTATATCATATTGTTTTCTGGATTTTTTGGGTACGTACTTCTAGTGCTATTCTTTCTACTGCTTCTGTAATTTCACTTCCATTTTAGCTTCTTCTGAATTCATATTTTCCGCCATTTAATCTTTATGTGCATTGGATAAATGAGTAACGTTTTAGATAAATGAAAGCTGCCAATACAACGTATAGGTTGACTGTACAACGAATTGCGATAAATTGAAGTACGTATGACGATAATGCGAACAGATAATGCGAGCGGCATGAGAAATTAGTGCGATAATCTAAAGCATTTAGCTCGTGTGCTCTGTACTAGAAGTTCTACTTTCAAGCTATGCTATCTAAAAAATCTGATGTGTTACACTCACATGACTTTCTCTATTCTTGTACAAACTATTTTTACAAACGTTTATTCTCCATATGCTTCATGTTAATCGAGATGTTAATCTTATTGCTAATTTTCTTGTAGATGCAAGGGGAATATGGTAGGCTTTAAGCGAAAGTCAAATATTTTAAGAGCTGGTTGCTATGTGGAGTATTCTATATAAGTATTGAAAAATTTAAGGGAATAACAAGCAATATCTCGAAAATGGTTCACTCAACAAAAAACATGTATATGACATAAATTGTGTATTTTAAGGCGAACTACATTTTTTGTGTAGTAAAATTTTGTCTATCTCTTATGGTTTACCAGTTATGCAAAAGTCGTTCACAATGAAGAATACTTTTGGAGACATTCCCAGGTAATTCGAGATATACATTTCATTTGTCATGAAAATATCTTAAACATTTGATATTTTAATCAAAATCGTTAAGAGCCATTTTTGAGAAAATTAAAATTTTCGAAAAATGTTCCATGTAAAGCGTAATCTGGGGTGGGGGGATTTTCTTGAAAACCTTCGTGTCGCATCTCTGGAAGATACTGAACCTAAATACCAAGTTTGGTATTTATTCGACTGCTCGTTTCTGAGTTATGCTGTTCACAGACACACACACACACGGACATGTTTCCAAAAATGCATTTTTGGATTCAGGGGGTCTCAAAACATGTATTTCCGGTGAATTGTTGGTATCGAATTTTTAGGTGGAATACAATACTTCCCCTACTTACTATATGTAGTAGAGAAAGTAAAATGTATTAGGCATAAATTGTGTCCTTTAACGAGATCTTCACATTTTGTATACTAAGTTCTTGTCTTAAAAGTTATACAAAGTTCCTTCAGAATGAAGACGACTTCACAGGCTATTCACATAAAATATTGGGTTGTCTCACGAGTTTGTTCGTTTTGCTCGCAAGTTCCATCTATAACGCCTGAAAACCCTGAACCCTCTGTACACTCAAGTTATCCTAGTTGCCTAACTACCCCTACGACTTAGAGTACAACAACCAGACTCACTATTGGATATGTCAGTGTGCATTTGTGAACTGACGTTGGATAGAACGGCGTGAACTTGTGTTTACAAACTATGAAAAGCAAAAACGAACATTTCCGACATCTTATGCTATTTAACTATAGTAAGGGTAAAAGCGCCTCACAATGCCGGCAGAAAATTTGTGCTGTTTACGGGGAAGATGCAGTAACGAAGCGAGCATGTCAAAAGTGGTTTAGTCGATTTCGAGCTGGAAATTTCTCCCTAAAACACAAACCTGGGTCTTGACGGCTAATTGTTGCGGCCGTGGAAAGAATTCATGAAACGATAGTCAACAATCCACGAATTACAACTCGGGTGTTGGCATTGGAGCTCAATTTAGCTCGTGCTACTGTAGCCAGGAACTTGGCAATATATTGTCGACAATAATTGTGTATACTGCAGGAAATAAATAGTTTGTTTACAAAACTTAACTGCCGTAGTTAGTTATCTTTTGAACAACCTTGTGTTTAAAGTTTATAAACGGAAAGATCAGCAACTACTCTGTCGTAGCTGTGCTGCGGGTGAGGTGTGAGCCCAGGCGTTCTTAGTGATTGAAGTGTAACGAAAAGCGAACGAACTTATGAGACAACCCTGTATTATATACATTTTTCCATGCAAATATATCAAACATGTGCTATTTTCATCGAAATCGGTGAGAGTCATTTTTGAGAAAATCAAAACACCTTTTTCATGTAACGATAGTTTGGGGTAAGAATTTTTTTTCCCATTTATATGCCTCATTTAATATCTATCACATCGGCTTTGCCTTTGGGATAATTTTATTCCTCATCGGCAATGATGTTCACTCGTTTAACTATCGTGTTAATCTTTGGGTTTTCTTTTCTTTTTGTTCTTCTTCTTCGACGAATTACTATCAGTTTGGATGATGAAGAAACGAAGTTTCTGCCCCACGTATGGAAAGCTAATTTTAAGTAGGAGTTGTATTGTAGTTCAACTGTTGGGGAGCCGAACTTGAAATAGTTGCAACCACACGTATGGTACCCGGTAGCCTTCGTCCCAAAAAATTTAAAAATATTAACTTTGTAATTTGACTGTTTCTTTAAATATTATATATTTATGTTTGCCTCGGCTGCGTCAGTATTATTGTTAGAGACATGGATTTCTTAACAGGGCGTGATGCGGCTGAAGGATATAGGCTTACACAGATTATAATTTTTAATTCACTCCTTTTTATTAATTTTTTAGACGATTTTAATAACACTTCACTGATATAGAGAGCAGTGAGATTCTTTTGTTAATTACTTGCACTTTTAACACGTAAACTATTTTTCGTCTCACACAAATACGTATTAGAACGCATCTCGCGTCTGATTAGTAACATTGCCTGCCAGCAACGCGTCCAGTTATGAGCACTGTCTACAAGCAACTGACTTGATTTCTTACGCCTAAATTTGTAAATTCCTTTATTTCAAGTCTCTGATTGGCTATTCCTAATCCAATAGAATACTTTTATTTAACTAAAGCTTTTTCTGGTTGACTGGCTATTTTATAAACTGTCACAAAGTTTACATTATTGTTAATCCAATAATGACTAGTAGCATTATTAAACATTCTTACTCATTATTGCCTCAAAGTTACCTCATTGTTATCCCTTTTAACCTATTATTCTCACAGCTCCTACATTATTAAATTATGTAATACATGCACATAACATTATTGAACATGTATACAATAATATAAACATATACAATGACTGTAATATACACTTTTTATGTATTGTTACATACACATATTGCTTTAAGGCAGGCTTTTATTGACTTTATATTATATAATTAGACTGAAATCATTTAAGTGTTAAAAATACTGCCTCAATGACTTACAACCCCAAGGACTTACAAGCCAATGCCTTGGGACAGTAACTAGTCAGGGAACAAGCAAACTCTGGATCACAGCAAACCCAGGATGGGTGATCAGCCCAATGCCTGCTATGGCGGTGAAAAAGAAGGAAATGAAAGGAATGATAGGAAACTTCACGGATCAAATTATCGAATCCAGAATCCGCCTAGCGAAGAGGAGCACCACGATAAAACCTTCCGTCAGGTTGGTCGACTCAGAAGATTTGAACCCGGGACCTCCCGAATGTGGGCCACAAACGTTACCGCCTAAGCCATCCCGCTCGGTGAGTTTTGTTTTCAAACATTAAATTCACCCACACTTTTACTCTCTCACTCATACTTCCACAGACGCTGGAGAGGATAGAGAGTAATCTTAGCTAAAGAAAACTTACCATCTTCCAGCTGAGAATCGAACCCGGACCTCTGGATTTGCTAGATAGCATACTAATCACAGAGAGAGTCTAGAATCTTCTTGAAATCTTTATGTCGATCTTGGAAGACGTGGAAATTAAATACCAAGTTTCGTATTAAACCGATTTTAAGTTAGTCTTTCTTTCTAAACTTTTTGGGGTGTAGTGGGTCACAAAACATGTATTTTACCTATAAAATCTCGATGTAGAAGCAGTGGATAAAGTAAAAATATTAATATACTTGTGTATAATACGTGATCGGGAAGAACAATTAGTAACAGTTTACTGCTGTTTCCATCGGCAACAAACAAGGGCAGGCTTGTTCCCTTAGGTCCTTAAAACACAACGAGCGTAACTAATTGCCTCTCGTCGGTCAGTCGGCAGATGCTAGTGTTTTATACGAGAGCCTGCCAGGGTTCATTAATCACGTGGAAATTGATCAACTAACTGTGAATATTCAATATACTCCCACCTGTTAATGAAGAATTTCATTCCATAGAATTTAGCCCACAGTAATGCTGCTAAAGACTTCTATAAATGTTTCTACTAAAACTTTACGGGAATAAATCTACAGCACTATATTAATTCATATTTTATCCCCAGGATATACAGGATGGACCATTTAAGTTGAGACTGTACATTATCTCCAAAACTAAGCGTTGTAGAAAGAAATGGCTTTAATAAACGTTGCTTGATATTATGAGAGAAAGTAAATTCCATTAGTCGTGTTTTATTTGGAGGAAGTTGTGATGGTCATTTTAAGGCAATTTAATTTTTTTAAATGGGAACCTACACTTTGTTTTCTTGTTATAAAATGGTTTATAATTTTTTTCTCGTTAGAAAAGCTGTTTATTTTGTGATAAGCAATAAGGAAACAAAACAAAAATGTTGGTTCCCAATTACCAGAAAAGTATACGTCTATATTTAAGATATTTACATCACAAAAAATACACATCCTGAACTTTTTATGAATACCCCGTGAAGTTCTCTTCATTTTGAATTAAATTTATAACTGATAAATCATAAGAGATAAGTAAAAATGTTACTACTTCATGTTAATCAATCCTACTTACATCCTACTGCTAATTTTCTTGTAGGTGCAAGGGGAATATGGTAGGCTTTAAGCGATAGTCAAATGTTTTAAGAGCTGGTTGCTATGTGGAGCATTCCATACTCTTTGTATGTCCAGGACATAAAAAAATGAATAACGAATTCCCATTTGAGAAAAAGTATTGAAAAATTCAAACAAATAACAAGGAATATCTCGGAAATGGTTCATTTGACCAAAAAAATGTATAGGACATAAATTGTGTGTTTCAACGAGATCTACATTTTTAAACTTTTGTCTGTCTCTTACGGTTTACCAGTTACGCGAGTCATTCAGAATGAAGAAGACTTTTGGGGATATTCCCAGAAAATTCAAGATATACATTTCACTTGCCATAAAAATATCTTAAACATATGATTTTTTTATCAAAATCGTTAGAGCCATGTTTGAGAAAGTCAAAATTTTCGAAAAATGTTCCATGTAAATGGTAGTCTGAGGTGAGGATTTTCTTGAAAATCTTCGTGTCGCATCCTTGGAAGATACGGAACTCAAATACAAGTTTGGTATTTATCCGACTTTTCGTTTTTTTTTTTATCTTGTTCACAGACACACACGCACGGAAATGTTTCCAATTTTTTTTAATTCAGGGCACCTCTAAACATGTATTCGGTGAAATCTCGGTATCCAATTTTTTTGTTCGAGTACAATACTTCCCCTATTTAACTATACGTAGTAGAGAAGTTAAAAATGTATATCTTGTTAAAAGACATAATTTACGTAAAATGCTTTTTATAATTAAGCATTTCCGAGATATTCGCCGTCATCGGTTTCAATTTTCATTTTAACGTTTTTGAACTCTTAAGTCGCCATTCGTCGCCGCCCCCGTAATGGTCATGCAAAAGGTTCGAAACTTCAAAGCCAGAATATAGCAACCCGCGTTTTAAAAATGTGACAACCGCTTCAGCTCCTGCGTGCCTCTTATGTAAACAACAAAATGCATTTATCTGGATTAAAATGATGTAGATAGAAAGACAAACTGTTGTAAGCACAGTTTGTAGAAAAGCGGGTAGAAAATGTTATGTAAATGTAGCAAGTCATGGCTTTTTATTTGTTCACAGAAGAAACACAAGATGTGTTTGGATGTGGGATGGCTTAGGCGGTTGCATCTGTGGCCCGCATTCGGAAAGTCGTGGTTTCGACTACCGCGGGCGATCTTCCTGAACCATGGGTATTTTTCGGGGTTTTCCGGGGTTACCAGGCGAATGCCGGGAAGGACCTTTGTCTCTCCCAATTTCTCTTCCCTCATTCCCTGTCATTTCATCTTCATCTTTCAGCTTACAGGGTGCGTAGGACGAGATGGCGAGGATAACTTGCGTGTTGGATCCTCTTCTCGGCCCCGTCAAATGGAGGCCGCTCGAGTCTCCGCTGCTGGGCCGAGCTTTCCCCGATCTCCGCTGGCTTGGGTGGTCAAGCTGTACATGTTAGGGACCACTGCGCGTCTCCGTCGCCTGCGTCGGCCGGTTCTGCAGCCCATACGTCGTCTTTGGTTCCTTCATCTCAGCCGTTCCTCCCGGGGGTGTATGCACAAAAGATCCCTTTGTAGGTCGAGGTGCAGGTGTGCCTTCCGTAGCTAATCCCATTTCTAATCCTAACACAGATATTCTCCAGCATTACTCTTTTGTATTCACGAGGCCTTAGAACACACAGAAACTGTTGTGTGAAGTGGTATATTCTTTCACATTACGTAAGCAGTATACAGGCAAATTTGGTTTGTATATGAAAAACTTCATTAAAAGCCCGAGTTTAATGAATTTTCAAGTTTAACCATTCCAACTGTATGATTCAGCAGCAAGTATTATTTATAGCAATTTCACTAGGTAACAACGCTGGCGTGTTGAAGCCAGTGGTATAAAAATGAGATACGACACATTCCATTAAATTCGCAACATCCCTGGCGCTGGACCGCGTCCCCATTTTTGGTTCTAACAATTTTATTTACAGCACGGCGCTTGTAATCCCAAAGATTATCAACAGTGCTCATCTAATCTACATTACGTTCCATTTTAAAAAATAAAAACCAGATGCAATATGCATGAAGGCTTGATGCAGATCTGAAAACTTGATCGCATGGGATTCCCCCCTCCTAGCGAAACGAGGGTAGAGATTACTTCTCTGTATGCGGCAGGGCTGCCAACATTTTTGCAGCAAGAATAAAAGTCACCAGACAAGCAAAAACTATTTCAAAAAATCTGATGTGTTACACTCACATGACTTTCTCTACTCTTGTACAAACTATTTTTACAAACTCTTATTCTCCATCTATTTCATATTAATCGAGATAAACATTTGCAGAAACGATCTTTTGACATGCAAAGAGAATTACATTTTACACATAGCGACCAGTTCTAAAAATATTTGACTATCGCTTAAGGCGTGCTTTGTTCCCCTTGTTTTGTATTTGTAATGGTAATATAGAAATACAGTAGCCTTTAAGCATAGACATATCTCTTAATAGCTGGTTGCTAGGTGCAGCACCATTCTCTTTGAAATAGATTAATACTCTTTGCATATCTAAGACAAAAAAATTAATAACGAATTCCCTTTTGAGAAAATAAGTATTGAAAAAATTAATGGAATAACAAGTAATATCTTGAAAATGGTTCACTCAACAACAAAAATGTATATGACATAAATTGTGTATTTCAACACGATCTAAATTTTTTGTGTAGTAAAATTTTATCTATCTCTTATGGTTTACCAGTTATGCAAAAGTCGTTCACAATGAAGAATACTTTTGGAGACATTCCCAGAAAATTCAAGATATACATTTTATTTGTCATGAAAATATCTTAAACATATGATATTTTAATCAAAATCGTTAGAGCCATTTTTGAGAAAATTAAAATTTTCGAAAAATGTTCCATGTAAACGGTAATCTGGTTTGAGGGGATTTTCTTGAAAACCTTTGTGTCGCATCTCTGTAAGATACTGAACCTAAATACCAAGTTTGGTGTTTATCCGAATGTTCGTTTCTGAGTTATGCTGTTCACAGACACACACATGTTTCCAAAAATGCTTTTTTAGGATTCAGGGGATCTCAAAACATGTATTTCCGGTGAAATCTCGGTAACGAATTTTTGGGTGGAATACAATACTTCCCCTACTTACTGTACGTAGTAGAGAAAGTAAAAATTTAACTGCTCAAGAGACGGGTCACCTTTAGTTAGACCTAGTGTGCATTAATGGTGGCTATAGCAAATTTATTTGGAATAAATCATAACTTTAAATCTATGTAGTTCTCCTAACATGCTGTCAACACAAAAGCGATTCATAATACACGCAGTTAATGGCATTAACATGAATTGATTAAATGCCAATATGAAACAATACAAATATCATTAGAATTCATAATAAAACACAACATGTTAGTAACCATTTACAGCTTGGTATACATACCTTCATCTAACGTGTCACATCACTCTCTGCTTTTCGACTTGACTGGCTTGGATTAAAGATTTCAGAAGGCCTTCACATCCCAATGACCTTTCTGAACGTGGTGAACTGCTCACGTCGAAATAGCCCTCTTTGAAACGAAAGAGCCATTTCCTTGTGGTACTTTCTCCAAAGGCATTCTACCCGTAGATGGAAAAAACGTTTCGAGCCGTCTCCACTGCCTTTGCTCCTCTATTAAACTCAAAAGAAAGAATATTTCACACGTTTCACCCTACCACTTACCTATAGTAAGCAGATAAACTATTGTATTCCAAAGCTTATATACAGATTTCACCGGAAATAAACGTTTTGATGTCCCCGAATATAAAAAAGCGTCCTATGAGAGTGCTTTTTACCTTCTCTACCACGTACATAGTAGGTATTGCATTTCACCCAAAAATTCGATACCAAGATTTCACCGAAAATACATGTTTTGAGCTGCCCTGAATCCAAATATAACTTTTTTGGAAACCTATCCATGTGTTCGTCTGCGTCTGAACAGCATTAATTCAAAAACAAAAAAATCGGATAAATACCAAACTTGGTATTTATGTTCAGTATCTTTCAAGCATACAAAACGAAGATTTTCAACAAAATTCCCCACTGAATACTACACTTTATAAGCAACTTTTTCGGAAATGTTTATTTTCTCAGAAATGGCTCTAACGATTTTAATTGAAATATCGTATGTTTAAGATATTTTCATGGCAAATGATATGTATATCTTAAATTTTCTGGTAATGTCTCCAAAAGCCCACTTCATTCTGATTGACTTTCTCATAACTGGTAAACCGTAAGAGACAGACAGAATTTTACTACACAAAAACATGTAGATCTGTTAAAACACGCAATTTATGGCATATACTTCTTTTTGGAGTGAATCAATTTCAAGATATTTCTTGTTATTTGTTTCAATTTTCCAATACTTATACTTTTTCTCAAATGGGAGTTCGATATTCATTTTTTTAAAGTACTGGACACGCAAAGAGAATGGAATGCGCCAAATAGCAACCAGCTCTTAAAATATGTGACTATCGCTTAAAGTCTATCATATTCCCCCTTGCACCTACAAGAAAATTAGCAATAAGATTAACACCTCGATATCTCCATTAACATGAAGTAGATGGAGAATAAGCGTTTGTAAAAATAGATTTACAAGAGTAGAGAAAGAGGAGGATGTGTGCGTGTGTGTGTGTGTGTGTGTGTGTGTGTGTGTGTGTGTGTGTGTGTGTGTACAGCATGACTCAAAACAGAAAGTCGGATAAACTCCAAACTTGGTATTTAGGTTCAGTATCTTCCAGAGATGCGACACGAATATTTTAAAGAAAATTCCCCCACCCTAGTCTAACCTTTACCTGGAAGATTTTTCTAAATATATATTTTTATAAAAACATGGCTCCAAGCATTTTGATTAAATTTCCATGTATTAAAGATATATACATTACATACGAAATGTATATTTTGAATTTTTCGGGAATAGCCTGCGAAGTGCACTTCATTTGGAAGGTTAAGCGATAGACAAAATCGTACTAAACAAAAAAAATGTAGATCTCTTTAAAAAGTTTTTTGTATCATAGGCCATTTCTAAAATATCCGTTATTAAAATTTCAAACTGTTGATTTCTTGTTCATTCTCAAACTCCTTTCAACATTCAGTTGTTTCTCGCGATTACATGGAAACAGCATGGAATTTTAAGGTCAGCATATAGCGTCCAGTTCTTAAACATTTGACTATCGCTGTTCTCTTTGTATCTATAGCGAAATGTATAATGTAGCTATTTCTGCAAAGGTTTGTTTAGATTAAAAAGTGCTAGACAGAAAATTAAGCTTGAGTAAGCATACCACTAATAAATGATAGAGGGTAGGGAAAGTCATGTGAATCTATCACATCAGACTTTTACAATTGGTAAACCAAATGAGAGAAGAGTAACTACACGAAAATTGTAAATCTCGTTATATAATTTATGTCAAATTTTTTGTGGCACCAATCATTTCCAAGATATTTGTTATTCTGTTGAAATTTTCTAATACTTATACTACTTCTTGCATCATGGAATTTCAAATCCAGCACACTGCGCTATTTAAATATTTTACTATCGCTACAACCTTCTGCATTCCTCTTGCACCTACAAGAAATGTGTAATTAAACATGAAGTAGATAGAACAATAAGTGCTTGTAGAAGAGCGGGTAGAGAAATTCAAGTAAATACAAGCTCATCACAGTTCTTTCCACTTGGCGCTCTTTAGCGAACAAATATCACTATCTTTTGCAAACGTCACGCTATATATACAAGTTCAAGTAAATAATGGCAGATGAAAAAGATACACAATGTCCTAGAAAACATTAAAATGAATAAAAAAGCTATGAACTTGTGCATCAATTTAATTAAAAGCATTTCCCAGTAGCTTTGCTCCCATTTGAACAGAAAAAGACGTGTTTGAAGAAATTTTTTGTTTTCTATATGCGGAGAAGTTTATTCAGGATGAGAACTGCAAAGTATGAGAGACGTGTTCTGGTAATTGCACCCTTGAATGCAGACACATAGTCAGTAGCATTTTTATGAATCTCCTCGTGTCACACGAGAACGGGTGCACATTTTTCCAAACACCCCCTCAGTAACGCTTGCTCCCTTAGCAACGAATGTCAAATATTAAGACCCCCCACAACATGGGGGCGAATGGGAACATCCGCAGTTGGTTGAGAGCTTCAAAGAGAACTTCGATCCCCCAGGCGACGATCAGTTGAGATAAACAGGCCTTCGGAATCGATGCATGCGTACGGCCAGCAGGATTACCCCATCCTCGAAAGTCCCACCATGTGTTTTCCAAACCCCCATTTTGGTAGGGCCGGATTAACGCCGAGGAGCGTGTCGACAAAAAACAAAAACGCTACCGACTTAAAAGATTACCTTTACATGCACTGGAGAGCAAGGCAGAAAAAAAGATCCCACTTCTGACACCAAATTTCTTTCAAACGCCGCTGCTTTTATGCCGCTAGAATTTAACTGCTACTGTAATGCTATTAAAGGACTAGTACAGAAAAATTATTTACAGGAGAAATCTTTTTAATGGAAATAACTATATAAATGTACATTTTGGTGACATTTATAGAGGTCTTTTCTGGTTGCTAATGTACAATAGGCAAGCAGTTTATTTTAGAATTTGTACACTTTAATGTGTGGGTGCAGGGACCTCAAAACATAACTATTTTACCTTTTTGAATTATTTCAATGGTGTAGGAGGATTATTTTCACGAAATTCTCGAAACCAAATTATACTTTGCAAGGCATTTGCTTGTTATTTTTGATTACTCAAAACTTGTTTAATGACTTTGATTAAATTGTTTTAAGTTTGGAATAATCACACGAAGAATAAAGCATAAATATTGATTTTATTGCTTATTCGTTAACCCCCTCTATAGGGGGTAGGAATACAGCACCGCAAGTAGACTACAGTGGCCTTTTGTGCTTCTAACGTGACTCCTGGGAGCGAGGGATAAGGGGGCAGTACCGAAGCGACACGTGCCAGCAAGGACAGGGTCCATAACAGTTCCAGATAGAGCGCAACCTGGCGCCGGCTACCCACGTCCTGTTGTTTCAGACACTCTCCCAGGAAGGGGACTCAGTAAACCCACCTAACGCCAGGGTAAAATCCTCTTCTAAGCGAACAATCCCTGGTCCTTGAGTCCTGAAACAGATCAAAAGCAGTGATGGAAACAGAAAGTTCGTGATAGAAAAGGAACACACCAGGCTTCGCCTATCGACCGGGGAAACCACGAACAATAACCTATTGTAAGGGTGGCTCGCCAGTCGGGAATGGAACCTGGGAACTCGCTCGCTTCTGTGTCATGTGACTTGAAAACAATTAATCGCATTTTGAGAGGTCACAAAAGCTAACCACTCGTCCACAGGGGCAGAATAGCTGGGAAATCGTAACAGACAAAAGCTTACTGCAGGAAAAATATAAACGGCATTAAAATTTACAAATTGTTTCAACTTTTTCGTAGCGTTAGCTGTTCTCAAAATATTCTAAGTTGCGTGTTCGCACTTTTCGAAGTACATTATATGACGTTGATGCTCGAAATGTGAACAGCATAAATAAAAAACGAAAAGGCGAATAAATACCAAATTTGGCATTTAAGTTCAGTATCTTCCAAAGATGGGACACGAAGATTTTCAAGATTTTGATTTTCTAAAAAATGGCTAACGATTTTGACTAAAATAATTATATTAAAGATTTACATGACAAATAAAATCTATATCTTGAATTTTCTGGGAGTAGCCTCTGAAATCCTCTTCATTCGGAAGGAGTTTTGTATAATTTTGCATCACTGGTAAACTTTAAGCGATAGATGAAAACGTACTACACCAAAACTGTAGATCTCTTTAAAACACACAATTCATTTCAAATAAGTTTTTTGTGGCATAAACCATTTCTGAGATATCCGTTATTAATGTTCCGAATTGTTCATTATTAGTCATTCTCTTAAAACTCCGTAAACATTCAGTTGTTTCTCGCGATGTCATGGAAACAGTATGGAATTTTAAGGCAGCATATAGCGTCCAGTTCTTAAACATTTGACTGTCGCTGTTCTCTTTGTATCTATAATGAAATGTGTAATGTAGCTATTTCTGCAAAAGTTACCGCGCGGGATGCATCAGTCGGTTTCGTATGTGGCCCGCTTTCGGGAGATCGTGGGTTCGATTCCCATGGCCGACCTTCCTGACCCGAGGGTTTTCCCGGGTCGCCAGGCGAATGCTGGGAAGGATTTTCACATCCCCTGAATTTCCATTTCATCTCCGTTCTCATTTCAGTTCACCTTTCATCTGTTGGTCTCTTTCAGGGTTGGCGATGGTGTTTCAGTGCAGTTTGCAAGAGAAAAGGATGCTCTTTGTGACTCCGTCCCTAGGCTTTCACCTGGCTGCCGGGGGTATCCGAACCCCCTTGAGGGGCGTTGGACACCGCCCGGTCTGCCTGTCCGTCTGCCGGGAGTCTCTATCTGGAAACTTAAGGACCCTGCCATTCCTGTGCCGCCATTCCTGGTTACGGCAGCCCAGTGTCTCCTCTCGCCTCATCCCTCCTCCGGGACGCCTCCTTGTGGGACGTAGGTACAATTTCCACTCTGTGGATCAGTGCCGAATCCCCTCCGTAGCCAATTCTATCCAATCTGCAAAGGTTTATTTGGATTAAAATGTGGATATAAAAATAAGAATAGTTTGTATACGAAAGTCATGTGAATGTATCACATCAGATTTTTATGACACTTTAATCAAAATTGTTACATCACAACGAGATTTTTTTCACGGAGAGGGTAGTTTTGGGTAGCTGGTTTTCTTTAAAATCTCCATGTCGAATCCTTGGAAAATGCTGAACGTGAATACAAAGTTTGATATTAATCCGACGAGTCGTTTTTTAGTTATTGTGTTCACACATGCACGCGGATCGTTTTCTAAAAATGCTTTGTATTGGTTCACGAGGGGCTCAAAAAATATATTTCGATCAAACCTAGATATCGAATTATAGTTTGGAAAGCAATATTTCCTTTATGCTACAGGTATAAACATGAAAATGAAAACGCCCAGCTGCATGCTGCTAAGCAATTCACGGAGAAGGTAAACGCCACGACAACCACACACGTGTTGACATTAATGGTTGAAATTTATTGTCTTCATAAATTATGTAACTTTCACTGGTTTTTAATTGAATTTCCTTACGAGGTATTAACACAAAGGAAAGAAAATACACGACAAAATGTTTAACAACATCAACTATTTTGTAGATGGCGGCTTTAGCTCTGAAAGACTCGTTAGAGGAGCATTTGTTTTTATTTACCCCTTTTGCTGTTTATTATCTTTGTTCCTTTGATGCTTTCCCAGAATGACAATTTCGCGATTCAAATATCCGCACGCTGTAAGGCAGTTTTTGTTACCAACATTGTACTAATAAGATGAAACAATTCCCTTTCTCGTTACAGTCTTTTGTTACTCTGGAACGAAAACAAACTAGCTTCTGGTTTTAGCTTTCATCTCGCAATATAAATGCACTTTATTGCGGTGCCACTTTTAAACTCCCACTTAATTAGAAGGCGCTCTTTAAAACACTGAAAGAAGCTTTATTTTGGTTTTGTTTCTGAGAAAATATGGATTAAAGCATAATTAAAAATATTTGTTACATTCACATGACTATTTTTACTACCTTCTCTACTGCATACAGTAAGTAGGGGAAGTATTGTATTCCACTCAAAAATTTGATGTTGAGATTTCACTGGAGATATATATTTTCAGGCTCCCTGAGGCCCCCCAAAAAAGCATTTTTAAAAAAAAAATCTGTGTGCACGTGCCTCTAATGATTTTTATTAAAACGCCACACCTGTGCATGGAATATATTTACCTACAAATAAAATGTATATCAGTACATGTATACAACATACAGTTAAACTTTCAGAACCACAATCATAATTTTATAATGTAAATTAGTGATATTAAGAAATCAACAACGCAGCAAATTTTCCATATTTTTACTTTTTTGAGTTTGCAAATGATTTTTTCCATTTCTAGTGAACTCATATACATAACTAAATAATTGCTAGAATTCAGAAGATAGCTGGTTATACTAAGAACAAGCATGCAAAAGTGTGATTCTGTATTGCAAATAGTATCAGAGAAAAAGATATATGAATTCTCATGTTTTAAGAGTAAATTTAATTATTTTACTGCTGAATGAAATACTTTTTACGACAAATACATAAGCTATCAATGCAAACAACAACTTGAAATAATTATCAAGATTTATACAATAACTCATAAACATTTCAGGATAAACCATTTAGCACATTAAGAGAAATGGTACTTTAACATACTTGAGATATAATTTATATGTGTTCAGACAACCTTGTCCCCTTAAAACACCCCATTTATTTCAAATAACTTTTTTGTAGCATCAGCCATTTCCGAGATATCCGCTATTAAAGGTTCGATTTGTTCAATACTTCGTCATTCTTTTCCATTCCGTCAATTTTCAGTTATTTCTCGCGATGTCATGGAAACAGTATGGAATTTTAAGGCCAGCATATAGCGTCCAGTTCTTAGACATTTGACTCACTGTTCCCTTTGTATCTATAACGAAATGTGTAATGTAGCTATTTCCGGAAATGCTTATCTCGATTAAAATGAAAAAGAAAACTATAGTTTGATAAGAATAATTGTATACCCACTAATACAGAAACAAAATACAAATTTCAGCTCTAGTAATTTTTTACTTACGGAAAAATGCAATTAAAAATGAACTTTCTGGAAATGTCATCTGAATAAAAGTGATATTTTTTGTTTATCTACTACGTATAGTAAGTAGGGGAAGTATTGTATTCCACCCAAAAATTCTATACCGAGATTTCACCGGAAATAAATGTTTTGAAACCCCCTGAATCAAAAAAAAACATTTTTGGAAACATTACGGTGTGTGTGTGTGTCTGTGTGTGTGCCTGTCTGTCTGTGTGTGTGTCTGTGAACAGCATAACTCAGAAACGAACAGTCGGATAAATACCAAACTTGGTATTTAGGTTCACTATCTTCCGAGATGCGACAAGAAGGTTTTCAAGAAAATCCTCCCACCCCAGACTACCCTTTACATTGAACATTTTCATGAGAAATGAAATGTATATCTCGAATTTTCTGGGAATGTCTCCAAAAGTATTCTTCGTTGTGAACGACTTTTGCATAACTGGTAAACCATAAGAGATAGACAAAATTTTACTACACATAAAATGTAGTTCGCGTTAAAATACACAATTTATCTCATATGCACTTTTTTTGTTGAGTGAACCATTTTCGAGATACTGCTTGTTATTCCTTTAAATTTTCCAATACTTATCTATAGTTTTTCTCAAATTCGTTATTCATTTTTTTTTCTGGTAATGCAAGAAAATGGAATACTCCACATAGCAACCAGCTCTTAAAATATCTGACTATCGCTTAAAGACTACCAATTCCCCTTGCATCTACAAGAAAATTAGCAATAAGATTAACATCTCGATTAACATGAAGCATATGGAGAATAAGCGTTTGTAAAAATAGTTTGTACAAGAGTAGAGAAAGTCGTGAGTGTAACACATCAGATTTTTTTTAATAACTTACCACAAATTTATACATCCCAGTTCCATATTTATACTGAAGTTCATTTACGCTCATAACAGGTTTGCCACTCCGCAAAACGGAATCGAAGGTAATTTTGTAATGCCTTTGGGCATTTGAAATAGCATGCCAGCTACACAACACACATTTAATCAGCGAATATATCGCATGTATGTATAAATGAATGTATTGAGAAACCTTCGAAAAATATTTTAGAAAAAAATACAAAACAAAATCTATCTTTTCAAGTATATTCACGTACAGCTATCCGGCGCCGGTCTTCTGCTCCAACCTGGCCCAGACCGATGGTTTAAGTGTGCTTAAAGGCGACAGCTCTGTGTCAGTAGATTTACTAGCATGGAAAGGAACTCCTTCGGGACGAAATTCCAAAACACCGGCGGCTTTGATATGATCCTTACAATTGACAGCGTCGCTAACAGACAAACTATTTTTACTCTCTGTACTAGTATAGTAAGTAGGGGAAGTATTGCATTCCACCCAAAAATTCGATACCGAGAGACCCTATGAATCCAAAAACATCATGTTTGGAAAAATCTGATGTGTTATACTCACATGACTTTCTCTACTCTTGTAAAAGTATTTTTTACAAACTCTTATTCTCCATCTATTTCATATTAATCGAGATTTGCAGAAACGATCTTTTGACATGCAAAGAGAATTATATTTTACACACAGCGATCAGTTTTAAAAATATTTGACTCGCTTAAGGCGTACTATGTTCCCCTTGTTTTGTATTTATAAGCCCAATATAGAAATACAGTAGCCTTTAAGCATAGACATATCTCTTAATAGCTAGTTGCTAGGTGCAGCACCATTCTCTTTGGCACAGATTAATACTCTTTACATATCCAAGACAAAAAAAATGAATAACGAATTCCCATTTGAGAAAATAAGTATTGCAAAATTTAAGGGAATAACAAGCAATATCTCTAAAATGGTCCACTCAACAAAACAAATGTATATGACACAAATTGTCTATTTTAACGCGATCTACATTTTTTGTGTAGTAAAAGTTTGTCTATCTCTTATGTTTTACCAGTTATGCAAAAGTCGGTCACAATGAAGAATACTTTTGGAGACATTCTCAGAAAATTCAAGATATACATTTTATTTGTCATAAAAACATCTTAAACATATGATATTTTAAAATTTTCGAAAAATGTTCCATGTAAAGGGTAATTTGGGGTGGGGGATCTTCTTGAAAACCTTCGTGTCGCATCTCTGGAAGATATTGAACCTAAATACCAAGTTTGCTGTTTATCCGACTGTTCGCTTCTGAGTTATGCTGTTCACAGACACACACGGACATGTTTCCAGAAATGCTTTTTTTGGATTCAGGGGGTCTCAAAACATGTACTTCCGGTGAAATCTCGGTATCGAATTTTTGGGTGGAATGCAATACTTCCACTATTTACTATACGTAATAGAGAAAGTAAAAAGCTCTGTGTGTGTGTATGTGTGTGTGTGTGTGTGTGTGTGTCTGTGAACAGCATAACTCAAAAACGAAAACTCGGATAAATACCACACTTGGTACATAAGTTGATTGTCTTTCAAAGATGCGACACGAAGACTTTCAAGGAATCTTCCACCGCAGGCTACCCTTTATATCGCAAATTTTTATTTTCTCAAAAATGGCTCTAACGATTTTGATTAAAACATCATACGTTTAAAATATTTTATGGCAAATGAAATGTAATCATGAATCTTCTGGGAATGTCCCCAAAAGTCCTCTTCATTCTGAATGACTTTTACATGACTGGAAAACCGTAAGACCTGGACAAAATTTTACCACACAAAAAATGTAGATCTCGTTAAAACACACAATTTATGTCATACTTTTTTTCGAGTGAACTATTTCCGAGATATTCCTTGTTATTTTCTTTAATTTTCCAATACTTGTGGTTTTTCTCAAATGGGAATTCGTTATTCGTTTTGTTTTTTTTTATGTCCTGGACAAACACAGAGAATGGAATGCTCCACATAGCAACCAGTTCTTAAAACATTTGACTATTGCTTAAAACCTACCATATTCCCCTTGCACCTACAAGAAAATTAGCAATAAGATTAACATCTCGATTAACATGAAGCATATGGAGAATAAGCGTTTTTAAAAATAGTTTGTACAAGAGTAGAAAAATCATGTGATGTAACACGTCAGATTTTTTTTAAGTACCCAATCCTTTGTGTTCAAAAACATTATTTCACATAATGTATTTTAACGAGGTCTACATTTCTCCTGTAGTAAAATTTTTCTATATTAACATATAAACGTTGAAGTAGGTTGTTGCTTCACGTATGGAAAGCCGATTTGAAGTAGGAGTTGTATTGTAGTTCTTATGTTGGGGAGCCGAACTTTAAGTAGTTGCAACCGCACGTATGGTAAAAAGTTTCCGGTAGCCTTCGCCCTAAATATACTTTCAGGTGGCCTTTACCCCAAATGTTTAAAAAGTATTAACTTTGTAATTTTGACTGTTTCTTTAAATATTATACATTTATGTTTGCCTCCGCTGCGTCAGTATTTATATTTTTGTTTAGAGACATGAATGTCTTAGCAGGGTTGTGGTACGACTGAAGAATGTAGGCTTACACAGATTATAATTTTACTTCACTCCTTTTATTAATGCTTGACACGATTTGAATAACACTTCACTGTTATAGAGAGCTGTGAGATTTTTTTATTAATTACTTGCACTTTTTAACACGTAAACTGTTTTTCGTCTCACACTGAATACGTATTAAATTTCTCGAGGACGCATCTCGCGTCCAGTTAGGAACACCGTCTACAACTGACTTCTGAATTTGTAAATTTTGTTATATATCAGTTTCTGATTCGCTAATCCTACTCCAATAGAATACCTCCACTTAACTAAAGCTTTTTCTGGTTGTTGATTGGCTATTTTATAAACTGTCACAAAAATTACATTATTGCTTCCAAGAATTACAAGTAGTATTGTTAAACTTTCAAATTCATTATTGCCTCAAGGTTACCTCATTGTTACCTCATTGTTAGCAACTTTTAACCTATTATTCTCACAGCTCCTACATTATTAAATTATGTAATACATTCACATAACATTATTACACATGGATACACTAATATAAACATATACAATGGCTGTAATATACACTTGTTATATATTGTTACATACACATATTGCTTTAAGGCGGGCTGTTATTGAATTTATATATTATATAATTTGACTGAAATCATTTAAGTGTTAAAAATACTACCTCAATGTCAGTGCATGCATATATGTGTGTGTGTGTGTTCCTTATAGACTTCTACACCATTGAACCGATTTCGACCATACACAGGTAACCTTTGGCACAAGGCGAAAATTACTGTCTAGCTTGGAATACGAAATTCCGCCCCATTTCACAAGATTGATTATTTAAATTTATGTGATGCCTACAAAAGCTCGCAAGACCATCTATATCATTCTCAACGACAATTGTACAAGGCGTATTCCATAACTAAGGTCCGATTGATCATAATAACAACATCTCCCATAAGACAAAGTTTATATTGACAGTAATATGTGCCCACATATCTACTTTACTTTTCCACATAATCGCCGTTCAAATCTATACACTTGCTGTAACACTGTACCAACTTCTTTAACCCCTCGGCATAGAAGTCTGCCACCTGGGACATGAACCAGTTGGTAAACTTCGTCTTGAGTTCATCGTTGGTTTAAAATCGTGTCCACCCAGCCACTGTTTCAAATGCAAGAAGAGGAAATAGTGCTTGGTGCCAGGTCGGGACTGTACGGAGGGTGCACTCACGAGTCATCATTACAAGCTATGGTATTTGTGATTGTTCAATAGTACTTTTGTATAGTGTTTTCTCACTAGTGAACAATCCTTAGCGGGACCGGTTTCGCGGCGTGCGACCGGCCGGCTGGCTGTTGTATCGCTGGTTTTTTTTTTTTTTTTTTTTTTTTAAATGGTGTGGCCCCGCCTCCGCCACACCAGGTGACGATCATCCGAAAGGGATATACATCGTCTCCCCTACCATGCACTACTAACTACTCTACGGTGATGGAAGGGAGAGTCGAAGGTTAACTGGTGTCCGGTACCGCCGAAGCAAACCGAATGTTAGTGGGTGATTTCTAAAAAGGCGCCTGCATACAAGGGAGTATGCAGACAGAGTGGAGGTTAGGTACTGGCCTTGGCATAGCCCAGACCAGGAACCTATGGTTAGTGGTGGTAGTCATGCTCATGCTAAGAGGATTGAGGTGTTAGGTGTCATGCCAAATAATCAGTTGTGGTAGTACTTACGGTTTATGATGGCTTCGGCCGGAGAGGGAGCCGATCGCTGGTGCGGAATTCTGCAGTAAATATAGTACGTTGGTCGCGTAACTTATTTCTAGCGCACCTAACATAAATACATAAAAAGAAAACTAGGTTACTCATGTATGAAGCAAGGAGATGTTGAAACTGTCTCTTCTCGTTGTTCAAGCATTTCTGTTACCTCCTTAGGAAATTGCCAATTACTCTCTGCAGTTACCTCTGAGAAATGGCAGCAATTTCTTGGCGAATGTTATTTTTAAGTTCATGTAAAGTGTGCGGATTAGTTTTGTAAGCTTTCTCCTTTAATGCCCAGCGATAAAAATCTCAGGGAGCTATATCAGGGCAACGAGGGAACATGTATCTTATATAGGTCACATTTTAATTAAAAAAGAAAGAAAAATTTACATTTAAAGGGTAGTTAGGCAGGCGGGTTTTCTTGAAAATCTTCGAGTCTAATCTTTTGAAGGCACTTGGTATTTATCTCCGATTTTTTGTTTTTAGTCATGCCGTTCACACACACACACATACACAAATCGTTTTCTAAAACCCCTCATGGACCTCAGAATATCTATTTCTGGTGAAATCTCGATAACACGTTTTTTGCTAAACTGCAATACTTTCTGTGACTATCTACTGATCTGTTGCATTCACATGATTTTCTCCACTCAGACTTTTGCAAACTACTCTTGCAAGCCCTTATTCTTAAACCTATCTACTTCTAGTTAATCCAGATAAACTTTTATTACATGTTTAGACATTTTGTTGAAGGTTTAATAAGACTAAAATAGGCTAAAGCGATAGTCAGATTTTTAAAAAGTGTGTAGCTATGTGATTGCTTTGAAATTCCATGCTCTTTGTATGACTGCCAGAAAAAACTAATAGCTCCTTGCCATTTGAAAAATGCGTAAGTATTTGAACCGTTCGATATGTTCTACCGGGTCAAACAACGTCAAACAGAACAAAAAATACACAAAAAGAGGATTTGAAAATTTAAACGCATAACAAAGAATTTATCGAAAATTGTTAACACAAAAATGAAGGAATTTGACATAAATTGTGTGTTTTAACGAGATCTACATTTTTTGCGTAGTAAGATTTTGTCTATCTCTTACGGTTTACTATGTATACAAAATTAATTCAGATTGAAAATACTGAAATTCTATTTAATTTGTAATCCATAGCTACCGCAGTAACGTAGTCTAACCGAACTAGACTTTTTTCTCATCTATTCCAGCAAAGCATTCGATTTAGTACAGGGAATGTGTGAAAGCACGTGTAAATGGAAGAATTCGCTCGTAACGTTACGTTACGTTAGTGCTACTGTTGAACATACACCCAGAGGACGACATTTTCTAGCGATAAGGATATAATATCACATATATTCACTCCGGTTGTGCCTGGACGTACACTCATAAATCCTACAGTGGAGGATTCCAGCAGCTTAGGTAGTCTGCACAAGAATGTAAGCCTCAAGATGGATCTTTGCCGTATTTATGAGTAAAGTTGAGTCTTTATGTACGCTCTGCTGACTGGTCACTCCTGGCACAGATTCGATACCAAGATGCTATCGATGCACGCAAGGTTTGCTGTGCTGCCTAAGCTCAGCATTAGGACAGGAATTTTATGCTCTAAATTCTTTTAATGTGCACGCACTTGTGCATTGATAACTTGCATAATAGGCACACAAGTAAGCCTGTGTAAAATATTAAAACACATGAAATTGACATAAAACAATCTGATGTGTTGCACTCACATCACTTTCTCTACTCTTGTACAAACTATTTTTACAAACGCTTATTCTCCATCTACTTCGTGTTAATCGAGATAAACATTTGCAGAAACTATCTTATTGCTAATTTTCTTGTAGGTGCAAGGGGAATATGGTAGGCTTTAAGCGATAGTCAAATGTTTTAAGAGCTGGTTGCTATGTGGCACATTTCAGTTTCTTTGCATGTCCAGGACATAAAAAAACGAATAACCAATTCCCTTTCAGAAGAAGTATAGGTATTGAAAAATTCAAACAAATAACAACAAATACTGTCACGTTATACCGGTAAGGAGCTGGGTCTTGAATTTATTATTACACACCAATTGGTGATATCTTAATATTCGGTCACATTCTTCTAAATTTATGTAGAATCTTATTCTACTTATTTCTTAGTTTATGACATTTCTGTTAATCTTGTGTACGTGACCGGACGCTAGCGGTTGCTTATTTCCTAGGAGTGTTTCTTGGGATTTACAGTGAAGTCAACTTCCCCATGGAAACTCATGGAACAATGTTCCAGAAATGAATATGTGTTTCCGGGAAAGTCATGCGCTCTTGCGTAACTCTAGGGCGGCTTCGAACCATATACGGTAATATCCGCTCGGACAATATGGAGACCCCGATAGAAGCCGGGCTTCTATATAAGCAAGCGAGCGAGGTCGCTCGGGGGTCTTGCTCTTCTTAGTACGGATGGGAATCGTGTACAGCTGGTCACGATTGACATCGACTTGCAACTCCTTCCTGCGCAACGCACATATCTCCAGCGTAAGCCCAGAAGGGTATTATTAGTAATTGATAATACTAACCGAGTCATGTAGTAACAAAATCATTGCCTAATCATTGTACATCACCATCTCAGGGTTTCCCTTCAAAATATATTCATGCAGTCAGTAGCTTAAGCGAGTGTCTTTGCCTTCTGATCCTGTCCACCTACGCTTCCCGATCACACCCAGTGGTGGGTTGTGACATTATGGTGGACGGCGCCGGCTTCTTTAATTTTTTGAGAAGTATGGTTCGACCCCGTACCTCTGTTTCTTATTCCTTATAAGATGTTTATGGTACAGGCAGCGGCCTCTCTAATTCATTCTTCCTAGACGTCCCCCAAGAGCCAGCCCCTTCAAATTTAATTTTTCAAGTTGGCATGCTTCAAGTCAGTATCTCTCTGTATTTCCCCTCCTTTCCAGAAAAATAAGGCGTAACACCCATGTCTTGAGTTAAGGTCCACCCGCATCGGTACTTCCAATTTTCCGATATGTTAAGTATGAGTTTGTTTTCTCTTTAAGATTTGGGAGTCCTCTTTTCTAATTAACTGCCGCCTGAAGCAGAAATATTCGCCCCTAAGCTAAAAACAAACACAAAACAAAAATACTTGAAACGTCCACGATGCACATGGAAGTAAAAGTCGCTCTAAATTTCGTCATGTCTCCCCTGTACAATAAGCTGCCCAGGCAGCGAGTAAACATGTTCGGAGAAGAACTTCAAAAGTTATTAATGAACAAGTTCAAGGGGCATTGGCACCCAGAAGCGCCATTAAAGGGCTCGGCATTCAGATGTCTCCAGACCGGTACTAGAGTGGATCCAGTTCTGGAGCAAGCTGCCAAAAGAAGCGGGGTTCCCATTCAGGATCTTCTCCAGGAACTGCCACCAGAATTGACAGTATGGGTCGATCCCGGAGAGGTTAGTTACAGGATCGGCGAGAGGGGCGTCATTAAGGTGTTATTCAGCGATTTGTTTGATCCACACGTTACTTTCTCTGTCGCAGACCGCGGAGTCACCACAACCCTCAATCCTGAGGCGCAGTGTTTCAGGCCCATCGAGGCCGTGTCCTCATCTTTCGGTGGAGTTTTATTAAATAATAATACCTACGAAGGCTTACCAAGTCAGATAACATCCATCATACCTTGTTTTACGGCGCCACTCACTTTCACCACGGCCACTTTTGCCCAGACTAAGTTTGGTTGCACCAGACTCAAGATCAGTAGCAAGCGAACCAGTAGGATGTCGCCATCCAACTACGTCAAACAGCGTGCCATCCAGGTACCGATCCACCACCACCGCCACCCCCATCCACTTTTTTGAATTTTTTTTGGTATAAACTTGCATCCACATTTCTGAAAACTTACCTAAATTGTTATATATGTGTGTCATTAGACATGTAGTTCCAATAATGACTTTTTATTGATTTTTGTTGTTGTTTTTCTTTGCTTCTTTGAGTTCGGAATACGTTACCTCGATATGTATACCTTTAATTGTTAAATTCGGAATTATAATGATTTATAAACAAAAAAAGTCAGTTTTAAATTAAAATATAACCTTATGTCTTGGAATCATGATCACATATTTAAATCCTCATTGCCAACTTTCGTAACATTTAACCACTTCGTTAATACACTGTAAACTCGCATTTCCCGCGACAGCAGATTCTTGTTTACACACACTGTGTTTACAAAATATCAGCATTTTGAATAGTTTCCCAGATATTTAGTTACCATTTTTTTTCTCTCAAAGTGTTCCACAACTGTATTATGATAAAATAAACTTCTGTGTTTAATGAAGCTGTACCATCCTGTATGCTTATGACACATGTATACTTACATGCCAACATTTTGAAATGTTTCTTTCTTTAGCGGAGTAAATTCCCTTAATAATCCATGATTATCATTAGATAATCATTAATAACCCTCCATTACACTATTACGCTACAACCGGAAATACATTTTTACACTGTTTAGTATGCAGCACGTTGATTGACAGAATGTGTTGCATTCCACCTAAAATTTCCATCTTGAGACTACACCGGAATTACACGCATTAGGGTTTCTTATCCGACGACACACATATTTCGATGAAGGTTCATGTATGTATTTAAGTGTCCGTGAACACCTTCACAAACAAAAAATATATATATCATATATCCTAAATGGTTCATTACCACTGTATATAGACGTGATTTTTAATAAGAGTTGAATATTACTTTAACTCATATTCCTTTATTCCCTTGTACCACGAAATATCGTAACAAAAACCATTCCTAGTAATGTCTATCTTAATACGCATACAGGGAAAGCGAAATACGCGTTTGAATAAATAAAATACAAAAAAAACAGGTTGCTTGCACCATGGCAGCGAAAGTCCTGTGAATGTAACACAAGATCATTTATTTTTCACTGCATATTACAAACTTCAAGATTATTCTATTATACAGGATTCGGCTAATTTTCTTTCCCCGGTAACGTAACGTTACTTTAAATTATGTCATTACACTCCAGCGTAATTCATCATAACATTACATAACATTCCTCTTAATTGCGCTTAATCTGGAAACATTTAACACGCTGAACTACCTCGGTAGTGCGTTTAAAATAACTATATAAGTGCTAATTGTGTACTCAACCGGATTAACTTCTATGTGAACTTATCGATTCTTCTTTGATTTACACATAGTTTATAACCACGCCGTTATTAACTGTTCGTCGTTGAACATCACTGTGCATCCACCAGTGTTTGATTTCATACTGACCAGCAGAAGAATTCTTACGTCCTGACAGTAACGATATGACGCGAATGTTAACCGCAATGTCTGTAGCTGCATAGTTGTTTATTCCGTGGAGTTTTCTGCAGGCCTATAAGCACTGTCCGCAAGGATTTTCCACCTTGCTCACGTCTTCGGAAATGGTTCACTCGACAAAGAAAAGTATGCAACATAAATTGTGTGTTTTAAGGAGATCTACATTTTTTCTGTAGTAAACATTTGTCTATGTCTTTGAAGTAGATGTTTGCTTCATGTATTGTTTAAAACTTGAAGATGATATTTTGTGCTGCTTTTGTTTTGTTTGGTTACGTAATTTTAACTACCCCACGTATGGGAGCCAACTTGAAGTTAGTATGTTATTTAACTCCACGCTTGGGAAGCCAACTTGAAGATGATGTTTTGGTTACATAATATGTATTTATTTACGTAATTTTTAGTTGCTTTAAGGGGATTGCAACACACTTTGGGCGTCGGTTTGAAGTTGTTGATTACGTAATAGTTACTATTATTACGCAATATGCTGCTACGTATAAGAAGCTGATTTCAAGATGTGTTTTTGTTATTACACTCGAAGCTTTACACTATAATATTTAAATTTGTTATTAACACTGCTTCTATAGATTATTTATGTTTCAATTTGCCTCAGCTGCGTCATTCTTGTTTGTAGAGTCATGTATCTCTAAATTAGGGTGCGGTATGACAATGATTGTAGACATCACAGAATTTAAGTTTTTTTTAAATTCATTTTTATTAATTCTTGCACATTTTTATAAAGCACTACACTTTTTAAGAACTGCGAGAATCTTCAATACTTTCACTTAGCGCGTATACATATTTTACGATTCACACGTAGAGAACACATCTTCCATCTGTTCACTACCAAGGCTTGCCAGCAACTGAGCAACTTTCAACGGTTAAACCTGTAAGTTTCGGTATTTCAAGTCTCTGATTGGCTAATTTTAAACTGTTACTGAATATTACATTATCGTTGCTCTAATCATGACTAGTAACTTTCAAACTCTCTAATTTATTATTGCTACAAGGTTACCTCATTCTTACCTCATTGTTAGCAACTTAAAACTTATTATTCTCACAGTTCTTGCATTATTAAAGTATGTAATGTATTCACATAACATTATTAAACATGCTTTACAATAAAAACAAGCATATGCAATGAGTGTTACATACATTTTAAATAATTATTACATACATATTGTGTCAAGGCGGGCTGTTATTGAATTTACCTATTATATAATACAATTGAAATTATTCAGGTGTTAAAATACTGCCTCATCTTACGGTTTACCATTTATGCAAAAGTCATTCAGAATTAAAAGGACTTTTGGGGATATCCCCAGAAAATTCAAGATACACCTTTTATTTGTCATGAAAATATCTTAAACATGTGATATTTTAATCAAAATCGTTAGAGCCATTGTTGAGAAAATCAAATTGTTTTAAAAATGTTCCGTGTAAAAGCTAGTCTAGGGCGGGAAGATATTCTTGAAAATCCTTGTGTCGCATCCTCGGATGATACTAAAGTGAAATACCAAGTTTGGTATTTATCCGACTTTTCGTTTTTGAGTTACGCTGTTCACAGGAACACACACGGACATGTTTCTAAAAATCTGATGCGTTACACTCACATGACTTTCTCTACTCTTGTACAAACTATTTTTACAAACGCTTATTCTCCATATGCTTCATGTTAATCGAGATGTTAATCTTATTGCTAATTTTCTTGTTGGTGCAAGGGGAATTGGTAGGGTTTAAGCGATAGTTAAATGTTTTAAGAACTGGCTGCTATGTGGAGCATTCCATTCTCTTTGTATGTCCAGGACATAAAAAAATGAATAACGAATTCCCATTTGAAAAAAAGTATTATTGGAAAATTTTAAGGGAATAAAAAGAAATATCTCAAAAATGGTTCACTCAACAACAAAAAATGTATATGACATAAATTGTGTATTTTAACGCGATCTACATTGTGTAGTAAAATTTTGTCTATTTCTTATGGTTTACCAGTTATGCAAAAGTCGTTCACAATAAGAATACTTTTGGAGACATTCCCAGAAAATTCAAGATATACATTTTCTTTGTCATGAAAATATCTTGAATATATTATATTTTAATGAAAATCGTTAGAGCCATTTTTGAGAAAATTAAAATTTTCGAAAAATGTTCCATGTAAAGGGTAATCTGGGGTGGGGGATTTTCTTGAAAACCTTCGTGTCGCATCTCTGGAAGATACTGAACCTAAATACCAAGTTTGGTGTTTATACGACTGTTGTAAAAATAGTTTGTACAAGAGTAGAGAAAGTCATGTGAGTGTAGCACATCAGATTTTTTGGATTCAGGAGGCCTCAAAACATTTATTTGCGGTTGATATCTGGGTATAAAAATTTTGGGTGGAATGCAATACTTCCCCATATGCATTTGCATTAAAGTTCTGCCGCTAAGCATATGCGTAACAGTCGCAAGACCCTCTCTACCCAAGTATCGCATTTCCAAACGTAATCCTTATGCATAGGGGATATTTCCTTGAAATTCGTACTGTTAGGTATTTTGGAATATACGGAGCCTAAATAGAAAGTTTGGTATTTATCGGACATTTGTTTTCTCCCTCAGACACCATAGAAATTTCTCTAAAAGGGAATCAGGGGCCCTCAAAACGCGTATTTTCGATGAAATCTCGACATACAAATTTTCGGTGGGGCAATGCTTCCTCTTCCTACTTAAGTAAAAAGTATAGGTATTTGAAAATGAAACCAGTAACAAAGAATATCTGGAAAATTTTAACATACAAACATTTTTATTTGACTTAAATTGTGTGCTTCAATGATGCTACACGTTCTGCGTAGTGCCCTTACGGTTTACTAAGTACACAAAAATCTTCAGGATGACGAGCACTTCACACGCTGTCTCCATAAACTTCTAACCTAATAATTTATCTGTCATGAACACATCTTAAAGGTATGGCATTTTAATACAAATCTTTGGAGCCATTTTTAGTAACGAAACTTTTTACATGTAAAGAGTACTTTGGGTTGGAGGGTTTCTAGCAAAAATTCGTGTCGCACCCTTGGAAGACGTTGAAGCTAAATGCCAGATTGGTATTTCATTAACTTTTCGTTTTTGAGTTATGCTGTTCACACACACAGACCTGTTTTTCTTTAAAAAAAAATGCTTCTTTTGGATTCAGGCTATCTGAAAACGTGCATTTCCGGAGAAATCTCGGTTTAGAATTTTTTTGGTCGGATGTAATACTTTTTCTACTTTCTATCTCTAATTAAAACAACTTTTTCTTGATTCAGGAGACCTCAAAACGTGTATTTTCGATAAAACCTGGGTGTCTAATTTTTTGGTCATATATAATACTTTTCTACTTTCTATCGGTAAATTAAAACTACTTTTTCTGGATTCAGGAGGCCTCAAAACGTGTATTTTTTAAGAAATCTGACATTAAAATTCTTTTGGTGGAATGTAACAATATTTATAATTTCTATCGATAATGTAAAACTACTTTTTCTGGATGCAGAGGACCTTAAAATGCGTATTTTGGATAAAATCTGCGTATTGAATTTTTTGATCGAATGTAATACTTTTTTTATTTTCTATCGGTAAAATAAAACTACTTTTTCTGGATTCAGGGTCCTCACAACATGTATTTCCGGGGAAATCCTTCTATTGATTTTTTTTCGAATGTAATACTTTCTCTGCCTTGTAGGAAAGTGGTAGAAAAGTATAAAGTCAAACCAGAAAAGTATAGCTTTTTTAATTTCCATAGACATTGCCTTAAGATTCCCTAGTGTATAATTTGTAGGGAAGTTGTTTGTGCCACTGTTGCTCTATGGCAGCCAGAGGAAAATAAGAGAATATTTTGAAGTGAGGTATGGATAAGCCCCGCTAGATACAGCAGCAAGCGTCTCGACAAATTGGAAAGTAAACAACATTTCAAGCACTTCCTGTGATGTTCAATTTCGCCGCCAGAGGTAGATTTGCTTGCCTTTGGACCGCACACAGTTTCCAATATATCCCCGGCACTTCTCTGATGCTACAAGATATTTCATAAAAAGCCACTCCGTGAAAATAGTTTGCTGAAGGTACCTACGGCTTTCAACTGGAAGAAGAGGTAAAGAATGATTGCAACGCGGAGCGAATTTTCTTCCTCTGCTATGCAATCCTGTTGCAATACCCTTATCTGTTTTTACTTTCTCTACTACGTATAGTAAGTAGAGGAAGTATTGTATTCCACCCAAAAATTCAATACCGAGATTTCACCGGAAATACATGTTTTGAGACCCCCTGAATCAAAAAAAAGCATTTTTGGAAACATGTCCGTGTGTGTGTGTCTGTGAGCAGCATAACTCAGAAACGAACAGTCGGATAAACACCAAACTTGGTATTTAGGTTCAGTATCTTCCAGATATGCGACACGAAGGTTTTCAAGAAAATCCCCCCCACCCCAGATTACCCTTTACATGGAACACTTTTCGAGATTTTTTTTCAATCACTCATTCATTCATTATCTGTTTACCCTCCTCTTATGTAGGACTTACACCTCCCAGGACTTACAAGTGGCTGCCTTGGGGTCAGAGGCCCGTCGAGGAGCAGACACTCATGGATCAGACAGCATCCAGGATGGGTGATCAGCCCGATGCCTGGTATGGGATGAAGGAAGTAGATGAAACGAAATGTTGGTGAAATGGATGAAAGGAAAGGTGATGATGGAGCAATTGGTGGAATGAATGGCGGGGGAAACCGGAGAACCCGGAGAAAACCCGCCCAGACGCCGCTTCGTCCACCACAAATCCCACATGCAGGTCCCTGGGATTGAACCCGGGCCGCCTCGGTGGGAGGCGAGCGGTCTAACCACTCGGCCACGGCGCCGCCCTTTTCGAAAATTTTAATTTTCTCAAAACTGGCTATAACGATTTTGATTAAAATATCATATGTTTAAGATATTTTCATGACAAATAAAACGTATATCTTGAATTTTCTGGGAATGTCTCCAAAAGTATTCTTCATTGTGAACGACTTTTGCATAACCGGTAAACCATAAGAGATAGACAAAATTTTACTACACAAAAAATGTAGATCGCGTTAAAATACACAATTTGTATCATATACATTTTTTTTTTGTTCAGTGAACCATTTTCGAATATTGCTTGTTTTTTCCTTAAATTTTTCAATACTTATTTTCTCAAATGGGAATTCGTTATTCATTTTTTTGTCTTGGATATGCAAAGAGTTATAATCTGTGGCAAAGGGAATGGTGCTGCACCTAGCAACCAGCTATTAAGAGATATGTATGTGCTTAAAGGCTACTGTATTTCTATATTGCCCTTGTAAATACAAAACAAGGGGAACATAGTACGCCTTAAGCGATAGTCAAATATTTCTAGAACTGGTCGCTATGTGTAAAATGTAATTCTCTTTGCATGTCAAAAGATCGTTTCTGCAAATGTTTATCTCGATTAATATGAAATATATGGAGAAATTGAGTTTGTAAAAATATTTTGTACAAGAGTAGAGAAAGTCATGTGAGTGTAACACATCAGATTTTTTTACATAAGGTACACGTAAAACTAAGTATTAATAGTCTTTTGAGAAGAGAGTCCATTTTACTTTCTCTACTACTATGTCTGGTAAGTAGGGTAAGTATTTCACCCAAAATTTCGATACCGAGATTTCACAGGATATACATGTTTTGAGGCCTCCTGAGTCCAAAAGAAATTTGATGAAATCACACGACATACCCTGCCCCGTCTCGGTTATTACTGGGTATAAAAATTATTCTTACAGAAGTTTAATTTTCTATCTACTTCATTCGAGATAAACCATTGCACATTCAAAGGGAATAGCGATAGTCAAATGTTTAAGACGCTATGAGGCCTGTTTTTAAAGTAAGAGCCGTTTTAATATTTTGCCGCTGCAATCGCCGTCACTTCCTCAATTCATTAGGAGGCCAGACGCAGCTGTGAGCGATCGTCACTTTGTGTTTTCCTGTTGTTAGAGCGTGTTGAAATGTTCAAAACAACGACTCCTAGACTGTGAAGTCAGATCACTGATTTGTTTTTTGAATGCGAGAAATGTTACGCCAGCAGACATACATCGCCAAAGTGTGAGGTTTATGGGGAAACAATAATGACTGACAATGCTCGGTCACACATAAACAAACTCAAGATCGCATCATTTAGTTGGGAACAATTCGACCACTCTCTCTCTACAGTCCAGATTTGGCATCAAGCGATTTTAATCTGTTTCTTCATCTGAGGAAATCCCTTGGTGGAGAACATTTCAACGACGATGATGTTAGAGAGTAGTGTATTTATTGGTCTTAAACATTTTACACGTTCAAACTCATACATCACACGGGTCAGATTGACCGTGCTTATATAATACACTGTAGTTCATATATTTCAGTTCTATATTCATCATACTGAACTTTAAAGTTAATGATATTTACAAGAAACGAAAAGAAAAAACAGATAAACTAATAACAAAAATGGCACAAAAAATAGAAGAAGAGACAAAAACTTGTTCACAAGCACACGTTATTGTTTACAAAACAAACAAATACCCGCCAATAAGCCATTAACCCTCCACCTCCACCCTTGACCCTCTTCTTTACACTCCAATCAGAGCTGCATAACGTTTTGTAAAAATGTACCAATTGCTTCTCCCTTCCTCCTCCCAACCAATAAGGTCCATCAAGCTTGTAACCCTCTCTTTGATTGTGAAATAAGAAGAGCAGACTTTCACCACAAGCGGCATCATTCTTTGACGGAGGGATACAAAAACTGGATTCCTCTTATGATAAGTGCCTTACTTTTTAAAAAAAAATCAGCACGCATCCTATACACTGGCCTTAAAATTCCATACTTTTTTCATGGCATCGAGAGAAACAACTGAATGTCGACAGGACAAATATTTGGGGGGGGGTCATTTCTATAGCTCCCTTTAACAGCTACGGTCATATCGGGACTTCGACTGAAACTTTCTGTCTGAACTTTTAGGTTAGGTTACTGAAGGTTTTTTTAACTTATTTTCATACTCACTCCACTCTACTTCCAGACCCTTTGGAGAGTAGGAAATAACGCTTATTTAAAAAATGTCCATCTCCAGGCCGGGAGTCGAACACGAGACTTTTAGGCTGCTCACCGCTCTACGAACGGAGGCAGCCCGACAATTCGAACCATTAATCACGGAAATCTGGAAAGGTCTGATGCCACAAAAATGTTATTTGAGATAAATTGTATGAACTACCCAGCAGTGTGCCAAGCTACAAGACTGACAAATGACACATATTATTTGGTAATATCGTATTTACAAATCAAATATGAAGCTAAAATTGATAAAATAAAATATATTTATAAAATATACATGTAAAACAAGCAAATATGTAGCATAATTAGAAAACTGCTGCAATGTTATCCTTATTAATAAAACAGACAATATACGCAATACAAATATTGTACAAATTGTTGGAAATTCAGCAATTAACTCTCACACAAAATGAGCATATTTTATACCAGCAGAGAAAAAATGTGCATTTCCATTCAAATTCTGTCCTTAGAGATAGGCACACTAAGCATATGTGTAACAGTCGCACCAGTTATACAATATTTATACATAATTCCTTTCTAATGAAGAGGACTTCATAGGCTATTCCCAGAAAATCTCTTTTAATGCCCCCCAGAGATAAAAGTCACAGGGTGTTAAATCAGGAAACGAGGGAGCATTAAAAGAGAAGGTTTATAAAACAAATCCACACACTTTATATGAACTTGAAAATAACATTCGTCAAGAAATTGCTGTCATTTCCTAGAGGCAATTTGAGGCAGTATTTTTAACACTTAAATAATTTCAGTCTAATTATATAATATGTTAATTCAATAACGCAATATGTGTATATAACAATATATAAAAAGTGTATATTACAGCCATTGTATATGTTTATATTATTGTATCCATGTGTAATAATGTTATATGAATTATTAGGTAATTTAATAATGTAGGAGCTGTGAGAATAATAGGTTAAAAGTTGCTAACAATGAGGTAACAATGAGGTGGCCTTGAGACAATAATGAATTAGAAGGTTTAATAATGCTACTAGTCATTCTTGGAGCAACAATAATGTAATATTTTGTGACAGTTTAAAAATAGCCAATCAACAACCAGAAAAAAAGCTTAATTAATTTAAAGTATTCTATTGGAGTAGGAATAGCCAATCAGAGACTTAAATACAGAAATTTACAAATTTAGGCGGTAGAAATCAAGTCAGTTGCTTGTAGACAGTGCTCATAACTGGACGCGTTGGTTGTTGACAGTGTTCCTAATCGGACGTGAGATGTGTCCTCGAGAAATTTAATACGTATTTTGTGTGAGACAAAAATAGTTTACGTGTTAAAAAGTGCAAGTATTTAATAATAAAAAACCTCACAGCTCTCCCTATATCAGTGAAGTGTTATTTAAATCGTGTCACGCATTAATAAAAGGAGTGAAATAAAATTATAATCTGTGTAAGCCTACATTCTTCAGTCGCACCATGCCTTGCTAAGACATTCATGTCTCTAAAAATAAATACTGACGCAGCCGAGGCAAACATAAATATATAATATTTAAAGAAACAATCAAATTACAAAGTTAATATTTTTAAACTTGGGGCGAAGGCCACCGGCAACTATTTCAAGTTCGGCTCCCAACAGTTGAAATATAATACAACTCCCTCAATACAACCTACTTCAAATTGTCGCCCAAAGCGTGGTGCAAATAACGTAAAGACAATAACCAACTTCAGACTGTAGAGTGTAATTTTCTTGATTCCAATAGCAATTGCTAGGCAAATGTTAAGTATGGGTCAGACCATTCTTAAACATTGCAGTGCGGTGTAAGGTTGCATTTAGGATGGCTGTATTTATGCAATTAAGGGTTCCAAAGTTCTATCGAGAACAGATTTGACTAGGGAAGCCGATTGCCACACTTTCTAAAGATTTAAATATGTGTAGTGGATTTCCCAACATTTCTTGGGGTTTGAAAATGAAACTCGAGAAGGTTGTTTGACTTCAAAGCAGAAAATGGAAAATGTTCTTCGTTTCCTAAGTGATCCTGGATGTCAGTCTGGGATTGCAAAGGACATTGGGGTACACAGGACGATAGTCTGCAAAACAGTAAATTTTGTGCTTGAAAAAATACTAGAAAAAGTGAACTTCTGGATTAAATTCCCAAGGGGCGATGAAGCTATAACATATGTTATAATGGAGTGAACGATACAAATTTCCTAGTGCCATAGGGGTAGTTGATTGTACGCATGTCCCTATTATGAAGCCACTGTACCATGGTGATGAATATATAAATAGAAAGGGCTATGCTTCTATCAGTGAACACAACATGCAATGCGGAACAAAAATCCACTAGCGTATACGCGCAATGGCCAGGATCTGTGCATTTGTTAATAATACTCGTATTAGTAGATAATTAATTTTTAAACCTACCTGGAACTTTATGACATACTGGATTTCTGACAGCAGATAAGAAGTTCAGAAAGCCCTTCTCCCAAGATTTCAGAATGATTTTTCTATTCCCCGTTGCTGTTTTATCACTCTTCTTTTAAACTTCATTCTTCATGTTATGTACTTTCTTTGTTAGCTGCTTTCCTGAAATTATCTTGCCGATTCTTTTTAACCGTATTTTATTTTACGTTGCTTTAACTGCTTGGTCACATCGCGACGGTGATGATGATGATGATGATGATGATGATGATGATGATGATGATGATGATGATGATGATGATGATGATGATATGCGGTTTAAGGGCGCTAAACTGCTGAGGTCATCAGCGCCCTTACAAGGTATAAAATAGAAAGTCAAAAAATAAAAGACAGGTAAAAAACCGCATAATTAAAAAACGGGACACAAACCCGCGATGTCAAAAAAGTTAAAAATAACAATAGAATAACAATAACAATAACAATAAAGACAATAACAATAATAACAATAACAACAATAGTAACAATAACAATAAATATGTCTCAAAAACCAACACACTACAAGCATAGCCAATAAAAGATTAAAACGTGTCAAGGACTGTAGAATGCGAGGGACATGAGCGCCATATGTCACTGGGGAGTAAGTCCCTAAGAAAACATACAGAATAAAATAACAAAGCTAAAAGACGCTCAGCGCATCAAATGCGACGATTAAAACCAATGTCACTTATAAAACGTAAAAGACATTCTACAGCATGCGCGTCGTCTGCCAAAACGTTTGCTATGCCAACAGGCAGACCCAGGCGAACGCGCAGTGGAGCTAAAACTTGACACTCAGTTAAAATGTGACGCACCGTTAAGGGCACGTCACACTGCTGACACAGCGGAGCGGGATCACCACTGAGCAGATAACTATGACTAAAACGACAATGTCCAATTCGTAAACGGGCTAAAAGTACCTCTTCCCGACGTGAAGAACGAGAAGAGGTACCCCAGATTAACGGGAGAGGCTTAACCTCCCGCAACTTGTTCCCCCGGAGGGCCGTCCACTCATCGCGCCAGCGCGAGAGGATGCGGCGACGTAAAATAGCACACGAATCTGACGAGGGAACAACAGAGGTAAAAAATCTGGGTAATAAAATCGCCGATTTCGCAGCGGCGTCGGCAGACTCATTACCTGAGATGCCCACATGACCTGGAATCCACATGAAGGACACGCTGATGCCACAGACACCAAGCGAGTGGAGCAGGTCATGTATGCGCTGTACAAGCGGGTGGTAATGGTACAGCGCAGTAATAAGTCTGAAGGGCACTCAGAGAGTCCGTACAAATAAAACAGTGCCGTAAGGCGTGCCGCTGAATGTATAAAACAGATTGATAAATGCTAAAAAGTTCGGCGGTAAAAATTGAACATTGTCCAGGTAAACGAAACTTAAAACTACAGTGACCAGAAACAAAGGCACATCCAACTCCAGCTTCAGTCTTAGATCCATCGGTAAAGATAAAATGGAAGTCTCCGAATTGAGCCCGTACTTCTAAAAAAGCCGATCTAAAGACTGAAGCAGGGGTCTCAGTCTTCGGCATCGACGTTAGCCCAAGGAGACAGTGGGCCTCAGCGCGAGACCATGGAGGAAAACGCGTTTCCCCCCGTGGAAGGGCCGGCGCTGGCGGAACGTCTAAATGTCGAAGGAGCTGTCGAAAGCGAACCCCTGGTGGGAGCAAAGCAGAGGAGCTAATAAAATAGTGACGATCAAGTGACTCCTCGAAAAATAACTCGAAGGACGGGTGGTCAGGCAAGCTTGAGAGTCGACAAGCATAGCTGCACAAGAGCATCTCACGCCGGAAGGACAGCGGAGGCGCTGCAGCTTCAGCATACAGGCTAAAAACAGGGCTGGTTGGAAAGGCCCCTGTAGCGACTCTTATGCCACGATGGTGAATGGCATTCAATCGACGTAACACAGTTGGACGTGCCGACGAATAAACAATACACCCGTAATCAAGCTTGGATCGGACCAAAGAGCGATAAAGGCGAAGAAGGACGGTCCGATCAGCTCCCCAGGATGTGCCACTTAAAACACGTAAAATATTAAGAGAACGGTTACACTTTGCGTTTAAAAAGGAAACGTGCGAGGTCCAACACAACTTCCTGTCAAAAATCAACCCCAAAAATTTCGCCTCGTCTGCAAACGGAAGTATCCCTGGCCCAAGATGGAGAGAGGGCGGAGGGAAATACTTCCGGCGCCAAAAGTTGATGCAGACGGATTTCTCGGCGGAGAAATTAAAGCCGTTGGCGTTACTCCAGGCGTAGAGACGGTCGATACAGCTCTGGAGACGGCGTTCGAGTAGACAGGTCCGCCGTGAACTACAATAAATGGCAAAATCATCAACAAAAAGGGACGATGAAATGCCAGGTGGAATACAATCAACAATGGGGTTGATAGCAATCGCAAAAAGTGTGACACTGAGTACAGAGCCCTGCGGTACTCCGTTCTCTTGAATAAAACGACTAGATAAAACCGAGCCCACACGTACACGAAAGACGCGGTCCGTCATGAACTCCCGAAGGAATATGGGAAGACGACCGCGGATATTCCATGCATGAAGTGTACGTAAAATGCCGCCCCTCCAACAAGTGTCATAAGCTTTCTCCAGGTCAAAAAACACAGCCACGGTTTGACACTTTCTCAGAAACCCATTCATAACATGCGTCGACAGGGACACCAGATGGTCGACGGTAGAGCGATAGCGACGAAATCCGCACTGAGCGTTCGCTAAAAGTTTCTGAGACTCAAGCCACCATGTCAACAGCCCGTTGATCATGCGCTCCATCACCTTGCAAATGCAACTGGTGAGGGAGATAGGGCGGTAGCTGGAAGGTAGTTGGCGATCCTTCCCAGGCTTAAGAATAGGGACAATGGTGGCTTCGCGCCAAACGGAAGGAAAAATGCCGTCTTGCCAAATACGGTTATAGACCTGTAAGAGAAAGAGTTTACTGTCGGCTGAAAGGTGCTTTAACATCAGGACATGAATGCCGTCCGGCCCAGGAGCGGAGTGCCTAGAGCAATTAAGAGCGTGCTCCAGCTCCCTCATTGTGAATAGTTCATTATAGCATTCAGCATTAGCAGACCGAAAAGGATATGATGCGGAATCCAGCCGGTCTTTAATAGAGCGAAAGCCGGCGGAATAATGGTCTGAACTGGAAACCGCCTCAAAGGCAGCACCCAGAGTGTTAGCGATGGCAGTCGGATCCACTATGGTGGCATTAGAAACCTGAAGGCCAGAAACAGTACAATGTGACACTTTACCTGAGAAGCGACGAAGTTTATCCCAAACAACGGATGAAGGCGTAAAACGATTAAAAGACTCGACAAAACGAGCCCAAGATGCCTTCTTGCTATCCTGAATAATGCGACGAGCCCTGGCGCGCGAATGTTTAAAAGTCACCAAATTATCAAGTGTAGGGTGTCGCCGAAACACCCTAAGTGCAGTCCTACGGGCACGAACGGCGTCCCGACAATCCTCGTTCCACCACGGAACAGGTGGCCGCCGAGGTTGGGAGGATGAACGGGGTATTGCGCGTTCGGCGGCAGAGAAAATAATAGACGTAAGGTGCTGCACTAGTTGGTTAATGTCGGAGAAGGGCTGGTCGTCAAAATGCACGAGGCTGGAATACAAGCTCCAGTCGGCTTTTGCGAATATCCAGGTAGGTACTCTGGAATGCTGTACGTGGTGCGACAGAAGAGAAACGATGCAGGGGTAATGGTCGCTGGAGTAGGTGTCAGCGACGACGTTCCACTGAAGACGACGTGCAAGCTGGAGTGAGCAAATGGCAAGGTCCAGGTGAGAAAATGTACCAGAAGAATCAGAAATAAAAGTAGGTGCACCTGTATTGAGGATGGAAAGATTGAACTGATAAAAAATGTCGGAAAGAAGAGTTCCCCTCGCACAAGCCCTTGGTGAACCCCATAGTGGGTGATGGGCATTAAAATCTCCCAACAGAAGAAAGGGTGTTGGGAGAGCGGACAGGAGAGATCGAATGTCCGCGGGAGCGAGGGGAGACGATGGAGGTGTATACACAGAACAAACAGAAAAGAAAAAACCGGGTAACTGCAGTCTAATGGCAACAGTTTGCAAGTCGGACGTAAGTGTGATAGTTTGAAAATGAACGTCGTTACGCACTAACAACATGACACCTCCATGAGCAGGAGCACCCTCCTCCGGTTCAAGATCGTAGCGAACCGGAGTATATCCTCGGAGATCAAAAGGATCGTGAGGGCGAAGCTTAGTCTCCTGCAAACATACGACCATAGGCGAATGGGAACGCAATAAAAGTTGCAGTTCCGCCCTATACGATCGTACACCACGTACATTCCAGGTCAGGATAGCCATTAAGAAAAAGGGGATAAACTGTCTATTTAGAAGGGCGGCTTAAAATTACCTTTTGTTTATCCTTTGGGCTCGGGCTTTTTGTATGGAGTTGGTCAGACTCCATAGCTTCCTCGGAGGGAGGGCCCACGCGCTCAGTGCCAGAAACCGATTCAACCACCGTGAATCGGTTCTGGGTGGCGATGGGTAAGGGGTGCCGCTGAGCGCGGCTTGTCCCAGGACCTTCTTGGGACAGCGACCTCCGAGGAGGAGAAGGTGAACTTTTGTTACCGCGCGCACGCGGAGGGTCTTTCAAAAAATCTTCCCTACGTAGTTTCCGCTTGGGCTTCTTTTCAGCGGCTTGCGACTTCATTGACTTTGGACCAGGTTTATAAGGCTTGGTAACAGTACCTTTAATAGACGGCCGGATGGTAGTGGCGGTTAATCCAGTCAAGGTCCAGGTCTGAGTTTCGGCATCTACTCGTGGTACTGGCGAGGCAACAACAGAACTAAATGTGCCAGATCGCAGGAGTGAAGGTTGGCGCGCATGGAAACGCCTCCGGGCTTCGGCGAAGGAGAGTTTCTCCTTTACCCGGATCTCCTGGATCGCCTTCTCGTCCAAATACCGCGGACAGTCGGCAAACGAAGCAGAATGTGACCCTTTACAATTAACGCAGACGGGGGCTGTTGAACAGGCACCTTCGTGTGAGGGCTGGCTACATGTTGCACAGATGTTAACGGCACTCTTACAGGAGACTTGCGTATGCCCAAAACGTTGGCATTTAAAACAACGCAGAGGTCTAGGAATATAAGGCCTCACAGAAATCCGTTCGTACCCTGCGGAAATGCTCGTGGGCAGATCGACGCCATCAAATGTAATAAACAGGGTACGAGTGGGTACCAATACGCCGTCGCGTTTGGCCTGCACTCGATGCACTGCAGTCACCTTTTGATCGGATAGATATTCTACGAGATCCTCGTCCGATATACCATCGAGGCTATGGGTGGTAACGGCGCCCCGACAGGAGTTCAATGTGCGGTGCTTCTCAACACGGATGGGGTAACCGTGGAGAAGCGTAGCGCGCAACAAGGTCTTACTTTGCTGATCGGACTTAGTTTGTGCCAATAAGGAACCATTCCGTAGACGAGTGCATGATTGAACCGCACCAGCAATAGCATCTATGCCCTTCTGAATTATAAAAGGGTTCACCTTCTCAAAGTTTTGTCCTTCTTCTGTTCTCGAAATGACCAAGTAACAACCAGATGACGGCGGTGCTACTTCTGTTACAATGACGTTTCGGCGCTTGTTGGTATTAATGGAGGAAGGGTGCTCCATAGCGAAAAAAATCCTCCACCATTGCAACCGTCTCCGACCTCGGGCTCTGACTTCTCGGGCGTTACCCCGGCTTGGGTGAGTGGCCTATCTATACCAGACTCACCCCAGGGTCACACCTCCCAGAACATAGACAGAGGGACCCAATCGCCGTCAGAAGTCAGCAGCTCATGCAATGGCCCCCCCCCGCGGGACTGCAGTTGAACAGCGGATACGAACACAAACCCTACATGACGACCCCGGGTGGTGGGGATGACGCCATTACCCACTCACCCAGCTGCGCACGCGGTGCGCGGGTATCCGTCGGGCTGTGTCCACGGAGGATTTAAATAAAAGGATAAAAGAAACTAAAACAGTGTGGACGTTTCGCACGCAAGGTAGGCCGGCGGGGAAGAAAAAGAGACATGCGAATGTCGTGGTGCGAAATGGTCGGAAAGTGATAAGGGAAGAAAGAAACGATGGTGAGGTGCGGTATGGATGGAATGCAAAGAACGCACGAGAGCCTACCTTGGGTCCACCGGTCACTTGAAGAACCCACCTCGACCGGATGGGGGTGAGGGGATGAATATGGCGATGATTGGCTCGGGAACCCCCGGGTGCGCCAAAAACCCGTACTCACATAAGGTGAGCCCCTGAGGGGATCGCGACGGTGGATAACTCTTAGTGCGATATGTGATCGACAGTTAGCCTTCTAGGTCTCATCCCTGTAACCACCCGCTCCGTCACGTGTCACAGAGACTCTAACGCATAACTACCGAATCTTCTGCTTCGTGCCGTGCAGACGGCATTAGGGTGCCGTCCAGTCTAACCGCCGCCCTCACACAGAAAGGCGGACAGTTAGCCTTCTGGGTCTCATACCTGTAACCACCTGCTTCATACCGTGCAGATGGCGTTAGGGTACCGTCCAGTCCAACCGCCGCCCCCACACAGAAAGGCGGACAGATAGCCTTCTAGGTCTCATCCCTGTAACCACCTGCTTCATACCGTGCAGATGGCGTTAGGGTACCGTTTAGTCTAACCGCCGCCCCCACACAGAAAGGCGGACAGTTAGCCTTCTAGGTCTCATCCTAACCACCTACTCCATGCCGTGCAGATGGCATTAGGGTGTCGTCCAGTCTAACCGCCGCCCTCACACAGAAAGGCGGACAGTTAGCCTTCTAGGTCTCATCCTAACCACCTACTCCATGCCGTGCAGATGGCATTACGGTGCCGTCCAGTCTAACCGCCGCCCTCACACAGAAAGAAGGACAGTTAGCCTTCTAGGTCTCATCCCTGTAACCACCTGCTTCATACCGTGCAGATGGCATTAGGGTACCGTCTAGTCTAACCGCCGCCCTCACACAGAAAGGCGGAAGTTAGCCTTCTAGGTCTCATCCTAACCACCTGCTCCATGCCGTGCAGATGGCATTAGGGTGCCGTCCAGTCTAACCGCCGCCCTCACACATAAAGGCGGACAGTTAGCCTTCTAGGTCTCATCCTTGTAACCACCTGCTTCATGCCGTGCAGATGGCGTTACGGTGCCGTCCCGTCTAACCGCCGCCCTCACACAGAAAGGCGGACAGTTAGCCTTCTAGGTCTCATCCTTGTAACCACCTGCTTCATGCCGTACAGATGGTGTTAGGGTGCCGTCCAGTCCAACCGCCACCCTCACACAGAAAGGCGGACAGTTAGCCTTCTAGGTCTCATCCTAACCACCTGCTTCATGCCGTGCAGATGGCGTTAGGGTGCCGTCCAGTCTAACTGCCGCCCTCACACAGAAAGGCGGACAGTTAGCCTTCTAGGTCTCATCCCTGTAACCACCTGCTCCGTGCCGTGCAGACGGCATTAGGGTGCCGTCCACCCAACCGCCGCCCTCACACATAAAAGCGGACAGTTAGCCTTCTAGGTCTCATCCCTGTAACCACCTGCTTCATGCCGTACAGATGGCATTAGGTGCCGTCCAGTCTAACCGCCACCCTCACACAGAAAGGCGGACAATTAGCATTCTAGGTCTCATCCCTGTAACCACCTGCTTCATGCCGTACAGATGGCATTAAGGTGCCGTTTAGTGTAACCGCCGCCCTCACACAGAAAGGCGGACAGTTAGCCTTCTAGGTTTCATCCCTGGAAAATGCTGTCTTGCTTCGTCACGTGCCCACAAAGACCGCCGGACCTTTTGCTTCGTGCCGTGCAATGGCGTTAGGGTGCCGTCCAGTCTAACCGCTTACATTGTCTGCGAATAGATGGCATAGTTTTCACTATTACCACTTATTTTTCATATTACTATTGTTTTAGACTTAAAGTGGAACTTTGGGTCGTGGTATTAAATATCCAATCCGGTATTTACCTTGGCGACTGAGGAAAACCACGAAAAAACCTCACACAGATTTGTCGGCCCAAGGGATTTGAACCCGGGACTCCCGAATGCGGGCCACAGACTTTACCGCCTTAGCCATCCCGCTCGGTGATTGCCGAATTGATGTTGATGTTCAGCTTTAACTGCTTCCAATGCTTTCTCTTTATCCATTTTATTTATGGTGTCTGAGATTCATTTAAAATCCTCGAGTGTTTTTTTTTAAATTGATACAATTTCCGTTGTGTATCGTTGAAATCTTCATTGTCTTCACTTTGTATGTGTTCATTTTCGGAAGACATTAACAAATACTGAGTATTGTGGCGCAAGTGCTATAATATCAGCAATCAAGCAGCCTGGCCTTGAATTCCCCCACCATTCCTTTGACAGCAAATGCTTTAATTTCCCAGCATTTACTTACTAACATTATAAAAATATGATTCACACCAAAACAAGCTCTTGATAATGCTAGTTCTAAATGCTTGTAAGCAATTGCTTTTTCTTATTCTTAATGCTTCTAGTGTTCACTGGACCTTTATTCACTTCACCCATTGTCCTAAGCAGGTGCCAGAAATGCTTGAACAACGAAGGGAGGCAGTTCTTGTTTTATATACGTGAGTAATTTACTTTTCTTTGTAAGTATTTATTTTATGTGTTAGAAATAACTTACGCGACAAACCATACTATATTTTCTGTGGGCTTCCTATCACCCGCACCGCCAACACAGCAACCAGCTTAACCAGCCGACCGCACGCCGCGAAACCGGTTCCGCCAACAATTGCTCATCCCGTATATAAAATACCCGTTACTCATATTGTTTATTCAACCTTCCATTCAGTAAATAATCTTAGCAAATACCATCGTTTCGATATTATTCAGATAATTGGCTGTACTCTGGCAACTATCGACAATATCAGACTCACTCCTGCTATTATCTTATCTTATTTTCCTTAACGGAGGGGACACGGCACCGACCAGAGTGGATATTGCACCTACGCCCCACCAGGGGGCGTGCCGGGGAGAAAGGATGAAGCGAAAGGAAACATCGAGCGACGGTAGAGCAACGACAGTATCCCTAAGTTTCCAGAAATAGACACCCCGGCAGACGGACAGGCAGATCGAGGACCCCGCCCTACGCTGAGGGGGCCCAACGCCCTTAAGGGGGTTCGATACCCGCAGCCAGCTAAAAGCCGAGGAATAGAGACAGTTTACATAGAGCATTCTTTTCCCCTGACATGCTGCACCGAAACACCATCGGCGACACTTCCGACCCTGAAAGAGACAAACACGATAAAGGATTAATGAAATGATTAATGGAACGAAATGGAAGCACAGGAAATTCGGAGGCTGAAAGAAACACTCCAGCGTTCGCGGGGAGAAAGGATGAAGCGAAAGGAAACATCGAGCGACGGTAGAGCAACGACAGTATCCCTAAGTTTCCAGAAATAGACACCCCGGCAGACGGACAGGCAGATCGAGGACCCCGCCTTACACTGACGACCCAGGAAAACCCGTGAAGAAACCAATGGGTTAGAATGGGCGGGCATCGAACCTCGAATCTCCTAAATGCAGGTCACAGACGTTGCCGCCTAAGCCATCCCGCTAGGTCACTCGTGATTTTATTTATGAAAATATTAACAAAGGTGAAGATAATAGTCCACTTATTTAACGATGCGTTTTGGGTACTGGGGCCAGGTCAACATCATTAGAATAATAATAATAATAATAATAATAATAATAATAATAATAATAATAATAATAATAATAACAATAATAATATTTACAAAGTGGTTTATTAAGTTTAAATTCCATTTCTGCAGAATTTAACTTAACAACATCCACGAAAAAGGCAGAAGTAAATGGGTTTTAAACAAACTACAATAAAAATAATAACAATAACAAATATCAAACCAACAGAACAAGTAAATCATTTCGGTTACTTAGGATGCATTATTTCATATAGAGACATTATAAAAACTCCCAAAATTTCAACAATTAATAGGGACTATAAAAAGAACTCTATGTTAAAAAATCTGATGCGTTACACTCACATGACTTTCTCTACTCTTGTACAAACTATTTTTACAAACGCTTATTCTCCATATGCTTCATGTTAATCCAGATGTTAATATTATTGCTAATCTTCTTCTAGATGCAAGGGGAATTGCTAGGCTTTAAGCGATAGTCAAATCTTTTAAGAGCTGGTTGCTATGTGGAGTATTCCATTCTCTTTGCATTACCAGGACAAAAAAAATTAATGACGAATTCCCATTTAAGAAAAAGTATAAGTATTGGAAAATTTAAGGGAATAACAAGCAAGATCTCGAAAATGGTTCACTCAACAACAAAAATGTATATGACATAAATTGTGTATTTGAACGCGATCTACAATTTTTATTTAGTAAAATTTTGTCTATCTCTTATAGTTTACCAGTTATGCAAAAGTCGTTCACAATGAAGAATGCTTTTGGAGACATTCCCAGAAAATTCGAGATAAATATTTCATTTGTCATGAAAATATCTTAAACATATGATATTTTAATCAAAATCGTTAGAGCCATTTTTGAGAAAATTAAAATTTTCGAAAAATGTTCCATGTAAAGGGTAATCTGTGGTGGGGGGGTTTTCTTGAAAACCTTTGTGTCGCATCTCTGGAAAATACTGAACCTAAATACCAAGTTTGGTGTTTATCCGAATGTTCGTTTCTGAGTTATGCTGTTCACAGACACACACACAGACACAGACACACACACACAGACAGACATGTTTCCAAAAATGCTTTTTTTTTGGATTCAGGGGATGAAATCTCGGTATCGAATTTTTGGGTGGAATACAATACTTCCCCTACTTACAATACGTAGTAGAGAAAGTAATATATACAAGAATGGCATGAACATGTACTTAGAATGGAAACTACCCGCCTATCCCAGAGAATGTACAACTATAAACCACAATGAAGCCAAGTGCAGGCTCACCAAGAAGACGATGGTGTGACTAGTTCAATTAGCACTGTGTGGAGACGGAACAGGCCACATGGCTTGAACCTTACTGTTATTGATGATGATGATAATAATAATAATAATAATAATAATAATAATAATAATAATAATAATAATAAATACGTATTACATATACGATTTATGATAACGTATTTTTAATATTACAGTATCTAAATGCTAATGAATCAAAGTAATTATTGAAACTGACAAACACGCCAAAATATTCCCTTGGCGGCAATAGTTATAGACTTCAGAAGAAACGCTTGAGAAAAATATTGTGGCCGTTGTGTATTTCAGAGCTATATGCTAACTCATTTCTCACCCACTCCTCCCTCTACCAGGCAGAGTCACTAATCGTGTTACATGGGTGGAATGCATACAATCCAAGCTTTGTCTTGAAGATTAGTCTTTAAGTTAAAGCGAAAGCTTTAAGATTAATCTACAAGATTAAGCTTTGGCTTGTTCAACTCATGCATAAAAAGAATCTTAATCTAGCAAGCTTTCGCTAGACGTTTTTCCAGCAAACGCTTGAAATACGTTGCGCGCGCAGCTGTCGTCTGCCAAATGCGGCTCATAACTGTTGTCTCATGTGGCGAGTACAGAAGTGTTTTGCGAATACGGTACCTAACCTATATCGAAGTTATATGCGTAATGGCAGACGAAGTGAATATTCAACCTTTCTAGCAATGCTTAAGCAGTTTCCAATACTGTTGAATAAATCGCAAATCCCGAGCATCAAAGAAGAGAAAGTGAACGCTTTGCAAACCACCTGCATCAAACTGGAAGAAATTTTAGGCAGAAAATTCACTCCACAGCAGGTGCAGAAAAAGATTCAGAATATGAAGACTGAATTAAAAAGAAAAACTGACCGTAAGGCCACGGGAAATCAGAAATTAAGGTTAAAAAGGTGGGAAGAAGAATTTCTGCAGCTGCTTGATGGCGAAAGCAACCCAACCATTGGTAGGATTCCAGGTAAGAATGCAAGTCGATCTCAGGAGCCAATTATTTAGAAGTTTCTGTGTATTTTTTTTTGCTTTGGTTTGTAGTATCAAATGCCATTTAAAACGTATTCTGTAATGTGATACATGTTATACGTAACTGCTATAAAATATAAATATATCGGAAAATTACAGCGAATGATAAAGTACGTAACAATATGATACTACTTTGGCAAAAAAGGACAGTTTCAAATTCTTTTTTTGCTTCATTATGAATTTTATCAGGTTCTTCAAGACAGTTTTCAAACGGGTTTACACATGTCTTTCCTGTAAACAACACTAAATTGCTTATTTTAGTTGCCTTTATTTCTGGTTAACAACTGGACGTTGTTGAGTTTACCATTTATATAAGTTTTATTGGAAAATTTTTCTTTTCTATTGTGGCTCCTCTAGTTCTAAGAGTTCCAAAATGTAACTGTCTATAGCTCTTGTTTGATGGAGCTAGTTTTACCAGCTTATAACTAATTTCTCTTAAGAAATTTCTCATTTTCATTGAGATTTGAAGTTATTATGAGCAAAAGTAATCTCAGCATTTATACGTAAGATGTTAATTATTGAAAGAACAATGACAATTGACATCATCTGTATCCCTCTGCTACTGAAGAAATTTCACTTTTAGGATCACCTCTGAATAATCTAACGAAGGTTACATTACTAATAACTAAGCCCCGGATTCTTAGGTTCTGACCTATTTTATTCCTGACCTCATACACTCCAAACTTCGGTTTATATTAATGTTTTAGTTACCAACTAGTAATATATTTCAATTTTATAGAGCCTAAATTGACCTAATTTTACGTTAGGACCTAATAAAACCTACTTTTCGTGATAGAACCTAAAAGTGCCTAATTCGGTTATTTAAGCACATAAGAGTAGATTTATGAGTATAAAAGTATTTTTAAAACGAAGGGAGACCGTTCGAATAAGGAAACTATTAAATAATTAGATTATGAAATCTTGCGCAATACCTTAAAATAATAATTTAATTAAACCGTCCGTCACAATAATAAAGTAATTAAAACGTTCGCTGCCTTCAGTTATGATTTTCTAGCTATAGTCGAAAGAGGTGGTCAATGGCACGCGGCATTTCTGAAACGTGTGATGTTTACATGCCGCAACAATAGGTGAAAACTAGAGGCAAACATTTTAATAGCGCTGTTGAGTAGTATGCATTATTGCTTCTTCCGTTATAGGGAGCTTCTAACACGACATTTTTTAATTTGGTACTTTCAAATACATACTAAAGTTACAGTTAATTTAACTTTTTACACTATTCTTTGACGGATATTCATGAACTGTGCCATTTTGTGTGATAAAACAACTCTTAAGACTTCTCTTGTATGAATCAAGTCACCTACTGAGGTAGCTTGAAAAACGTCAAGATTAATCTAGAGGAAGTGAAGCTTTCGCTTGTTTTATGCATCGGATTTGCACTTAAAGTCAAGTCTTTGCTGGAAAATTCAAGCTAAAGCTAGGCAGCTAGCTGGCTCCAAAGCAAATGCTAGACTTAAGTCAAGTCGAAGCTGTTTTATGCATTAAAAGCCAAGATTACACTTGAAAATTAGCAAGGTAAAGCTTATACTTGACTTTATGCATTCCACCCATTGGACTACGCATTCCTACTTGTTTACACAAGTCAGAGTATAATTCATTGCGAGAAGTTATTTTTGGCTCCTCCGTTTCACATCGAGTATAGCATCCTCATTTGTTCATGTCTGTTTCTTGGAATCTGTTTGAAAGTCAGTCATAGAGAGAGTTGATTAGGACTGGATGGACACTGGTATTGGTTAGAATTGCAGGCTGGGGGGCACCGCTGGAATCTAGGAGAGGAAAGTAGAATAGGGGGAAGCAGGCTATGCTTCCAGTGAATGACGTAATCTTAGGTAGAAAACTATGATTTTTGATAACACTCTGAAGCAAGTACAGTCAGGAATGTACGAGGGCTGTCCCAGAAGTACCCGGCCTGACGTATATATTGCGGTTGTTGCTTCAAACAAACGACTATGGAACAAAGTAGCTTAAGTTTGAAGTTTGACGATGCTACGTTGTTTAGCAATTGTTTGGCAGCCATTAATAGTGAACTCTCCCAGGGAATTTGTAAACATGGATAAAACTGGCCATCGTTATGTGATACAATACTTTCATTTGAAAGGTCTTGGTCCAACTAATATTAAAGCTGAGCTAGATTCTACTCTGTGGGTGTCTGCTCCTTCGTTTACAATAGTAAAATATTGGGTGGCAGAGGTTTAGCAAGGCCGTACGAGCTGCCAAGACAACCACCGCAGTGGTCGACCAAATGAGGTGACCACGCCAGAAATTGTGAGGAAAATCCACAAAATTGTATTTGATGACCGTCAACTGAGTACGCGAGCTAGCAGACATCGTAGAAATTTCAGAAAGTGCTGTATATTGCACACTAACTGAAAATTTAGACATGAGAAAGCTGTGCAGAAGATGGGTGCTGCGGTTACTCACAATCGAATAGAAACAGCGTCGTGAGGATGTTTTAGTCGGGTGTTTGGCGATGCTTCGCTGCAATAAAGCCGAGTTTTTGCGTCTATTCATAGCCATGGATGAAACAAGGGTCCATCACTCCACACCTGAAACGAAGGAACAGTCAAAACAGTGGATTGAAAGGGGAGAATCGGCTCCAAAGATGGCGAAGACAGTCCATCTGCAGGCAAGGCCTCAGTTTTCTGGGATGCGCGTGGGATAATGTTCATTGATTATCTTCAAAAAAGGAAAAGCAATCAATGGTGAGTATTATGCGAACTTATTGCAGCGTTTGAATGATGAAATCAAGCCAAAACGGCCGCATTTAGCGAAAAAGAAAGTTCTGTTTCATCAAGACAACATACCAGTTCACACATCCATTATCGCCATGGCCAAAATCAATTAGTTAAAGTTCGAATTGCTTCCTCACGCACCCTATTCACCAGATTTAGGCCCCTCTGATAATTTTCTGTTTCCAAACTTGAAGAAATGGCTTGATGGTAAAACATTTGCCAACAATGAAGAGGTGGCGTTTGTAATTGATAGCTATTTTGCAGAACTCGACGTTTCTCACTATAAAGAGGGTATCGAAGGTATTGAACATCGCTGGAAAAAGTGTATCGAGCTGAAATAGACTATGTAGAGAAGTAATGTCTTTTCCCAAACTTTTTGTTTTCTTTGTTAGGTCGGGTACTTCTGGGACGACACTCGTATTAGTGAAGGCAAATCTAACACACTAGGTCGCAATTGCTTCCACAACACAGCTATACAATGTATAAGGTCGTAGATGGGTGTTATTTCCACATTTTTCGCGCACTGACTATACGTACGTGAGGTTTAATAGTTGTTAGCTCTGGAGGAAGTGTGGCGGATCCATAAAAACGTCGCTTCAAATTATTGCTAGCTCGTGCCATTTCCGTGTTCCAACCGCGACTATCTCGACCCTTCTTCTCTTTTTGATTTAAATAAGAAATAAAATGAGATATATAATAATTGGATAGGAGAAGGGCCACCAAATGGATATAAACAAGGTTTTCTTGTAATTTCTGTCGAGAATTTGGAAAACTCAATTCCCATCGAGTGGCAAACGAATACCTATTGACTTCTGCAGAGTAAGGTTAATACTTAGATAACAGTAATCGGGGTACTTCTAACTCGCAGTTTTAGTATATAAAGTTATAATAAACCCAGCAAATTAGGACCATTTTAATTAAATAATGCACTCTCATTTTCCCTACTGATTATCTAAAATAAGCATATTGTATTCCATCCAATAATTCGATATGGAGATTTCATCTTTTGAGGTTCTCTGAATCAAAAAAGTAGAAACAAATTGTAAACAGCGTACAGAAACAACTTAAACAACTGCATTGTAAACAATTCTTCTTCTAACCGATTACCCTCCTTTGTAGAACTTACCAGCCAATGGTTTCGGTCAGTAGCCTGTCGAGGAGCAAGCAAACTCTGGATCATAGCATATCCAGGATGAGTGATCAACCCAATGCCTTGAGTCAGTAGTCTGTCGAGGAGCAAGCAAACTCTGGATCATAGCATATCCAGGATGAGTGATCAACCCAATGCCTTGAGTCAGTAGCCTGTCGAGGAGCAAGCAAACTCTGGATCATAGCATATCCAGGATGAGTGATCAACCCAATGCCTTGAGTCAGTAGTCTGTCGAGGAGCAAGCAAACTCTGGATCATAGCATATCCAGGATGAGTGATCAGCCCAATGCCTTGAGTCAGTAGTCTGACGAGGAGCAAGCAAACTCTGGATCATAGCATATCCAGGATGAGTGATCAGCCCAATGTCTTGTGTCAGTAGTCTGTCGAGGAGCAAGCAAACTCTGGATCATAGCATATCTAGGATGAGTGATCAGTTGAATGCCTTGAGTCAGTAGTCTGTCGAGGAGCAAGCAAACTCTGGATCATAGCATATCCAGGATGAGTGATCAGCCCAATGTCTTGTGTCAGTAGTCTGTCGAGGAGCAAGCAAACTCTGGATCATAGCATATCCAGGATGAGTGATCAGCCCAATGTCTTGTGTCAGTAGTCTGTCGAGGAGCAAGCAAACTCTGGATCATAGCATATCTAGGATGAGTGATCAGTCCAATGTCTTGAGTCAGTAGTCTGTCGAGGAGCAAGCAAACTCTGGATCATAGCATATCCAGGATGGGTGATCAGCCCAGTGTCTTGAGTCAGTAGTCTGTCGAGGAGCAAGCAAACTCTGGATCATAGCATATCCAGGATGAGTGATCAGCCCAATGCCTTGGGTCAGTAGTCTGTCGAGGAGCAAGCAAACTCTGGATCATAGCATATCCAGGATGAGTGATCAGACCAATGCCTTGGGTCAGTAGCCTGTCGAGGAGCAAGCTAACTCTGGATCTTGGCATATCCAGAATGAGTGATTAGTCCAATGCCTTGGGTCAATAGCCTGTCGAGGAGCAAGCAAACTCTGGATCATAGCATATCCAGCATGGGTGTAGACCCAATTTCTGGAATGGCGGTTAAGAAGAAGGAAATGAAATTTAGTGATAAAAGGGATAACAGGAAAATTCGCGGATCAAATTATCCAATCCGTCATAGGCTTAGCGACAAGGAAAACCGCGAAAAACATCTTCGGTCAGATTGGTCGAGTGCGGTGAACAGCATAACTCAAAAAGGAAAAATCAGTTAAATACCAAAATTGGTCTTAAATTCAACGTCTTGCAAAGATGCGACACTAAGGTTTTCAGGAATATTCCTCCACCCCATACTATCGTTTATATGGAAAAGAGTTAGTTATTTTTTATTTTCTCTAAAATGGCTATAACGCATTTTCTGGAAAAAGCCTATGATGTCCTCATATTCTGAATTACTTTGGTATAATTTGTAGACAATAAGATATAGACAAAACTCTTAACACCCAAAAATCATTTTGATTCACGGTAATCTGTATAGCTTTGGCCTGAAAAACGACATTTAGCATTCGTCATCAATGCTAACTTGTTGATGGTTTAATCATTGGGTTTTAATCTTTTTGCAGTGAAACACACACCCATTCGCTTATGCATAACTTACATACACTGCAGGGGGTAGGGAATGATCCTAATTGAATAAAAACCACTCCCCAGCCGGGAACGCTAACCACTATACCACCAAAGCACTCGTAAACCATCATCCTTGTGTAATAACGTAGGTTATGGGTCTTTGGAGGCCATGACCAAACAAATGTATTTAAATGCTATTACGTAGGCCGTGCTATCTTCCAACCAGCTCCATCACAACGTAAGTAACCCTTTCGTTTCATTATAAATGTGAGTAAACACTATTCACAACGCAAGCAACCTTTCATTTCATTATAAATGTAAGTATACATGTATGTTTTGGTAAAATATATCACTGCGTGACAAACTGTATGCAGCAATTGCTTCTAAAGAGGTCAATAATTTCTCCATACATGTGTTTCCATAAGTCTATTCCGTATCATAACCAATCAACAAATCCTAATGCAATGCATTTCTTCAGATACCCCTTCTTATGTGAAGTATTAGTAGAAAACCCCTGCATAAGAGAATATTAAGCTTACACGTGCCTGTAGAATAGATACTGCTATTCTTTGAGTGATTAATAAATTGAATTTAAGAATAAATATGTGCCTATCCATTGTTGGATAATGCGTGGCTATATTGATATGATTCGTCTTATCCATAATCACGTTAGCATGAATGAAAGACCCAAAATATTTTTATTCTAAAAAGTTGTGTACAAGTCTAAATAAACGCATTTAAAAGCCTATATCAAAATCTAGTGATTAACTTCCTTTTACATTCTGGATTATAGAGGATGTGCCCTTCCCTCGATTTTGTAAGCAAACTACTGTATCTATGGCCTCGTTAAATAGTGCTAAAAGCGTAAAATAATTAGTAAAATTACTTTAATATTGTGTTTTGTAGTAGATGTTGGCTTTTCCAAGATGTGACTCAATCACCCACCTTTTTAAGTAAAGTTCTTGGTTAACCACAACAAACTTCGCCATTTTGTCGATAGTGCGCATGCGCATAGGGATTTACCAACCTATCGTAGTTAGGTTAGTAAATCCGTTAGATTATCGATGTTTTTGATTTTGTTGTTCTTATTGTTCGCTTCCCGCTCACATAAACGTAAATGCTAAGACAGTGTATTGTTGATTAGTGCATGCAACCATATTGTTGATAATGCAACCAAAGAAATTCGTTTGTGGAGTTAAGAAACGCACGCTCGCTTCGTCCGCGTGCTTTGGTGCAACTATTGGTTGCTAATTAACCTAAGTTTATATATAAAAAAGCTAAACCTAACCTAACCTCCCGTGAATCAGAAAACTAAGTTTATAAAAATAGTGAATCATAAACATCATTGAGGAACGAACTCTCGGGTGCTTTGGTGTAACCACTTGTTTCTAATTAACTAAGCGAGGAGTAGTAGACGCTCTTTGTAGGTTATAGCGGTGTTTGTTAGTCATATGTTGGCCGCTCTGCAATTATGAAAACAAGATAAACCAAGCTCAGCGAGACCGAGGTAGTGGCACCTGTCGGGAAACTCCAAAAGTACTACCGGGGCTATAGATACAGTAGTTCATTGGTAATTTATATTGTAAAACGTTAATTAACGTATACGGGAGTAGCACCAAAAGTATTTTTCAAAATATATTTCTATTCTAAGTTAAAAACCTGGGCTAATATTATCTTATAGTGTGCCCGTAGAAAATGCTTATAAAATCAAAAGCAAAGCGAATAAATTACCTTAAGAGTGAGCTTAGAACACGATGTGGTCTCGTCTATAGCTGGTGCCTACCTGCCCGCCCTTTTAAGGTATTTTAGTTATATAGGAAAATCGCGTCAGGAAGTAAACAAATGTAGCCATTTTGCAAAAAATTACATGCAAATTGGGTACTGCCAACGTAAATAAAAATGTGAAATCGGCTAAAAATGCGATGCGCCGTTGTTACCGCTATTTGTTGTTGTTCTGCGATTTTGTTGAAACGCAACGCGTGCAAATTAACAGTGCGTATTTAATATAAAGCAAAATGGTTTGCACGGGATGTGAGAATACTGTCTTTAGCATTCTAACTCAACACGTGCTATGCTTATATAAAAAAACTAACCTAAACCTAACTTTTCGTGAATTGAGAAACGTAAGCTTATATAAAAAAAAACTAACCTAAACCTAACCTTCCGTGAATCCATAAATGTAAGCTTATATAAAAAAAACTAACCTAAACCTAACCTTTCATGAATTCAGAAACGTAAGCTTATATAAAAAAACCTAACCTAAACCTAACCTTCCGTGAATCCATAAACGTAAGCTTATATAAAAAAAAACTAAACCTAACCTCCCGTGAATTAGAAACGTAAGCTTAGGAACGCACGCTCGCTTCGCTCGCGTGCTTTGATGTAACCAATGGTAACAAATTAAAACAAGGATATATGTATATATAAAGGTAATTCAGAAACCTATGCTTATATAAAAAAACTAACCTAAACCTAACCTTTCGTGAATTCAGAAACGTAAGCTTATATAAAAAAACTAACCTAAACCTAATCTTTCCTGAATTCAGAAACGTAAGCTTATATAAAAAAACTAAACCTAACCTCCCGTGAATCAGAAACGTAAGTTTAGGAACGCACGCTCGCTTCGCTCGCGTGCTTTGATGTAAACAGTGATAACAAATTAAAACAAGGATATACATAAAGGTAATTCAGAAACCTATGGTTATATAAAAAAAACTAACCTAAACCTAACCTTTTGTGAATTCAGAAACGTAAGCTTATATAAAAAACTAACCTAAACCTAACCTTTCCTGAATTCAGAAACGTAAGCTTATATAAAAATACTAACCTAAACCTAACCTTTCGTGAATTCAGAAACGTAAGCTTATATAAAAAAACTAACCTAAACCTAACCTTCCGTGAATCCATTAACGTAAGCTGATATAAAGAAAACTAAACCTAACCTAACCTAACCTCCCGTGAATCAGAAACGTAAGTTTAGGAACGCACGCTCGCTTCGCTCGCGTGCTTTGATGTAAACAGTGATAACAAATTAAAACAAAGATATATATATATAAAGGTAATTCAGAAACCTATGGTTATATAAAAAAAACTAACCTAAACCTAACCTTTCGTGAATTCAGAAACGTAAGCTTATATAAAAAAACTAACCTAAACCTAACCTTTCCTGAATTCAGAAACGTAAGCTTATATAAAAAAACTAACCTAAACCTAACCTTTCGTGAATTCAGAAACGTAAGCTTGTATAAAAAACTAACCTAAACCTAACCTTTCGAAAGCTTACATAAACAAAAAATCTAACGTAAGCGTAACCTTCCGTTAATTCATAAAGCACAGGTTGTCTAAGATCCCTGGGCTACACTCTGTGGTCGTTTCCGCATTCGCGGCATTAATTTTCGTTTTGGCGGCATTAATTTGTTATATGTTGGCAGCATAAACATATGACATACGTGACATGTGTTGAGCTAGTGCATGGCATAGTGTGACATCTGTTGGACAATATAACACATCATATTCATCACCGTGGGGCACACTGTAAGATGATATTGTCCAAAACCTGTACCAAACCTTCTATTACTTGATAAAAAAACTCACTTTATAGCCACTTCCCATTGTAAGAAACAGCCCCTTGCCTTTGAGCAATTTAAATAGTCAAAATCTTTGTAATCTAATGGAAACTGTAAGCATATTAACAGGATAACCGCGGTGATATAATCACATAACACATTTAATTGGAGTACCATATCGAAATCATTACATCAAGTATTTAGTGGATTGTGATTTCACTTGCTATAGCTTCCAAAAGACACACATAACCTAAAACATGAACCTATATGGCTACAATAATCGTGGATTAGATCGAGTAAGTACCGCAAGAATGTGCTGGAATCGCTTCCGCGATGACACAACAGAATGGCCAACTTAAACGATTATCACACCTGTTGCACACAAAATAAACCATGTTATTATAAGGCTTTGGTAAAATATGCTGAAAAGCTACGAAAAACATCCAATTTTGAACGGCTTTTATGTTATAGCGATTTTTGGTTCCTTTATGTATTATAGACTAAGTAGAGGAAATTTTGAAATCCATCCAAAAATTCGATACGGAGGTGACACCGAAAATGCACATTTTGAGGCTCCCTGAAGAACAAAATGCACTTTAAAAGAGTGTGTGCCCGTGCGTGTGAGAGAGAGAGAGAGAGAGAGAGAGAGAGAACACCATAACTCAAAACAAATTAGGTTAAATACCAAGCTTGGTATTTAAGTTCACCATCTTTCAAGGTTGCGACAAGAAAAAAAAACTGCAAACCCCAAATTATCGTTTACATGAAAATATTTTCGTTACTTTTCATTTTCTTAAAAATGGCTCTAACGAATACGATTTACATGCTATATGAACTTTCTGGGAACAGCCTGGAAGTATTCTTCATTCTGAATGTCCTTTTGTACAATTGGTAAACCGTAAGACTTTAACAAAATCTTAAGCACACAAAAATGTAGATCTCGTTAAAGAACACAATTTATGCCAATCCTTTTTGTATAGTTAACTATTTCGGACATGTTCCTTGTAATTGGTTTGTTTTTAAATGCTTTTCCCAATTGGGAAGTCTTTTTTTATTTTCTCTATTACGTATAGTAAGTAGGGAAAGTATTGCATTTCACCTAAAAATTCTATACCGCGATAGAAAATTCTATACCATCTAAAATACATGTTTTGAAACCCCTGAATCCAAAAAGTCACTTTTAGGAAAAGGTCCATGTGTGTCTGTGAACAGTATAACTCAAAAGCGAAAAGTCTATATATATACATATACCAATCTTGGTATTTAGGTTTAGGTTAGGTTATTTAGCATCTTTTAAAGATGCGATACGAAGATTTTCAAGAAAACCCCCACCACAGACTAAAATACCTTTACATGGAACATTTTTCGAAAATGCTGATTTTTCTCTGAAATGGTTCTAATGATTTTGATCAAAATATATATTTAAGATATTTTCATGACAAATAAAATGTATGTATTGGATTTTCTAGGAATGTCACAAAAAGTCTTCTTTCTGAATAGCTTTTGCATAACGGTAAATCGTAAGAGATGGACAAAAATTTTCTACACGAAAAATGTAGAGCTCGTTAAAACACACAATTTATGTCACATACATTTTTTGTAGAGTGAGCCATTTCCGAGATATTCCTTGCTATTTGTTTGAATTTTCCAATACTTATACTTTTTCTCAAATGGGAATTCGTTATTCTGTTTTTATGTCCCGGTAATGCAAAGAAAATGGAATAATCCAATAGCAACCAGCTCTTAAAATATTTGACTATCGCTTAAAGCCTACCATATTCCCCTTGCATCTACAAGAAAATTAGCAATAAGATTAACATCTCGATTAACATGAAGCATATGGAGAATAAGCGTTTGTAAAAATAGTTTGTACAAGAGTAGAGAAAGTCATGTGAGTGTAACACATGAGAAAAGAACATAATAAATTTGTTTAAATTGATTTTCAGGTACGCACATAGTGGCGCCTTACATGGAGGAGTCAAACTTCCATCCAGAGAACACTAAGAAAAAGGGAAAGAAACACCGAGTGACAGCACCGCAGTACGGAATTGTGAACATAGATGGCCTACGTGATGACTATCCACATGTGAGCCGTCAAGAACAGCCGCCACCCTGGTGGAGTGTCAACATCGAGAATATGTACAGGTGTCAAATGGCTGGCTATAGGTACGTGTACGGCAGCATAATGGACTTACGGTCTGTTTTAGTGACGTTTTAGTTGGTGGGGTACACAGCATGCTGACCTCCTGCAGCGCGTGACGCGTACGGTGGAAAACAGCCAATATTCGTTCATTATCGCGACCAGCGGGATGGCTCAGGTGATAACGTCTGTGGCTCGCATTCGGCAAGTCTCGGGTTCGATCCCGGCGACCGCCCACTCTAACCGAGAGGTTTTTCGTGGTTTCCCCGGGTCGGCAGGCAAATGCTGGGGTCTTCTACCACGACTTTCCTGCCCCTCATTTACTGTACCCCTCATCTTCATTATCAACTGTTTCAGGGTTGTGGGACCAGGCGGCGCTGTTCGGAAGGTTGCGACTGGACGGTACCTTGCGCTGTGTAGAGGTGTGTTTCTTGCGCTGTTTCTTCCGTGGCGTCGCTGCGGGGACTCTCTCCGTAGTGTAGTGGTTACCATGCTAGCCTCTAGTTCCCGAGGTCGCGGCTTCCAACCCGGCGGAGGGCGATGGATTTTTTCGGGCGTAAAAATCCTTAGCATAGCTTCCTTCAGAGGGGAAGTAAAGCCGGTGGTCCCGTGTCGTAGATTTATGCCACGTAAAAGAACCTCAAGCCTGATAAAGAGGCCTCTGGGCAAAATTACCGATCTTTCACGTCCAATATAGAATGGGACGCTAAGAACCATAGCAGTTAAAGAGCGTCCATAAATAAAACTCAATTTAATTTAATTTATTTTCGGTTAGCTCTCCCCCCTAGTACACTCCACACGATAGGGGACTGCCGGGAGTTGGCTGCTTGCAGCTAGGACCAGGGCGGCGTCGGTGTGTTCCATCTGGAAGCGTTAAGGACCCCGTCCATGCATGCGCCGTTAGGCTTCAGGGTCTCACCCCTCATTCCTCCCTCTCAGAGGTCACGTTAGAAACAAAAAGGGTCATTACAGCCTATTTGCGGGGCTCTGCTCCGGTTCTTGTGCCCTCCGTGATATGTGACTTCGCCTTTGCATTTCACTATCGCGCGTCGTTAGCCCATGACTCATACGAAGTAAGCGCTAGCTTCTTCCAATAGCTAAGCCCCTACCTGCTTGGAAGGACTCGCCCAACCACTAGCTAAATTGTAGCTGAAGAGACAGTGCTGGAAAAAATCTCATGTGTTGCATTCAAATGAAACGAAGTTCCGGCTAAATACCAAACTTGGTATTTAAGTTCAGTATCATCTAGGGACGCTACATGAAGACTTTCAAGAATGTTCCGCACCCCAAGCTATCCCCTGCATGGAAAACATTTTCGTTATTTTTGATTCTCTCAAACATGACTAACGATTTTGATAAAAATGTCATATGTTTAAGATATGTTTTGCCTGACAAAATATGTATCTTAAATTTTCTGCAAATATCTTGTAAAGTCGTCTTCATTCGTTGCAAATCGTTAAGAAATAGACCAAAAAATTACTACACCCAGCGGAATGGCCCGCATTTGGAAGGTCCCGTGTTCGATCCCGGGAACCGCCCACTATAACCCATGGGTTTTTCGGGGTTTTCCCGGGTCCTCAGCCGAATGCTGTAGTGGTTTCCTTCATCCCCCGAATTTCCTGTTCCTCCATTTCCTTACATTAAACATTTCATTCATCCTTCGCCCCGTCTGATTGTTTTAGGGTTGGAAGTGTTGGTGATGATGTTTCGGTGCAGCGTGACAGGGGAAAATGATGCTCTCTGTGAACTTTCTCCGTCCCAGCCTTCGTCTGGTTGCCGGGGATAAGGATCTCCCTTGGGGGGTCGTTGGACCCTGTGTGGGGCGCGGTTCCCCGGTCTACCTGACTGACCTGTGCGGTCCCTCTTGGTTCCGCCGCCCGGTGTCCCCTCTACCTCATCCCGGGGACGTCGAGAGGCATTGGTACAATATCCGCATTCGCCACAGCACTACCAAATCCCGTCAGCTTTACAATTCAATCCAATAACTTACCATACAGAAAATGCAGACCTCGTTAAAACAAACAGTTTGTGATAAATAACATTTTCTGGCATTAACCACTTCCAAGATGCTATTTATTATTGGTCTGAACTATCACGTACTTCGATTGCACCCAAAACAAATGACTTTTTAGAAACAGGTATGTTGTGTTAAGCAACGGTCTACAGGAGCAAGAGCCAAATTCCATGCTCCCCACCTAATCCAGGGGAAAGGCGTCAGCCGAATGACTCTCCTCCCCGTGGGGTTTCCCATGAGGCTAATACCTAGAGTCTAGAAAGCCCTACCCCGTTTACGCGAGGATGGAAGAGGATACGCCACTTACGCGCGCCATCCATGGGGATGACTACTGATAACCTCGGCAGGGCCGACAGCAACTCGTATACTGTCTACCGGCTATCCAGGGCGGTAGCGGAGGACCTTGAGGCCTCTCACAGCCCCGCCTGTACGGTATCCCGCACAGCTGTACCCAATCTCCCATGGGTATCGGGAACCACTGCCCCGCCGAGCCCAACCCAATTCACACGACAACCATACGGGTGGGGCTCGGATGTTTGACTCGGTACTTCTAGTAACGTCAGAAGTACTACTCAGGGTCCGCAGCGGCCGCACCACGGCAGCTGAAGGGGCCGAAACACCCCCCCTTACGGAAGACTAGAAAAAAGGTATAAGTGCGTGAACAGCATAGCTCAAAAACGAAAAGCCGCCCTCCGTGATCTAGTGGTACCATGCAAGCCTCTAGTTCCCGAGATCGCGGGTTCAAACCCGGCGGAGGGCGATGGATTTTTTTTTTCGGCCGTAAAAATCCATCGCATAGCTTCCTTCAGAAGGGAAGTAAAGACGGTGGTCCCGTGTCGTAGATTTACGGCACATAAAAGAACCTCAAGCCTGATAAAGAGGCCTCTAAGCAAAGTTTCCGGTCTTTCACGGGGGGACTAAGGGCCATAGTAGTTAAAGAGTATCCATAAATAAAACTCAATTTAAATTTAAATTTTTCAAAAACGAAAAGTCAGTTCAATACCGAACTTCATATTTGCGTTCCGCATTTTCCAAGGATGCGACAGGAAGATTTTCAAGAAAATCCCCACCCCAAACCACCCTTGATATGGAAAATCGTCGTTTGTATTTTTTTTAAGTCCTCAAAAATGGATCTAACAATTTTTATTAAAATGCCATATGTTAAGATGTTTGCATGTCAAACCAAATGTGTGTCTTTAATTTTCTGGAAATATCCTATGAAATCCCCTTCATTCTGAACGACTGTTGTACAATTGGTAAACCGTACATAAAAGATCTGATGTGATATATTCACATGACTTTCTCTACCCTCTATCTGTATTAGTTTGTATACAAGCTATTCTTACTAAAGCTTATTTTTCTATCTACTACATTTTAATTCAAATAAACGTTTGCAAAAATAGCTACATTACACATTTCGTTATAGATACAAAGAGAACAGCGATAGTCAAATGTTTAACAACTGGACGCTATATGCTGGCCTTAAAATTCCCCATTGTTTGTAAGCAATCGCGAGAAACAACTGAATGTTGAAGGGACCTTAAAGAATGACCAAATAATCAACTATTCCAACAATTAATAACGAATATCTCGGAAATGGCTGATGCCACAAAAAAGTTATTTGAAATAAGTTTTATGTTTTAAGCAGATCTATTTTTTGTGTAGTGCGTTTTCGTCTATCATTTAACGTTTACCAGTTGTGGAAGATTAAACAAAATGCCTTCCAACTGAATATTTCATAGGGTATTCCCAGAAGATTCAAGATGTACATTCGATTTGTCATGTAAATATCTTTTATATATAGTACTTAAAACAAAATCCTTAGAGCCATTTTTTTAGAAAATAAAAAATTTAGAAATATGTTCCATGTAAAGGGTGGTTTGGGGATGGAGGATTTTCTTGAAAACCTTCGTGTCGTATCTTTGGAAGGTACTGAACCTAAATATCAAGTTTGGTGTTTATCCGACTTTTCGCTTTTGAGTTATGGTGTCCACAGGTACACAGACGCAGTCGAGCTCACATTTTTCTAAAGAATGCTTTACCTGGATTCAGTGGCCTCAAAACATATATTTTTGGTGAAATCCGTTTTCAAATTTTGGAATGTAATATCTTGTCTACTTACTATGTATGTGGTAGAGAAAGTAAAAATGTAGATCTCGTTAACAACTTATCTCAAATAAATATTTTGTAGCGTTCACCATTTCCGAGATATTCTTTCTTTGAATTTTCAAATAGGTTCTTTTTTTAAATGGGAAGTTGCTGTTCATTTTTCTCATGTTCATGCAAAGAGCACCATAGCCATCACATGGCGATATGCCTTTTAAAAATTGACTATCGCTTTAGCTTACTATATCCTTCTTAGACCTACAGCGAAATGTCTAATGAAAGTTTATCTCGATTAAGAAGAAGTAGACATAGAAATAAGCTTTTGTAAGAATAGTTGGTAGAAGAGTAGAGAAATTGGATTGATTTAACCGGGTTTGCAGGTCTCAGCAACAGTTACACTGGTAAAACAGTTGTCTCACCTATGCACATTTTATCCGAGTTAAATAAGATTATCGTTTTGGGTGAAACCGATCCTAGAAGTTAAAATTAGTGTTGTAGCCTATATCTGTCGGGAAGAACGGTGCGTTTATTTGGTGAAATAATTTCCAAAATCAATTGAGTGGATTATGATATTATTACTCCATACACATAAAAAGTTTGTTTTTGTAATGTTGGTATAGACAGTATAATGTTTTTTTCTGAATGTTGTTTTAATTTGTCTAGGGATGAGAAGCATTATCTAATGAAGCGCCGTCTGAAAACAGTGGAGAAGTGGCCAGAAACCGAACTAATAAAGAAGCTGGTACGATGGGACGGCCTGCATTACTACTTCTCAAAATACAGAGATTGTCCCGATTTAAAAACCGACGACATTAAAAGAGCCTTCCTCAGAGAACCCATCATATTCGAGAACACGGCCTTCAGAGACAAAGACCTAGAGTGGGCACCCATCATCACAGAACAGGCCCAAAGATTCAACGACGCCTGCGACGAAATCCTGCGCACCTTTCGTAAACCCAAAAAGGCGAGGAAGGTCAAAAGTGAAGCAGGACCAAGTAAGGCAAATCGCGCCCAAGAAGAAAAATCCGTCACTTTCGGGATTAAGGACAAATATCTGCTGCCTGAAGAAGATATCCTTACAGAAAAGAAGAAAAATAAAGATAAAATCGTGGAAAAATCCAAAAGGCCGAAGGAGAACAGAAAGAAATCAGTGAAAAACAAGAATTCAGCCAGCCAGTATGCAACCGGTGATGGAATTCCTTCCAAAAAGGGAAGCGTCAACCACAGTAAAGAAAACGTGACTCAAAATGTTGAAGCGCCAGCTCAGTACAGAGCTGAACGTACCAAGCCATCAGAAAAGCGAGACGTCCACAGTGCAAAGTTAGCACCGAACAAGAAGGATCGCTTCAAAAGCTGTGGCAAATCCTTGTCCGTATCCGACTTCGTCAGAAGCGAGTGTCAGATAGGGGAGCTGCCTTTAAAGAAGAAAAAGTCGTCGATAAAACCTTCAACAAGTGCGGTACTCAAATCAAAAAAGGACTCAGAATTGTCACCTATACCTGTGTCGGCCAGAGTGGCGGCGAAGAAGTAGATTACATCAGGAAAAGCTCTTCCAAAAGTCCCTTCTTAAGTCACAGTGAAAGCCATCAAACTCGTTTACTCAAAGCTGCTACCGTTCACAGACATAGGTGCTTACATCATATGTATTTCAAAATTCATGTTGTCATGTTTCAGTATTTCCGAAATTTTAAAATATATCTAAGTTATTTCCCTCAATTTGCGTGAATAAGACAGTGGGAGTATGGACCAGTATTGTCATCCTCAACAATGGTGGGTAGATGTAAACAACACAATAGGTCGACTTATCCTTCTGAGTGGCTGGATTCGAAGGATAAACAAGTGGGTTGATATCTTTTACACTGTTATATCAATATCAGTGATGGACAGTTCATTTAAAAATCTGATGTGTTGTATTCGCATAACGTTCTGTACCATTTATCGTTTATTAATGGGCATACAAATTATTCTTATGAAAGTCTGTTTTTTCCATTTACCTCATTTTAATCGAGATAAACATTTCCGGAAATAGCTGCATTACACATTTCGTTATAGATACAAAGAGAACAGCGACAGTCAAATGTTTAACAACTGGACGCTATATGCTAGTCTTAAAATTCAGTACTATTTCCATGCAATCGTGAGAAACAACTGAAAATCGATGGTACTTACATACAGAATGTTTCAGAAATACTTTTACAAACTTCGGGTATGGGTTCCTTACACCACAAGAAGGAAAATGTTCATATGAACATATGTCCAATAATCCTTTATTTTCTCGTTAGTAGGTGTTCAACATAGTAGTAGACTTATAACACACAAAACTCATAATAAATGCTCGAAACGTCCTCCTCTTGCTTCTATGCATGCCTGTACTCGTCGAATTATGGAATGTCGCACCCTGTCAAAAACTCAGGGATGGTGTCAAATGGTTTCGCAGGCTTCCATGACACGTCGATGAAGCGTTTCTGCATCCGGGATGGCTGCTCCATAAACCAATGATTTAAGATGCCCCCAGAGGTAAACATCCACAGGATTGAGGTTGGGAGAACGTGCAGGCCATGGAACTGGTCCTCCTCTGCCTATCCATCGGTCATGGTAGATTCATGTCCACGAAATGAATATCCAGCCATAGTAGAACGAAACACGTGCAGTTAACTCACTACATGTACACAATTGAAACGTTGAAGACAGACTAATGACAAACGTAAACAAGTCTCCATGGCAACACTTCGCCATCTACCGTATGTAGTACAATGGGTCGCCTTCTTTGAATGCATAGAGAAATGAAGTTTTGAGGTTGGACCCCGAAGGCCGTTGAACTCGCACTTTCATTGACAGGAATAACGCGAAAATCAAGGATTGTGGGACATATGTTCATATGAACTTTTTTCCTTCTTTTGGTGTGAGGAACCCATACCCGAAGTTTGTAGAAGCATTTTTGAAACACCCGGTAGAATAACCAAGTATTGAACAAATTCAACCATTTAATGACGTATATCTCGGAAATGGCTGAGGGTACAGAAAAGTTATTTTAAAAAAATTGTGTGTTTTAAATAGATCTATACTTTGTTTTTTGTGTGATACGTTTTCGTCTATCGCTTAACGTTTACCATTATAGAAGATTATACAACATTCCTTCCGAATAAAGAGGACTTCACAGACTAATCACAACAAATTCAAAATATAAATTTTAATTGCAACGTAAACATATTTAATGTATGATATTTTAATAAAAAAAACGTTTAAGCCATTTTGAAGAAAATAAAAAATTGTGAAAAATGTTCCATATGAAGAGTAGTTTTGAGTCGAGGATTATCTTGAGGTTCTTCGTGTCGCATATTTGGAAAGTACTGAACCGAAGTACCAAGTTTGGTATTTATCAGACTTTTCGTTTTTAAAAGTTATGCTGTTCACAGACACACACGAGCGCGAGCGGACCTTTTTCTAAAAATCTGATGTGTTACACTCACATGATTTTCTCTACTCTTGCACAAACTATTTTTACAAACTCTTATTCTCCATCTATTTCATGTTAATCGAGATAAACGTTTGCAGAAACGATCTTTTGACATGCAAAGAGAATTACATAGCGACCAGTTCTAAAATATTTGACTATCGCTTAAGGCGTACTATGTTCCCCTTGTTTTGTATTTGCAAGGACAATATAGAAATACAGTAGCCTTTAAGCATATACATATCTCTTAATAGCTGGTTGCTAGGTGCAGCACCATTCTCTTTGCCACAGATTGATACTCTTTGCATATCCAAGACAAAATGAATAACGAATTCCCATTTGAGAAATTAAGTATTGAAAAGTTTAAGGTAATAACAAGCAATATCTCGAAAATGGTTCACTCAACAACAAAAATGTATATGACATAAATTGTGTATTTTAACGCGATCTACATTGTTTGTGTAGTAAAATTTTGTCTATCTCTTATGGTTTACTAGTTATGCAAAAGTCGTTCACAATGAAGAATACTTTTGGAGACATTCCCAGAAAATACAAGATATACATTTTATTTGTAATGAAAGTATCTTAAATATATGATATTTTAATCAAAATTTTAGAGCCATTTATGAGAAAATTAAAATTTTTGAAAAATGTTCCATGTAAAGGGTAATTTGGGGCGGGGAATTTTCTTGAAAACCTTCGTATCGCATCTCTGGTAGATACTGAACCTAAATACCAAGTTCGGTGTTTATCCGACTGTTCGTTTCTGAGTTATGCTGTTCACAGACAGACACACACACACACACACACACACACACACACACACACAAACACACACACAGACACACACGGACATGTTTCCAAAAATGCTTTTTTTGGATTCAGGGGGTCTCAAAACATGTATTTCCGGTGAAATCTCGGTATCGAATTTTTGGGTGGAATACAATACTTCCCCTACTTATCTACTATACGTAGTAGAGAAAGTAAAAATGCTTCTTTTGGACTCAAGATGCCTCAAAATCATGTATTTGCAGTGAAATCTAGGTATTGAATTTTTGGGTGGAAGCAATGCCTTCTGTCTCTACTATGTATGTGGTATAGAAAGAAAAAGTAGGTTTTATAAACGGTTTGGAAACATGTACAATCTAAATCATCAGCAAGCGCGATGGACCAGGAGGTAACATCTGTGGCTTAAATTCTGGAGGTTGCGGGTTGAAATTCCATGTACCGGCCTCTACCTTTCTACCACGTACCTAGTAGGTAGTGTGCTGTTTTCCCCCTCCCCCTTGGTCATGGCTTATACAACCAGATCAAGAACGTCCCAATACTTCGGAAATGTTGACTTGGGTCAGCGAGAGAAACAGTTAACATCCGAAGCTTCGAGAAAGATGTCGTCATGCATGACGTAATTCATCATTCCACAATTCAAAGCGTCGTGCAGAGTTACCATTGGTTGGTTTGTTCACGCCATCACGCTCGCGGTCAACTTCAGCAACTCCTGGGCAGGCAGCAGAGGCAATCTTCGGCCAGGGACCGAGTGGGTAGCACCCAGACTCGTGTTCTGGTTTTGTGGCGGCGATATATGGCCTAAAGCACCAAGAGTAACCTTTTTGGCTTTTTCTAAATTATTTTCAACTGTTTGGTAAGCTACAAGATTTAGTATTTTTATACCTGGTGTTTCTAAATTCACATTTACGGGAGAAGCATTTATATTTTTCACTTCGTGAAACACTGCATTGTATTAGTCGCTGTTTCAGAAATATTCTCGATTTGTAGGGCAACTTAAATTGTAAAAAGGTGAAAGAGTACATTACAGTGACGTCTCCGAGCTTACTGTTTGTAAATCACAAAACTTTTAAAATGTTAAAGCAAGCTGATGGTGGAATTGTTAACAAATGCAACACTTGTTAACATATGTGGCGGTGATTCTTTTGAATTCCTAGCTCCTACGCAATAGTCCCTTACACAATATTTAACACCTCTGGGTATGGGAAAAGTCTAGTGGTTCACTAAGAAAGGTATTGCATTGCACTGTAAAACTCGATAATACTTCACCAGAAATTAATGTTTTGAGATCCACTGAATCCAAATAAAGCATTTTTAGAAACATGTCTGTCTGTCCTGTGAACAGCATAACTCAAAAACGAAATGTCTGATAAGTACCAAACTTGGTTTTTAAGTTCAGTTACCAAGAATGAGAGATGAAGATTTTAAAGAAAATTTCTCCAACCCTAATTACGCTTTACATGGAGCATTGTTTAAAAATTTTGATTTTATAAACAATGGTTCTAACGATTTTGTTCAAAATTCCTTATATTACAGATATTTACATGAAAAATAAAATACTATCTTCAATTTTCTGGGTATAATCTTTGAAGTACTTTTCATTTAGAGGGAATTTTGCATAACCTTGTTAACTGGTAAACTTAAGCAATAGACGAAAATGTAATCCACAAAAAATGTGGATCTCTTTAAAAATGCACATTTTATTTCAAATAAGTTATTTTGTGGCATAGGGCATTTCCGAGATATTCATCTTTAATGGTTCGAATTGTTCATTACTTGGTCATTCTTTAAGGTACTTTCAACATTCAGTTGTTTCTCGCAATGTCATGGAAACAGTATGCAAGTTTAAGACAGTATATAGCGTCCAGTTCTTAAACATTTTACTGTCGCTGTTCTCTAAATAGTTTGTATACCCACTAATAAAGTTAGAGGATAGGGAAAGTCATGTGAATGTATCACATCAGATATTTTTCTTTCTTTTTTTTTTAGTACTGTTTAAGCCCGTTCTTACTCTTACATTACTACAGGCGTGGACACTCGTGATACATGAAATGATATTTGATATTGGAAATCTCGTTCCAGGCTTAAGTTTAGAGTACCTCTCCTATATTTTCCAGTTATGATGACAGAGGAAACCCTGGAAAAAGACCTCAGTCAGGAAGGACCCGGACCGGGTGGGATTTGAACCGCGGCCTCCCATTAAGATTCCAAGGCTTAAATTAAACTTAGTTTTATTTATGGACGCTCTTTAACTGCTATGGTCCTTAGCGCCCCATTCTATATTGGCCGTGAAAGACCGGAAATTCAGGCTTGAGGTTCTTTCACGTGCCGTAAATCTACAACACGGGACCAACGACTTTACTTCCCTTCCGAAGGAAGCCATGCTAAGGATTTTAAGCCCGTAAAAAATTAATCGCCCTCCGCAGTGTTCGAACCCACGATCTCTGGAACTATAGGCTAGCATGGTACCCCTAGAACACGGTGGACGGCTATTTCAAGGCTTAACGACCTCGACAACCCGTGTCGGTTCTCCACCGGCCAATCGTACCAGGGGTGCCCAATAAGTAAGTTCCCTCTTTAAAAAAAATTACACAAATTGATCATGTTTAATTAATTTTATTTATATTGTACAATCCTCCTGTTACTTTTCTACATAGTCAAAATTTTTCCAAGCATTTTTGGGACGTGACACAACTTTTTCCAAGCCAGCGTTGTACCAGGTCGGGTCCTGTGCTCGCAACCAGCTGTTCATTGATTTGACTTCATCATCGGTGTTAAAAGTGCTTACCTCTGAGTTGAAGAACATGTGAAAATCACTTGGGGCAAGCTCTGGTGAATACGGAGGATACGAGAAAACTTCCAAGTTGAATCTTGACCCAGGCGGAGCTCAGAAGATTCAACTGCGAAGTTTTCTCGCATCCTCCATATACACCAGATCTTTTCCCAAGTGATTTTCACATGTTCCCCTGACTCAAAGGTAAGCGCTTTAACACCGAGACCAAGATCAATCAGAAGTAAACAGCTGGCTATGAGCACGTTACCCACCTGGTACAACACTGGCTTGGAAAAATTTGTGTCACGTCCCCAAAAATGCTTGGAAAACATGTTGACTATGTATAAAAGTAACAGAAGGGTTGTACAACACAAATAACATTAATTCAACATGATCAATTGTGTGTAATGCTTTTTATAAAATAGGGAAACTTACTTATTGGACGACCCTCGTGGTTTCCTTCAGTTGCCAGGTAAACACCGAATTGGATATGCAATATCATGCCCCTAAATTCTACCTACAAAACAAAAGAAATTTTAAAAAAAGTCTGAAGTGTTACATTCGAATGACTTTCTCTACTCTTGTACAAACTATTTTTACAAACGCTTATTCTCCATCTACTTCATGTTAATCAAGATAAACATTTGCAGACTCTATCTTATTGCTAATTTTCTTGTATATGTAAGGGGAATATATATTTACAAGGGCAATATAGAAATACAGTAGCCTTTAAGCACATACATATCTCTTAATAGCTGGTTGCTAGGTGCAGCACCATTCCCTTTCCCACAGATTAATACTCTTTGCATATCCAAGACAAAAAAACGAATAACGAATTCCCATTTTAGAAAATAAGTATTGAAAAATTTAAGGGAATAACAAGCAATATCTCGAAAACGTTTCACTCAACAACAAAAAATGTGTATGACATAAATTGTGTATTTTAACGCGATCTACATTTTTGTGCAGTAAAATTTTGTCTATCTCTTATGGTTTACCAGTTATGCAAAAGTCGTTCACAATGAAGAATACTTTTGGAATCATTCCCAGAAAATTCAAGATATACATTTCATTTGCCATAAGAATATCTTAAACTATGATATTTTAATCAAAATCGTTAGAGCCATTTTGAGAAAATTAAAATTTTCGAAAAATGTTCCATGTAAAGGGTAATCTGGGGTGGGCGGATTTTCTTGAAAACCTTCGTGTGGCATCTCTGGAAGATACTGAACCTAAACACCAAGTTTGGTGTTTATCCGACTGTTCGTTTCTGAGCTATGCTGTTCACAGACACACATACGGACATGTTTCCAAAAATACTTTTTTTGGATTCAGGGGGTCTCAAAACATATATTTCCGTTGAAATCTCGGTATCGAATTTTTGGGTGGAATACAATACTTCCCCTACTTGCTATACGTAGTCTACTTCATTCTGATGAGATAAACCTTTACAGAAATAGTTACATTACAGATTTCGTTATAGATACAAGAAAACAGTGATAGTCAAATGTTTAACAACTGGAGGCTATACGCTGTCCTAAAATCCTATGCTCTTTCCGCACAATCGCGAGAAACATCGAAAATCGACAGGACTTTGACAAATTATTGAACAGTTCTAACCATTAATAATAAAAATGGCTTATATCACAATATTATTTGAAATAAATTGTGATTTTTGAAAAGATCTGCATTTTGTGTGTAGTAAGTGTTCGTCTATCACTTAACGTTCTTCAATTATACAACATTTCTTCCGAATGAAGAAGACCTGACAGGCTATTCCCAGAAAATTGAAGGTATATATTTTATTCTTTATGTAAATATCTTTAATCTATACCGCCAGTGCCATTTTTGGGAAAATCAAAATTTCGGAAAAATGTTCCAGCTATAAATGGTTTGGGGTAGAGGGGTTTTCTTGAAAATCTTAGCAATTTTGAAAGATACTTAACTTAAAATACCATATTTGGTATTTGTGATTTTAGTTTCTGAGTCAAGTTGTTCACACACACACACACACGGACCTTTTTCTATGAATACTTTTGGGATTATGGGGGCCTCAGAACAAGTACCCGTACTTGCGGTAAAATCTCGATATCGAGATTTTAGTGCAATGCAATACTTTCTGTAACTCCTGTTTCATTGTCCTGTACGTGGAAGTGAAAGTCAAGATACACTACGTGATCAAAAGTATCCGGACACCTGGCTGAAAATGACGTACAAGTTCGTGGCGCCCTCCATCGGTAATGCTGGAAGTCAATATGAAGTTGGCCAACCCTTAGCCTTGATGACAGCGTTCACTCTCGCAGGCATACTTTCAATCAGGTGCCGGAAGGTTTCTTGGGGAATGGCAACCCATTCTTCACGGAGTGCGGAACTGAGGAGAGGTATCGATGTAGGTCGGTGAGGCCTGGCACGAAGTCGGCGTTCCAAAACATCCCAAAGCTGTTCTATAGGATTCAAGTCAGGACTCTGTACAGACCAGTCCATTACAGGGATGTTATTGTCGTGTAACCACTCCGCCACAGCCCGTGCAGTATGAACAGGTGCTCCATCGTGTTGAAAGATGCAATCGCCATCCCCGAATTGCTCTTTAACAGTGGGAAGCAAGAAGTTGCTTAAAATATCAATGTAGGTATGCGCTGTGATCGAGCCACGCAAAACAACAAGGGGTGCAAGCCCCCTCCAGGAAAAACACGGCCACGCCATAACACCACCCCCTCCGAATTTCACTGTTGCCACTACACACGCTGGCAGATGACGTTCACCGGACATTCGCCATACCCACACCCTGCCATCGGATCGTCACATTGTGTACCGTGATTCGTCGCTCCACACAACATTTATTCCAGTGTTCAATCGTGTAATCTTGACGCTCCTTACACCAAGCGAGGCGTCGTTTGGCATTTTCCTTAGTGATGTCTGGCTTATGAGCAGCCGCTCGACCATGGAATCGAAGGTTTCTCACCTCATGCCTAACTGTCATAGTACTTGGAGTGGATCCTGATGCAGTTTGGAATTCCTGTGTGATGGTCTGGATAGATGTCTGCCTATTACTCTTTACGACCCTCTTCAAATGTCGGCGGTCTCTGTCAGTCAACAGACGAGGTCGGCCTGTACGCTTTTGTGCTGTACATGTCCCTTCACGTTTCCACTTCACTATCACATGAGAAACAGTGGACCTAGGGATGTTTAGGAGTGTGGAAATCTCGCGTACAGACTTCCGACTCAAGTGACATCCAATCACCGAATCACGTTCGAAGTTCCACGGAGCATCCCATTCTGCTGTTTCACGATGTCTAATGACTACTGAGGTCGCGGATAGTGAGTACCAGGCAGTAGGTGGCAGCACAATGCACCTATTTTCCTTTTTCTTGTTCCTTTTTTTTCTTTTTCTGTTGTTTATTTTGTCACCATACTTTTATCTTAAATATGCATGTACTATCAATGACCCATGCACTAAATACTTGTGTAATAACTTCAATAATTTGAAACCAATAAAGATACCTTATTTAACTATCACTAAAAAGAAACATCCACGAAACTGAAGTCCACATCCCATAACATCCCAAACTGAACAGCAACAAAATAGATGGCATAGGAATGCAAATAAGGATGAAATAATGATGATCATAATAATAATAATAATAGTAATAGTAATAATTTATTTCTACAGTTAGGCTCGTAGCAATACGCTTCTACATTGTAACTTATACTAAATACCTTTAATATCTTTCTCAAAAAATACATACAGAATAAAAAGGATTTTGTTTTAACCAAATGTGTAATTTACCGATTAGTATGCATCGACGAACGTACAGTAATCGTTGCTATATGACAAAGAACTTCAAATAACGTTAATCAGAAAATAAATAAAATTAAAAGCCATGAAAACCATCCTTGGATAAATTTTGTAGGATTGGCTGAATTTTAAAGTATGTGTGATATATAAAACTATAAGGTTTCAATAACATCGCTGTTCAAATGAAAATATGTTAGCTTCTTAATATTTTAAAAATCTGATAAACATTTGCAGAAACGATCTTTTGACATGCAAAGAGAATTACATTTTACACATAGCGACCAGTTCTAAAAATATTTGATTATCGCTTAAGGCGTACTATGTTCCACTTGTTTTGTATTTGCAAGGGCAATATAGAAATACAGTAGCCTTTAAGCACATACATATCTCTTAATAGCTGGTTGCTAGGGCAGCACCATTTCCTTTCCCACAGATTAATACTCTTTGCATATCCAAGACAAAAAAATGAATAACGACACAAGTGAATTTTTGTACAAATTGAATCTGACAGTCCATATGTAACTCCGTTAGAGCAAAACCTAACACAATAAACACACGTTATTGTGTAGTATGCACCATAACTACACACAGCTTCAAATAAGTTATTCCCCCATATGAAACGACGTTAGGCAAAGCTGCTAATGCCGTGAGCTAAGCTACAGCAGAGCGACGTCAGCTTTGCTACCAGAACTCCAACGCGACGACCGCAAGCCGCGTCATTAAAGGTAAACCTGTATGATTAAAAAGTAAGAATTGTGCAATTTGGAAAAGCAGTAGTATGTAAGGTATCTTGTTGAAATTTATGCCAGTTATTTACACACAACAAATAATGGTTTTGCCAAACTTCAACATTCAAGCTTGCATGGTTTAAATGTAAATTTTTATTGTATAAATTCATTGTTACAATAAAAATGTTCCACACGATGAATTTTTAAAAATATTACACAAAAAATTCAAATTCTACAGCAAATGAGATTACAAAAATGTACCTATGTTAAAATGTCACATGTTGGGGTGAAGTCCGAAAAGGTTACCAGAAAATGATTAATTTAGGTCACCCCAACACGCACATGGGGGCACAACTCGCTGCCAGCAAAAGTCCGGGACCTTGGTGTGCAGAATTAAGAGGAAGGCGTGAGTTTTTATATTACATTGAAAGATTACATAACACATATTACCTGGGATTTATTCACAAAAACATTTGGCTTCTCTACGTAGCTAACAAAGGAAACAGGATGAAGGGAGATGCCACAGACCGTAGACCGGCCACACACGACTGCTTCCAATGACCACTTACTCTCGAATGGCGCTATCTTGCCTCCCCCAACCGTGCCTAGCCAAAGCCAGACAGGACTGGCGTCATACCAAGCAATTTCAAACAGATCTCTCCTTTTGGCGTGATCCGCACCAAAAGAAAAGACCGTCAAATCGAAATATAACTAAGGAGATCCAACAATGCTACGTATGGTAGCAACAATACTGCACAACAGTGAGTCTGGTTGCCACAATAAAATTAATATGCCAAAGTATCAGTTTTTATCTTAACCACTAATTATTGAATAAGAATTATTACTTTTTGTGCTTTTCAAACTTTATAATTTATTTTGCAACCTTGGAGCATTATTTTAAAAACGTATATGTTTATTTTCTTGAATGTACCTTTGAGGAGCTATACAAAAATTTGAAAAAATTTAGTAACAAATTGCACAGTGTGGAACATTTTGAGCACGAAAAATGCTGCATAAAAGTGTGCGAGAAAACAAGGTTTAAAGTTGGGTGAGCCCATTAATGAGCATGCTTATAGATTAATTTTATGGGTAGTTTCAATGCGCCAAGTGGAGAAAACGATGTTTTCTTCAAGTTTACAATTCGTATTATTTTATTATGAAACAGTATAGTGTATTTAATTTTTCGCAATTTTGGTCAAATTTCATAGATGCATTACTTTAAATAACTATAAAGGTAATTAAAATATGCATTGTTATTGACACACAACAATTCCATAACATTACTTTACGCATAAACATACAGCACTTTTGATGATAACTAAGTGACGTAAAAACATTTCGGATGCAATTGCTTGAAGCCATTTTCCTGTCCATTACTTTATTCAGGATCTAGGAAGTGAATTCGACCTCTCCACCACTGAGCCAGGAAGTGAATGCACCGCTGCTAGTAACTCCGCACCTTGTAGCAGCCGGCGACCTTTCGTTCCTTTACATTCGGCCACTTATAGTGCCAGCATACATAGGGCGATTTGAGTGTGTTTCGCAATCCATCCGCCCGTAATGGTTTTTATTCAAAGGATAGGGTTTTTGAAGTGGTTTCTTTAAGAAATTTAAATATGAATGAATACCCGGTTTGTCCCTGAAGGGCTAAGGCCTCCTCGTGCGGGGAGCTAGTCCGCATATGTGGAACGTGTTTTTCTAACCCAAGAGGAAAGTGGATTGAATGTAGGAATAATGGCAATTTCTACTTGAGCAAATATTACATAATTAATTAATAAGCCGAATTTCTTTCATTTAATAAACTTGCACTTCAACAACATACATAATTGCCTTTTTAGAAACCCTTGTTCTTTCACCATTCGTTACATTCTTTACGGCTTCAATACATTTAAGTAGATTACAATAATTACATACTTGCTTCCTGCTCTCACATTTACCGATATATTTGAAATCTAAACCCCAATAAGTTTATAGTTCGGACGATCAACCTTTCGCCGGTGAATAATTACTAAAAAGAATTTTGAATACATTAAGCCAAAAAGAACTTAGAAATACCGTCCGGAATGCCTTCTGTCTAACGCTGTCCTGCTGTTTTCCTCGTAACCTCTCTCGCCGTCGAAGAAAGACTGATCACCTTGTGGACTGCACATTGCCTAGAGCTGCAAATAAACCGGCGCCTGCGCAGTCGACGACTACAATCGCCTGACGTACTGCACGACTCAAATTACTTGCGCTCTTTCTTCTTGTTGTTGTCATTTCCTTGAAAAACCACTACCATAGTCACTTTACTTCTGTTCCCGTAACTATCCGCATTCCTTTAGTGGAAACCATAGTCGCATAGAGTAGGTTTACCCGGGGAGGAATTTGTCACAATATGCCCCCCCCCGAGACAACGGGTGAAACAGGAACAAGAGACAGCACCGTGCAGAGAAGTATTCTGGTAGCATGGTACTTCCACAGGCAAGTCAACATCGGGTGGTCCACCTCGAATACAGTCCATATGCCATATAAAAAAACACAAGATGATTTAAATAGACAGAAGCATTCAGAATTATGTTTTTTGCATATTTGTGTAAAACAAACACAATAAAATCACAAAATATCAGGCTAATATGAGAAGAGAAATATTACCACATTATAACCATAACAACATACAATTAAATATAAAACAATAAAAGGTGTAAAAGAAATTTAAATAAAAAAATTCTGATGTGTTATGCTAACATGACTTTCTCTACTCCTGTACAAACTACTTTTACAAACGCTTACTCTCCATACGCTTCATGTTAATTGAGATATTGAGATGTCAATCTTATTGCTAATTTTCCTTTAGGTGCAAGGGGAATATGGTAGGTTTTAAGCGATAGTCAAATATTTTAAGCGCTGGTTGCTATGTGGCGCATTCCATTCTCTTTGCATGTCCAGGACATAAAAAAATCTGATGTGTTACACTCACATGCCTTTCTCTACTCTTGTACAAACTATTTTTACAAACGCTTATTCTCCATATGCTTCATGTTAATCGGGATATCGAGATGTCAATCTTATTGATAACTTTCTTGTAGATGCAAAGGGAATATGGTAGGTTTTAAGCGGTAGTCAAATATTTTAACGCTGGTTGCTATGTGGCGCATTCCATTCCCTTTGCATCTGCAGGTCATAAAAAAAATGAATAACGAATTTGAGAAAAAGTATAAGTATTGGAAAACTTAAGGGAATAACAAGCAATACCTCGAAAATGGTTCACTCAACAAAAACAATGTATATGACATAAATTGTGTATTTTAACGCGATCTACAGTTTTTGTGTTGTAAAATTTTGTCTATCTCTTATGGTTTACCAGTTATGCAAAAGTCTTTCACAATGAAGAATACTTTTGGAGACATTCCCAGAAAACTCGAGATATACATTTCATTTCTCATGAAAATATCTTAAATATATGATATTTTAATCAAAACCGTTAGAGCCATTTTAAGAAAATTAAAATTTTCGAAAAATGTTCCATGTAAAGGGTAGTCTGGGGTGGGGGGATTTTCTTGAAAATCTTCGTGTCGCATCTCTGGAAGTTGCTGAATCTAAATACCAAGTTTGGCGTTTATCCGACTGTTCGTTTCTGAGTTATGTTGTTCAGAGACACACACACACATGTATCCATAATGAAATGTGTAATGTAGCTATTTCTGCAAAGGTTTATTTGGATTAAAATGTAGTAGATAGAAAAGAAAAGCAATAAGCTTTAGAAAGAATGTTTTGTATACCCCCTAATGGACAGAGGGTAGAGAAAGTCTTGTGAATGTATCACACAACTTTTTGTTTATTCCCAGTCTTTGTGCAGTACAGCAACTGTTTTGTACTCCATGGAATTATCAACGAAATTCTTTTTATATTTTTAGTAATTAATGAACTGATATCAGAAGATGTTTCTTAGCCCATGTCCGTCAGAAAGAATTGAGATTTTCTGTGGTGAAAGAGTTATCAAAATCGAGTGAGGGTTTTTGAAATTACGTTATTTGCATATAAACTTTCTCTCCTTATAATATTAGTATGGATATATCCTATGCCCAATTGTCAGTCAGCTAAAACAATGGTACAGCATTATTTATTCCCTTGGGAGAGGCTGCTTTCAAAGCTATGCTTGAATTTTCCGGCGCATTTTCCGCTGTAAGAGTAACTAACTCTGCGCGCTCAGAACGCTTGAAGGAACTCGATGGGAAGTTCAAACAAACGTCCCTAGTCTCGTGGGTCTCATGAAGAGGCCATTAGCGACTGTGTTGGAGTCAATTAATTAATGCTACCGTAACGAACTACTCCCATGTTAAGGTCCACGTGTGTCTTCAGTCGCACACCAGAGCCATCTATCAAAATCCATTCACGTAGAATTACGAACGCACGATGGCAGCAACGACAGAAAAGAAAAAAACTTAATGAATTCTGCCTGCCCCATGTGAAATCTCCCACAAGCCATGGGCTAATACCCACGCGTTCAAAAAAAAATAAATGGAGGGCGTTTTCTGCTGATGGGGCGGGTGTCAAAATGAAAGGCGAGGTTATCGAAATGCAGAGACACGCATCGCCGACGTGCCTACACATGCCATCCGGAATGGACAGTAATGTCTGCCTATAACGTGTTTATATAATATCCACGGTGCAGTGGTCCCGAACACAGGGTTATATTGATGAAACTTCCACTATGAAAAGTGCCCTAATACCCATACAAAAATCACGTGATTTTCTCTACCTACCGTCACTTATTACTTTCTCTATAGTAAGTAGGGGAAGTATTGTATTCCACCCAAAAATTCGATACCGAGATTTGGCCGGAAATACATGTTTTGAGACCCCCTGAATCCAAAAAAAAAGCATTTTTGGAAACATGTCCGCGTGTGTGTCTGTGTGTGTGTCTGTGAACAGCATAACTCAAAAACGAACATTCCAATAAACACCAAACTTGGTATTTAGGTTCAGTATCTTCCAGAAATGCGACACGAAGGTTTTCAAGAAAATCCCCCTACCCCAGATTACCCTTTACATGGAACATTTTTCTAAAATTTTTAATTTTCTCAGAAGTGGCTCTAACGATTTTGATTAAAATATCATATGTTTAAGATACTTTCATGACAAAATGTATATCTTGAATTTTCTGGGAATGTCTCTAAAAGTATTCTCCATTGTGAACGACTTTTGCATAACTGGTAAACCATAATGTAGAACGCGTTAAAATACACAGTTTATGTCATATACATTTTTTTTATTGAGTGAACCATTTTCAAGATATTGCTTGTTATTCCCTTAAATTTTCCAATTAGCAATAAGATAGTTTCTGCAAATATTTATCTCGATTAACATGAAGCATATGGAGAATAAGCGTTTGTAAAAATAGTTTGTACAAGAGTAGAGAAAGTCAAGTGAGTGCAACACGTCAGATTTTTTAAATTGCCACACACACACACAAGTTTTCTCCTTTATAATATTATGAATTTTAACTGTATAAAGAATTCATGTACATTTTAAGGAATTATGTTGTAATACAAAATTATTACAGGGTTTTAGCGGTCTTTTTTTCCTATTTACGACCTATTAGCACTCATATCTCGTATTATCAGAGTTTTTCCGTATCCCGTAATCCGGTCCCACTTACCTCGGATAATCGAGTGTCTTCTTTATACAGAAAATAATCTTTTGTAAGAATAGCTTGTAGTAGCAGTGGGTAGAGAAAATAAATATATAATTTGAGATATTTCATATTTAGACTTGAAAATTTGGAAATGCCGAATCTCGGTAGCTTTAAATTAAAAATAATATATTTTGACTAAGTTGGGATACTTGGTCCACTGCGATGCCTTCTGCTAGCTCGCAATAATACCAATTCCTGTAATACAAAGTTTTTCAATTGTGTAGTTAGCCACTGAAGGAAGTCTGTGATAGCTTCAGATTGCATCGCGTAATGAAATATCCAGCTCAAAATAGCACAATAAAACTGAAGAGCAGGACGACAGCGGCGATGATGGCGGTCGTAAAGATGGTAATTCTGAAGAAAAGAAAAACAAGGAAAGTTATACTCTCTCTCTCTCTCTCTCCCTCTCTTCCCTCTTCGTAACTAAAGACGGCGCTGTTTTTCTCTTCCCAGCAGAAGAGGAAAGCAAAAAAGAAGTAACAGATATGTGTCCCCTTTCTTCCTCCTTTCATTTACTTTTGTTTTTACATTACATTCGCTTTATTCCTTTCTCTAAGAAGCTGCAGAGGAGGCGAGAAAACTATTTCGTGGAAATTCTGAAGCTAAACATTCTTTATCTCGCCTTATCATGAACAAAGAAGAATGTATAACATTTTGGATTTCACGTAAGAAAAATCAGGTTAGAGAAGTAGAAATTAAGCGTCACATATCTGATGTGTTACATTCATATGACTTCCCATACCCACTACCATTTAATTGTGTATAGCTTCCACAGACTATTCCTACAAAAGTTTGTGTATCTATTTCTTCTTACCGAAAGAGATGACTCCGCGGTAAAGTGGGAGGCTTGCGCTCGGACCGACCATTCTGGCCATGGGTTTATTCCTGATTTCCCTGATCAGTAGGCGAATGCCGTGGTGGTTCCTTTTCTACCACGAATTGCCGGTCCCCTCATTTCATTTTCCCTTTCATGTTTCAGGTGGGCTTCCAGGCATGTACCCTGTCAGACAGATAGGGCACATGCATACTCTTGAGCCTTCCTCCGACTGAGGAAAGCCTTCTCTGTGGAAACCGAAGGCGTGAAAAGCTTGGATTCGTTGAGCGTCTGTAACCCGTCTACCTGCAGCCTATAGCCGCCTGCGGTTCTTTCACTTCATCCGTTCCTTCACAAAATATCCCTCTTGAGCAAAGTGTCGCTCTCCGCTACCTTCTTATTCGCAGAAATAGTTTGTTACACTTTTTTCTCTCTATTATTTTGCGTCGCTTTAACTAGTAGTCATATCGCGACGGATTTGTAAAGAGATACCTCATGATATTTTGTACAATCGTGTATAACTGGTAATTGTTAAGCGATAGACGAAAATGTAGATCTCTTTAAAACACACAATTTATTTCAAATAAGTTTTTTTGTGGCATAAGCCGTTTCTGAGATATCCGTTATTAAAGGTCCGAATTGTTCATTTATTCGTCATTCTCTTAAATTCCTTTCAACATTCAGTTGTTTCTCGCGATGTCCTGGAAACAGTATGGAATTTTAAAGCCAGCAGATAGCGTTCAGTTGTTAAACATTTGACTATCGCTGTTCCCTTTGTATATATAACGAAATGTGTAATGTAGCTATTTCTGCAACAGTTTATTTGGATTAAAGTGTAGTAGATAGAAAAGTCTTACATGTATATGGCGTTTTCATCCAAATTCGTTAGAGCTATTTTTATGAATTAGAAAATAATGAAATATTTTCCATGTAAGTGGGGGTTGAAAATCTGCTTGCCGCATTCTTGGAAGATTTAGGACTTATCCAACATTTCATTTTTATTAAATTCATTTATTAAATTCCAACCAAAAATTCCGTAACGAGATTTCAGTAAAAATACATGTCCAAAAAAGTGTTTTGAAAAGGTTCGTGTGTGAGTGAACAGTATAACTCAAAAATGAAATGTCTGATAAATATCAAACTTGGTGGGTAATTAAGTTCAGTGTTCTCCTAATATGCGACACGAATATCTGTTCAAGAAAACCCCCCACCACCCAATACTCCCGTTTACATTCATTCACTGTTTAACCTCATCTTATTAGGCGGGTGCCTGGGGTCAGAAGCCCGTCAAGGAGCAGACACTCATGGAGCATACAGAATGTCCAGGATGGGTGATCAGCCCCATGTCTGGTATGGGATAAGGAAGTAGATGAAATGACGGCGAAGTGAATGACAGGAAAGGTGATGATGGAGCAGTTGGTGGAATGAATGACGGGGGAAACCGGAGAACCCGGAGAAAACCCGCCCAGACGCCGCTTTGTCCACCACAAATTCCACATGCGGGTCCCTGGGATTGAACCCGGGCCGCCTCGGTGCGGTCTAACCACTCGGCCACGGCGCCGCCTGTGCTCCCCTTTACATGTAAACATTTTCCATAGTTTTGATACCCTGAATTTTCTGGAAATAGCCTGTGAAGACCTTTTCATTCGGAAGGAATTTTGAAAAAGGATAAAGCATAAGAGAAAGACAAAGCCTTACATAAAAATACAAGTGTTATCGTTATTAAGTTGTTTCTCGCGATAGCATGGAAAGAGCATAGAATTTGCTGACCCGGGTTTTAAACATTTGACCATGGATTCCGCTTCCTCTATCCCTCTTTAGTGTGGCGGGAGTCACATTGGCTTATGTACCTCCTGGATCCCCGTTGGTTTCTAGACTTCTTGCCGGCTGCCAGTCGAAGAGCTGAGGAAAGAATTCCTATCCTATCTAGTTGGGTAATACCTCCGAGATTTTATGAGTGAAGACAAAATATTAAACCGACTTTCCTGTAAACTTGATTTATTGAAGAAAATTATGTTTATTCAGGTGGCTACCAATTTCCCCTTATGAAGTGATTTTTAAATCTTATAGCTTAAACCTTATTCTGTGCTTGCGCCATATCAAAAACATACAGTATGGAAATTTCAACTGAAAAAACTAAAGGTATGGCATTTAAAGGTACTCAGATGTTAAATAACATATGGGTCTGAAATAGACATTAATAAAAATCTAAATAAATTCAATTATATAACGAGAAACATAAAGAGAACACTAAAAAAATCTGATGTGTTACACTCACATGACTTTCTCTACTCTTGTACAAACTATTTTTATTATATGCTTCATGTTAATCGAGATATCGAGATGTTAAACTTATTGCTAATTTTCTTGTTGATGCAAGGGGAATTGGTAGGCTTTAAGTAATAGTCAAATATTTTAAGAGCTAGTTGCTATGTGGTTCCCTTTGCATTACCAGGACAAAAAAAATGAATAACGAATTCCCATTTGAGAAAAAGTATAAGTATTACAAAATTTAAGGGAATAACAAGCAATATCTCGGAAATGGTTCACTCAAAAAAAATGTATATGACATAAATTGTGTATTTTTAACGCTATCTACATTTTTGTGTAGTAAAATTTTGTCTATCTCTTATGGTTTATGAATTATGAAAAAGTCGTTCACAATGAAGAATACTTTTGTAGACATTCCCAGAAAATTCAAGGTATACATTTTATTTGTCATGAAAGTATGTTAAATATATGATATTTTAATCAAAATCGTTAGAGCCATTTTTGGGAAAATTAAAATTTTCGAAAAATGTTCCATATAAAGGGTAATCTGGAGTGGGTTTTTTTTTAAAACCTTTGTGTCGCATCTCTGGAAGATACTGAGCCTAAATACCAAGTTTGGTGTTTATCTGACTTCGTTTCTGTGTTACGCTGTTAACTGACACACACACACACGGACATGTTTCCAAAACATGTTTTTTTTTGGATTCAGTGGGTCTCAAAACATGTATTTCCGGTGAAATCTCGGTATTGAATTTTTGGGTGGAATACAATACTTCCCCTACTTACTATACGTAGTAGAGAAAGTAATAAAATTAGAAAAGATTCAATGATAAAATTGTATAAAGCAATGGCCATCCCCACAGCAACTTATAGTTCTGAAACATGGACAGTGACAGCACAAAATAAAACAAGGATACAGACAGCTGAAATGAACTTTCTCAGAGCTGTAGCAGGATACACAAGACTGGATAAAAAGCCAAATAACGAAATAAGGCAAAAGTTAAGAATAGAAGAGTTAAATAATGTAATAATAAAATATAGAACTAACTGTAAACAACTTTTAGAAAGAATGACATTAAATAGGATACTCTGAGCAACATATAACTACAGTCCCCAAGAATACAGAAACCCAGGACGACAAAAAAAGAGATGGACACAACAAGATTTTGGAGCCGGAACAGACTAAACGGCCTAAACCCGTGAAGAAGAAGAAGAAGAAGAAGAAGAGCTTAAACCTTCCCGCTATCAGTTTGTTATTCTGTGGACCTAGCTAATTTTCACACGATCTTCCCACCCACATAGGCAGCATCTTCCACGATTTAATTACATCACTGAATCTAATTTCGGTTGCTACGGTAGTAGCACGCAAACTAATGCCAAGAGGGTATTTCAGAGAGTCGTGTAAACTCAGGGCTTACCTCCCTATTTATCTGTTTTCCAATGACACCAGAATTCGCGCCTTTTTGTGTTGCAACAATTTCCATCGGTTCTAAAGTAGCGTTACATAACATGCTATAACAATAAAATGTGCCAAATTTCTGAAGTCATGCGTCCTGCTGACTTATCCGGCAAAACCCAAGGTCTCTCCTTCCGTAAAAACGGACCACTATTTCTGTCTGTCTCTATTCTCTGCCCTCTCTTTCTGTTTTCTGAGGTTTAGCCTGAATCTTGTGCGCATTAGCGGGTGTGTTGATGGACTTTCACCTCTCGTTTGCTAGCTGGTCTGCTCTAATTAAAGCTATGTAGTTTTACATATCTTAAATGATTTTCAATATTTTAACATTGGTTATTAATTCTATTTCCAATATTTTATATGCTGTTATTTCCTATGCTTATTTGCTCTCGGGTAGGTCTCCTTACACTTAAAAATGTTCTTATATAGGGGACCACACAAACTGTTTTCTGTTGAAAGCTCAATATCAAAATTTTTGGGTACAATACAGCGGTCCCCCTACTTTTCATAGGTACGCGATAGAGAATATAATAACTTAATTTCTTAAACTGTTTAAGGGTTGAATTTTTACTTTCTCTACTATGTATAGTAAGTAGGGGAAGTATTGCATTCAATCGAAAAATTCGATACCGAGATTCCACAGGAAATACATGTTTTGAGGTACACTGAATGCATATAAAGCAGTTTTGGAAACATGTCCGTGTGTGTGTGTGTGTGTGTGTCTGTTTACAGCATATCAGAAACGAACAGTCGGATAAACACCAAACTTGGTATTTAGGTTCAGTATCTTCCAGAGATGCGACTCGAAGGTTTTCAAGAAAATCGCCCCACCCCAGATTACCCTTTACATGGAACATTTCTTGAAAATTTTAATTTTCTCAAAAATGGCTCTAACGATTTTGAATAAAATACCATAAGTTTAAGATATTTTTATCACAAATGAATTGTCTAACTCGAATTTTCTGGTAATGTCCCCAAAAGTATTCTTCATTGTGAACGACTTTTGCATAACTGGAAACCATAAGAGATAGACAAAATTTTACTACACAAAAATGTAGATCGCGTTAAAATACACAATTTTTGTTTGGGTGAACCATTTTCGAGATATTAATTGTTGTTCCCTTATATTTTCCAATAATTATACTTTTTCTCAAATGGGAATTCGTTATTCATTTTTCTTTGTGCCGGTAATGCAAAGACAATGGAATGCTCCACATAGCAACCAGCTCTTTAAAATATTTGACTATCGCTTAAAGCCTACCAATTCCCCTTGCATCTACAAGAAAATTAGCAATAAGATTAACATCTCGATTAACATGAAGCGTATGGAGAATAAGCGTTTGTAAAAATAGTTTGTACAAGAGTAGAGAAAGTCATGTGAGTGTAACATCAGATTTTTTTGGTTACAACAATTTCCATTGGTTCTATATTAGCGTTACATAGCATGCTAGGGCAATAAAATGTGCCAAATTTCTGAAGACCTGCGTCCTGCTGACTTATCCGGCAATATCCAATGTCTCTTTTTCCGTCTCTTACTATTTTCTAAGGTTTAACCTGAACCCTGTGCGCATTAGCGGGTGTGTTTATGGACTTTCACCTCTCATTTGCCAGCTCGTCCGTTCTAACTACAACTATGTTATAAGTTGGTTTTATACATTTTAAATTATCCCCAATATTTTAACATTGAGTCTTAATTCTATTTCCAATATTTTATATGCTGTTATTTCCTATGCTTATTTGTTCTCGGGTATGTCCCCTTACACTAAAAAATATTCTTATATAGGGAACCACAGAGACTGTTTACTGTTGAAAGCTCAATATCAAATTTTTGGGTACAATACAGCGGTTCCCCTACTTTTCATAGGTACTCGATAGGGAATATAACAACTTTATTTTTTAAACTGTTTAAGGACTTAATTTTTTAAAAAAACTAGAAGTCGTAGAAAATGAGATAGAATTAAGCGGCTGAAAGTGTGTTTTGATGATACTCTTTCTTTCCTTTGCAGTAATTTTTCTTTTCCGTTTTATATCAGTCTCTGGTCTCCATCCATCGCAGTCTACTTTAGGAAATGGTTCTCTATTCATTTCCGGGCCAATGAACGATTGCCTGCCACAGAAAGAACTCTGCCGCGAAGATTCCGCTTTCCTCTGCTCATTTGTTATTTTTCTTTTCTTTCTTGCTCATTCTTTCTTGCAAGCAGGAGCACTTATCTTTGCTCCAGAATTGCTGTCTCAGATTCTCGCAAAAGGAGCGACCGTCTTCTTGCCTAACAAATGACGACTGTACCCCGAGATATATCAAATATTCTAGCTGCTTTCCGTCAGCGCTCGCACCAAGTTTTATGTAAAATTTCCACAGCACTGTCATATCTGATCAAACGTGGAAACTTCATATTCTGCGAGATAAACCATTCCTCACTTTTGTTTTCTATGAGATGAAAGTTCAAGGTTTTACGACCCGAGGTGTCTTGCGATAAAACACCGGATGAAATAAGAATTTCATTATTCTTCTGCGGTAGTTTTTTAACGAGTGTTATTCTTTGGCGGCAACGTATGTTGATGCGCCGACAAAAATTCTTGGTTTTCCTTTAACAACGGCCTGACGGTCAAATTCCTTGAGTTAGGGATGATCAAAAAGTAAGGTAACCGTTAGAAGCGGAGGAGGGAGAGAATGCCAAGGGCGACAGGCAAGCGGGACGGGGTCACTAACGTTTCCAGATTGAACAAGCCATCCGCCTCTTCTATGATCCCCTTATCCTCACGGACAGAAGGTCCCATGCCATTGAAAAAACAGTTCTCCCCTCAAAGCACATCCACCGTCCACTCCACCTTAACCCTGCTACTCTGCAAGATGAAATGCGAGGAAATTAAGGACAGGAAATTCGTGAGCTTACAGGATGAGGAAAAGCAGTTTGCTTTTTGTTTTCTCTACCAGGGTCATTCAGAATGAAGAGGACTTTTGTGGACATTCCCAGAAAATTCAAGATATACATTTCATTTGCCATGAAAATATCTTAATTTAATATTTTAAACAAAATCGTTAGAGCCATTTTTGAGAAAATTAAAATTTTCGAAAACGTTCCATGTAAAGGGTAGTTTGGTGTAGGGGGATTTTCTTGAAAATCTTCGAGTCGCATCTTTGAAAGATACTGAACCCACCAAGTTTGTTATTTATCCGACTATTCGTTTTTGAGTTATGCTGTGCACACACATGAACCTTTTTCTAAAAGTGTTTTTGTTATTCCGATGATCTCAAAACATGTATTTCCGGTGAAATCTCCGTATCAGATTTTTGGATGGAATGCAATACGTTCCCTACTTACTATACGTAATAGAGAAAGTAATAAAGTGTATGCAACAAACCCCATACATTAGAAGAACTAATAGAATACATCAGGCGAGAAATTCAGTGAACTTCAGGTATTGAACTCTCGGGTGTGAATTAAAAGTTCCTGAGAATATGCCAGAAGTGTGCAGATAGAGAAGGACAACATTTCTTATAAGCTATGTGCTTATTATCATTAAAATTGTAACTATGAAAACCTGAGGCGGTTTCGGGGATATTATAATTGTTTCGGCGGGAGTCTGAGCTGTAGCGGCCGGCGCGCGAAACTCCATCCTGTGGCCACAGTGTAAAAGAAAAGCACTGTAGTAAAAAGTTGTGTGCTGTAGAAATGTTACAGAGTCTCTGGTAGCTAGCTCGTAAGATTGTGCAAACCTCTGAATCTCTAGATCACTATCGAGAATGGTGTTACGAATCAGTTATAATTCGGAGAAGTTTGTTTTCTGTAGAGTTTGCGCAGCCATACTATTATATGAGGCCTCTCTGAAAAGTATCCAACTTTAATTTTTCCCGCGCGCAGTATTGATGCTAGGGTGACGCCACGGTTCACAATTGAAGGAGAAAGCTTAATGCACGTGCTTGAATGTTTTCACCGCCTTCGAGTGTGCCAGTCGCTGCCTGCCTGCTGTCTAATGAGGTGTCGTGATACGCGTTGTTGGATTTTCGATTTCTCTCAAGATGACCGAGGGATGTAGCAAATTTTGTCAACAGCTTGTGATGCAGTATTTTATATCACAACACTGTAAATGCCAGAGTGATTGTAGTGTGATCGTAGCATTATTGTATGACAATGATTTGAGATGTTTGTTAATTATAAGCATTGTTAGGAAATAAGTTTACACGGCCTCACTAAAACTGACAATAGGAGCGGGTAACAATGTAGCGAGGGGGCGAGTTGTTTATCAATTAGAAGAGACAAACAAATGACATCAGATTAGCGCGCTTTTCTGTAGAAATGGAGGGAATATTTTCCCTAGAACATGCGTTCGCAATTTTGATTGAATAAAAAATAGACGCTAATGTTGTTGCGCTTTATTAACCAATAGCAGCTCGATTATAATGTTTAGGCATATCGGGGTGAGGGAGTATAAATTCCGAGCCAGAGACGGGTAACGCACAGTTCTACAGAATAATTCACAAGGCAAACGTCGCGCAGTTCAACAGAATCATTCACGGAGTACACGTCGCGCAGTTCTACAGAATCTCTCGCGTCGTAAAGTTAGTTAAAAGATGTGAAATACGCGAATTAATAATGTGCGGCAAATAAGTGATAATAGTTACATTCGAAAACACAACAGTTTTAGTCGGGTATGTATCAAGAGTAATTATGTGAAATGAATAAAGTGTGACGGCAATAAAAGTGTAAAAACAAATCCTTTTATCAGTCTTATCTTTAGTAACAACTCCTTTCCGTTTACACAACCTGTTCAAGAGATTTGCTCGACTGGGTAATAATAGCTAGCCGAAGGACAAAGAACCCAAAATTCAAAAATAGTAAAACAATAACAGGCGCTCAGTTTAAAGATAACACAAAGTTACCGCGACACTTGGCGATTCTCATAGTGAAACAATTCGTAAGATTCAGCAGGAATTGAAGACGATGCTATGGGCGCAACACAAATGAAGGAGTGGTTCAACCGATTCAAACATGGCAGCACATCGGCAGTGTCTGTTCAACGTTCCGGGAGGCCAGAAACCTCTCGGAGCAGCTGTTATTGGAGAGGGTGGAGAAACTGGTAATGGGAGATAGTCGTTTGACTGTACGAGAGATTGCTGAAGAGGGTTGAAATCAGTAAAGATTCCACACTCGTAATTTTGCGTGATGATTTGAACATGCACAGAGTGGCTGCGAAATTTGTGACAATGTTCCAGCTAATTCTTCGCATCTGATCCAGATTTTCTTGACGAAGCATGCGATTCTAATCGTTCAACAACCTCCCTACTCTCCAGACACGGCTCCTTGCGATTTCTGGTTGTTTCCGAAGTTGAAAGGATCCCGTTTTGAGAGAAGAGATAAATGCAGAACGCGACGGCGGAGATGAACACCATTCCAAAAGAAGCCTTTCAGAGGTATTTTCGGCAGTGGAAGGATAGGTGGACTAAGTGTGAGAAAGTGAGTGGGGTTTGAAGGAGATTAGGGTCCCAATCCCATCAGGCAAGAAAGTTTTTCCCAGCCAAAGGTCGGTAAGTCTTCAGATAGACCTCTTATATGACAGATGAGAATTCTGTAATAATCTTTTGTAATATAAAGCAATTGCATTATATTGCGTTGTATTTACACTTAAATACACAGTATAGATTTTTCTAAATTTGGTTTTTTTTTTTTTTAACTTTCTCTACCGCGTACCTAGTAGCTGGAGAGATATTGCATTCTGTCCAAAAATGGTAATGTTTACATGGAACATTTTTCTAATTTTTTTATTTTCTAAAAAATGATTCTAACGACTTTGATTTAAATGCCATATATTGAAGATATTTACGTGTCAATAAAATGCATATCTTGAATTTTCTGGGAATATACTCCAAAGTCCTCTTCATTCGGAAGGAATTTTGTATAATCTTGTATAAGCTGATACACGTTAAGCGATAGACGAAAACGCACAACACAAAAAAAATGTAGATCTCTTCAAACCACACAGTTTATTTTAAATTCGTTTTTCTTGTGGCTTTAGCCATTTCCGAAATGTCCGTTATTAATGATCCGAATTGTTCAATACTTGGCCATTCTTTTGAAATCTTGTCGATTGCTTCGTTTCTCGCGATGTCATGTTAAGAGTATGGAACTTGAAGTTGTTTTAACCGAACTGGTGGAGAGCCAAACTTGAAGTTTTATATTGTTGTAGCGGTTACACCACGTTTAGGCACTAATTTGAAGCTGTTTTAGACCACGCACTCAATGGATGCCACGTCAATTTTGCGGGAGATTTTTCTTGGAGTGTTCGCCCCACGTACAGTACAAACTTTCCGGTGGCCTCCCCACGTTCAGTTTTCCAGTGGCTTTCGCCCCTACGTTTAAAATGTAACCTTTATTTTAATGCTTCTTTATTTATATATTATATATGTACACCACAGCTGCATTATTAGTATATTTTAGAGCACGTATCTCTTAGCAGGACTGGTACGGCTAAAGAATGAAGACTTACACAAATTATAATTGTATTGTACTTTGTTTTATTAATCCTTCACACGATTAAATAACACTTCACTGATATATCCTACTGTAGAGCTCCGAGATTATTGTTATTTGCACTTTGTAACACGTAAACATTATATTACTCTCACAGCAATGAAATTTTATGTCTCACACTGAACACGTACCAAATCTAAACTGGACTGCTTGGTTACGCTTCCTTGTAGCGACTCCCGCCTGAATTTGTACGTTTACTCTATTTCAAGTCTCTGATTGGCTAAGCCTACTCCAATAGAATACTTTTATTTAACTTCGTTTTCTAGTTTTTGATTAGCTATTTATAAACTGTTTTAAATATTACATTATTATTGTTCCAAGAATTATTAGTGGCCTTTTTAAACTTTCTAATTTACTGTTTTCTCAAGGTTACCTCATTATTAGCAACTTTCGGCTTCTACTTTGTAATTCTGTTTGCTACGGAAGGCAGCTTGCTTCTATTCTCACAGCTCCTACATTGTTAAACTACGTAATACATTCACATAACATTATTATACATGTACATAATAAAATAAACATAATACAATGACTGTAACATACACTTTATATATTATATTATACACACATTGCTTTAAGGCGGGCTGTTATTATATTTTATATTATATAATTAGACTGATATCATTTAAGCTTTAAAAATACTGCCTCAAATTTTAAGACCAGGGACAGCGTTCAGCTACTTTGGAAAAGTTTTATCTCGATTAAAATGAAGTAGATAATAAAATAAACTTTCGTAAGAATAATTTGTATACCAGTCTCTGTGTATATTTGTAGGTGGAAGTGAGAATTAAAAGTTGTTCATATTAACACATTTTGTAAAACGTTTGTTACGAGCGCTCCTATACAGTTTAGAAAGGTCTGAATGTTTACCGAAAATATTTTTCCCTTCTCCGTTAACAAGTGATGTAATTTTCGCACGCATACACGCGTGCGCTTCCCTTTATAAGGTTTTACTGCTTATGTTCGGCTTGGTTTAATCTAATGATTTGTATATAGAGGTACAAGGGTTCCCACACAACCAGATAATCTGCAACCCTTGTCCAGTGGACTCTAAATAGGCACTACAACGGTGCAAAATTATTGAGAGTTGTATGAACTTTAATATATGGGCCTCGCTCTGCCCACCGCTAACCAAAGTGTATTGCTACCATACGGTTGTACCTAATGAAAATATGGACGGATTAGCTAAACATGGTTTCACCTCCACAAGGGAATATTTTGAAGTCAATTCACAACGTATACTATATCGTGCTTAAACCCGAGAAAACAGAACCTGATTTAGAGCTATAGTCAACCCTACATTAACAACTTTTAAATAAATATCACTTCCTAAGGCTAACATAAAAGTATATAGACGTTTGCAGAAATAGTTTTATTACACATTTCTTTATAGGTATAAGAGGGATACTGGAGGTTGGAGCAATAGTCAAATAGTAAAGGCGGATCGCTAGGATTTTAAAATTCAATACTCTTTCCACGATATCGCGAGAAACAAATGAATAACGACAACACCTTTAAAAATGGTAAGGTAGTGAAAAACTCGAAGCAATTAATAACGGATATCTTTATTTCATATGAAATAAAAAACCATACGAAATAATGAAGCCGCTAGTTTCGTAACAACACAACTACACTTTTTGGCACTATGAGACGCACTGTTGTGTTGCATTGTCGCTACTAGACACAGCATTATTGGGTTTCTTTGATTTTTCGGCTTAACGACCCCTCCTTTTGGTGCGGACCACGCCAAAGGGAGGGCTCTGTTTGAAATCGTCTGGTATGACGCCAATCCTGCCTGGCGTGCCTAGACACGGTTGGAGTGGGGATATAGATAGCGTCACTTGAGTGAAAGCGGCCGTTGTAGCAAGACGCGTGTGTGATCAATCAACGGTTTCAGGGCATCTCCCTCCATCCCGTTTCCTAGTTCATAATGTAGAGTCGCCAAACGTTTAATAAATTCCAGGTAATGTGTGTTATGTAATGTTTTTGTGTAATGTAAAACCCCACGCCTTCCTGTAAATTTTATACACCAAGGTCCGTGCTTCTTGCTGTAGCGAGTTATGTCCCCCCATGTACTTGCTGGGGTGACAAATTTATTCATTTTCTAGAAAATTTTGTCCCTCACCCCAGCATGTAACAATACGATATAGGAGGTGTGATCAAAAAAATAACGGAGTTTTTTAATTTCGCGAGTTTTATACATCCGATGTTCAAAACTATTTTTTATCTCGTTGGTACACATGTTCCTGATGTATGTTTGCATTTTCAACTGTTTTGAATAATTAGTTTGTTGTTGACAGCAGAAAAAGTTACACATTTTGCTGTTTAAAAAGTAAAAGTTCGCTTGACGAATTTTTACTTTCGAAAAGTATGGATCAAAGAATTTGCATTAAATTTTGCTTGAAAAACGGAATAAAGTGCGGCACCGCGTTCGAAATATTAACTGTGGATTTTAGCGAATCTACTATGAGTAAGACAAGAGTATACGAGTGGTATAAGCGTTTCATAGAGGGTTGAGAAGACGTTGAAGACGACGACCGCCCTGGATGCCCTAGCACATCAATTACTGTCGACAATGTGAAAGAAGTAAAGAAAATGGCTCTTGAAACTCACTGAAACACCATCAGAGAGGTTGCTAATGATGTCGGTATATCATTTGGCTCATGCCAAGCAATTTTTTTGGGATATTTTAGACACGAAACGTGTAGCAGCAAAGTTTGTTCCGAAATTCTTGAATTTCGACCAAAAACGACGTCGCGTAGACATCGCTCAGGAATTGATGAAGTCAAAAACGATCCAGAACTTCTAAAGAAGGTTATAACAGATGATGAAATATGGGCATATGGGTGTGACGTCGAAACAAGGCCCAGTCGTCCCAATTGAAACTACTTGAAGAGCCAAGGCCGAAAAAAATTCGACAACTTCGATCACATGTAAAGGTTCTTTACTATTTTCTTCGATTACAATGGGATAGTGCATCAGGAGTTCCTGCCTTATGGTCGTACGGTCAATTAAGTAATTCTTCTTGGAAGTTATCACCGTATGCGAGAAGTAATCCGAAGAAAACGACCAGAATTGTGGCAAAACCACTCGTGGAAACTGCATCACGATAATGCACCCGCTCACACCTCAATGCTTGTTCGTGACTTTTTGACGAAAAACAAAACCGTTATGCTGCCTCAGCCGCCGTATTCGCCGGGCATGGCCCCTTGCGAATTCTTTCTATTCCCGGGTCTGAAGATAACCATGAAAGGACGTTTTGCCACCTTTGATGAGATAAAAGCAGAATCGCTGAAGGAGCACCACACCATAACGAAAAGTGAGTTCCAGAAGTGCTTCCAAAATTGTAAAAAGTGCTGGCACAAGTGTATTATATCTGAAGGGGATTACTTTGAAGGGGACAAAATTGATGTTCATCATTAAATAAAAATTCTTTAAGAAAAACAAATTCCCGTTACTTTTTTATCACACTTCGTATACCAGTTATATGCGGCAACTTCCATGCTTGACGCATGACATTCTTGTGTTATAGATCTCAGACACGCATGGCGGGAACCTGCTAAACTGCAGCTGGATATACGTTTAAATTTTACAGATGTGAAGGTCCTTACCACTTTTATTAACTGATAATGAGTGATTCAGAGAGTAGTGTTCCGGTGCAACGAAAGAAACCAATAGAATGAATGTATCTTTATTGGTGTCATATATTTGGGGGACGTGTTCCCGACATCAAAACAGTTACAAATAAAAGTTCGTATGAACATGGGTCTGAGAATCACTTATTTCAGAGTTACAACACAAAAAAGGAAAGTTACAAAAATTGCTCGAAGTGGCTTCCTCTTGCTTCGATGCATGCAATACGCCTGCTCCATGCTCTGGGGTACTCTGTTGAAACTTCCTGGTGTGTTTCGTATTTGGTCAAATTCAGTTTGGATACGTCCTCTCAAAATGTCAACATCAGGCACAGCAGTCGCATAAACCAAGGACTTCAAATGTCCCCAGACGAAGAAATACATTGGATTCAAATCAGGCGATTGAGCAGGCCATGCAATGGGTCCCCCACGACCATTCCATCTTTGTGGAAATCGATCACTCAAAAACTTATGAACTGGAGCACCATGGTGTAAAAACCACATTCGTTGAATGATGTCCAGAGGAACATCATCAGTTAAGTGATGCAACTCATTTCTGAGAAACTGGAGATAGGTTTATCCATTCAGACGCGGAGAGAAGAAGTAGGGACCAATAAGGTGATCATGAATGATTCCATCCCAAGCTTTGAGAGCTTTGCCGTACTTCATTAGGATTTTCAAATGCCCAGTTACGACGTTATGAAAATTGAAGATGCCGTCGCGAGTAAAACCAGCCTCATCCGTGAATAAGATACAGGCTAGGAAATTGATGAACACAGCGCACTGCTGTAACATGCGTTGACAGAAACGCCTTCTTGGCTCAAAGTCCTCCTCATTTAATCCTTGCACACGTTGAAGGTGATACGGGTACAGAATATTTTCATGCAGAATTCTCCAGAGAGTCATTATGACTAACTCTTTCCCTTACAGCCATATGTCTTATGCTTTGTGATGGGTCTGCATCCACAGCACGAAGAACTCGCTCTTCAAGCTCAATGCCTCGTACCGCTCTTGGTCTCCCAACATCCCTGGTACTCCTCTCAAAAGCGTCATTCTATCTCAAGCGTTGGGGAATTCGTGCGAATGTTGTTGCACGTGGTAAGTGCCTGTCAAGGTACCTTTCTGCATAAGGTTCACGTGCTCGTGCTGCATTGCCGTCTGCACGGCCATACGTGTAGTGCATATCCGTTTGTTCACTCATAGGTTACATCTTCTTTGACCTATAACAACGAAACGGTTGGTTTTCAGATCGATGTACTTATGAAGTTGTTTTTACTGTTTTGATGTCAGGAATACGTACCCCAAGTATATGACACCAATAAAGATACATCCTGTATACACAAGAATAAGTTTTCTTGCGACAAAGGTAACTCATTACAAATTATCTAATGATGTACCGTTATAGTGCTGGGCCTATTTTACGAACACTTCGAAATACGAAGTGTCCCGAAGCGGTTACAAATTATTTAAATCTTGTAACAAAGTAGGAAAGGAAATGAATTCGAGGATTCACAAACAAACTGCTAAACTTAATAAACATTTAGTTTATTACAGCAAAAGCATGGAACTATATTCTTTATAATACAAAATATTTGAATAATTTTACACATTATAAATTAGCTTTAGTACACTTAACTGTATCGGTATCAAGTTTTAGTTTCTCTTGCGTATCTCCTTCACGATAAAGAAACTTTCAACTGTGATTTAAAACGAATTATTCTCACTCTACCCCGAGAAGTTAAAGAAAGTCGTCACACGCACTCAATGTTTCAATTTAGAAAGTTACTCGAAAAGATTTTATAGTAGAAATTTAGAAATTGCATGTGCACGACGACGCTTCCCTTGATGCGTTGCATCCCCAACGGCCGACGAACTCAGACTTCCTTCCCCCTTCAGCTCACCTTCCTTGTCCCTGGGATGGCTCAGGACATCTCACACATGACATAACGTCAGGAACAAACGCAGCGCCATTCAGTCCATTTGCGCTGCCATCTTTTGACTAGAAAGCTGCAGCGCGGCGGCCGATAATGCAGGAAGATGTAAGTTGCTGATGGTATTTACTTTCAGCCAGGCGCAGTTGAACGTCAAAATAAGCTGGCAGCATTTTTGTGCAGGCCAGCATCCATCAGAACCGTAAATTATTCTGTAAGCGGGAGCCAACATTACTCAAAAGAAATACTTTAAAACCATGTAGCTATTTCTCATTGCACACAAACAGGACAAATGCAAGGTGACAGTTACGAAATAATAGAATACAGATCAAACTTATGAAAGCGAAAGTAAGTTTTGTCAGTTAAAGAATCCAAATGATTCTGAAATTCAACTCAAAGTAGCTAAAACTCAAGATATTAGAAAATTTTTATTCAGTACACCCTGAAAACGCACTTACTTTCAAAATCTTAAGGACAAATATAGGCTGGATCACAGTGATAATACTGAAAAATCAGGAGGAGGCCTGGAACTTGAATTAAGAAGTGGTTTATGATGTTAACCAGATATACCAAATATTGAACTCATGTTTCCATGTATTGTTTAAAGTAAAATATTAATATACATGTTTTATTTGGATAAATAAAATATTATCAAACACCTGATTATATTATAGCCTCCTTCTTTCCATATTATTTACTTATTTGTTTTAACCAACGTACCGAAAGGCCATTACTTTTATTGTCACATCCTCAAAATGTATGAGTGAGTTTCATCCTTCATATTATTTAATTTATTTCACACAATATAATATAATTAAAAACTTTTACTAATGGATTTCATTCAAAATAATGCAAAGATTCTATAGAAAAGAATTAGGATGTTATGTGCCTAATTTGAAAATTTATTAAGTTTTCTTTAATTATCTCAAAACTTACTCAACTGGACTTGTGTTATGAAACTAGCAGCTTCAATTGTGTTTTAATGAATCTACATTTTTTGTATCGTAAGATTTTGTCTAACCGAACGCGATGGCTCGGGCAGGAACCTCTGTGCAGGCATTCTGGAGCTCCCGAGTTCAAACGCCCGAGGACAACCAATCTGAACAAGGTTTTATCGCGGTTTTCCTTGGTTGCTAGGCGAAAGTTGAGTTGCGCAATTTCATCCGCCAACTTTCCTATCATCCCTTTAATTTCCTCCTTTTTCACCGCAATACCAGGGATTGGGCTGATCACCCATCCTGGATATGCTATGATAAAGAATTTGCTTGCTCCTCGACAGGCTACTAACCCTAGGCATTGGGCTGATCACCCAACCTGGATATACTATCATCCAGAGTTTGTTTGCTCCTCGACAACCTACTGACCCAAGGCATTGTGCTGATCACTCATCCTGGATATGCCATGATCCAGAGTTTGCTTGCTCCTCGACAGGCTACTGACCCAAGGCATTGTGCTGATCACCCATCCTAGATATGCTATGTACCAGAGTTTGCTTGCTCCTCGACAGGCTACTGACCCAAGGCATTGTGCTGATCACTCATCCTGGATATGCCATGATCCAGAGTTTGCTTGCTCCTCGAAAGTCTACTGACCCAAAACATCGGGCTGATCACTCATCCTAGATATGCAATGATCCAGAGTTTGCTTGCTCCTGGGCAGGCTACTGGCCCAAAACACTGGGCTAATCACCCACCCTGGACATGCTATATACCAGAGTTTGCTTGCTCCACGACAGACAACTGACCCAAGGTATTGTGCTGATCACTCATCCTGGATATGCTATGATCCAGGGATTTCTTGCTCCTCGACAGGCCAATGACCCAAGGCATTGGGCTGATCAGTCATCTTGGATATGCTATGATCCAGAGCTACCTGCTCCTCGACAGGCTAATGACCCAAGAAATTGGGCTGATCAGTCATTCTGGATATGCAATGATCCAGAGTTCACTTGCTTCTCGACAGGCTACTGATACAAGGCATTGGACAGATCACTCATCCTGGAAATGCTATGATCAAGAGTTTGCTTGCTCCTCGACAGGCCACTGACCCAAGGCATTTGGCTGATCAGTCACCCTGGATGTGCTATCCTTTAAGAGTTTGCTTGCTCCACGACAGGCTAAGGACACAAGGCATTGGGCTGAATATCCATCCTGGATATGCTATGATCCAGAGTTTGCTTACTCCTCGACAGGCTACTGACTCAAGACATTGGGCTGCGATTGGGTTGGGTTGGGTTGGGTTGGGTTTGGTTGGTTTGGTTTGGTTTTGTTTTGCTTAAGGGCGGTCAACTTCTGGGTCAATGGTGCCCTTCTATAACAGATCATGGCAAAGGCCAGAGATAAAGCTGAATAAAAAACATTAAATTACATAAATAATAAATAAATAAAATTTTAAGCAAAAGCCAGAGATAAATATCAATATAGAAATATAGCACAAGTCATATATAAATATAGATATATAAAACTAAACCGATGAGTGATTAAGATGATTAAATCAGAATTTGGAAATTTACTTTAGAAACAAAATTAAAAATCCTATGAACCGCTTGCTTATCATCCGTTAAAACCTCTGCAAGACTGTCCGGCAGTTGTAGAGAGTCCCCAAGATGTGCTAGAGCAATACACTCTAGCAACACATGGCGGACCGAAAGTCCTTCGCCACAAAGCGGCCAAATAGGAGCAGGGTCATCCTTAAAAAGATAACTGTGCGCAAAATTGCAGTGACCAATACGCAACCGAGCCAAAATCACCTCCTTACGACGAGATACGTGAGAAGTTACCCAGTTTATCGGAATATCGCTAACTACCCTAAGCTTGTTTCCGCGGACAGCCAACCACTCCTCGCTCCAGCAGGACAGCACCGCTCTCCGCATAAGCCTAAAGTGTTCCGACGTTACCCGAGGTATTGTAACACTGGGTTCTGTGGTTGCCGCCTTAGCTGCTAAATCCGTAAGTTCATTCCCCGGCAAGTCAACGTGACCAGGTATCCATGCACAATCCACATTAACGCCAGAAGCGTGTAAAACATGGAGGGCATCCTGGATTTGCTGAACAATTGGGTGGTAGTTGTACAGCTCACGAAGACTCTAAAGTGCACTTAGGGAATCACTCAAAATGAGACAGTCTCGCAATTTTAGACGGCGCACATGTAAAAAGCTCGGTATACAGCTCTGCACTGTAAATGGATGTGCTATCATGAAAACCGAATGTATAGGGTTCGGTTCCATGGACACAAGCACATCCAACACCGTTGGTGCTCTTAGATCCATCGGTGTACATTAGAATTCGGTCACTGTAACCAGACAGAAATTCTAAAAAAAAAAAAACAGGTGTGGATACTAAAAGTAGGCATCGTAGACTTCCGGTATACCGTCACCCCAAGATCTACGCGAGATGTCGTACATAACCAAGGGGGAAACACCCTCTCCTCCTTAGCATACATAATAGGCATTTCAATGTCGTGCTTTCTTAGTAGCTCCCGGAAACGAAAACCGCTCCCCAAGATTTGCCATTTAATATCCGCAAAATATTCAAAGAATGGTCAAAACGCACTTTCAAGTGTGCTATATGCGATGACCAGCTAAGTTTCCGATCAAAGTTAACCCCAGGAATCTCATCGAGTCTACAAATGGTAGTAAATCTGGACCAAATCGAAGCGAAAGTGGTAATCGTCTTCTACGGCGCCAAAAGTTCACACAGATCGACTTCTCAGTTGAGAAACGAAAGTCGTTTTTAGAACTCGAATCTTGCATTGCTGCATACGGCCTTCCAAAAACGGCGTGCGCAGAGAAGTACAATAAACGGCAAAGTCGTCTACGAATAAGCATGACGATACCCCTGGAGGAACACATTTAGAGATAAAATTAATTGCCATAGCGAACAATGTAACGCTTAGTACCGATCCCTGAGGTATTCTGTTCTCCTGAACAAAAAAGTTCGAAAAAACCGAGCCGACCCTTACTCGGAAAACGCGGCCCTTCATAAACTCCTGAATGGACTGTGGTAAGCGTGTATTCCAGGCGTGTAGGGAACGTAGTATCCCTGCTCGCCAACACGTATCATAAGCCTTCTCGAGGTCAAGAAAGATCGCAACGGATTGACAATTTTTTTATGAATCGGTTCATGATCTGTGTCGACAATGACAAAAGGTGGTCCATTGCTGAACGGCGCCTCGAAAACCGCACTGGGTATTGGTCAGCAGGTTGTGAGTTTCCAATCACCACACCAACCGTCCATTGATCATGCGTTCCATCACCTTGCAAATGTAACTGGTGAGGGAAATAGGACGGTAGCTGGACGGGAGATGACGATCCTTTCCAACTTTCAAAATGGATATGACAGAGGCCTCCCGCCACATCACAAAAGTGGCATCAATCCAAACACGATTATAGACCTCGAATAGGAAAGCCTAACCTTCAGGAGAGAGCTGTCGGAGCATTTGTACGTGGATGCAATCAGGTCCTGGTGCTGATAGTCGCGAATGTGAAAGAGCGTGTTCTAACTCCGCCATGGTAAAGAGGCGATTGTAATCTTCAATATTTCCTGAACGAAAAAGGAAACTTTTATATTCAACCTGAGTCTTAACAGGAAGGAACTCGGGCGAATACTTAACTGAGCTAGACACTTGAGCGAAAGTACAGCCAAAAGTGTTAGTCGCGTCAAATGCATCAACAACAGCTCCTGCAGCTGTTTTAATACCGGCAACTGGCATGTGGGTCGATTTCCCGGCCACACGCCTTAACTTATCCCAAACGACGGAGGAAGGTGTATGTCGATTAAATGAAGCTACAAACTTGCTCCATGATGCCTTTTTGCTATCCTTTATAATATATCTAGACTTGGCACTAATTTTCTTGTATTCAATTAGGTTATCCAGTGTGTGCGACGCTGGAAAACCCTAAGAGCACGCCTGCGAGCACGAATGGCATTTCGGCACTCTTCCGTCCACCAAGCGACTGGAAATTGACGAGGATTGGCAGTCGACCCTGGAATAGCTTGCTCAGCAGCCTAAAGAATATTCTCTGGGATTTTGGACCAAAACATCCACACAGTCATGCTCATTGTAATTAAAAAGGGCTAACTGGGAGTAAAGATTCCAGTTGGCTGAATCAAAGTCCATCTAGGTAGGCGTGTGGAAAATATATCCTGTTTTAAGAAACTAATAGGACAAGGAAAGTGGTCACTAGAGTGTAAATCAGAGATGACATTCCATTGCAAGGAAACTGCTAACTGTGGTGAACTAGCTGCAATATCAAGGTGTGCAAAAGTGTTGTAGGAGTCTGAGAGAAATGTAGGCTCTCCGGTGTTCAGAAGAGCTATGTTATTATTGTCCAGAAACTCAGCAATTAATTTACCTCCCGCACAAGCCCGAGATAAGCCCCAAAGAGGGTGACGGGCATTGTCTCCCACCAACAGAATAGGCGTTAGTAACTGAGAGACTAGATCTTCTAAATCCAGAGCGAGAGGTCATAGGATGGAGGCAGGTAAATGCTACAAATGGTAAATCGGATGGATTGCAGTTTAATCTTACAGCCACTGACTGGATGTCAGACTGTATGGATACAGATTCCACAAATACATCATCTCTGATGAACATCATAGTTGCCCCGTGCGCAGAAATACGCTCTTCCGGTGTGAGATCACATCGTGCTAGGGTATATCGTCTAAGTTGAAAGCTGTCTTGCGGACGGAGCTTAGTCTCTTGTAAACACATGATCAAAGGCTCATACTTGTTAAGCAGAAGTTCAAGCTCTGGTCGATGAGTTCTAATTCCACGGATGTTCCATTGTAGGATAGCCATTAGGATTATAACGGGATAAGTTCTTAATCGTAGAAGCTTACTGCGTTGTGGAAAGCGGTGTTCGAATCAATTTGCCCTTTTTTCTTTGGTGTCGGGCTAACACCTTTAACGGAGGATTTATACTGCCTCTTTATCACTGTCGTTCTGGCAGTGTGGGCAGAATCCTCTTGCTCCATCTCCTCCACGGCGGAGGACCCCTTTCCAATAGAAAATCTCGGTTCGAGAACCTCGAACCGATTGGAAGTGGAGATCGGCGAAGATGTAGATCGCCGATCCGAGTTCTTCCCAGAAGATTCCTCAGAAGAGGATCTCCGAGGAGATGTTTGTGGACTTTTCCTTCCCTTAGATGTTCCGGGTAGAGACTTTGCATTTTCTTTCAGGAAGTCAGTTCGGCTATAGCTGGTCTTAAACTTTATCTGTGGTGCATTATAAGTTACGGGCTTGCCAGTCTTATTGCTTGAAGTAGATGGTCTTGATGCTGAATTTACTGAAGGGATCTTTGCAGGTGTTGTAGCAGATGTAGATGTGAATTTCGTGGGCTTTGGTAGTGATTTGGCAACGAGAATCTTTTCTAAAATTGTGGCCCCGTTAGTATCGCTTGTTTGAGTTGCGATTTCCCGGCACGGTACCGGTATAGCTGCAACTGAGCTATAGGTACAGGACCTCGGGACAGAGGGTTGGCGGAAACGCAGGAGTTTCCGGTCTTCCGAGAAAGAATCCTTCTCCCTAACCCGGATCTCCTGGATAGCCCTTTCCTCTGTAAAGCGGGGGCATTCTCGGAAACTAGATGGATGTTCACCACTGAAGTTAACGCATGTTAGAGCTGATGTACATGCTCCCTCGTATGAAAATTCTCCCCAGTTAACGCAGGTAGCTTCACCGAAACAGAAATCACTTGAACAACCAAAGCGATGGCATTTATAGCATCTGAGCGGGTTGGGGATATATGGCCTAACTTCAATGGCTTCATACCCTGTTTTAATTCTTTGAGGTAGTTCTATCCGATCAAAGGTAAGAAACGGGGTACGAGTAGGCACAAATTCACCATCTTGTCTCCGCTGAACCCGATATACAGTTGTCACACCCTGATCTTCCAGACTCTCTTGAATCTCCTCATTAGACATACCGTCCAAAGCACTGGTACTTACAACACCGCGCGAGGAGTTCAATGTCTTGTGAAGCTCCACTCTGACTGGATAGCTTCCCAACAAGTTGTCTTTCAAGATAGTCGCTGCCTGGGATGCTGAATTTGCTTCAACCAGGAGCGTACCATTGCGACTTCTGATGCACGACTTCACAGGACCAACTATTTTATCTTGACCCTTCTGTACTATAAAAGGGTTCACCGATGTAAACTTCTTACCTCCCTCTGTCCTATTAATTACTAAGTAGCGAGGACCAACAGCACTCGACTACTTCTTTTCCATTTCCCTGCCTTTGTTTTTTTTCCCATGGCGAAAAATTCCTCCACCATTGCAAATGTCTCCGATGGCATGCTCACATCCAGGGCGCCACCACAGCTTAGGTGAGAATCTTGGCCTGGACCTTGCTCACCTTAGGGTCTCACCTCCCAATTAACAGATAGAGGGACCCAATCGCCTTCAGGAGTGTAATAGCTCATGCAATGGCCCGTTACCGGGACTGACCTTACGGATACGAACACAGTCCTACATGATACTCAGGTGCTGGGAATTACGCATTACCCAGTCACCACTTGCGACTCCCCTCCTCCGCCCGCGCAGCGGTATCTCTCAGACTGTGTTCAGGGAGATCACTGATAACTGGTGAAACACGTTTGTGGACCAAAGTTGATTTGGCGTTTAGTATAAGCTCTCTCACCTCTTAGAGGAACCCAATCGAGAGTGTGGCTCGGGACCCCGGGTTCGCCATACCCGTACTCACATGAAGTGAGCCCCTGGGGGAAGCCATCGGGCTGATATCAGTCATCCTGGATATACTATGATCCAAGAGTTTGCTTGCTCCTCGACAGACTACTAATCCAAGAAATTGGGCTGATATCAGTCATCCTGGATATGCTATGATCCAGAGTTTGCTTGCTCCTCGGCAGGCTACTGACCCGAGCGTTGGCTTGCGAGTCCTCCTACGATGAGGGTAATTCGTTAAAGAAGAAGATTTTGTCTATCTCTTAAAATTTCCCCGTTATACAAACTTCCTTCCGAATGAAGAGGACTTTACAGGCTATTCTCCAGAAAATTCAAGATAGCTATACATGTTATTTCCCATTTAAATATTATTAATGAATATATGGCATAATAATAAAAATGGTTTGAGAATTTTTTGAGAATAACTTTTTCGAGGCGTTTTCCATGTAAACGCTAATTTAGGGGATTTTCTTGAAAATCTTCCGTGACGCATCTTTGTAAGGTAATCCTCTTAAATATTAATATTGGGTATTTATCAGACACTTCGTTTTTGAGTTATGCTGTTCTCACGCACACACGCACGGAACGCTTTTTTAAAAACACCTCTTTTTATTTAGGAGGGCTCAGTATATGCATTTCCGGTGAAACCTTAATAATAAATTTTTGGATGCAATGTAATGTTGGTATTTTTATTTTTTCAAAAATAACTCTTAACGGTTTTCTTTAAAATAGTGTATGTTTAAGATATTTGCATAAAAATGTGTATGTTAAATTTTCTGTATGTAGCCTGAGAAGTACTCTTCCTTCTGAATGGCCTTTGTATAACTGGTAAACTGCAAGTGATAGACAAAATGTTACTACACAAAAAAATTCTGATCCGTTACACTCACATGACTTTCTCTACTCTTGTATAAACCATTTTTACAAACACTTATTCTCCATATGCTTCATGAAAATCGAGATATCGAGATGTCAATCTTATTGGTAATTTTCTTGTAGATGCAAGGGGAATATGGTAGCTTTTAAGCGATAGTCAAATATTTTAACGCTGGTTGCTATGTGGTGCATTCCATTCTCTTTGCATGTCCAGGACATAAAAAAAATGAATAACGCATTTGAGAAAAAGTATAAGTATTGGAAAATTTAAGGAAATAACAATCAATATCTCGAAAACGGTTCACTCAACAAAAAAAATGTATATGACATAAGTTGTGTATTTTAACGCGATCTACATTTTTTGTGTAGTAAACTTTTGTCTATCTCTTATGGTTTACCAGTTATGCAAAAGTCGTTCACAATGAAGAATACTTTTGGAGACATTCCCAGAAAATTCGAGATATACATTTCATTTCTCATGACATTATCTTAAACATATGATATTTTAATCAAAATCGTTAGAGCCATTTTTGAGAAAATTAAAATTTTCGAAAAATCTTCCATGTAAAGGGTAGTCTGGGGTGGGGGGATTTTCTTGAAAACCTTCGTGTCGCATCTCTGGAAGATACTGAACCTAAATACCAAGTTTGGTGCTTATCCGACTGTTCGTTTTTGAGTTATGCTGTTCACAGACACACAGACACACACACAGACACACACACACACACACACACACAGACACACACACACAGACACACACACGGACATGTTTCCAAAAATGCTTTTTTTGGATTCAGGAGGTCTCAAAACATGTATTTCCGGCGAAATCTCGGTATCGAATTTTTGGGTGGAATGCAATACTTCCCCTACTTACTATACGTAGTAGAGAAAGTAAAAATGAATAACGAATTTGAGAAAAAGTATAAGTATTGGAAAATTTAAGGTAATAACAAGCAATATCTCGCAAACGGTTCACTCAACAAAAGAAATGTATATGACATAAATTGTCTATTTTAACGCGATCTACATTTTTCGTGTAGTAAACTTTTGTCTATCTCTTATGGTTTACCAGTTATGAAAAAGTCGTTCATAATGAAGAACACTTTTAGAGACATTGCCAGAAAATTCGAGATTACATTTTATTTGTCATGACAATATCTTAAACATGTGATAGTTTAATCAAAATCGTTAGAGCCGTTTTTGAGAAAATTAAAATTTTCGACAAATGTTCCATGTAAAGGGTAGTCTGGGGTGGGGGGATTTTCTTGAAAACCTTCGTGTCGCATCTCTGGAAGATACTGAACCTAAATACCAAGTTTGGTGTTTATCCCACTGTTCGTTTCTGAGTTATGCTGTTCACAGACACACACACACAGACAGACACACACATGGACATGTTTCCAAAAATGCTCTTTTTGGATTCAGGGGGTCTCAAAACATATATTTCCTGTGAAATCTCGGTATCGAATTTTTGGGTGGAATACAATACTTCCCCTACTTACTATACGTAGTAGAGAAAGCAATAAGCTTTTCAAAAACAAGGTTTATAGAAGGTATATAAAAAAATCTGATGTGTTACAGTCACATGACTTTCTCTACTCTTGTGCAAACTAGATTTCCAAACACTTATTCTCCATATGCTTCATTTTAATCGAGATATCGAGATGTCACTCTTATTGCTAATTTTCTTGTAGATGCAAGGGGAATATGGTAGGTTTTAAGATAGTCAAATATTTTAAGCGCTGGTTGCTATGTGGCGCATTCCATTCTCTTTGCATGTCCAGGACATAACAAAAATAAATAACGAATTTTGAAAAAAAGTATAAGTATTGGAAAATTTAAGTGAATAACAAGCAATATCTCGAAAATGATTCACTCTACAAAAGAAATGTATATGACAAATTGTGTATTTTAACGCGATCTACATTTTTTGTGTAGTAAAATTTTGTCTATCTCTTATGGTTTACCAGTTATGCAAAATTCGTTCACAATGAAGAATACTTTTGGAGACAAAATCGTTAGAGCCATTTTTAGAAAATTATAATTTTCGAAAAATGTTCCATGTAAAGGGTACTCTGGGGTGGAGGATTTTCTTGAAAACCTTCGTGTCGCATCTCTGGAAGATACTGAACCTAAATACCAAGTTTGGTGTTTATCCGACTGTTCGTTTCTGAGTTATGCTGTTCACAGACACACACACACACACGGGCATGTTTCCAAAAATGCTTTTTTAGGATTCAGGGGGTCTCAAAACACATATTTCCGATGAAATCTCGGTATCGAATTTTTGGGTGGAATACAATACTTCCCCTACTTACTATACGTAGTAGAGAAAGTAATAAAGGATAGTGGTTAGAGAAGCCTACGTGAATGCAACTTATCAGATTTGTTTTAATAGTTCAACGTCCTTTAACCGCCTTAGATCATATCGGACGAGGAATGAATGAACGATGTTTATATGAGCCCGGGGTCCATAGAGATTATGGTTACCCAGCCTTCATCTTTTCTAGTTATGGGAAAACCTTATGCAATTAACTCACCCTAACCGAGATTCGAACTCGGGACTTCTTGAATGCGAGGCAGAGCCATTATGGCTATTAGTACTGTTATAAAACAAATACATATCGTATGGTTTATTCCCTGTGTGTTTACATTCCACTACAAGGGTTCGAGTCCCTTGAACAATGTTCATTGGAACATGCCACCTGTGTCCTTTGCCCAGGTAAGTTACAAATTGTATGAATGTATTCATGAAGCTGGTACTGCAGACACACGTCATGTTTTGAGACTGGGCTGCGGGGAGGGGTTGGGCTCTAACCTCATAAATAGTAATCACCCGCCCCAGTATAACAATTACAACAAAGTTCAGGATGTTGTTTGTATTTAGTGCACCCGAGTCGGAAATAATCACTCGAGTTAAAGAGAGAACGTGTGTGGTCGGGTCAGAGGTTAACCCGTACATAATCCGGCTGGGCTTTAAAGGGAGTCCAACATTCACGAATAGCCTCGCCGTTTAACCGCTTCAAGTCTTCATTACCTAACTCTAGGTATGGGAATACATCACTTCGGACGTAACCATGACAACCACACAGAATTTTTACTAACAGACTGCCTTCTGTACTTTATTAGTGGAAATACAAATTATACTTACTCAAGCTTATTACTTTTTCTACTACGTATAGTAAGTAGGGGAAGTATTGTATTCCACCCAAAAATTCGATACCGAGATTTCACCGGATATATACGTTTAGAGACCCCCTGAATCCAAAAAAAAAAGCATTCTTGGAAACATGTCCGTGTGTGTGTGTGTGTGTGTGTGTGTGTGTGTCTGTGAACAGCATAACTCAGAAAGGAACAGTCGGATAAACACCAAACTTGGTATTTAGGTTCAGTATCTTCCAGAGATGCGACACAAAGGTTTTCAAGAAAATCCCCCCACCCAAGATTACCCTTTACATGGAACATTTTTCGAAAATTTTAATTTTCTCAAAAATGTCTCTAACGATTTTGATTAAAACATCATATGTTTAAGATATTTTTATGACAAATAAAATGTATATCTTGAATTTCCTATGAATGTCTCCAAAAGTATCCTTCATTGTGAACGACTTTTGCACAACTGGTAAACCATAAGAGATAGACAAAATTTTACTACACAAAAAATGTAGATCGCGTTAAAATACACAATTTATGTCATATACATTTTTTTTGGTGAGTGAACCATTTTCGAGATATTGCTTGTTATTCCCTTAAATTTTTCAATATTTTCTAAAATGGGAATTCGTTATTCATTTTTTTGTCTTGGATATGCAAAGAGTTATAATCTGTGGCAAAGGGAATGGTGCTGCACCTAGCAACCAGCTATTAAGAGATATTTATGAGCTTAAAGGCTACTATTTTTCTATATTGCCCTTGTAAATATATATTCCCCTTACATCTACAAGAAAATTAGCAATAAGATAGAGTCTGCAAATGCTTATCTCGATTAACATGAAGTAGATGGAGAATAAGCGTTTGTAAAAATGGTTTGTTCAAGAGTAGAGAAAGTCATGTGAGTGTAACACATCAGATTTTTTTTCTATCTACTACATTTTAATCCAGATAAACATTTGCAGAAACAGCTACATTACATATTTCGTTATAGATACAAAGAGAACAGCGATAGTCAAATGTTTAACAACTGGACGCTATATGCTGGCCTTAAAATTCCACACTGTTTCCATGACATCGCGACAAACAACTGAATGTTGAAAGGACTTAGAGAATGACCAAGAAATTATTGTGTAGTGGGTTTTCGTCTATCGCTGCGTTTACCAGTTATACAAGATTACACAAAATTTCTTCCAAATGAAGTGAACTTTGCAGACTATTCTCAGAAAATTCAATACGTACATTTTATTCGTAACATAAATATATTTGATATATGGTATTTTAATCAAAATCTTGGATCAAAGAATTTTAAAAATGTTCCATGTAAAGGCTAGTTCGGTGTGGGGGTATTTGCTTGAAAATCCTCGTATCGCATCTTTGGAAGGTATTGGACCTAAATACCAAGTTTGGTATTTATCCGACTTTTCGTTTTTGAGTTATGCTGTTCAGACACAGACACACACACACGGGCCTTTCTTTAAAAATGATTTTTTTTATTCAATGGCCTCAAAACATGTATTTCCAATGAAATATAGATATCGAATTTTTGGGTAGAAAACAATGCTTCCGCTGCTTATACGTAGTACTAGCAAATTAAACAAAATTGAATTGGGGTAGAGAGGCATATATACTTAACTTAGGAAGAAAGGAAATATGAGGAATGACATAGTTTAGACTGGAGGACACGAAAATGACTTGACGACTCTGGCAGGAGAATCTGCACATTCTGTGATTTGGATGAGGACTGGGTACATATTTTGGCGGAATACCCACAGTGGGAGAACCAGCGAACAATTAAACTCAAAGAAAAATTCTTAAGTCTTTCTAGAAAGAGATTGGCATGTTGGGATCTACTGGCTGACCAGAGGAACTGGTAAAACATGGGCAATTTCATGGCTAAAGTGTGCGAAGCTAGATCAGATTTGTTCTGTTAGTCAACGGCAATTTATCTGTATTTTTCTTTTTCTTGTTCTTTTTGTTTCTTTTGTCACCATACTCTATATCCTAAATATGCATGTAGGGTCAATGACCCATGCACCAAATACTTGTGTAATAACTTAATAATTTGAAATCAATAAAGATACCTTATCTATCTGCATGTAGTAGAGAAAGTAAAAAGAATCTGATGTGTTACATTCACATGACTTTCTCTACCCTATATAGTTTATTAGTGGGTATACAAACTATTCTTACGAAAACTTATTTTTCTATCTAGTTCACTATAATCGAGATAGACCTTTCCGAAAATCATTACATTTAAAATTTCTTCAGCGACAGTCAAATGCGTTAGAATTAGACTCTATACGCTTGCCTTAAAAGTCATAGTCTTTCCATGCAATCACAAGAAACAACTGAAAATCGACACGACTTAAAAAGGATGAAGTATGGAACAATTCGAACCATTCATAACGGATATCTCGGAAATGGTTGATGCCTCAAAAAAAGGTATTTGAAATAAATTGTGTTTCAAATACATCTAAGTTTTTAATGTAGTGTTGTTTATTCTATGGCTTAACGTTTATCAGTTGTCCAAGATTATACAAAAAAAAACTTCCAAATGAAGAGGATATTGCAGGCTACTACCAGAATATTCAAAATATAGCTAGATGTATTTTATTTGCCATGTAAATATCTTTAATATATCGTATTTTAATCAAAATCGTTAAGAGCCATTTTTGAGAAAATCGAACATTTTGAAAAATCTTCCATGTAAAAGGAAGTCGGCGTGGGAGAATTCGTGTGACATATTTGGAAGATCTGCACTTAAAAACCGACCTTTCATTTTTGAGTCATGCTGTTCACATACAAAAACACACCGACCTTTTTCCAAAAATTATGTTATTCAGGAGCTCACGGATGGTGCATTTCCGGTGAAATTTCGGTATCGAATTTTTGGGTGGAATGCAATACTTCCTCAATAAAATGCATACCTTGTATTTTCTGGGAATTCCTGTTAAGTCTTCTTCTTCGGAAGGAAGGAATTTTGTATAATTTTGTAAATTATAAACCATAAGAAATAGGCAAAACGTTACTACACAAAACTGTAGATCCCTTTCAGGGGACTGGGAAATGAGTCTTATACAACTTCAATATTTCAATACGTAAATTTAATTGAACATTTCTAGACTTCTACTGCTCAGATTAAAACCAAATTTGATATGAATTTGCAGTATTTCATTGTGATTCTATTTATATAAACAACAACTATGTAATTATTTAAAATGGCCACAAGAAAGGTCACAGCTGATTAAGCGTTTTTAAAAAAATATAGTGGTGTAATTATTACGGTGCACTTTACTTGAACAATATTCAAACATGTTCCTTAAATATTTTAGGGCATTAAGAAATTTAATTAGTAACCTAAATTTACTTAAATATTTCTAATTGTATTCAAGGCAAAAAATTCTTTGCTAAATGCTTTTTATATTTTTTTTTTTTTTTGCCGAAACATTTTTTTAATTTCATAGGGATTTTTCTAATTATAATAATAGGTTAATTTTTCATACTATATGCTTTATCAACTACAGTAAAATTTTCATTAAAATAGATCAAGTATTTTTGAAGAAAGGTGCATCTAAGTTCGAAAATGTTCAACTTAGGGCATTTAAAGAAAAGTGTGGCATATGTTGGTTTCACCAGCTAAGTATGCGTGACCCAGCGCGCCGTCATACTTAAATGAGCCATTTAAAGACTTAAATGGGAAGTATCCTTACAATATATACAGTGCTTACGTTTTATGCCAAGGCCGCTGATCCGCGAATGCGTGCTCCGTCTACTACACTGCGGGATTTTCCATTCTTTAACTCCCGCGTTACTTACTCGCCAGTGTTAATAACATATATGTAATGAGTACTAACCTTGTTATAAGTCTTGTAAAAAGTGGTGTCCATCTGCGCGAAGACATTCTTGACATGGTCGGATGAAATTACCATTCACACGCATAATTCTTCTTGCGTAATGTTTATAATTTATGCTTTTATATTGTCTTTAAGTTCGTCTGTGGTGTGGGGATTTTTCCTATAAACTTTATTCTTTAGCGTTTAGCGAACTTGTTATTCTAACTTTATTGATCAAACATCTCTGTGTCTCTAACCGGAACTGGATGATAACCAGGAAATTGCTGCTGAAATTGTCTACATGATTCAGTTTTCACGTATGTATCGTACATAAAAATACGCTGTTGAAGCGTGAATTTGTTGGCATGCATTTCCGTGGACTAATAAGAGAAAAACAGTCCTAAGGAAATCACTTCACAACACGAAGACAAAGCAACGATTGAGACAGCTCACAGCTGATAAACATACCCTTGACACGTCCTGCTCAGGCACTGTATATCATTTTAAACAGGAAGGTTTTTACTTTTTTACTTTCTCTACTACATACAGTAAGTAAGGGAAGTATTGTATTCCACCCAAAAATTCGATACCGAGATTTCACCGGAAATACATGTTTTGAGACCCCCTGAATACAAAAAAAGCATTTTTGGAAACATGTCCGTGTGTGTGTCTGTCATTCTGTGTGTCTGTCTGTGAACAGCATAAATCAGAAACGAACAGTCGGATAAACACCAAACTTGGTATTTAGGTTCAGTAAACACGAAGGTTTTCAGAAAATCCCTCCACCTCAGATTACCCTTTACATGGAAAATTTTTCGAAAATTTTAATTTTCTCAAAAATGGCTCTAACGATTTTGATTAAACTATCACATGTTAAGATACTTTCATGACAAATTAAATGTATATCTTGAATTTTGTGGGAATGTCTCCAAAAGTATTCTTCATTGTGAATGACTTTTGCATAACTGGTAAACCATAAGAGATAGACAAAAGTTTACTACACAAAAAATGTAGATCGCTTTAAAATACACATTTTGTGTCATATACCATGTTTTTGTTGAGTGAACCATTTTCGAGATATTGCTTGTTATTCCCTTAAATTTTTCAATACTTATTTTCTCAAATGGGAATTCGTTATTCTTTTTTGGTAATGCAAAGAGAATGGAATGCTCCACATAGCAACCAGCTCTTAAAATATTTTACTATCGCTTAAAATCTACCATATTCCCCTTGCATCTACAAGAAAATTAGCAATAAGATTGACATCTCGATTAACATGAAGCATATGGAGAATAAGCGTTTGTAAAAATAGTTTGTACAAGAGTAGAGAAAGTCATGTGAGTGTAACACAGACTTTTTAAGATGCAAAACAAAAATTCTATTTTTGATCCCAAATTACTAGCCAGTTCCCTTTAGATCACACAATTTATTTTTCAAATAATAATCTGAGAAATATCAACCATTTCCGAGATATCTATTATAGGTTTAAATTGTTCTTGCCATGTCATGGAATGAATAACAGCTCTTAAATATTTGACTATCGCTAAAACGACATGTGTGATGTAACTATTTAAGCTAAAGTTTATCCCGATTAACTTAAAGTAGACAGGAGCCTTTGCAAGAATAGTTTGTAAACGTTACATAAAAATAAACGATATTGGGTTGTGAATGTTAGTACATACGGAATCTTCAGATTTATTCGGCCGTTGCCGCCAGTCGGTTGTCTGCGCTTGACATCAAAACTTCGAAGTGAGTTTATCACCAGTGCTTCTAGCAGAGGACTAGCGGATGAGTTGGACGTCAACAGTTTCGAGGTCACCTTAGTGAAATGCGGCTTGTATCGCACCTTTCCATTATTTACAATTAGAACTTCTTTCTCTTGCGTCTCGTAAATTCTCAATGTCAGCATGTATGCTCATAGGTAACTCAAATAACTGGACGGTTTGTCTAGCGTGGAGTGTCTTGCCTTAGCCATCAGCCATGCAAATTCTATGGTCGGCGGTCACTTCCATCTACCGTGCAAATAGCACACAAATATCCTAGTGAAAAATAGTTCTGCAATGCCACAGTACATCAAACTGTTTACGAATTAGGAGACGCGTGCATTGCGGGATTCAACTCCGCACCTCCCCTTTGAGACAAAAGGTTCGCTGGACTAATAATGACTCATTTAAACTGACTGGCGGTGGTGCTGTGCGCCAATTTGGCGGCGCGGGATTCGCAGGAATGGTCCCGGGTTCGATGCTAGCTCAGGGACTCGCATGGATCTTGGATCTAGGGTTGGTGGTTAATACGACTGATTCATTTTCCTGCCATTTATTTCCTGTCACCGTTTTAAAATATGACTCCTCATATTACCTCGCCACACACAAGTATGCATTTATTTACTGCTGTACTTCACACAGTCGCGCCTATCCGTCGACACACATGTTTTCAGAACCACCTCCAAGGAAATACCACGACAAGTGTCTTTTCTGAAATGTCCGTTTCTTTATTTCAAGTCCCCTATCTCCCCATTTCACCATCACATGATTTGTACCTTCTTCCATATTGATCAGAGCACTGCCTTTTCTACACATCGGCTTTTCAGGCGAACTAACGGTACACTAATAAAGCGTAATCTGCTCTAACTTGGCTACAATTGCGTGGCGAAAACCAACCCCGTTTCCTGCCTGCTACTGGCACTGTCTTTTCAACCCATATTCACCTTTACATGTAATACTCACTTCCCAGTCTTTTTTAATAGTACTATTCCTACTGTTATTAATATTTATTTTCCCTATGGTTATCATTTTATATTTAGTTACGTAGAACGTACTGTTTCAGTTTTCAAACACACACGTACACGTTTTCTTTTTTGGATTAAGGGGAATACATTTCCTGTGAAATCTGAATGTCGAGCTTTTGGGTGGAATGCAATATTTCCTCTACCTAATATGTAGATACGTAGTAGAGAAAGTAAAAATATTCAAAATTTCTACAGAGCAATGTTTGGGGCACAGCTCTACTTCGTTTGCCTGGTGTAATAACAAAAGAAAAGCTATCTTCGCAAAGCGAGTGTCAAATGTTAGGGAACATCGAGTATCTGATAAACGCTTTCGTATAAATGTTAGCTTCTGCAGGTTCAACAGCCAAATATACACCGTTCGCAGGACTCCATCTGTCTTCCTAGTTTCTTGGTTCACTGGGCAACGGCGGATCCATAATCGATGGCGCGTTTGTAAAGGAAATTAAATTGCTTTAATAATAACACACAGCGCAGGAAAATGTATCAACATGTGTTATATCCAGCTTCATCCTGCGAATACAGCATGACCACCTATGTTTCTTGCTTCTGGAAGTTCGTCTGCTTTAAATAAGAAAACTTTAAAGAGTGGGATTTTGGCTTTCCTTAACGTTACCTAAGGAAATATTGAAATATATCCAGAAATAAGATATCAAGAACCCCCCAGCGGTAACCAGCCAAAGGCTGAAGGACGGAGAAAGTGGACAGAGAGCATCCTTTTTCCCCGCCACACTACACTGAAACACCATCTTCGACACTTTCAACCCTAAAATAGACCAAACGGGGTGAAGGATGACTGAAATGATTAATGGAGGGATAAGAAATTGGGGGGTTGAAAGAAACCATTCCTGCATTCGTCTGACGACCCAGGCGGTCGCCGAGGATCGAACCTAGCAGCTCCCGAAGGAGTGCCATAGACGTTACGGCTTGAGCTATCCTGCTCGGTAGAATAAAGTCGACTTTACGGGCTATTGCTGTAGAAAGCAATACATACATCTTATTTACTTGTCATTTTTCAGAAAATAAAAATTATAAAAAGGTTTCAAGTAACGGGTTCTTGAAAAATCTGTATCACATCTTTGGAAGGTGCTGAACTTAAATACCAAGTTTGTAATATATCCGACATTTCCTTTTTGAGTTATACTGTTCAAAAACACACACACACACTTGCGCTGGCGTGTGTTGACCAATTTTTGAAAATTGTCTTTTTCGATTCAGGGATTCTTAAAACTCAGATTTCCGGCTTTTTGGGTGGAATACAATACTTGATTTACATACTATAAATAGCTATTATATATAACTAATATACAGGTTATTCAAAAAGAAGAAAGAGATTTTAAATATTTACTTCTAATAAACGACAATAGATAATGACACATACGACACATCATTAAATAGAGGAAAGTTCAAAGTTTTAAGCCCCACCTATTAGTACCATTCAGTGCCTATAGTGGCGCTGTGTTTGTTTACGGGAAAATGGCGACGACACAGGAAAAGTCGTTTTGTGTGCTGCATTATGCAAAGAGTCAACCCATTGTTTCATTGCAGCGTGCATTTCGTTTTAAGTTCAACGCCTCGTCGTAAAAATTTGCAATTGATACAAGATGGTTGCATATGCAAACGGAAAAGCACTGGTCGTCCTCGCGTAATAACCGGTGCTCATTTTGAACACACAAAATAAAATTTGGAACTTTTCTCTATTCAGTGAGGTTTTGCATGTGTCGCCATCTATTGTCGTTCATTAGAAATAAATATTTAAAGTCTGTTCCTTCTTTTTGAATAACCCTATTAGTTTATATTTCCAAGATTGCAGAATAAAGCAGAACTGCTAGTATTTGTTTTTCTATGGATAGAAAATCCTTTAAAAGAAGTTTTCAGCACGAAATATATTTATATAGAATGGGAATCATATAAATTATTATTATACTTGACTAACGATAGTGGATATACAGTGCCTTCGTTTTACGTGAAGGCCACAACCGCCTTATATGCTATCGGCCGAGACGGCAGTGACCTCAGTTTTATGCCAGTGCGCAGAAGCACCGCAAGACACGTCAAGGATACGTTTACCAGGTGTGAGCTGTCTCTCGTTGCTTTGTCTTCGTGTTGTGAAGTGTTTCGACAGTCTGTTTTCCTTAGAATGTTATTCTCTTATTAGTCCACGGAAATGCCTGCCAACTAATTCACGATTGAAAAGCGTATTTTACATACGATACATACGTGAAAACTGAATCATGTAGAGAGGTGTGTAGACAATTTCAGCAGCAATTTCCTGATTATCCAGTTCCGGGTAGAGATACTGTGATGTTTGCTCAATAAATTCAGAACAAAGGGATCGATAAACGCTAAAGAATAAGTTTATAGGAACAATCCCCACACCATAGACGAACTTAAGGACAATACAAAAGCAGAAATTATGAACATTACGCAAGAAGAACTTACGCGTGTGAATGGTAATTTCATTCGACGATGTCAAGAATGTCTTCGTGCAGATGGACACCACTTTCAACGACACTTACAACAAGGTTAGCAGTCATTACATATATGTTACTAACACTCGTGAGTAGGTAACGCGGGAGTTACAGAACGGAAAACCACGCAGTGTAGTAGATTGTGTGCATTCGCACGATCCACGGCCTTGGCATAAAACGAAGGCACTGTATATCCTGTGACATTATCAGTAAGAAAATTTCTGCCATTTGGAGAATGTCAAGTAGGTAGAATTTAGGAATTAGCATACGATACTATATTGTTTACATGTGTTTATACACAGAAAACTACTAATAAGAACATAATTCAGTAAACAACCTTGAGGCAGTATTTTATATCAAAACACTGTGAATGCCAGAGTGATTGTAGTGTAAATTAACATTATTGTATGACAATGATTTTAGATGTTTGTTAGCTATAAGCATTGTTAGGAAATAAGTTTACACGGCCTCGCTGAAACTGACAATAGGAGTGGGTAACAATGAAGCGATGGGGTGAGTTGTTTATCACTTAGAAGAGACAAACAAATGACGTCAGGGTAGCGTGCCTTTCTTTAGAAATGGAGGGAATATCTTCCCTAGAGCATATGTGTTTGTAATTTTGATTGGATGACAAAATAGACGCTAATGTTGGCGCGCTTTATTAACCAATAGCAGCTCTATTATAATGTTTAGGCATATCGGAGTGAGGGAGTATAAATTCTTGAGCCAAAAGCAAGTATCGCGCAGTTCAAAAGAATCAGTCACGAGGTACACATTACGCAGTTCTCAGCAATCTCTCGCGAGGTATACATTACGCAGTTTTAATGAATCATTCGCGAGGTACACGTCGCGCAGTCTTGAAGAATCTATCGTGAAGTGCACATAATACAATTTGGAAGAATCTCTCGAGTCGTAAAGTTAGTTACAGACTGTGAAGTACGCGACAACTATTACGACAGTAAGTACGTTCGGAAATATAACAGTTTCAGTCAGGCGTGTATCAAGATTAAAGATGTGAAATTAATTAAGTGTGACGGCAATAAAAGTGTAAAAAGAAATTCTTTTATTAGTGTTATCTTTTAGTAACAACTGCACACCCTGATCAAGAAATATTTGCTCGACTGAGTAATAATAGCTAGCCGAAAGACAAAGAACCCAAAATTCAAAATAGTAAAACAATAACAGGCGTAGAGTAAATAAGGTAACACGAACAGAATACCGCGAAAACCTATCGCCTTTACAGTTTTTTATAAACTGAGTACCAAGTATCGGTGCTCAAAAATCAGTATCGAGTATATGCTAGATTTTAAAATATCATATTTAGGGATTAGTTCATTTTTTTATAAACCTGTGCTATATAACTTCGTCGATACAAGGAAAACAGTCCTAAACGCTACACGAAGAAGCATTCAAAGTCGTTTTCTAGAAACTAATTGCAGCAATTTGCAGCAGCTAAACCTTATCGTGTTATCTGGTTTCACAGCCAATTCGCCAATTTCCACCAATTAGAAATGGCTCACTTTCGCTTCGCATAACTTGATCCCCTTAATTATGCAATATCGCTTCAGTTTCTTTTCTCCGAGTTTCACTTGAACCTGACGAATAGATTATTTTTTAACGCTGTTAGATCTTAGAGACACAGAGGATATTTAATTCGATGTGCCACACGAATTAAAAAAATTCTGCGTGTTACACTCGCATGACTTTCTCTACTCTTGTACGAACTATTTTTACAAATGCTTATTCTCCATATGCTTCATGTTAATCGAGATGTTAATCTTACTGCTAATTTTCTTGTAGATGCAAGGGGAATATGGTAGGTTATACGCGATAGTCAAATATTTTAAGAGCTGGTTGCTATGTGGAGTATTTCATTCTCTTTGCATTACCAGGACAAAAAAAAATAAATAACGAATTTCCATTTGCGAAAAAGTATAAGCATTGGAAAATTTAAGGGAATAACAAGCAATATCTCGAAAATGGTTCACTCAACAAGAAAATCTATAGGACATAAATTGTGTATTTTAACGCGATCTCCATTTTTTTGTGTAGTAAACTTTTGTCTACCTGCTATGGTTTACCAGTTGTGCAAAAGCCGTTCACAATGAATACTTTTGGAGACATTCCCAGAAAATTCGAGATATACATTTCATTTGTCTTGAAAATATCTTAAACATATGATATTTTAATCAAAATCGTTAGAGCTATTTTTGAGAAACTTAAAATTTTCGAAAAATGTTCCAAGTAAAGGGTAATCCGGGGTGGGGGGATTTTCTTGAAAACCTTGGTGTCGCATCTCTGGACAATACTGAACCTAAATACCAAGTTTGGTGTTTATCCGACTGTTCGTTTCTGAGTTATACTGTTCACAGACACACGCGCACACACACACACACACACACACACACACAGGATATGTTTCCAAAAATGCTTTTTTTGGATTCAGGGAGTCTCAAAACATATACTTCCGGTGAAATCTCGGTATCGAATTTTTGGGTGGAATACAATAATTTCCCTACTTACTATACGTATAGAGAAAGTAAAAAGGTGCGCAGAAAACGGATGCCGCGTCTGAAAATGTTCAAAACACAGCCTTCGAGCCTCAGCTGCATTTTGATGCGTCTCCGCACAGAACTATTCATAGGAGTGTGTTCGTTATTGGTGAACGTTATCTTTTTGTCTGAATGACCTGGCTCGAACCGCATGCAGGTGACCACGCGACACGTATCAGCACGAAACTACCACGTAAACGCCTGCAGAAAGCAGCACTACCACAGTCACTTTCGCTTTGTACCTGCACTGCTCTTTTGAACAGCAGTGATGCGGCAACTTCTTTTGCACCTATGTATACATGAAACATAAACCTGAAAAGGACGGCTTGTTTGGACCACCTGGTATAAATAACATTTGTAAGAGCGAAAACAATAAACTGAATACACATTTCGTTCTTTTCTTCTCCTCATTTCAGCAATTTTCTCTGCGCACAGCGACGGCTTAAATTGCACTGGTGTATTCCAAAGCCGTCTGTTAATTATTAACTTCTCTGCATGCGCTATAAAATAACTTTATGAATGCTGCAGAATCTCTGGAGGAAACTGTTGATTTCATTAGCTCTGGAGTTAGTTTCAGAAATGCCTAGTATTCAATTTATTTTTTTACGATCAAAAATGTTTCCCAGAGATCGTAAAAATTTATCTGACGGTAGAGCTAATTAAGCTATGGCTGTTTAGTTCCCAGGAGGCTTTGCATTCCATACTGTGCTGGTCAAAAGTACCTGTGAGGTTTAAATTAATAATGCAAATAGTTATTTATACTGTGTAATATCTCATTTGAACCCGTTTATGCATGTGAGGGAGATTAAATTTATTGAAAACATTTTAAGTAAATAATGATTTAAATACGCAGTTAAATGTTAATGACTTTAGGATACGCTATTTCAGTGCCATAATAGGGCATCATAAAATCAATATCTATTCAGCTATAGTAAATAGTTCAAATGTATTGAAATTTATGTTATTCAATGAATATTAAACCAATATGCTGTGATGCATTAATTTGGTATTCAATAATATCACATTAGCCTCAGAAAATAAGTCACTAGCGTTATTTACCTCGACAATCGGACCTGTAATTAATAACGGCAGCGAAAGCGATTCACTAATGGCGTCAGAATCCTCTGCCAACTCCGCAAGTGCCAAATAAGAACAAAAGTATTAGTTGGTATTGTGGGATATTAATAATTTGGGGGGTTACATTATTGTGCTACATTGTTATCACCAGACACATTGTTGTTTACATCACTCTTGGCTGGTAGCTTTGCTAGCCACGAGTAGTGGGGATAGCGTCACTCCTTCCATGAGGAACGGACCGCGTGTGTAAGCCGACCTTCGGATCGGTGGACATCTCCTCCCACCTTCCATTTTTAGTAATGTAGGAACCCGAAATAAATCTAGGAATGTGTGAGTAGATTTGTGTTATGAATTTTGTACAGTAAAAACCCACACCTTCCTCTCAACCTCCACACCACGTTTCTGTCCTCGTCAGCCAAATGAGTATGTTTCCTCAATGTGCGTGCTGGGTGCCCAAAATTAATTTAATTTTCATGTGAACTATTAGGCCATCTACCCAGCAAGTAACATTTTGTTTTATAATGCTGAAAAACAACCAAATCTTATTTTATAGCCCATTATGCGTATTTGGTGGGTTTTTCTAGAAAAAAAAACTGGGAGCCCGCTACTCCCACGGCAACCCTATACGAATCCGTTAGTGCAGTAGCGGCGGATCGAACTCTGTTTCTCCCCTATATAATGTAATGATAGGAAACAACCTTTCGTTATAGTGATTTTCCTTCACACTGTGATCACCTCGGCTCCCTATGCAGCAGTTGTAACATCCCTGCAACCGCACCACATTTTCATAGTGACATTTACAATGATAATAAACACTTACCTTATAAGAGACGTTAGAAATGCCCTTTCTTATCCGCATATTTCTAGTATTTTTCCAGAAATTTTTCATTCACAATTGAGAGTTAAATTTCCAGAATTTAGTGAATTTTTGGCATGAACTTTTCTTTTAACTCTTCCAATGTATGGGGTTTGTTGCACACACACACAATTACCTGCTCTACTAAGTATAGTAAGTAGGGGAAGTATTGTATTCCACCCAAAAATTCGATACCGGGATTTCACCGGAAATACATGTTTTGAGACCTCCTTAATCCAAAAAAAGCATTTTTGGAAACATGCCTGCGTGTGTGTGCGTGTGCGCGGCGTGCGTGTACAGCATAAGTCAGAAACGAACAATCGGATAAACACCAAACTTGATATTTAGGTACAGTATCTTCCAGAGATGCGACACGAAGGTTTTCAATAAAATCCCCCCACCTCAGATTACACTTTCAATGGAACATTTTTCGAAAATTTTAATTTTCTCAAAATGGCTCTAACGATTTTGATTAAAATATCGTATGTTTAAGATATTTTCATGACAAATGAAATGTATATCTCGAATTTTCTAGGGAATGTCTCCATAAGTATTCTTCATTGTGAACGACTTCTGCATAACTGGTAAAGCATAAGAGATAGACAAAATTTTACTACACATAAAATGTAGATCGCGTTAAAATACACAATTTATGTCATATACATTTTTATTGTTGAGTGAACCATTTTCGAGATATTGCTTGTTATTCCCTTAAATTTTCCAATACTTATACTTTTTCTCAAATTCTTTATTCATTTTTACTTTCTCTACTACGTATAGTAAGTAGGGGAAGTATTGTATTCCACCCAAAAATTCGATACCGAGATTTCACCGGAAATACATGTTTTGAGATCCCCTGAATCCAAAAAAAGCATTTTTGGAAACATGTCCGTGTGTGTGTGTGTGTGTCTGTCTGTGTGTCTGTCTGTGAACAGCATAACTCAGAAACGAACAGTCGGATAAACACCATACTTGGTATTTAGGTTCAGTATCTTCCAGAGATACGACACGAAGGTTTCTAAGAAAATCCCCCCACCCCAGATTACCCTTTACATGGAAGATTTTTCGAAAGTTTTCTCAAAATTGGCTCTAACGATTTTGATTAAAATATCATATGTTTAAGATAGTTTCATAACAAATAAAATGTATATCTTGAATTTGCTGGGAATGTCTCCAAAAGTATTCTTCATTGTGAACGACTTTTGCATAACTGGTAAACCATAAGAGATAGACAAAATTTTACTACACAAAAATGTAGATCGCGTTTAAATACACAATTTATGTCATATACATTTTTATTGTTGAGTGAACCATTTTCGAGATATAGCTTGTTATTCCCTTAAATGTTTCAATACTTATTTTCTCAAATGGGAATTCGTTATTCATTTTTTGTCTTGGATATGCAAAGAGTATTAATCTGTGGCAAAGGGAATGGTACTGCACCTAGCAAACAGCTATTAAGTGATATGTATGTGCTTAAAGGCTATTGTATTTCTATATTGCCCTTGTAAATATATATTCCCCTTACATCTACAAGAAAATTAGCAATAAGATAGAGTCTGCAAATGTTTATCTCGATTAACATGAAGTAGATGAAGAATAAGCGTTTGTATAAATAGTTTGTACAAGAGTAGAGAAAGTCATGTGAGTGTAACACATCAGATTTTTGTTCATGTGATCATAAGAGTCGGGTAATGTTTTATTAGATTTTGCGAAATGATAAGAGTAGTTGACCCATGCTTAATATTCTTCTCTGATGAAGCATGGTTTCGTTTTATGGCTGTATTTCGTCGCAAAATAACAGGTATTGAAGTACAAAGAAACCCGATTTTATACATGGAATTCCCTTGCATGATGCGAATATTGGCGTACAATATATGCATACAGTATAATAACAGCTATACTTTTTAACAAGCAATAAATGCTGCGCATACAGCTCATGAGCCGTTAAATTTAATTCAGGAAATTTGTGAAGACAGGACTGGATTGGATTGGATTAACTGCGGAGGGGACTCGGCACCGATCCAGAGTGGATATTGTAGCTACGCCCCACGAGAGAGCGTTTCCGGGAGGAAGGATGGGGCGGATTGGAGACACCGGGCGGCCGGAACCAGGAGCGACGGCACGGCAATGACAGGGTCTCCAAGTTTCCAGATAGACACACCTCGGCAGACGGACAAGCAGACCGGTGACCCCACACAGAAGGGGTAATGCCCCACAAGGCGGTTCGGGTACCCCGGTAGCCGGCCGAAAGCCGAGGAACGGAGAGAGTCAGAAAGAGTATACTTTTCTCCTGCCACGTTGCACCGAAACACCATCGCCGACATTTCCAGCCAACAGATGAAATATGAATGAAATGAAGAATGTAACTAAATGGAGCGACAGGAAATTCGGGGATAAAAGAAACCACTCCAGCATTGGCGTGACGATCCGGGAAAACCCTGAAAAACCCTATGGGTCAAAGTGGGCGGTCATCGGAGATCTGTCCCGGGACCTCCCGAATGCGGGCCACAGACGTAACCGCCTGAGCTATCACGCTCGGTGAAGATAGGATAATTAATAAAGAGTTGTGGCCCTCACGATCCCCTGATTTAACTATATGTGATTTTTACCTAGGGGGAGCTTGAAAAATAAGCTGTGTGCAACAAACCCCATACATTGAAAAAAAATAAAAGGAAACATCAGAAGAGAAAATCGTTCAATTTCGGATACTGAACTCTTCAAGATGAATGGAAATAGTTAAACAGATGCCGGAATTATTTATATAGAGGACAATATTTCAAAAATGTCCTACGATATTTGTTTGTAATTATTGTAACTATAACTGTAAATATGAGAACGTGAGACGGTGGCGAGGATATTATAACCGTTTCGGCGGGAGTCCAAACGGCGGCGGCCGGCACGCGAGAAGTCGTGTGATGGCCACAGTGTGATAGAAAAGCACTGTAAAATATGTTGGAAATGATTCCCAAAAGCCCGATACCTGTTAAACATATTACTGAACACTAGCGCAACCGAAATATTGGAAGATGCTTGCAGGCCGGTCTTCTAATTTGTCAAGAGTATAGGGATTTGTTACACATCACATGGATTTAGATCTGGAGAGCGAGCCAATTATTGTCATCAAAAACACATTGTAATGCCAGGAGATAACGGTGTTTTTGGACTTATTTTCACAACGCCCCTAAGCTAGTCTCATTTTGCCTAGGTTAAAACTGTTGGCTATGTTCCTTTTTGTTTAACACGACTCCTTCTAAGTGTTTCTAACAATTTATAAATTGTGTATTTATTAGGAACGGTATAAATTCAAGCTAACAATCCATATGCGACTCCGTCCAGTATTTTTAACACTTAAATGATTTCAGTCAAATTATATAATATATAAATTCAATAACACCCAGCCTTAAAGCAATGTGTGTATATAACAATATATAAAAATGCATGTAACAGTCATTGTATATGTTTATATTATTATGTACATGTTCAATAATGTTATGTGAATGTATTACGTAATTTAATAATGTAGGAGCTGTGAGAATAATAGGTTAAAAGTTGCTAACAATGAGGTAGCCTTGAGGCAATAATGAATTAGAAGATTTAATAATGCTACTAGTCATTCTTGGAAACAATAATGTAATTTTTTGACAGTTTATAAAATAGCCAAGCAACAACCAGAAAAAGCTTTAGTTAAATGAAGGTATGCTATTGGACTAGGATTAGCCAATCAGTAACTAAAATGAGCAAAATTTACAAATTCAGAAGTCAGTTGGTTGTAGACAGTGTTCCTAACTGGACGCGAGATGCGTCCTCGAGAAATTTAATACGTATTTAGTATGAGACGAAAATAGTTTACGTGTTAAAAAGTGCAAGCAATTAATAAAAAAAATCTCACAGCTCTCTATATCAGTGAAGTGTTATTTAAAATCGTGTCAAGCATTAATAAAAGGAGTGAAGTAAAATTATAATCTGTGTAAGCCTACATTCTTCAGTCGCACCACTCCCTGCTAAGACATTTATGTCTCTAAAAAATATAAATACTGACGCAGCCGAGGCAAACATAAATATATAATATTTAGAGAAACAGTCAAAATTACAAAGTTAATATTTTTTAAACATTTGGGGCGAAGGCTACCGGAAAATTTTCACCATACGTGCGGTTGCAACTACTTCAAGTTCGGCTCCCCAACAGTCGAAATACAATACAAGTATTTCACAGGCAAAACTTAATACAATAAACACACCATGATAAATGCATATAACGTTATCAGAATATGCCAAATAATGTTAGCCTAAACTACAAATGCCGTTACCCTGTGTAGGCGCATGAGGAAGGTTACTGCTGAGAGGTGAAGCCAGCGAGCTAAAAGATGCTTTGCAGAATTCTTAAATGATTACATTTCTTTGTAAGTAAGTTATTACATTTCTTTGAATAAACATCCATCACATTGTGTACATATTCATTTACATAAATTACTTAAGGTTTTTTGGGGGTAATAGGTATATCAACTTACTGTTATTGTTCCGGGTAGGACACAATGGCAGAATAAGGGCCACCTCTGTCCCAGTAATCCACTGCTCTAACTCGGTACAACCCTGAAGTAATTTCCGGTGCTGGCGTATCCTCGCCTAAAAAAGAAGGTAGAATGTATTCCAGAAGCACAAAAGAAGCCACGTATCTGAGGTGATATGTCGACATGACTTTCTCTACCCTCTACCTATCTTACTACAGCTTATTTTTCTATCTACTACATTTGAATCCAAATAAACCTTTTCAAAAATAGCTACATTACATATTTCGTTATAGATACAAAGAGAACAGCGATAGTGAAATGTTTAAGAACTGAACGCTATATGCTGGCCTTAAAATTCCATACTGTTTCCATGACATCGCGAGAAACAACTGAAAATCGATGAGACTTTAAAAGAATGACAAGTATTGAACAATTCGAAGCTTTAATAACGGATATCTCAGAAATGGCTTATGCCGCAGAAAAACTCATTTTAAGTAAATTGTGTGTTTTAAAAAGATCTGCATTTTTGTGTGGTACGTTTTCTCCATGGCTTGACGTTTACAAGATTATACAAAATTCCTTACGAATGAAGAGAACTTCACAAGCTATTCCCAGAAAATTCAGGATATACATTTTATTTGTCAGGTAGATATCTTTTTTATTATTATTTATGGACGCTCTTTAACTACTATATTCTATATTGGGCGGGAAAGCCCGGAAATTTTGCTCAAAGGCCTCTTTATCAGGCTTGAGGTTCTTTTACGTGCCGTAAATCTACGACACGGGACCACCGGCTTTACTTCCCTTCTGAAGGAAGCCATGCTAAGGATTTTTACGCCCGAAAAATTTTTACGTACTCGGGAACGGTTATTTACAATTAATATATGATATTTTAATCAAAATCGTTAGAGGCATTTTAAAAAAAATCAAAATTTTCGAAAAGTGTACCTACATGTAAAGGGTAGTTAGGGTGGGGGGATTTTCTTGAAAATCTTCGTGTCACATATTTTGAAGGTACTGAATCATGTGTGGTATTTATCCGACTTTTCGTTTTAGAATTATACTGTTCACACACACACACACACACACACACACACACACACACACACGGATCTTTTTCTAAAAAAAAATTTTTTTTATTCAGCAAGCCTCAAAACATGCATTTCCGGTGAAATCTCGGTATCGAATTTTTGGGTGGAATACAATAGCTTCTCTACCTACTGTATACGTGGTACAGGGTGTAAAAATAAACAGAACAAAACACAAATATCTACGGAATTCCGTGCTGCTGAAATAGTCTGTTTATGTTGAACGAGAGAGGGCGAGTCCAGATGTAAACAACGGGCGTGCGCCTGCAGTGCTCGTATAGGTAGTATCAAAAGAATGCCTGTACTTGACGAATGTTAATACTTTTATTAGTAATATAGAACATTGCATTTTACAAATATAAAAAGTGAATACTATAGTGTCTGTGCATTGCCGTGGACAATAATGCATATGCGGAGATTGTCGAAATTGAACGTTCTCCCTCTCCCTCTCCCTCTCTCAAACAAAAGCTATACCGTAAGAAACTCCTTTAGACGTCACAAGAGGTAATAGGTGCATATGAATAATACACTTGCATCACTATGTGATATATTTCATACTTTGTTTTGACGCAGTATTTTATATCACAACACTGTGAATGCCAGAGTGATTGTAGTGTAAATTAGCATTATTGTATGACAATGATTTGAGATGTTTGTTAATTATAAGCATTGTTAGGAAATAAGTTTACACGGCCTCACTGAAACTGACAATAGGAGCGATTAACAATGAGCGAGGGGATGAGTTGTTTATCAATTAGAAGAGACAAACAAATGACGTCAGAGTAGCGCGCTTTTCTTTAGAAATGGAGGGAATATCTTCCCTAGAGCATGTGTGTTCGTAATTTTGATTGGATAAAAAATAGACGCTAATGTTGGCGCGCTTTATTAACCAATAGCAGCTCGATTATAATCTTTAGGCATATCGGGGTGAGGGAGTATAAATTCCGTGCCAGAGACGGGTAACGCTCAGTTCTACAGAATCATTCACCAAGTACACGTCGCGCAGTTTAATAGAATCATTCACGAGTTACACGTCGCGCAGTTCAACAGAAGCATTCACGAAGTACACGTTACGCAATTCTACAGAATTTCTCGCGTCGTAAAGTTAGTTACAAAATGTGAAATATTCGAATTAATAATGTGCGGCAAATAAGTGATTATAGTTACATTCGAAAATATAACAGTTTCAGTCGGGCGTGTATCAAGAGTAAATATGTGAAATTAATGAAGTGCGACGGCAATAAAAGTGTAAAAACAAATTCTTTTATCAGTGTTATCTTTTAGTAACAACTCCTTTCCGTTTACACACCCTGTTTAAGAGATTTGCTCGACTTGTAATAATAGCTAGCCGGAGGACAAAGAACACAAAATTCAAAATAGTAAAACAATAATAGGCGCTCAGCAAATAAGATAACACGAACGATACCGCGAAAGTTTGCAAAGCGGAACAACATGTCTACTACGGTGTATTTCTATACCCAACGTCTGTACACAGGGGACACTTGCCAAAACATGTTGCTCTTTGAATAGGTAACGAAATTACGGACTGGGTCGCTCTAATCCGCCCTCTATTTATCATGTAACACTGATTTTCTTTACCGACTACAGTATATTTTTATCTCTCTTCTACAAACTATGTTTAGAAAGGTTAATTTGCTATCCACTTCATATTAATCGACATAAAGGTTTCCAATATTTTATTACAAATTTTGTAGTAGGTACAAGGGGGATACAGGAGGTTAGGTTTTTAAATTAACGAGTCAGTATATGCTGGCTTTCAAATTCCATATTATTTCCATAGCATCCTAACAACTGAATGGTGACAGTATTTAAAAATTCTGATGTGTTACACTCACATGAATTTCTCTACTCTTGTACAAACTATTTTACAAGCGCTTATTCTCCATCTACTTCATGTTAATCGAAGTAAACATTTGCAGACTCTATCTTATTGCTAACTTTCTTGTAGATGCAAAGGAAATATATATTTGCAAGGGCAATATAGAAATACAGTAGGCTTTAAGCATATACATATCTCTTAATAGCTGGTTGCTAGGTGTTGTACCATTCTCTTTGCCACAGATTGATACTCTTTGCATATCCAAGACAAAAAAATGAATAACGAATTCCCATTTGAGAAAATAAGTATTGAAACATTTAAGGGAATAACAAGCAATATCTCGATAATGGTTCACTCAACAAAAAAAATGTATATGACATAAATTGTGTATTTTAACCCGATCTACATTTTTGTGTAGTAAAATTTTGTCTATCTCTTATGATTTACCAGTTATGCAAAAGTCGTTCACAATGAAGAATACTTTTGGAGACATTTCCAGAAAATTCAAGTTGTACATTTTATTTGTCATGAAAATATCTTAAACATATAATATTTTAATCAAAATCGTTAGAGCCACTTTGAGAAAATTGAAACTGTCGAAAAATGTTCCATGTAAAAAGTAATCTGGGATGGGGGATTTTGTTGAAAACCTTCGTGTCGCATCCTTGGAAGATACTGAACCTAAATACCAAGTTTGGCGTTTATCCGACTGTTCGTTTCTGAGTTATGCTGTTCACAGACACACACACAGACAGACAGACAGACAGACAGACAGACACAGATACACACAAGGACATGTTGCCAAAAATGTTTTTTTTTTGGATTCAGGGGTCTCAAAACATATATTTCCGGTGAAATCTCGGTATCGAATTTTTGGGTGGAATACAATACTTCCCCTACTTACTATACGTAGTAGAGAAGGTAAAAAAGTCTGTTGTGTTACACTCACATGACTTTCTCTACTCTTGTACAAACTATTTTTACAAACGCTTATTCTCCATCTACTTCATGTTAATCGAGATGTTAATCTTATTGCTAATTTTCTTGTAGGTGCAAGGGGAATTGGTAGGCTTTAAGCGATAGTCAAATATTTTAAGAGGTGGTTGCTATGTGGAGTATTCCATTCTCTTTGCATTACCAGGACAAAAAAAACGAACAACGAATTCCTATTTGAGAAAAAGGATAAGTATTGGAAGTTTCAAACAAATAACAAGGAATAGAGACAGAACAGCGTAACTCAAAAACAAAGCAAAAATCGGATAAATGCCAAACTTAGCATTTGTCTAGCCCTCTATTTGCCCTCTGTTATTTATTATTTTCGCTACTACGTATAGTCAATAGGAGAAGCTATTGCATTCCACACAAAAATTCGATACTGAGATTTTACCGGAAATACATACTTTGAGGGCACCTGAATCCAAAATATGCATTTTTAGACAACGGTCCGTGGGACTGTGAACAGCATACCCCAAAAACGAAAAGTCAAATAAATACCAAATTTGGTATTTAGGTTTAGTATGTTTCGAACATGCGACGTGAAGATTTTTAGGAAAACCCTCCCACCCCAGACTACCGTTTACATGGAACATTTTTCGAAAATTTTGATTTTATAAAAACCAGCTACAACAATTTTCATTAAAATCTCATATGTTCAAGATATTTTCATGGCAAATGAGATATATATATATATATGTATTTTGAATTTTCTGAGAATGTTCCCAAAAATCCTCTTCATTATAAATGAATTCTGCCTAACTGGTAAACCGTCAGAGATAAACATTTTACTACCCCAAAAATGTAGATCTCCTTAAAACACAATTTGTGTTGCATACATTTGTTTTGTGGAGTAAACCATTTCTGCAATATTCACTGTTATTTGTTTAAATTTTCCAATACTTTACTTTTTCTCAAATGTGAATTCGTTATTCTTTTTTACTTTCTCTACTACGTATAGTAAGTAGGGGAAGTATTGCATTCCACCCAAAAATTCGATACCGAGATTTCACCGGAAATACATGTTTTCAGACCTCCTGAATCCAAAAAAAGCATTTTTGGAAACATGTCCGTGTGTGTGTCTGTGTGTGTGTGTGTGTGTGTGTGTGTGTGTGTGTGTCTGTGTGTGTGTCTGTGAACAGCATAACTCAAAAACGAACAGTCGGATAAGCACCAAACTTGGTATTTAGGTTCAGTATCTTCCAGAGATGCGACACGAAGGTTTTCAAGAAAATCCCCCCACCCCAGACTACCCTTTACATGGAAGATTTTTCGAAAATTTTAATTTTCTCAAAAATGGCTCTAACGATTTTGATGAAAATATCATATGTTTAAGATAATGTCATGAGAAATGAAATGTATATCTCGAATTTTCTGGGAATGTCTCCAAAAGTATTCTTCATTGTGAACGACTTTTGCATAACTGGTAAACCATAAGAGATAGACAAAATTTTACTACACAAAAAATGTAGATCGCGTTAAAATACACAACTTATGTCATATACATTTCTTTTGTTGAGTGAACCGTTTTCGAGATATTGCTTGTTATTTCCTTAAATTTTACAATACTTATACTTTTTCTCACATTCGTTATTCATTTTTTTTATGTCCTGGACATGCAAAGAGAATGGAACGCGCCACATAGCAACCAGCGTTAAAATATTTGACTATCGCTTAAAAGCTACCATATTTCCCTTGCATCTACAAGAAAATTACCAATAAGATTGACATCTCGATATCTCGATTAACATGAACCATATGGAGAATAAGCGTTTGTAAAATTAGATTGTACAAGAGTAGAGAAAGTCATGTGAGTGTAACACATCAGATTTTTTTTTTATGTACCGGACATACAAAAGAGAATGGAATACTCCACATAGCAACCAGCTCTTAAAATATTTGACTATTGCTTAAAGCCTACCATATTCCCCTTGCACCTACAAGAAAATTAGCAATAAGATAGTCTCTGCAAATGTTTATCTCGATTAACATGAAATGGCTGGAGAATAAGCTTTTGTAAAATTACTTTTGTACAACAGTATATAAAGTCATGTCACATCAGATTTTTTCTTTGTTTTTCTTTCTTTCTTTTTATTGGAAAAGCAGTATCAAACTAAGTATGTTGAGGTTAGGAACATGGAGTGGCAGATACAGTATAATAATAGAAGCGTTGCATTAAGATAACTGAAATCTGACTTTATGACATCAAAATGAAATATAACCACACAAATGAACAATGATAAACTAACCGCGTGCTGTACTGAACAAGACGGTATTACCGTGCCATCACATCACACACACCTAGGGACAATTACTAGTACTGTACACTCGATCAAACTAAGAAAAGCGTGTTTTGGTTACAAATATCCAGTGATGAAGCACTCCGAAACACCTGTCTGTTTGAAATCCGTATATGAATTATTTTCTCGGAAGACTTTTGTGATTAAAGTTGTATTCCCCATTATAACTACTACAAGAAACACTACTAGAACACATCAGATTTTTTTGTTACAGCGAACTTCAAAACACGCATTTCCAATGCAATTTCGGTATCGAATTTTTGGGTGGAATGCAATACCTTCTCTACCTACTATGTAGAAAAGTAAAAACGGGATTAGGTATTTGAAACTGAGTGTTTTAAAGAGATTGAATGTTTGCTATAACAAGCTTGTGTACCTCTTAACTTTTAGCTGTTGTACAAATGTATACAAAAATTCTCCCTAATGAACAGGACTTATTAGGCAATTCCCAGAAAATTTATGATATACATTTTATTTGGCATGGTAATATTTTAAACATACGGTATTTTAATCAAAAGTTTACAGATGTTTATGAGAAAGTCTAAAATTTTGGAAAATTTTCAGCGAAAATGGAGTTTTTGAGAGGGGGATTTAGCTGAAAACCTTTGTGTACCATCGTTAAAAGATGTTGAACTTAAATATAAAGTTTGGCAATTAAACGAGTTTTAGTTTTCGAGTTACGTTGTTGACACACACACACACAATGACGTTTTTCTAAAAGTAAGTTTATACTTAAGGGACCTCAAAACATTTCCAGTGAAATATAGGTATCGAACTTTCTGGTGGAATGCAATACCTGCTTTCGTTACCATAGGTAAAGTATTAGAGACAACGCTGATGAACAAATTGTACGAGCCGCCACTGATGTAGTTCGTTTTATTGATTACATAATGTACACACAATGACCGCACAAACGTTTAGGTGCCAAATAGTGATTTAGTGTAACCGTTTATGGTCCGCCTAATTTTGTTACAGCATAAAATATAATGGAGGATTTTGACGCCGTTACAGCGGCTATAATGACACGTTGCAGTCCAAATTAATCCAACTGTAGCCTCCCATTGACAGGATATGTTCACATAAACAATTACTGTAACGTTAATAGTCTTGCGTCATAATGGAGCTGAGGTGTTTTACACGTGTATAGCTTTCCTTAATATACCCAACGCTGATAAAAAAACACAAACCGTATATCAGGCATGCTAAACAGAGTCTCTCTCTCAGAATGATGACGTACGGCAGCTTGAATTTATTTTTACTGTCCCTCTAAGTACTTACTACAGTTAAGTGGTAAAATTATTGCGTCCCATCCAAACACTCGATATCGAGATTTCACGGAAACAAAAGTTTTGGGCTAAAAACGCATGATAGGAAAGGTAGGGTGCGTGCGTCAAGAAAAGTTGCATCATTGCTTTAAAGATTGGTTTCATCGAATGCAAAAATGTATTGATGTTAAAGGTGAGGCAGTATTTTATATCACAACACTGTGAATGCCAGAGTGATTGTAGTGTAAACTAACAATATTGTATGGCAATGATTTTAGATGTTTGTTAGCCATAAGCATTGTTAGGAAATAAGTTTACACGGCCTCACTGAAACTGAAAATAGGAGTGGGTAACAATGAAGTGAGGGGGTGAGTTGTTTATCACTAAGAAGAGACAAACAAATGACGTCAGGGTAGCGTGCCTTTCTTTAGAAATTGAGGGAATATCTTCCCTACAGCATATGTGTTAGTAATTATGATTGGCTGACAAAACAGACGCTAATGTTGGCGCGATTTAGTAACCAAAAGCAGCTCTATTATAATGTTTAGGCATTTCGGGGTGAGGGAGTATAAATTCTTGAGCCAAAAGCAAGTATCGCGAAGTTCTACAGAATCATTCACGAGGTACACATTACGCAGTTCTCAGCAATCTCTCGCGAGGTACACATCACGCAGTTCTACAGAATCATTCGCGAGGTACACATTACGCAGTTCTAAAGAAACATTCACGAGGTACACGTCATACAGTTTGGAAAAATCTCTCGCGTCGTAAAGTTAGTTACAAAATGTGAAATCCGCAGCAACTAATACGAGAGTAATTACATTCGGAAATGTAACAGTTTCAGACAGGAGTGTATAAAGATTACAGATGCGAACTATCAATTAAGTGTGGAAACAAATTCTTTTATCAGTGTTATGTTTTAGTAACAACTCCTTTCCGTTTACACGCCCTGCTCAGAGATATTTGCTCGACTGAGTAATAATAGCTAGCCGGAGGACAAAGACCCCAAATTTAAAAAAAAATAAATAAAACAAAAACAGGCGCCCAGCAAATAAGATAACACGAACAGATTACCGCGACAAAGGGGAGTATTTTGGAAAACAAAATAATTTAAATTTTCTAAAAACATTCAGTGACGCCTTCGTATTCTTCTAATACCTTCAAACGCAATGTACACCCCAAGACAAAAACAATGAGCAGAACATGGAAGCGTATGTTTGTTCACTGTTTCCACGGCCGGTTCACAATGGTGTGCGGGACGCGTGCTTTAAGCTTCGTTCTATTGCCGCCTTTCATACTGAGTGCGCGTCACTAAATATGCCCTGACAGCCGAGCGGTTATAAGCCAGTACGTAGCAATGAGATCTACCAAGGTTCGTATCCCGAGCGTAACTTTTTTTTCAGAAAAACGCAATGTTTATTACGAATACTACACCATAATTTCCGAACGCTAATGCTTATTTGACTTTATGCTTATACATAAAAACTGAAATACATTCGTTTTCGTTTTCAAACTAAATAAGAAATAAGTAAATATTATAGTTCTAAATGTAAAATACATGAAACATTCACATGACTTTTTCTACCCTCTATCTTTTTGGTGGGTATACAAATTATTCTTACTAAAGCCTATTTTTACTTTCTCTACTACGTTTAGTAAGTAGGGGAAGTATTGTATTCCACCCAAAAATTCGATACCGAGATTTCACCGTAAATATATGTTTTGAGCACCCCTGAATTCAAGAAAAGTATTTTTAGAAACATGTCCGCGTGTGTGTCTGTCTGTCTGTGTGTCTGTGAACAGCATAACTCAGAAAGGAACAGTCAGATAAACACCAAACTTGGTATTTAGGTTTAGTATCTTCCAGAGATGTGACAAAAGGTTTTCAAGAAAATTCCCCCACCCCAGATTACCCTTTACTTGGAACATTTTTCGAAAACTTTAATTTTTTCAAAAATGGCTAACTATTTTAATTAAAATATCATATTTTTAAGATATTTTCATGACAAATGAAAAGGGCTGATCAATAAAGACTGAGACTGACTATTTCCTGAAGCTTTCTTGATAGCTTCCTGTCTCTACTATAAATATTTGAAAAGATTGGGGTTTCATGGATAATTTCCATATGCGGCAGCACTGTCGTATCGCTAGGTTTGTAGTAATGCAGTATATTGTTGACCCTACTTGAATTTCGGATATCACAAAATGGAGGTGACACGAGAGGAGTAATACAGGGCAATAAGATTTTGTTTTCGTTTAAATCATACAGCCTCTGAAACTTTCGAAAAGCTGAAGCAAGCATACGGTGAAGATGCACTACCTCGTGCAACAGTGTTTAGGTGGCTCAAGGACTCCAAAGTAGAGCGAGTCCTCTGTGCTAAGCAAGGTGGGCCTGGTGTTCGGCTTCTGTTATGTCTGAAGTCAACATCAACACAGCTGCTGAGATTGTTGTTCCCCCTCACTCTACTGATACAGAAGTGTACTATACGTCAGTATTGGCTACAGTGAGGAAGCATATTGCAAGGAAACATCCAGAACTTCATCAGAATGAGTGGCGACTTCATCACGACAACGCGCGGCCTCAAGTCGCCAATCAAGTCTAGGCATTTTTGGCTAAATTCAACATTACCTGTGTGCGCATCCGCCTTATAGCCAAGATCTTGCCACCTGTGATTTCTTTTTATTCCCATCACTAAAGGCAAAGCTCCGGGGCATTCGATTTGAGAGCACTGAAGCAGTGCTGAAGAAAAGTGAGGCGATTCTCAAAGACCTGACAAAGAATGGCCTGCACCATGTGTTCGAGGACTGGCAGAGATGCTATAAAACGTGCACTGAAGTAGGAGGGGATTACTTTGAAAAATAGCGTGACAACATTGAAATGGAGTAATAAATATTTGTGAAAAAATCAGTCTCAGTCTTTATTGATCAGGCCTCGTATATCTCGAATTATCTGGGAATGTCTCCAGAAGTATTCTTCATCGAGAACGACTTTTGCATAACTGGTAAACCATAAGAGATAGACAAACTTTTACTACACAAAAATTGTATATCATGTTAAAATGCACAATTTATGGCATATATATTTTTTTGTTGAGTGAACCGTTTTCGAGATATTGCTTGTTATTCCCTTAAATTGTCCAATACTTGTAATTTTTCCCAAATGCAATTCGTTATTCATTTTTTTTATGTCCTGGACATGCAAAGAGAATGGAATACTCCACATAGCAACCAGCTCTTAAAACATTTGACTATCGCTTAAAGCCTAGCATATTCCCCTTGCATCTGCAAGAAAATTAGCAATAAGATTAACATCTCGATATCTCGATTAACATGAAGCATATGGAGAATATGCGTTTGTAAAAATAGTTTGTACAAGCGTAGAGAAAGTCATATGAGTGTAACACATAAGATTTTCCTTTATATAATATTTTAATTCAAATAAACCTTTGCAGAAATAGCTACATTACACATTTCGTTATAGATACAAAGAGAACAGTGACAGTCAAATGTTTAAGAACTGGCCTGCACTATAGAATTCTTACTAATATGGCACTTATTTTGAAAACGAAGAGAGTAATTTGTTTGTGTTTTTATGCATAAATGTCTTAAAATTAATAGACATTTTATACATGGAAAACATACGACATTAACATAACACATTAAAATTTAAATTATAAAAGAACATTTACGCCAAGGATTCAAACCCAGGTTGTTCCAGTTTCGAGATATATAAGCGTTTCACCGCGCGGCTACTATGCATACAACAAAACTGAAAGGCAGTGTTCTTACTTATCGCATAGCTTTGAAATGAACGCAGGGTGGAATAAAATCGTGCATTGTGAACGCAGCGTTAGTGAATGCTTCCGACGTTTTCCGAATCGAACTCCCTCTCTGGCTTGTTGCTCATTTATTTTGCCTTAGTCTGTACATATAAATGAGTAATGAAGGTTTATCTGTATTAACAAGAAGTAGGTAGATAGAAGAATAAGCTCTCATGCAAGAGTAGTTTGTAGGAGAATGAATAGAGAAAGTCAACTCCGCGAAAACGTTGGAGGCTCGCATTCGGTTCTATTCCCGGCGACCACCCAACATGACCAGGGATTTTTCGTAGTTTCCTCGGGTCGGTGGGCGAATTCTGTGTTGGTTCCCCTTCTACCACGACTTTCCTGCCCATCATTTCCTGTACTCATCATGTGTTTCAGGTTTGAAATATCACGCTGTTTTGCGTGTTGCGGCTGGACGGTGATGCGTTTTGTCAAGGTTTTTCCCTGGCGTCGGTCATACTGCTCACGGAGCAGACTCCCCTTGAGGAACTTGTGGGTGGGTTTGAGCGGTGTCGCATGGGTTTAATCTTGAAATGTTAGGGACCCCCCCACTCGTGTCTCTCCCACATCCCTTCCTTCCTCCCAGGGGACGCGTTCGAAGCACAAAAGGTCACATCCTATATGGTTTCGGACACCTATCTACCTTTACCTAGAGAAAGTCATGTGAATGCAACACATCATGGACGCAAAAATTTCTAAAATGTCGTGGTAATCTGTTCGTGTTATCTTATTTACTGGGCGCTTGTTATTGTTTTATTATTTTGAATTTTGGGTTATTTGTCCTCCGGCTAGCTATTATTACTCAGTCAAGCAAATATCTCTGAGCAGGGCGTGTAAACGGAAAGGAGTTGTTACTAAAAGATAACATTGATAAACGAATTTATTTTCACACTTGTATTGCCGCCACACTTAATTAATAGTTCACATCTTTAATCTTTATACACGCCTGACTGAAACTGTTATATTTCCGAATGTAATTACTGTCGTATTAGTTGCCGTGTGCTTCACATTTTTACTTTCTCTACTACGTATAGTAAGTAGGGGAAGTATTGCATTCCACCCAAAAATTCGATACCGAGATTTCACCGGAAATACATGTTTTGAGAATCACTGAATCCAAAAAAAGCATTTTTGGAAACATGTCCGTGTGTGTGTCTGTCTGTGTGTCTGTGTGTCTGTGTGTCTGTGTGTCTGTCTGTCTGTGTGTCTGTGAACAGCATAACTCAAAAACGAACAGTCAGATAAACACCAAACTTGGTATTTAGGTTCAGTATCTTCCAGAGATGCGACACGAAGGTTTTCAAGAAAATCCCCCCACCCCAGACTACCCTTTACATGGAACATTTTTCGAAAATTTTAATTTTCTCAAAAACGGCTCTAACGATTTTGATTAAAATATCATATGTTTAAGATATTGTCATGACAAATAAAATGTATATCTCGAATTTTCTGGGAATGTCTCCAAAAATATTCTTCATTGTGAACGACTTTTGCATAACTGGTAAACCATAAGAGATAGACAAAATTTTACTACACAAAAAATGTAGATCGCGTTAAAATACACAACTTATGTCATATACGTTTCTTTTGTTGAGTGAACCGTTTTCGAGATATTGCTTGTTATTTCCTTAAATTTTCCAATACTTATACTTTTTCTCAAATTCGTTATTCATTTTTTTATGTCCTGAACATGCAAAGAGAATGGAATTCGCCACATAGCAACCAGCGTTAAAATATTTGACTATCGCTTAAAAGCTACCATATTCCCCTTGCATCTACAAGAAAATTACCAATAAGATTGACATCTCGATATCTCGATTAACATGAAACATATGGAGAATAGGCGTTTGTAAAATTAGATTGTACAAGAGTAGAGAAAGTTATGTGAGTGTAACACATCAGATTTTTTAACTAACTTTACGACGCGGGAGGCTCTTCCAAACTGTATAATGTGCACTTTACGATAGATTCTTCAAGAATGCGTGAAGTGTACCTCGTGAATGATTCTGTAGAACTGCGTGAAACATGCTTATGGCTCGAGAATATATACTCCTTCTCCTCGAAATGCCTAAACATTATAATAGAGCTGCTATTTGTTACCAAATCGCGTCAACATTAGCGTCTGTTTTGTCAGCCAATCACAATTACTAACACATATGCTCAAGGGAAGATATTCCCTCCATTTCTAAAGAAAGGCACGTTACCCTGACGTTATTTGTTTGTCTCTTCTTAGTGATAAACAACTCACCCCAACGGTTCATTTTTACCCCCTCTTATTGTCAGTTTCAATGAGGCCGTGTAAACTTATTTCCTAACAATGCTTATGGCTAACAAACATTGTCATACAATAATGTTAATTTACACTACAAGCACTCTGGCATTCACAGTGTTTTGATATAAAATACTGCCTCAAAAAGTTGCGTTTTAAGTGATCTCAAAACATATTTCTTGTCAAATCCCTGTACCATTAGTAAATAGTGAGAAAATATAACAAAATATTTATGGAAAATTGGAGTTATAGGATAGGAAAGTAAAGCGGAGGGCAGGTAGCAGAGCAGGGGGGCCTTAGAGCCATAGAAGTGCTGTGTCTCGGCCGGGACTCGAATTTGAACTTAACTTCTCCCACTTTTCTGGTATATTGAAGTGGCAAATAAAGGAGGTCACGAATCTGCGACTCTAATGATGTGTTGCCATGGTTACAGGTCTCCCCGATGACCGCTGCAAATTACACAACGAAACAAGCATAAGGCTTAGTGGTCACGTACATTGGGCTGGCCGGATTCAAGAACTGAATCGGCAGAGCCCCCACAAAGCGGCTTTACTACGGTAGATAAGTAATCCCCCCCTAGCTGTATTCCCAGGGTGAAACACATTAGGTGCCGTGTCCGTCAGACCGAGAGCACCACTACTGAGCTTTGAGTTCCCTCCTCGAAAAGAACAACAATCGAGACGCGGAGCAAGGACTAAAACATCGGCAGTTCAAAAGGAAGCGCCGTTAAAAGTAGAGTGAACAAGAAACGAAAACTGGAATTAACTGTGCATGGAGAAGAAACTCAAGACAGACGAGAAAGCAAGTAGGTTGCTTCATTCACCTCGCGCTGCCAGGCAACAATCACACATTTTCTCATCCATTATAGCTTTACAAGCATCCCTTATATAGTGTTTTTCCTTCACAGTGTAGCCATCGCACGGCTGCTTGCGCGCCGGCCGCCAACCTCGAACTCCCGCCGAAACAGTTTGAAGCCGAAATTATGAAGTCAATAATTATCATAATAATCTGAGAAGGATAGTGATATAAAATAAGTAATAATATATTTAATTTCAGTGCATGTATAAAAAGGAGAAGCATTGTGGAAATTGTTGACTGTAAAAGCGACAGAAAGACAAGACAGGCACAGTTTAGCTAATTAGGGACCAGCCCCAGGTATAAAGGGTAAATAGCTGAAGCCAGTTTCTCTTGGAATTATTGGGTGCAGTTGCACTGGCCGGGATGTGAAGGTCATTAGAGGCTTCATGACGCTAAGTTTGAGGGGAGAGAGGGGAAGTTAGTTTTTCCTATTTGTAGCGCGGTGGTGAAAGTCATTCTGTCCTGAGCGATTGGTGAGAGCGGGACGACATTCTCGTCGAGTTGTGAACATTGGCGGCCAACATGCAAGAGGGTCGAACGTTCAGCTGTAGTTAATAATCTTCGGTCTTGGTAAAGACACAGTAGCATCGTATGCATTTAAAAGTGATCGGCAAACCTTAAGTTTTATTTTAAATGGTGAAAATAAAAGTGTTCCAAGAAAGTGTTCATGTTACGCATACCCAGAGATTAAGATCTCATGCTCGAGCAGCCATGGCAAAGTATAAAAAAAAAACAACTAGGAGGATAAACGCAGCAATCGTGAGGCAAAGGTATTGCTTCATTGTTGGAGGACGTAGCGTGGCTGCGTCAAGTTATAACATCCCCGCAACCGCCTGACGTTCTCATAGTTACTATTACAGTGCCACATTTCTGGCATCTTCTCAGGAAATTTTTAATCACTCTCAAGAATTCAATATCCGAAATTGGGTGAATTTCTCGCCTATGTTTTCTTTTAGGGGTTTGTTGCAATACACCTTATTTTTCATGTCATCATCAGGGTAAATTTCTATAATTGGAGTTTGTGAAATGATAAAGTAATTGACCCCGCTTAATATTCTTCTCTGAGAAGCATGGTTCCATTTATATGGCTATGTTTCGTCGAAAAATAATAGATATTGGAGTACAGAGAAACCCGATTTTACACAAGAGATTCCCTTGTTTGGCGTGAAATTGGTGTGCAGTAAATGTATACAGAATAATAGGAGTTATGTTTTTTGTTTTTTTTAACAAACCATGAATGCAAAGAGATACAGGAATATCATACCTACACTCTTTTTAGAAACCTGACTGACCAAAGTCAATCTGGAATTTTTCAACAAGACTCTGCTGCCGCGCATACCGCTAATGAGTCGTTAATTGTAATTCAGAAAACCTTTGAAGATATGGTAATTAGTACAGGATTATGGCCCTCGTGATCCTCTGATTTAAATGTAGGCGATTTTTATCTATAGGAAAAGCTAAAATGTATGCAAAAAAAAATCTATACATTGAAAGAACTAAAAGAAAACATCAGGAGGGAATTTCACTCAATTTCGGAAATTGAATTCTTGAGTGTGATTGCAAACTTCTTGAGAAGATACCAGAAATGTGTGGATACAGAAAGACAACATCTCTTATGATAAGATAAGTGCTTACCGTAACTATGAGGCGGTTGCGAGAATATTATGAATCTCGGAGAGAGTCCGAGCTCTGATGGCCGGCGCGTGAGTCGCCGTGCACTGGCCACAATATGAAAGAAAAACACTGTATTACGCAAACTAAGGAAACATTTCCTCATACATGCGGATATTTCAACTTTGTCTAAGTTTGGTGGCAGAAAATATTACCTTGTTCAGGAGCGAAATGAAACGAAAGAAGGATGATATCCTCATTGTTGATACGCCGGAAGGCCGTACTGCTAGTATGCTGGAACTCTACCTCGTATGTTTTTATGCAGCTGAAACAGAGCGTCACAAGTAGTTAGTGAAATCTTTTTTAGTGTAGATATTACCTGAAATTCTTTCCTTTCATAGTTTGTGATTACAGACTTACTGTTTTCAGCGCCTTAATTGTGTTTAATTATCTAAAACAAATAATAGTGTAGGCGATGACTTCTAATTTAAGGAGAGATTAAACGTCCTATCCCGCCAATGTAAAACCTGATAAATTCATGATCCAGTTTCTCATAAATTATTTCAGATATCAAAATGAAACTTTTACAGGATATAAGTACATGCCTTATAAGTTCACTGATATAATAAGCTGGTCTGTTTCAGAGGATTGGATTATTTCTTAATTATGCCATGTTTTGATTAAAATTTATCAGCAATTTTCACTTCCTCTGCCACGTATAGTAACTGAAGGGAAGTATTACATTCCACCCAAAATTTCGTTACCGAAACTTCACCGGAAGTAGATGTTTTAAAACCCCTTGAATCCAAATAAAGCATTTTTGGAAACATGTCGCATGTGCGTGTATGTGTATGTGTATTTGTCTGAACAGCATAACTCGAAACAGAAAAGTTGGATAAATACCAAACTTGGTATTTATTTGAGGCAGTGTTTTAACACTTAAATAATTTCAGTATAATTATATAATATGTAAATTCAATAACAGCCTGCCTTGAAGAAATGTGTGTATGTAATAATTTGTAAAATGTATGTAACAGTCATTGTATATGTTTATATTATTGTATCCATGTGTAATAATGTTATGTGAATATATTACGTAATTTAATAATGTAGCAGCTGTGAAAATAATAAGTTAAAAGTTGCTAACAATGAGGTAACAATGAGGTAACCTTGAGTCAATAATGAGTAAGAAAGTTTAACAGTACTACTTGTGATTCTTGGAGTAACAATAATATAATTTTAGTGACAGTTTATAAAATAGCCAATCAACAAGCAGAAAAAGCTTTAGTTAAATGAAGGTATTCTATTGGAGTAGGATTAGCCAATCAGAAACTGAAAAGGTGAAAATTTTACAAATTTAGAGTTCAGTTGCCTGCAAACAGTGTTCCTAACCAGACGCAAAAAGTGTCCTCAAGAAATTTAATACGTATTCGTGTGAGACGAAAAATAGTTTTACGTGTTAAAAAGTACAAGTAATTAATTAAAGAATCTCACAGCTCTCTATATCAGTGAAGTGTTATTTAAATCGTATCAAGTATTAATAAAAGGAGTGAAGTAAAATTATAATCTGTGTAAGCCTACATTCTTGTCGCACCAATCCCTACTAAGGCATTCATGTCTCTAACAAATACTGACGCAGCCGAGGCAAACATAGAATTTAAAACTTAAAGAAACAGTCAAATTACAAAGTTAATATTTTTTTAAACTTGGGGCAAAGGCCACCTGAAAATACATTTGGGGCGAAGCCTACCGGAAACTGTTTACTATACGTGCGGTTGCTGCTGCTACTACTACAAGTTCGGCTCCCTAACAGTCGAAATACAAATAACAATAACGTTAAAATAACCTACAGCAAAAATACTTTCTTCAAGATTCAATACCTTCCAAAGATGCGACAAGAAGATTTTCAACAAAATCCCCCCACGCCAATGTATCCTTTACATGGAATATTTTTCGAAGTTTTTTATTTTCTAAAAAATCCCTCTGACGATTTTGATTAAATACCCTATATGAAATATATTTACATGAAAAATAAAATGTACATCTTGCATTTTTTGGGAATAGCCTATGAAGTCCTCTTCATTCAGAAGGAATTTTGTATAATCTTGTATAACTGGTAAACGTTAGATGATAGAAGAAAACACACAACTTATTTCAAATAAGGTTTTTGTGGCATAAGCCGTTTCTGAGATATCTGTTATTAAAGAAAGGTTCAACTGTTCATTACATGGTCAAAGTCCTTTCAACATCCAGTTGTTTCTCGCGATTCCATTGAAACAGTATGGAAACATTTGACTATCGCTGTTCCCTTTGTATCTATAACCAAATGTGTAATGTAGCTGTTTCTGTAAAGGTTTATTTGGATTAAAATGCAGTACATAGAAAAAATCTGATGTGTTACACTCGCATGACTTTCTCTACTCTTGAACAAAATATTTTTACAAACTTTTATTCTCCCTCTATTTCATATTAATCGAGATAAACATTTGCAGACTCTTATCTTATTGCTAATTTTCTTGTAGATGTAACGGGAATATATATTTACAAGGGCAATATAGAAATACAGTAGCCTTTAAGCACATACATATCTCTTAATAACTGGTTGCTAGGTGCAGCACCATTCCCTTTCCCACAGATTAATTAATACTCTTTGCATATCCAAGACAAAAAAATGAATAACGAATTCCCAATTGAGAAAAACTATTGAAAAATTTAAAGGAATAACAAGCAATATCTCGAAAACAGTTCACTCAACAAAAATAATGTATATAACATAAATTGTGTATTTTAACGCGATATACTGTTTTGTGTAGTAAAGTTTTGTCTATCAATTATGGTTTATCAGTTATGCAAAAATCGTTCACAATGAAGAATACATTTGGAGACATTCCCAGAAAATTCAGGATATGTTTCATTTCTCATGAAAGTATCTTAAACATGTGATATTTTAATCAAAATCGTTAGAGCCGTTTTTGAGAAATTAAAATTTTCGAAAAATGTTCCATGTAAAGGGTAATCTGGGGTGGGGGGATTTTCTTGAAAACCTTCGTGTCGCATCTCTAGAAGATACTAAACCTAAATACCAAGTTTGGTGTTTATCCGACTGTTCGTTTCTGAGTTATGCTGTTCACAGACACACACACACATGTTTCCAAAAATGCTTTTTTTTGGATTCAGGGGGTCTCAAAACATATATTTCCGGTGAAGTCTCGGTATCGAATTTTTGGGTGGAATACAATACTTCCCCTACTTACCTACTCTACGTAGTAGAGAAAGTAATAGGATTTAGTAAGAATAACCTATATGCTCACTAATAAATGATAGAGAGTAGAAAATGATATGAATGTTTCACATAAGATATTTTTAAGAAATGACTAATCAGGTTATTAACACCAAAGTACAACAGCGTTTAGAGTTTTTATTATACTAAAATTTAATTTAGCTAACTTAATAATTTGGGAAAACAGATCATTTATACCAGAAAATGTCATTCGCATAGAAATCTGTTAGAATAAAATGGAGAAAACAAACTCACATGATTATATTTGCAAAGAAAGAAAGCACAAGGATTGGGTGCACAGAAGCTGTCATACTTAACAGCAGTACCAAATGGCACAGTAATACTTCCTGACCTTTTTATTTGATTATTGTATGCCTATGTCATACTACTTTTGACCAAACCAATCATGGCTACTTAACCCGCATTTTTATCACATCCCTAACATCTGTTAATTTGCTTAGGTTACCTTCACCAAAACAGCAAGCGACCAAACACAACAAAGAGAAAAAAACCGTATATGGAAGCAATTCGATCAATTAAATTTGTAAGTTAATTGATCGAAATAGTACAAAGTGAGCCAAAAGACTCCGAACCGGCTGCGCGGTGTTTTTTCCTGTCCGCGTCCTCGGCGCCGGTTGCCGTCTACCGCTATCATAGAAAGGCGCGGATGAAACCATACAACATTTTTAAAACTACTTTTAAAGGCTTTACTTACCAACTTTATGAAAGGAAATGCTGAAACTGACCAGCGTCGTTGTTCATACATTTTTTGGCACCCCTTTAGGAAACTATCCATCAAGACCGATGTCGTCTAATATTTCTGCGGTAAGAACCGAACGCCGTCTTTTAGATTTCTTAGCCTAACACTTCCTGTGGCCTGAAATTTACTGTAAAGTTCATAGACTGTGTACAACCTGGAACTTTTATACCTGGAAATCTTTCTGCAAATCGTAGCGAGCTGACCGAGTTAACACACACGAATCATAAATAAATACACTCTGTGCAGTAGAAAACATATACTGAGCCATAATATACTTTGTGACTAAGTACAGGACAAAATAATAAATAACTCGCAATAACTGAACTACTTCACACAACCGTCAACTCAAAACTGCACTTTACACTGCAAAGCAAAACCACAACAGCGTGACTTTATTTATAGCAGCAGTGCGTTATCATGTTTTTATCATATTTCCACACGCCCAGTGGTAAAACACCGCGCAGCCGTAATATTGTTCATAAAATACCCCTCCGGGGTAACTTAAAACAAAGTGTACAAGACAAACCCACACTCCCTGGAAGAATTAGAACAAAATATCCGCCAGGAAATTTCTCAACGTGAAGTCCGGCAAGTGATGGATAGTTTCCTAAAGAGGTGCCAAAAATGTATGGACAACGACAGTGGCCAGTTTCAGCATCTCCTTTCGTAAAGTTGGTAAGTAAAGTCTTTAACAGCAGTTTCAAAAATGTTGTATGGTTTCATCCGCGCCTTTCTATGATAGCGGCAGTGAAGCAGTATTTTTAACACTTAAATGATCTCAGTCTATTTATATAATATATATATATATATATATAATTCAATAACATCCCGCCTTAAAGCAATATGTGTATGTAATAATGTATGCAACAGTCATTGTATACGTTTATATTATTGTATACATGTTCAATAATGTTATGTGAATGTATTATGTAATTTAATAATGTAGGAGTTGTGAGAATAATAAGTTAATAGTTACTAACAATGATGTAACCTTGAGACAATAATGAGTAAGAAAGTTTAATAATGCTTCTAGTCATTATTGGAGCAACAATAATGTAAATTTTGAGACAGTTTATAAATAGCCAACCAACAACCAGAAAAAGCTTTAGTTAAATGAAGGTATTCTATTGGACTTGGATTAGCCAATCAGAAACTGAAATAGGGCAAATTGTACAAATTCAGTATTCAGTTGGTTGTAAACAGTGTTCCTAACCGGACGCGAGATGTGTCTTCGAGAAGTTTAATATGTATTCGGTGTGAGACGAAGCTAGTTTACGTGTTTAAAAAGTTCAAGTAATAAATAAAAGAATCTTACAGCTCTCTATATCAGTGAAGTGTTGTTTAAATCGTGTCAAGAATTAATAAAAGGAGTGAATTAAAAATTATAATCTGTGTAAGCCTACATTCTTCAACCGCAACACGACTTGCAAAGAAATCCATGTGTCTAACAATAATACTGACGCAGCCAAGGCAAACATAAATATATAATATTTAAAGAAACAGTCAAATTACAAAGTTAATATTTTTAAATTTGGGGCAAAGGCTACCGGGTACCATACGTGCGGTTGCAACTACTTCCAGTTCGGCTCCCCAACAGTTGAACTACAATACAACTCCTACTTCAAATTGGCTTTGCATACGTGGGGCTGAAACTACCTACTTCAGCAGACGGCAACGAGCGCCGAGGACGTGTACAGGAAAAACACCGCGCAAGCTGTTCGGAGTATTTTGGCTCATACTGCAGTAAATAATAGTAAGTAAGGACAGTATTGCATTCCATCCAAAAATTCGATACCAAGGATTCACCGGAAATACAAATAAAGCATTTTTGGAAACACATCCGTGTGTGCCTGTGTCTAAGAACAGCATAACTCAAAAACGAAAAGTCGGATAAATACGAAAGTTGGTATTTGAGTTGCTACAGGTTTACATGCCCGCAAGGAGCGTATATGCGGCATTTGTAATGTAGCAGCTCTGGTGCCTTGCTACCCAACTATACTCCGTTACAACACCGAGGCCGTGTATGATCTTTACGTACTTAAAGCACGCATCAATCGTCACTTTACTATCATAACCCCCACCCATGGGATCAGGAACCATGAATGTTGCACCATCCAAAAATACACATACATTTTCCTCTACTTATTTATTAAAGGCAATCGTATAATTATAAATAGAATGAATTAAATAATCTAATGTATATATTTTGCATAATTTGAATTGCTTCAACAGACCCTCACTCTATCATTATTCCTTCTATCTTCAATTGGGAAACATTTTCAAGTAATTCACACTATCAGAAGTTACTCTGTATAGTTTATTTCTAGAATTGCTTATCCCACTTTATCACCATTTACATATATTAATTCATAGGTTTCTGTTGACATTTAATTATTAAAATATGCCTTCATTCAATAAACAAATTAATTATGCATTCAACACTTACACCATGAAATGTTAACTTCACACAGAAATACATTAAAATGTATGATACTTTCCAAATAGAACTATAAAGACTGAGATTATAACATGTACATAAATGAATATTAATGAACACATTAAATTGTTGCACCCTTTGAATGCATTCCACCATTATATAACTGTTATTACTAGGGCCCGGATTTTTAGGTTTTAACCTTTATTTTTCCTCGCTATTTAATACACACATTTCAAGATATATACTCGTTTCACATCTCCTGGAGCATAATATGCGAATTACATTATATCTAAAAAAACCTAAATGAGGGGTTGACACCTAAAACAACCTAAATAGCTGTTTTTCCTTTTTCGAAATAAAGATTGTTGTTTTCGGATTGAAACTCATTGTAAAATTATTTCCACCACTTATAGTCAGCAGATAGTTCAAGTTACTACAGTTAAACGCAGCACATGTGACGTGGTGACACCTGGATACAGCTGACAGAAGATCAGGACTTGGCTGTCTGCTGCCATTTACTATGCTGAGTACTTAAAAGACGTTAAAAATGTCGTGAATGAATTTTATTTTCTTTCTTTTGAACTGTGTTTTTACTGTTTTCCATTATCGCTTATTACCGCAATTACACACACACACACACACACACACACCCATGCCCATGGCGGGACTCGAAACAGCAACCCTCAGCTTGGCGGAGCGCCGAAGCTACACACTCCAGCGACCACGGCTACGAAGACCGGCAAATATCAACATACTATCGCGTGGTTTTTTTCCTTCTTCTTAAGCTCCCTTGATTACCCAGTTTATGATTACTGTTTACTTTACCGCTTATTACTGCAGTTACACACACAATACACCCATGCCCATAGCGGGATTCGAACCCGCAACCCTCAGCTTGGCGGAGCGCCGAAGCTACACACTACAGCGACCACAGCTACGAGGGCCGGCATGAATTGTATGAAACAGAAGCTTCCTGCATTGCCAAGGCTAAGAAATCACTCGTGTCCCACTCTTGCCGCTTCCCTTGCATACATTAAGACACATTTTTGTTTTATACCAGAAGCTACTCTCCGGTTGGAAAGTACAACTTTGCCACTGAAAGATGCTCTAGATATCATTGGCAATGTTTCCAGTAAAGAAATACCTGGACCAGTGGGAGTTGCATGTTCTTCGAAGTTGCAGAAGATTCAACGAAATCCTGTTTTTGAAGATATGAAAATCATCAATTTAGTATTGCAGGGGGGGGGGGGGAAAGTATACAGGAGAACTACTCCTAGAACGTGCTGCACTGGCATCTATGTTCTACGCTACCAATGACGTCACGTTCCGTTGAAAGAAGCGTTTCTTCATACAAGAACGTGTTACAGATAACAGGAAATCGTTTACGCCAGAAATTTTGAGAATGTATGTATCTACGGCAATGCCAAAAGCAAATCTTCCAACTAAGTACCAGAAAAGCAAAATTAATTTATACCTCTATTGATGCACGAAGTAAAACATTAAAAAATCTTTTAATCAAGAAAAACCTAAAAAAAGACTATTTTAAGCATATAAGAAACCTAAAATGAAGGCTTAATCCACCTAAAAATCCGGACACTAGTTATTACAATAAGGAAATTTAGAGTGAATATTACCCTGTTTGCTGGCTTCCTTTGTGGTAACTATGCTGTGAAGAGGAACCATGTATGTCATTTAAGAAGGCTATTGTCACGTTATTTGCATCACGCTTTGGGCGTCAATTTTAAGTAGTTTGTATTGAAGGAGATGTATTATATTTCAACTGTTGGGGAGCCGAACACTTGAAGTTGTTGCAACCGCACGTATAATACCCGGTAGCCTTTGCCCCAAATTTTAAAAATATTAACTTTGTAATTTGACTGTTTCTTTAAGTATTAAATATTTATGTTTGCCTCGGCTGCGTCAGCATTATTGTTAGAGACACGTTTCTCTTAGTAGGGTTGTGGTGCGACTAAGAATGTAGGCTTACACAGATTATAATTTTACTTCACTTCTTTTATTCATGCTTGACACGATTTAAATAACACTTCACTGATAGAGAACTGTGAGATTCTTTTTTATTAATTAATTACACTTTTTTTAACCCGTAAACTTATTTTTCGTCTCACGCGAACACGTATTAAATCTCTCGAGGACGTGTCTCGCGTCCGGTTAGGAACACTGTTTGCAGGCAACTGAATTGATTTCAACCGCCTGAACTTGTAAATTTCTGTATTTCAAGTTCTCCGATTCCTAATCCAATAGAATACCTTCATTTAACTAAAGCTTTTTCTGGTTGTTCATTGGCTATTTTTATAAACTGTCACTAAAATTACATTATTGCTTCTAAGAATCACAAGTAGCATTTAAACTTACTAATTCATTATTGCCTCAAGTTTACCTCATTGTTAGCAACTTTTAACCTATTATTGTCACAGCTCATACATTATTAAATTACGTAATATATTCATATAATATTATTGAACATGTATACAATAGTATAAAATAATATAAACATATATAATGACTGTAATATACACTTTTTATATATTGTTACATACACATATTGCTTTAAGGCGGGCTGTTATTGAATTTATATGTATTATATAATTAGACTGAAATCATTTAAGTGTTAAAAATACTGCCTCACATTTCATCCGCCCGTGTATCTGCCAAGTTGGTGTGTCTTACCCTCGTGGGAAAAGAACTATTATGGATGTTCTCGCTTGCCGATTTCCCCCAACCCGACGAACAGCTTCCTCTGGATAAATGATAGATAGTATCTCCATACCACTGATCTCATCCTGAAGGTAAATGTGAAAGGTAATTCTCGGGCATAAGTTGGTTGAAATACGAAGTAGATTTTTCCCTGCTTCGAAATATCGATCGACTGACCGACTTTGTTTGCTATCACTTTATGCCGCAGTTGACCCCATTTGACCACACAAATTAAAATGTCGTAGTTCTGCTTTGCTAGACAGCATTAATTACTTAACACAGCTTTATAACTAAAAGCTTCTATATCGTCGATTATAATTCTGTATCAAGCCAGCATTGTAACACCGTCGACCTTTACTAAATCTACTTGTGACAAATCAATATTATAGCTGGTTCTATCTGCTGAAATCCTTTAACAGCAAATTGTGCCTCGCAGGAGCATAATCGTGCATACATTAGCTGACTATGACTCGAGTCAAACTGTACACTTCACTCAACCCTGCCTGCCTGCTATCTCCACTGCAACTATCTATCTCTGATGTTCACCTTCTTTCTTTCGTACAGCGATGTACTACGCTAGTCACTTATATACGGCTTTCTTTATTCGTCTGTCACCGGTTATGTGAATTAATATGTAACAGAGTTTAGTATATTCCAAAGATGAAACACGAAGATTTTCAAGAAAATCCCCCAACTACCCTTTATATGGAACATTTTTCGAAAATTTTCGTTTTCTCAAAATTGGCACTAACGATTTTGATTAAAATAGTAGATGTTTAAGATATTTTCACGGAAAATTAAATGAATTTTCTGGGAATATCCCAAAAAACCTCTTCATTCTGAATGACTTTTGCACAACGGTAAATAGCAAGAGATAGAGAACATTTTACTGCACAAAAAATGTAGATCTCGTTAAAACATATGATTTATGTCATATACATTTTTGTTTTGTCGAGTGAACCATTTCCGAGATATTCCTTGTTAATTGTTTGAATTTTCCAATACTTATACTTTGTCTCAAATTGAATTTGTTATTCGTTTTTTTATGTCCTGGACATACAAAGAGAATGAAATGCTCCACATTGTAACCAGCTCTTAAAACATTTGACTATCGCTTAAAGCCTACCATATTCCCCTTGTATCTACAAGAAAATTAGCAATAAGATTGACATCTCGATTAACATGAAGCATATGGAGTATAAGCGTTTGTAAAAATAGTTTCTGCAAGAGTAGAGAAAGTCATGAGAGTGCAACACACCATATTTTTAGAAAAAAATCCGTGTATGTCAGGGGAACCCCCTCCCCCCCCCCACTTACGGTGAGGAGGAGGAGAGCCAGCTGGCTGCACCAACTGTCATCCAGAGAGTTTAAATTTGTATACGGTAAGGACCCTCCTCTGCCTATCGTGCCTCCTGGTCCGGCCGCCCTCTAACACCTCTCACCTCATCCGTCTCTCCCGGGATACACCTTCAGGGGCCTAGCACAAAAGATCCGCGTAGGTCGGGGTGCTAAGTGCCTCTTCGCGCCTAGTCCTATCCTAACCTTCTGTATTTGGAAGAATAAATTGATAGTTAATAAATAGTTAATGCAACAAAATTTAAGATATCTTACCTAGAGATGACAGCTTCATCCTTCCAAAGCAAAAGGACCTCACTGTAGGTCACATTGAAAATTGCCAGACCCGTTGCCTAGAACAAAAATATTGGACCACATTGTAATACTCAGCGGTCGCTACATTTAAATTTTTAAGTTTTGCATTACGTCTAACTTTATGCTAGATACGGAATGAAGAGAGTCGAGACTTCACGTTGTTGCCTCACAATTGTCCACAAATTGTTGCCTAACTATAGTTCTTGATACACCCTGAATGCGTTTCCTGTAGGTAAATGAATGCAACATTCCAAAGACGATAATGTCTAAATGAAAACATAGAAAACAATGGGGAAGGAGTAGAGGTATTCTTGTCACATACAGCGTTAATTGAGTGTGAATGAAACTGGTTTAGATGACGTTTCTGCAACAGCCTGGCTTGGTGACACACTCTCAGCCATTACATTTACTTACTCCGGTGAGCAAACTCTGTAATAAAGAAAAATTTATAGTATTTGTATTATATGATTATTGGCCTTGGCTACCAATAGGGGATATATAACTTGTGGCATTATCAAGATAAAAATCTCATGTGTTACACTCACATGACTTTCTCTACTCTTGTACAAACTATTTTTACAAACGCTTATTCTCCATATTCCTCATGTTAATCGAGATGTTAATCTTATTGCTAATTTTCTTGTAGATGCAAAGGAAATTGGTAGGCTTTAAGCGATAGTCAAATATTTTAAGAGCCGGTTGCTATGTGGAGTATTCCATTCTATTTGCATTACCAGGACAAAAAGAAATGAATAACGAATTCCCATTTGAGAAAAGTATAAGTATTGGAAAATTTAAGGGAATAACAAGCAATATCACGAAAATGGTTCACTCAACAACAAAAATGTATATGACATAAATTGTGTATTTTAACGCAATCTACATTTTTTGTGTAGTAAAATTTTGTCTATCTCTTATGATTTACCAGTTATGCAATTGTCGTTCACAATGAAGAATACTTTTGGGGACATTCCCAGAAAATTCGAGATATAAATTTTATTTCTCATGACAGTATCTTAAACATGTGATATTTTAATCAAAATCGTTAGAGCCATTTTTGAGAAAATTAAAATTTTCGAAAAATCTTCCATGTAAAGGTTAATCTGGGGTGGGGGGATTTTATTGAAAACCTTCGTTTCGCATCTTTGGAAGATGCTGAACCTAAATACCAGGTTTGGTGTATATCCGACTGTTCGTTGCTGAGTTATGCTGTTCACAGACACACACACACGGACATGTTTTCAAAAATGCTTTTTTTTTTGCATTCAAGGGGTCTCAAAACATATATTTCCGGTGAAATCTCGGTATCGAATTTTTGGCTGGAATACAATACTTCCCCTACTTACTATACTCTGTAGAGAAAGTAAAAATTGCTGCCAATTGGAGAATGTCTAACAGGAACTATTTTAGAATTGGCATACAATACAAAATTGATTACGTGCGTTTATACACAAAAAACTACAGGATGTTTCAGTGGGATATCCCACTTTTTAATTAGATCTAGTCTTTGACTAAATAACACAAAATAAACGTACCCAAGTGTAATTGAGAGGTTATCTCTGGGAGAAATAACGACAGTTACAAGATGTTCCGGAAGTGTTCCCCCACCTCCTGAACACACATTCTTGTACGTCGATATTCTTTATTTGGGCTGTGATGTTTGTCCGGAGATCCTGGGTGGTTCGTAGTCTGTTTCTGTAGAATTTTCTTGAGATAGATTCAGAAAAAAAAAAAAAAAAAAAAAATCTGCTGACGTCAAATCTGGTGATCTTGGAGGCCACAAACCTTTAGAGATAACACAGTTCTCGAAGAAGCTGCTGATGCGTGCCATCGATTCATCAGGTGTGGCATGTGACGCCATCCTGTTGAAAATATCCCTGCGTAAGTTCGATGTCGTTTAGCTGCTCCACGAATTCCATGAAACTGTTCTTATATACATCCGTATTTACAGTTTCGTCAAAGAAAATTGGTCCAATGACCCTGGACCGAATATTGCACACCATACTATTACTTTTTCTGGATGAATTGATGTCTCATGGTACGCATGAGGATTTTCTGATGCCCATATGCTTGTGTTTTGAGAATTTGCGTGGCCTGTGAGATGAAACCAAGCTTCATCGGTAAACCACGTCATTTTTCAATGTCTTGGTTTATTTCCACAAAGTTGATGAACCAACTGTAGTTTTTTCAGCTCGTGTACTGCTGCCACTTGGTATGGCCAGAGTTTTGCATGCTTTGCTGTTTTTGGCACTGGGTACCGAGTAGCTGGTCTCTTGTAACAGACAGCGTAAAGATTTTTGTGGGGAGCGAACCTATCGCTCACGAACATCTCCAGAACGCTGTGGCACTAATGACGGCCAATGATGTTTGACTTTTCCACTGATTAATGAACCAGTTCGTTCCAGCTTCTCTACTAACCTTAGAATTGTCTTTCGATCAAGATAACCATGAACACAGTACTCGCGTCGGTGAGCTCTTTGTGTGGTGGTAACAGAACGAATGTGTACTCCATTTTAAAGGTCATGTGACAACAACAGGAAACACCTACATGTATCGAAATCGACGCAATCTGCATTTGCTGGCATCCACTGAAACTCCTGACTTCGTTTATCATTGCAATGTATGTACAATTTAAACGTCATGCGAGGAAGCAAAGTTATACGCTAATTAAAAATTGGGACAACCCACTCAAACACCCCGTACTAAGGACGTAATTCAGTGAACAAGCTATCGCCTTTACCGTTTTTTTATAAAGTGAGTTTCAGTATCGACTATCGATACTCAAGAATGAGTATTAGTATCGAGTATCGAGAAATAATGCCATCATCCCATCATTAGTTTCTGTGCTAGCAGAAATGCCCGGCGTAGACCGATGTTTGGTGTTCTACCCCGGCTCAGACTTGGGTGGGTGTTTGTAAAACTAGAAAATACAGGGCAACCAACAGAAGAATAATACATCTGATGTACGATATTAACATCACTGCCAGTACCCACTATCGTTTATTTGTGTATGGCTTTTACAAACTAATCTTACTAAAATTTCTTTTTCGATCTACATCATCTTAATCGAGTTAAACGTTTGCAGAAATAGTTGCATTAAATATTTCGTTGTAGGCACAAGAGGGAGACAGGAGGTTGAAGCTATAGTAATTTTTACTCTCTTTACTACGTATAGTAAGTAGAAGTATTCTATTACATCCAAAAATTTGATACCGAGATTTCACCGGAAATACACATTTTGAGACACTCTGAATCCAAAAAAGCATTTTTGGAAACATGTCCGTGTGTGTGTGTGTGTGTGTGTGTGTCTGTCTGTCTGTCTGTCTGTCTATGAACAGCATAACTCAGAAACGAACAGTCGGATAAACACCAAACTTGGTATTTAGGTTCAGTATCTTCCAGAGATGCGACACGAAGGTTATCAAGAAAATCCCCCACCCCAGATTACCCTTTACATGGAACATTTTTCGAAAATTTTAATTTTCTCAAAAATGGCTTTAACAATTTTGATTAAAATAGCATAAGTAGAAATAGAATAGCGACTTGAGCGAAAAGGAAGATGCCGACAAGCGATAAAGTTCTTTGTTCTACGCCGACAAGCCCCGCCCCCTCCCTTTGAGGGCTTACATACCGCCAGGTCTCGTGTCGTTAGGTCCCGCCCCCTCTCGCTTTGTGTGCTCACCTAATGCCGACAGTGTCTGTGCTAACAGGTCCTACCCCCTCCCCCATGCGTTCTACTGTGGCGTCCTGACTTGAGGGAATTGTTTTCTCCATTCCTGCCGCCCCTCGGTAAATTAATTAGGTAATGTTCGTCAAACATTTTTTTTATGACTACTAAGGCCTGCACATTGCATCCTCGAGCAATTAAGTTTTTTGAATAATGAATTGTTGACTGGAGCGTGAGTATAAGTAGTCTGCTCACGGGAACAGTCTGTCATGTAATGAAACACTGCAGCCTTCTTCTATCTGGGGAAAGCGCTTGTCCATTAGCTGAACATGTTAGACGCTTTCACCACATTAATAGGCTTTTAAGTTTACATTCCGGATCTGTTTACATACATTAGCGAACGACCTACTTCTGCCTGGCGGTAACGGTGACCTCTATTAGCTGAGACGCTTTCACCCCATTAGCGAACAATGTCAGTAATTGTTTTCCTAAGTGCTCTGCCCAACACTCAACACTTCAGATTTTAGCGATGGAAATGATATAAAAAGCAGCAGCTTCTCCAACGAGTTCCAAGTTGACCAGGATGGCCGGGTTCGAATTACAAATTCAGCTTCTAATAACTCAGAGACTAATTACGATAAAGACGTCAAATAAAATTTATTACATTAATGTCATTAGATAGTTTCTTGTGAATGTATATTTGGGTACATGGTGTCCAGGGTTCGAATACCGATAAAATGTAATTTAATTATAAATTTAATAACTCCTAAACTAATTAAGATAAAGACGTCAAATAAACTTTATTGCCTTTATGTTATTAGGTAGTATCTTGTGGAGATGTAATTAGATACCTGACGTTCTGGGTTCGAGCCTGATGTTTAAATCGTCATTATCTCAGAAACTAAGAGAGGTAGAGGAATTGACCAAAGCATGATTGATAGCTCCTATGATGGGTAAATAATACTGTATATAATTTTTAATCAGTTGTCCTTATTTCGAATCCCGATCTTTCAATCACTTACTTATTTTTTCTCTATACTCTAGAATATGTCACTTAGATTGATGCTGTAACTGTGCAATGGTTCCGCTGTTTGACTGAGTTAGGGAACCCCGGCCAAACGAAAAGGGAAGCCCTAACGAGTGCCGTAGGGGAAAACAAAAGGAAACCAGAACTCTCAAAAATATACTACTATTGATAAGTTTGTTTTTGGGTACTTTAATGATAATAATAAACAAACATTAATAACCAGAACCGTAAAGCAACCATAAAAGAATAACTGTAAAACAAAAATGGCTTAAAGAGTAAAGCAACCAAAACCAATTGAGCAGAGCAGTAAAGGCAAGTTTTAAATACAGCAAAATTAAGTAAATCCAAAAATTCAACAAACCAAATCAATTTAGAAAGTTTATAAAACAAGGCCACTATAAACATCAGACCAAAAAAATTTAATTATGTTTAGCTAGTCAAAGACTAGCTAAGAATGTTGAACAAGACCGAAACAGACTTTAATGAAATTCAGGAAACCGAGAGCTTCAAAGTCCAGCTAAGCTAGATGTAGATAGCTTTACAACCCAACCGTTTTCAGTTACAAAGTTCAGCATAAATGGGTTCAGCATAACTGGGTTTTAACTGCAATTACTGCTCTCATAATTTACACAACAGAATATCTGTAATTTTGAATTAACTATGCATTTTCAAAGTGCCCAAAATATGTAAAGCTCTACTCACAAATTTCTACTTATATTGCTTCTTGCCCTCCTTTTATCAAACTATGCAATTTCAGACGACAAATGCCAAAAGCTTTTCTCACAAATTTCACACTACTGATGCTTTTTACCTTCATGAATCAAAATATGCATTTTCAAATTGCACAATTGTGTAAAGCTCTTATCACAAATTTTAAACTAACTATACACTGAAAATCACGTACTGAAAATATAACTCAACTGGAAAAGAAACAAAACACACTAAACCTATGAACAACTCCAAGAGCCAGTCACTTTACGAACTCTTATTTTCAAACACACATAACGTTTTCCGCCCCAAAATTCACTCACCATTACCAGGACATAAAACTGATAATAAAGCCTACCTTTACATAAGGTCGATCCACCGAAAATCACAAAGACGTTCCTTAAAAATTCATTACAAAAACTTCCACAATCCGCATGAGTAGTTGCCGGGCAGAGAGCTATCCCTGCAATGCGGACAGAAATCCACCACTCAGCGCGTACGGCCAAAGCACATGCCACGTCAGCAACCCACAGAGGAAAAAAAAAGAGAGCACCAAAGAGAGCGTTAAGCAAAGGGGACAAGCAACGTAAAGTGACTGGCTGGATGTATAATACAGATACAAAACATAAAAAGAACACATAACAGCACAATAGCCCCCCCCCAATCTGCGAGCTTGCGAGAAGAAAAAATAACCATTTATAGGAACTCGAGGAAAGGGAACAATAAGTAGCCAAAAGGGGAAACAACTAGGAAAACAGAAGGAACATGCTACACTGTAAGTAGACGAAGAAGGTAACTCCACACATACAGTCCGCAAACTTCAGTAGCTGACACTGAACACACAAGGAGAAGACCATAATTGACGCAAGCAAACCCCAACAGTATATATCCCACGACGTAGCAACCGGGCAGCCATCCAAGGTGATGATAAAAGCTTAAGTATATAACTCCCAGGAACAGTCATAGGTGAAAAGTTGCATCAAGATTATGGCAGCAACATTCAGCGGACACGCCGCTAACCAGGAGAATAGATTTTTCTTTACTAATAACGCCGACACTGCAGACGGTTAACGCTAAGGCAGAAACTGAAGCGGGCCAAAACATGTATAAAGTTGTCAGGATCCGGAAGAGGAGGCACAGGCTTCAGTATTTTAAACCACCAAATAGCGTCCGACGGTGAAATTCCCACGTAGGACCACCCGGCTGCACACACCACGAGAGCAGAAGAAACTTGCACAGCAGTCAGCACATCGCAACTCAGAAGGTCCAGAACGTGTCCCCACAGAGTAGCACGAGGAAGGAAAAGGGGATGGTAGCCGAGAAGGATAAGAATCTGAAACATAATAAAACAAAGCAGCAGAGGGGGCTCACAAAGCAAAATATAAACTTACATATACAAACTAAATCATTGTCAATCAATTATTATTTTATAGACATATAAATATTGAATTTCACAATAAACCATGTGCATTTTTAAATTAGACAAGAATAGCATTACAATTATAGAACAAGAATTAAACATGGTATGCAATGAAACAGCTATGAGACATAATGCACTATATAACAACTATGTACAACAAAATAATAATTCACTTGCCCCGACCCCACACAAACTATAACTGGGGAGAGGCAGGTGAACAGGGCATACCGGCAAGGCATCACCGGTGTGGAAGCATGAAAATTTTCCCAATAAGAACAATTTAATTAAGCTGACACCCACTGAAATTAAGTGACCTTATATATATATATTAATTATAATTTAAAATATTACCCCCAAAAATTAAATAAAAAACAAAGGATATTAAATTCGAGCCAAATTTATAGAAACACAAAAGGTCACTCAAAATAACAGGATCAACAGCAAAGGTAGGCTCTGCGAAACAGCTAAATACCCCAGCAAGGGCGAATGGAAATCAGGCAAAACTTTCAGAATTAGATAACCATACATGTTACCATATTTATCTTGCACACTGACTTGAAAAGGAAATCATAAATTCCTCCAAAATATTCAGGAACTCGCAAGTGACTGACTCTTGAATAGCCCTAGCACACGGACATAACCATACATTTTACGGGCAAACAGTAAAAGTTGGCAAGTATGCAATAGTGATATTCTCATGTGTCAAAGCTCTGAAGACAAATCACTGGAGTTCTATATGCTAACATCCGAAAAGATACCATTACTGTAGGAGGAAAGGAAAGTATAATTGGGAGCTTTCATGAATATGGAAGGGATAAGAAAGGATGATTGGGAGAGGAATGGGACAGGATTTATCCCGGTTAAGGGAATGGGACAAATCAAGAGCTCGCATGGGGCAGGATCGCTAATTCCTGAAAGTGAGTCACCCATCATCAGGACAATGCCAAGTGACTCACTTGCTACCCCGAGTTATACAATTTAAGCTGAGACAGGTGAGCGCGGCGCCTGCAGGAAAAAGACAATTCTTGCAAAAGAACAGACACCCCCTTATAAATTCTGAGAATCTTAAACGGGCCAAGATAGCGAGGAGCTAACTTCGCGGCAAACGCATCTGCTTTTGAGGACTGAGGATAGTTACGGCACATAACAACATCTCCCACTTTGAATGGGGAGGGACGACGGGACGCATCGTATCGCTGCTTTCTCATAGAGTGGCCTCTACGCAGATTATTCAAGGCAGCCTTCCAATTAGTACGAATGGTATGCGGAGAATTGTCAGCCGGTAATAAATCATTTAACGCCCACAAATTAGCCAAAGGAGACGAAGGTTGGTAGGCAAATAACAATGAAAATGGCGTCGTCTTATGAACCTCATGTCTCGCAGAATTGAAAGCAAACTGAAGTTGCTTCAAGTATTTATCCCAGCAATTGTGCTGCTGGTGATGATAAGCAATTAAAGCGGACTTAAGGTTACGGTTGACCCGTTCCGCTAATGAGGGGTTAGGGTAATAAGGGGTAGTAGTAAAATGCTTAATACCCCAATCAAAACAAAAGGAACGAAAGAGACGCGACTTAAATTGCGAACCGTTGTCAGAGACCAGATATTGAGGAGCACCAAAAGATCCAAATATTGTTCCAAGTTCCCGAATAGCGAGGCGAGCAGTAGCCGCACTCAGAGGTGAAATCCATACGAACTTTGAGAAAGCATCAGTGAGCACCAATGCAAAAATATTTCCCTGAATAGAACGAGGGAGCGGTCCGATAAAATCTACAAATAGTTTTTCCATGGGCGCGGAGGGAACCTCCGAAGCCAAATATCCCCAATTTGTAGCCTGCGCGGGTTTGGACAATGCGCAAATGCGGCAAGACTTAACATGCTTTCTTACATCGAAATCCATGCCCCGCCACATAAACTGTTCACGAATTCGATTTCTGGTTTTGGCAATTCCTAAATGACCCCCGAAAGGAGAATCGTGAAAATAACTGAGAATCATGGGAATAGCTGCCTTCGGAACTATGACTTTATAACGCCGATCAAAACTAGCTCTTCCCATCAAAACACCCTCATGAATCTTATAATCCTGCAGTGAAACTCCCGATTTAATTTGCTCAATAATTGAAGCCAACCCAGAATCGGTAAGTTGAAGTTCAGGTATACTGACAAACATTTCAGGAAATGCCGAAAATGAGAAACTCTCAATCTGAGTATCCGCAGGAGCATCCAAAGTCTCGAAATAAACACACTCCTCAGTAGGTTCGGAAAATACCCGGGTAAGAGCATCCGCAATACAATTTTCTGAACCTCTGATAAAGGAAGGTGTAAACTTAAAGGCACCTATCCGGACACCCCAACGCGCAAGACGACCTGTCTTCCTTGGGACAGCTAACGCCCACGTTAAAGCCTGGTTATCGCACTCTAAAAAGAAATGCACATGTTCTAAGTACACCCTATACTTCTCCAATCCAAAAAGCACCGCTAAGGTTTCTAATTCATATGTAGAAAATTTACGTTCTTCAGGAGATAAAGTACGCGAACTATAATAAATGGGACGACGACCCTCAGGAAATTCCTGCAACAAAACAGCCGCTAGCGCGCTAGCACTAGCATCCGTCTGTAAAATAAAGGGCATAGCAAAATCTGGAAAAGCCAAGACAGGAGGGTTTGAAATAGCCTCTTTTAGATCAACAAATGCCGCTTCCTGCTCCTCGGCCCACGCAAAAGTAACCCCTTTCCTACGTAAGCAATTAAGAGGTTCCGCCCGAGTAGAAAAATTTGAAATAAATTTAGAGAAGAAGTTAACCATTCCCAAAAATCGAGCCACCTCACGCTTATTCTTGGGTGCCGGAAAATTTCTAATAGCCTTAGTGCGATCTGGGTCTATGGTAATACCAGAAGGGGAAACCATATGGCCCAAAAATGATATTTGAGAGGTAGCAAAATGAACTTTAGACTGCTTAACTGATAACCCGGCGCTCTGTAGGCGACGAAAGACCTCACGTAAATGAACAAGATGTGAGTCAAAATCCTCGGAATATACTACAAGATCATCTAAGTAATGGTACAAATATTGAAATTTTATGTCCGAAAACAAATTATCCAGGAAACGAGTGAGGACTTGCGCGCCCGTAGCCAAACCAAATGGGACCCTATTGAATTCATAAAGGCGCCAGGGGGTAGCGAAAGCTGTTAGATGCTTGGAATGTTCAGCCAAAGGAATCTGATGATAAGCATTGTTCAAATCCAGGGTCGTAAAAACGCGAGCCTTCGAAAAATGATGAGCAGCTGTATGCAAATCGGGCAAAGGGGTACTTTCAATAAGTATTCTTTTGTTCAAGAGACGATAATCTATGACCGGTCTAAAATCCTGATCTCCCTTCGGTACTAGAAATATGGGGCTGCTGTAATTTGAAGTAGATGGTCTAATAACCCCTTGGTCAAGCATCTTCTGTATTTTCTCTTTTAATATAGCCATCTTCGGTGGTGTGAGCTTATATGGAGATAACTTGACCGGAGTAGAATCAGTTAACTGAATTTCATATTGAGTCAAATGAGTGACCCCTAAAACATCTGTAAACAACGAATCAAATTCCCCAACTAAATGCCCTATTTGCTTTGCCTGTGCAGGGGACAAATGAGACAGAGAAGAAGTAGCGCAATTTTGGGTTACCAAATTAATATCTCCCAAGGTTAGAGGGGGCCCAGGTGGTTTAAAATCCCTCACAAAGTCCAACTTTATCCGGGGAGCAAAATGAAAAGCGATCTGCCTAGTGGAAAAATCAATAGCCATCCCAGTCCTTGACATAAAATCGGCACCTAGGACACATGCATAAGGAAGCTTGGGAACGACAAAAAAACTATGTTTCCACGTAAAACGTGGGAAACGTATAGTACATGATACTTTTTGAGTAACTTGAAAGGCCTGACCATTGACCATCAAACAAACCAACTGACACGTGGTTGCACGCGACATAATACATGGTAAATTTAACCTAAGCCAATCAAGCTGAATCAAAGAGACAGAACTTCCGGAATCTAATAACGCCAATAAAGGCAACTTCTCAAGAGAAACTTGAACTAAGGGTTTACCCGAAAACGGATAACCACAAATACGCCGAGACAAACAAATGGTCGACTTAACCTTCTGGCGTCATAAAGGTCGAAACTGTCGCCCCTGATTAGAAACACGAAGAAAACCCCGATTCACGGTCCTCCTATTGGGACAATTTCGTCGAACATGACCTTCCTGACCACACTGAAACCATTTAATAGTGGCCAGACGACGCGAATCCGGAACAATGGCCGAAGAAGGAGCTGATGCAGTGGTATTAGGAGTTGCTAATGAACCCGGAGGCTCTGACAGACGCAGCCTATCAACAAGCATAACTTCATTGAGTTTAGGTACCAATGCTTCCAACTGCTGCAAATTTGACGGCCGAGGTCCTAAAACCAAAGCCGACCTGACAACTGGATTGAGTCCTGATAAAATGACATCACAAATTTCCGCTTCCGTATCAGGGAGCACCAACACTAAAGCAATTTCCTTAACCCGAACCATATATTCTGTAAACGGTTCCGTTAGACCCTGAGGACGAAAATATACGTCTTGCATTATCCTCGTGCATTCCCTACGTGGAATGAACATGTCTAATAGGGCCAAATGAAAGCGAGTCACAGGGTCGGCCAAACCAGCACACCGCATTAACAGGTCCGAAACTATCCCAGACACCTTGACAGAAAATAATTCTATCACTTGAGCCGTGGGTACCAAATAACGCTTAGCCATTAGCGTCAATCGAACAAGAAAATAGAGAAACTGTAAAGCTGATGGTACATCAACAATGTCGTTTAAGTGAACGCCCTCCACGAATTGCTGGAGGGGATGAGCGAGTCTAAGTGGCCGAAACGCAGACACCGCAATCGAAGGCTGAACCACATCTGACAATCCTTGATTATACAAGGGGGACGACCCAGTATCCTCCTGTGAAGTCCCAAAATCTTCCTCCACTTTACGGGCTAATTGCTTAAACTGATCCTTTAACTTTTGCAACGCTATACATGACTGCAAAGTAGGGTATCTCTGTAAGACATAATCTAAATAGAACAAGTAATGTCGAATTCTAACTTGCCACCGGAGCAACTGTGCCTTAGAGGGAGAATCCTCGCGCCCAAAATCCATTAAATTATCCTGAATCTCTGCTAAGGCCAACGAGCAAGTGGACTCACACTTAGTCACTACCACGTGATCAATAGAAACAGTAATTAATGGAGCATCCTTAATTTGTCGGAAAACATCCAACATAATAGCCACTTCAGTTGTCATAGAACATTGACCTCCACGTACAACAAACTCTACCCACAATTCACCTTTCCGTAATCTTTCCACATTAGTAACCGATACCGCCATCTTGTAACTACGGATATGGTACAAGTAAGAAAATGAGATCCGGAGAATACAGAGCAAACAACAAACCCAAAAATATTCCCTAACCAACACAGACAAATCAATTAACCACGCTCTGCTACCAGTAATTTGCAATGGTTCCGCTGTTTGACTGAGTTAGGGAACCCCGGCCAAACGAAAAGGGAAGCCCTAACGAGTGCCGTAGGGGAAAACAAAAGGAAACCAGAACTCTCAAAAATATACTACTATTGATAAGTTTGTTTTTGGGTACTTTAATGATAATAATAAACAAACATTAATAACCAGAACCGTAAAGCAACCATAAAAGAATAACTGTAAAACAAAAATGGCTTAAAGAGTAAAGCAACCAAAACCAATTGAGCAGAGCAGTAAAGGCAAGTTTTAAATACAGCAAAATTAAGTAAATCCAAAAATTCAACAAACCAAATCAATTTAGAAAGTTTATAAAACAAGGCCACTATAAACATCAGACCAAAAAAATTTAATTATGTTTAGCTAGTCAAAGACTAGCTAAGAATGTTGAACAAGACCGAAACAGACTTTAATGAAATTCAGGAAACCGAGAGCTTCAAAGTCCAGCTAAGCTAGATGTAGATAGCTTTACAACCCAACCGTTTTCAGTTACAAAGTTCAGCATAAATGGGTTCAGCATAACTGGGTTTTAACTGCAATTACTGCTCTCATAATTTACACAACAGAATATCTGTAATTTTGAATTAACTATGCATTTTCAAAGTGCCCAAAATATGTAAAGCTCTACTCACAAATTTCTACTTATATTGCTTCTTGCCCTCCTTTTATCAAACTATGCAATTTCAGACGACAAATGCCAAAAGCTTTTCTCACAAATTTCACACTACTGATGCTTTTTACCTTCATGAATCAAAATATGCATTTTCAAATTGCACAATTGTGTAAAGCTCTTATCACAAATTTTAAACTAACTATACACTGAAAATCACGTACTGAAAATATAACTCAACTGGAAAAGAAACAAAACACACTAAACCTATGAACAACTCCAAGAGCCAGTCACTTTACGAACTCTTATTTTCAAACACACATAACGTTTTCCGCCCCAAAATTCACTCACCATTACCAGGACATAAAACTGATAATAAAGCCTACCTTTACATAAGGTCGATCCACCGAAAATCACAAAGACGTTCCTTAAAAATTCATTACAAAAACTTCCACAATCCGCATGAGTAGTTGCCGGGCAGAGAGCTATCCCTGCAATGCGGACAGAAATCCACCACTCAGCGCGTACGGCCAAAGCACATGCCACGTCAGCAACCCACAGAGGAAAAAAAAAGAGAGCACCAAAGAGAGCGTTAAGCAAAGGGGACAAGCAACGTAAAGTGACTGGCTGGATGTATAATACAGATACAAAACATAAAAAGAACACATAACAGCACAACTGCATACACAACCTTTAAACATATCAAACTAATATTGTAAATAATTTTGTTTCTGGTGTCCAGGGTTCGAATACCGATAAAATGTAATTTAATTATAAATTTAATAACTTCTAAACTAATTAAGATAAAGACGCCAAATAAACTTTATTGTCTTTATGTTATTAGGTACTATCTTGTGGATGTGTAATTAGATACCTGACGTTCTGGGTTCGATACTAATTTTAAATCGTCATTATCTCAGAAACTAAGAGAGGTAGACGAGTGAACCAAAGCATGATTGATAGCTCCTATGAGGGGTAATTAATACTGTATATAATTTTCAATCAGTTGTCCTTACTTCGAATCCCGATCTTTCAATCACTTACTTATTTTTCTCTATACTCTAGAATATATCACTTAGATTGATGCTGTAACTGTATACAGCACCTTTAAACATATCAAACTAATATTGTAAATAATTTTGTTTCTGGTGTCCAGGGTTCGAATACCGATAAAATGTAGTTTAATTATAAATTTAATAACTTCTAAACTAATTAAGATAAAGACGCCAAATAAACTTTATTGCCTTTATGTTATTAGGTATTATCTTGTGGATGTGTAATTAGATACCTGACGTTCTGGGTTCGAGCCTAATTTTAAATCGTCATTATCTCAGAAACTAAGAGAGGTAGACGAGTGAACCAAAGCATGATTGATAGCTCCTATGAGGGGTAATTAATACTGTATATAATTTTCAATCAGTTGTCCTTACTTCGAATCCCGATCTTTCAATCACTTACTTATTTTTCTCTATACTCTAGAATATATCACTTAGATTGATGCTGTAACTGCATACAGCACCTTTAAACATATCAAACTAATATTGTAAATAATTTTGTTTCTGGTGTCCAGGGTTCGAATACCGATAAAATATAGTTTAATTATAAATTTAATAACTTCTAAAGTAATTAAGATAAAGACACCAAATAAACTTTATTGCGTTTACGTTACTAGGTAGTATCTTGTGGATGTGTAATTAGATACCTGACGTTCTGGGTTCGAGCCTAATGTTTAAATCGTCATTATCTCAGAAACTAAGAGAGGTAGAGGAATTGACCAAAGCATGATTGATAGCTCCTATGAGGGGCAATTAATACTGTATATAATTTTCAATCAGCTGTCCTTACTTCGAATCCCGATCTTTCAATCACTTACTTATGTTTTCTCTATACTCTAGAATATATCACTTAGATTGATGCTGTAACTGCATACAGCACCTTTAAACATATCAAACTAATATTGTAAATAATTTTGTTTCTGGTGTCCAGGGTTCGAATACCGATAAAATGTAATTTAATTATAAATTTAATAACTCCTAAACTAATTATGATAAAGACGCCAAATAAACTTTATTGCGTTTATGTTACTAGGTAGTATCTTGTGGATGTGTAATTAGATACCTGACATTCTGGGTTCGAGCCTAATGTTTAAATCGTCATTATCTCAGAAACTAAGAGAGGTAGAGGAATTGACCAAAGCATGATTGATAGCTCCTATGAGGGGCAATTAATACTGTATATAATTTTCAATCAGCTGTCCTTCGAATCCCGATCTTTCAATCACTTACTTATTTTTCTCTATACTCTAGAATATATCACTTAGATTGATGCTGTAAATGCATACAGCACCCTTAAACATATCAAACTAATATTGTAAATAATATTGGTTCTGGTGTCCAGGGTTCGAATACCGATAAAATGTAATTTAATTATAAATTTAATAACTCCTAAACTAATTAAGATAAAGACACCAAATAAACTTTTATAGGGGAAAGGATGCTCTCCTGAAACATTAGGTCTCTAGATAGAAGTATTTATAGGGGAGAGATAGGGAATACCAGGGCTGATGCTAGGCTAGTCAGATGCTAAAGGAGGGAGGGATATGCTTTATACGAGAGAGATAGGGAACACAAGGAAAGATGCTATACTAAACAGGACTTGAAGGGTAGAATATGAGCGATATAGCAAACCGAGGAGAGGTATTAGGATAGGAGTTTTGAATGATGGAGTAGGCGTTTATATGCGAGAGATAGGGAATACGAGGGTCGATGCTAGGCTAGACGGTGTTGAATGAGGGAATGCATCTTATATGAGAGAGGTAGGGGAATATGAGGAGAAGTGCTAGGCTAGTCGGGAAGGTCTGAATGAGAGAGTATACGTCTATATGGGAAAATATAGGGAAAACGAAGGTAGGTGCTAGGTTGAGAGAGTCTTCAAGGAGGAAAATGCATTTATATGAGAGCCGTAGGGTATACGAGGAGAGGTGCTAGTCTAGACATGGTTTGAGGATTAGAGTATACGTTTATATGGGAGAAATATGGAAAAAGGAGAGATACAAGGATAGACAGAGATTGAAGGAGGAGGAATGTAGGTTTATACTGTAATATAGAGAGTAATTCTATTATAAAACTTTTCTCATCCAGCCTTACAACACTTTTTATATACTTAATTTCTAAACCTTACAAACTTTATATTTGTTAAACAGTAGTGCGCGAGACGGAGAGGGACAAACAGTATATCGGTTTACAGTGAAGTATACGTCCTAAACTATTCCCACCTTGTTTGTTCTGGATCTTCTCATTGTCTGTCATCTAACGTAACCACGTAACAAGACGTAACACAGGAAATCATACATATGGCACATTAAAAAAAATAAAGGTATATATAATGAAACATAAACAAGTAGACAGAGGGTCGTCGATACATAGAAAACCAGGAGTTGTATGTACTGAGACCATAGATTAGTATAGGCAAACAACAAAGAAGTGAATTTATAGTTTAAATAGCCTAATATTTTCAAATATTATTATAGTCTAAAAGTATATAACTTAATTATGTATCGAGTATTGAGAAATAAACGTTATTCATTATTCACTAATCTCAGATCACTGCAATTGTATTGAATCAATTCACAATTGCTAATGCCATTCAACTTTCATTTGTCTCTGATACATAAACAAATTGCAAAATGGAGAAGGACGAAAGTAATAAAAAAACTCAGGCAGCAAATTTTAAGAAAGAAGAGAAAGATATATGACCGACATTGTTTTAGAACACAAATTAGTGTTGAAAATAAAATGACTGATAGCTCTGCTAAGCGTAAGGAAGAGACATGGAAATAAATTGCAAATGAATACAATTCTAGGTTAGAAAAAGAAGATAAACAACATTCATGTAAACCAATTTTTAAAAATCAGTTTAACTGAATACATGTAAAAAAACATATCACTTTACAAAAAGTAATGCAGACAACATTTATTTTTTATAAACATTATCCTATTACATTCCTTTACAAAAAACCATACATATTTCCTAAAGGCAAAGGTGATAGTCTAGACATTCTAAACACACAGTTATATAATCATATACATCACACAGAAAGAGACCATCATTATCAGTAAAAAAACTAAACATCTCAACAATGTCTGAATGATGTATTTTATAAGTACAAGTTTTTTGATATTTCAAAGTTCCTGTTAACCATGGCAGTAATTGATTAACACAATTTCTCGATCCTGTCATGCTATAACTTTAGATGCTTTCAGCTTACTTATAATTTCCTCAATCTCTTGTGTGTGTCTATTATTACCAGCATCCCTCGACGCAATTAGTAACCTCAATATATTTACTAGTCTATTCGGATTTTCAAGCGTTGATATCACTGAATCATCATCATATGAAGATTTCATATTCTCGCAACTTCCGATGTATCCAGATTTTTCACCAACAGTAGTCTCCAGTGAAGGACAGAGGCTTGATCCGGTATAACATTCCCCTCTATACATCTTCGGATCTTCAAGTGCAGGTGAGAGAGTCGATTCAGTATAACATGTTGCTCTATGAAACTTAAATCTTGACAAAGAACGATTCTTAAAAATCCGCCCGCATACACAGCATCTAATAACGCGTTTTCCTCCATGTGTAATGTATGAAAAATCGAGTTTCTCATTCGTCAGTTGCACAGATTTTCTCGGGCAGTAGCTCATGCTAAAACTAAAAGAAATTAAATGAATACGTGAATGCTAACGCTCGAAGGAAATAAAAGCGAATGAATGAATTCATAACACGCACCTATGTATATATCCAGGATGAGGACGACGGAGGGAATTGCGATCAATGCATAGCAGGGAGAAAGGATACTCTCTTGAAACATTAGTCATCTAGACAACTATTGTTCACGGAGCCTGTAGACGTCAGGTTGAATGGGACAGACCTCAGGTTCAAATCTTTAAGGGCACGGACCCCGCCTTTTGCCTGTCATGTATACTAAACCATCCTAACAGCGTAACATTACGTCACAACGACACGTAACCAGAACATGGCGAGTGCGAGCATGGAAAAAAGGATGCTCTCTGGGAACATTACTGGAAAAGGATGCTCTCTGGAAACACTAGTCATCCACACAACGGGTTGTCCCTAACATTTCCAGATTTCGGGTCGTTCAACATCGTGACGCGCCCCTGTCATCTACATTTCGACGAAATTTTACCTCCTGAATTAAAGTTTGGTGATCTGTATAGACCTGTACAACATGCATTACGCTATGTAACAGACTCATCACGTTATGTAACAACACGATCACGCTAGGTAACAACATGTTCACGCTATGTAACAACATGATCACGCTATGTAACAACATGATCACGCTATGTAACAACATGATCACGCCATGTAACAACATGATCACGCTATGTAACAACATGATCACGCTATGTAACAACATGACCACGCTATGTAACAAAACGATCAAGCTATGTAACAACTGATCACGCTATGTAACAACATGATCACGCTATGTAACAACCTGAGCACGCTATGTAACAACCTGAGTACGCTATGTAACAACATGATCACGCCATGTAACAACTGATCACGCTATGTAACAACATGCTCAAGCTATGTAACAACTGATCACGCTATGTAACAACATGATCACGCTATGTAACAACCTGAGCACGCTATGTAACAATCTGATCACGTTATGTAACAACTGATCACGCTATGTAACAACATGATCACGCTATGTAACAACATGATCACGCTATGTAACAACATGTTCACGCTATGTAACAACATGTTCACGCTATGTAACAACATGACCACGCTATGTAACAAAACGATCACGCTATGTAACAACACGATCACGCTATGTAACAACACGATCACGCTATGTAACAACCTGATCAAGCTATGTAACAACTGATCACGCTATGTAACAACATGATCACGCTATGTAACAACCTGAGCACGCTATGTAACAACATGATCACGCTATGTAACAACCTGAGTACGCTATGTAACAACATGATCACGCCATGTAACAACTGATCACGCTATGTAACAACATGCTCAAGCTATGTAACAACACGATCACGCTATGTAACAACCTGATCAAGCTATGTAACAACATGATCAAGCTATGTAACAACATGATCACGCTACGTAACAACCTGAGCACGCTATGTAACAACATGATCACGCTATGTAACAACCTGAGTACGCTATGTAACAACATGATCACGCCATGTAACAACTGATCACGCTATGTAACAACATGCTCAAGCTATGTAACAACTGATCACGCTATGTAACAACACGATCACGCTATGTAACAACCTGATCAAGCTATGTAACAACATGATCACGCTACGTAACAACCTGAGTACGCTATGTAACAACATGATCACGCCATGTAACAACTGATCACGCTATGTAACAACATGCTCAAGCTATGTAACAACATGTTCACGCTATGTAACAACATGATCACGCTATGTAACATGTTCACGCTATGTAACAACATGATCACGCTATGTAACAACATGATCACGCTATGTAACAACATGACCACACTATGTAACAACATGATCACGCTATGTAACAACATGATCACGCTATGTAACAAAACGATCAAGCTATGTAACAACACGATCACGCTATGTAACAACCTGATCAAGCTATGTAACAACTGACCACGCTATGTAACAACCTGAGCACGCTATGTAACAACCTGATCACGCTATGTAACAACCTGATCACGCTATGTAACAACTGATCACGCAATGTAACAACCTGATTACGCTATGTAACAACATGATCATGCTATGTAGCAACATGTTCACGCTATGTAACAACATGTTCACGCTATGTAACAACATGATCACGCTATGTAACATGTTCACGCTATGTAACAACATGATCACGCTATGTAACAACATGATCACGCTATGTAACAACATGATCACGCTATGTAACAACATGATCACGCTATGTAACAACATGATCACGCTATGTAACAACATGATCACGCTATGTAACAACATGATCACGCTATGTAACAAAACGATCAAGCTATGTAACAACCTGAGCACGCTATGTAACAACATGTTCACGCTATGTAACAACATGATCACGTTATGTAACAACATGATCACGCTATGTAACAACATGATCACGCTATGTAACAAAACGATCAAGCTATGTAACAACCTGAGCACGCTATGTAACAACATGTTCACGCTATGTAACAACATGAACACGCTATGTAACAATACGATCACGCTATGTAACAATCTGATTACGCTATGTAACAACTGATCACGCTATGTAACAACATGATCACGCTATGTAACAACCTGAGCACGCTATGTTACAACATGACTACGCTATGTAACAAAACGATCACGCTATGTAACAACTGATCACGCTATGTAACAACCTGAGCACGCTATGTAACAACATGACCACGCTATGTAACAAAACGATCACGCTATGTAACAACTGATCACGCTATGTAACAACCTGAGCACGCTATGTAACAACCTGAGCACGCTATGTAACAATACGATCACGCTATGTAACAACCTGATCACGCTATGTAACAACCTGATTACGCTATGTAACAACTGATCACGCTATGTAACAACATGATCACGCCATGTAACAACCTGAGCACGCTATGTAACAACATGATCACGCTATGTAACAACGGATCACGCTATGTAACAACATGTTCACGCTATGTAACAACTGATCACGCTATGTAACAACATGATCACGCTATGTAACAACCTGAGCACGCTATGTAACAACATGATCACGCTATGTAACAACATGTTCACGCTATGTAACAACACGATCACGCTATGTAACAACACGATCACGCTATGTAACAACATGGACAGGCTATGCAACAACATGAACACGCTATGTAACAATACGATCAAGCTATGTAACAACCTGAGCACGCTATGTAACAACATGATCACGCTATGTAACAACATGAACACTCTATGTAACAACCTGAGCATGCTATGTAACAACATGATCACGCTATGTAACAACCTAATCACGCTATGTAACAACATGATCACGCTATGTAACAACATGATCACGCTATGTAAATAGGGTGGCCCATTTAAGTTGAGGCTATACAATATATCCAAAACTAAGCGTTGTAGAAAGAAATGTCTTTAATAAAACTTGACTGATATTATGACGAAAGTAAATGCCGCTAGTCGTGTTTCGTTTGGAGGCCGTTATGAGGGTCATTTTGGGTCAATTTATTTTTTTAAATGGGAACCTACAATTAGGGTCCCATTTAAAGAGACCCTGAAATGACCCTCACTACGTCCTCCAAACGAAATACGACTAGCAGCATTTACTTTCGCCATAATATCAATCAAGTTTTATTAAAGACATTTCTTTCTACAACGCTTAGTTTTGGATATATTGTATAGCCTCAACTTAAATGATCCACCCTATTTACATAGCGTGATCATGTTGTTACATAGCGTGATCATGTTGTTACATAGCGTGATTAGGTTGTTACATAGCGTGATCATGTTGTTACATAGCATGCTCAGGTTGTTACATAGAGTGTTCATGTTGTTACATAGCGTGATCATGTTGTTACATAGCGTGCTCAGGTTGTTACATAGCTTGATCGTATTGTTACATAGCGTGTTCATGTTGTTACATAGGGTGTCCATGTTGTTACATAGCGTGATCGTGTTGTTACATAGCGTGATCGTGTTGTTACATAGCGTGAACATGTTGTTACATAGCGTGATCATGTTACATAGCGTGCTCAGGTTGTTACATAGCGTGATCATGTTGTTACATAGCGTGATCAGTTGTTACATAGCGTGAACATGTTGTTACATAGCGTGATCATGATGTTACATAGCGTGCTCAGGTTGTTACATAGCGTGATCATGTTGTTACATAGCGTGATCCGTTGTAACATAGTAATCAGATTGTTACATAGCGTGATCATATTGTTACATAGCGTGTTCATGTTGTTACATAGCGTGATCATGTTGTTACATAGCGTGCTCAGGTTGTTACATGGCGTGATCATGTTGTTACATAGCGTGATCAGTTGTTACATAGCGTAATCAGGTTGTTACATAGCGTGATCAGGTTGTTACATAGCGTGATCGTATTGTTACATAGCGTGCTCAGGTTGTTACATAGCGTGCTCAGGTTGTTACATAGCGTGATCAGTTGTTACATAGCGTGATCGTTTTGTTACATAGCGTGGTCATGTTGTTACATAGCGTGCTCAGCTTGTTACATAGCGTGATCAGTTGTTACATAGCGTGATCGTTTTGTTACATAGCGTAGTCATGTTGTTACATAGCGTGCTCAGGTTGTTACATAGCGTGATCATGTTGTTACATAGCGTGATCAGTTGTTACATAGCGTAATCAGATTGTTACATAGCGTGATCGTATTGTTACATAGCGTGTTCATGTTGTTACATAGCGTGAACATGTTGTTACATAGCGTGCTCAGGTTGTTACATAGCTTGATCGTTTTGTTACATAGCGTGATCATGTTGTTACATAGCGTGATCATGTTGTTACATAACCTGATCATGTTGTTACATAGCGTGAACATGTTGTTACATAGCGTGCTCAGGTTGTTACATAGCTTGATCGTTTTGTTACATAGCGTGATCATGTTGTTACATAGCGTGATCATGTTGTTACATAGCGTGAACATGTTGTTACATAGCGTGATCATGTTGTTACATAGCGTGAACATGTTGTTACATAGCGTGAACATGTTGTTACATAGCGTGATCATGTTGTTACATAGCGTGATCATGTTGTTACATTGCGTGATCAGGTTGTTACATTGCGTGATCAGTTGTTACATAGCGTGATCGTGTTGTTACATAGCTTGATCGTTTTGTTACATAGCGTGATCATGTTGTTACATAGTGTGGTCATGTTGTTACATAGCGTGATCATGTTGTTACATAGCGTGAACATGTTACATAGCGTGATCATGTTGTTACATAGTGTGGTCATGTTGTTACATAGCTTGAGCATGTTGTTACATAGCGTGATCAGTTGTTACATGGCGTGATCATGTTGTTACATAGCTTGAGCATGTTGTTACATAGCGTGATCAGTTGTTACATGGCGTGATCATGTTGTTACATAGCGTACTCAGGTTGTTACATAGCGTGATCATGTTGTTACATAGCTTGATCAGGTTGTTACATAGCGTGATCGTGTTGTTACATAGCGTGATCAGTTGTTACATAGCTTGAGCATGTTGTTACATAGCGTACTCAGGTTGTTACATAGCGTGATCATGTTGTTACATAGCGTGCTCAGGTTGTTACATAGCGTGATCATGTTGTTACATAGTGTGATCAGTTGTTACATAGCTTGATCAGGTTGTTACATAGCTTGATCAGTTGTTACATAGCGTGATCGTGTTGATACATAGCGTGATCGTGTTGTTACATAGCGTGATCGTGTTGTTACATAGCGTGATCGTTTTGTTACATAGCGTGGTCATGTTGTTACATAGCGTGAACATGTTGTTACATAGCGTGATCATGTTGTTACATAGCGTGATCATGTTGTTACATAGCGTGATCAGTTGTTACATAACGTGATCAGATTGTTACATAGCGTGCTCAGGTTGTTACATAGCGTGATCATGTTGTTACATAGCGTGATCAGTTGTTACATAGCTTGAGCATGTTGTTACATAGCGTGATCAGTTGTTACATGGCGTGATCATGTTTTTACATAGCGTACTCAGGTTGTTACATAGCGTGATCATGTTGTTACATAGCGTGCTCAGGTTGTTACATACCGTGATCATGTTGTTACATAGCGTGATCAGTTGTTACATAGCTTGATCGTTTTGTTACATAGCGTGGTCATGTTGTTACATAGCGTGATCATGTTGTTACATAGCGTGATCATGTTGTTACATGGCGTGATCATGTTGTTACATAGCGTGATCATGTTGTTACATAGCGTGAACATGTTGTTACCTAGCGTGATCGTGTTGTTACATAACGTGATGAGTCTGTTACATAGCGTAATGCATGTTGTACAGGTCTATACAGATCACCAAACTTTAATTCAGGAGGTAAAATTTCGTCGAAATGTAGATGACAGGGGCGCGTCACGATGTTGAACGACCCGAAATCTGGAAATGTTAGGGACAGCCCGTTGTGTGGATGACTAGTGTTTCCAGAGAGCATCCTTTTCCAGTAATGTTCCCAGAGAGCATCCTTTTTTCCATGCTCGCACTCGCCATGTTCTGGTTACGTGTCGTTGTGACGTAATGTTACGCTGTTAGGATGGTTTAGTATACATGACAGGCAAAAGGCGGGGTCCGTGCCCTTAAAGATTTGAACCTGAGGTCTGTCCCATTCAACCTGACGTCTACAGGCTCCGTGAACAATAGTTGTCTAGATGACTAATGTTTCAAGAGAGTATCCTTTCTCCCTGCTATGCATTGATCGCAATTCCCTCCGTCGTCCTCATCCTGGATATATACATAGGTGCGTGTTATGAATTCATTCATTCGCTTTTAATTCCTTCGAGCGTTAGCATTCACGTATTCATTTAATTTCTTTTAGTTTTAGCATGAGCTACTGCCCGAGAAAATCTGTGCAACTGACGAATGAGAAACTCGATTTTTCATACATTACACATGGAGGAAAACGCGTTATTAGATGCTGTGTATGCGGGCGGATTTTTAAGAATCGTTCTTTGTCAAGATTTAAGTTTCATAGAGCAACATGTTATACTGAATCGACTCTCTCACCTGCACTTGAAGATCCGAAGATGTATAGAGGGGAATGTTATACCGGATCAAGCCTCTGTCCTTCACTGGAGACTACTGTTGGTGAAAAATCTGGATACATCGGAAGTTGCGAGAATATGAAATCTTCATATGATGATGATTCAGTGATATCAACGCTTGAAAATCCGAATAGACTAGTAAATATATTGAGGTTACTAATTGCGTCGAGGGATGCTGGTAATAATAGACACACACAAGAGATTGAGGAAATTATAAGTAAGCTGAAAGCATCTAAAGTTATAGCATGACAGGATCGAGAAATTGTGTTAATCAATTACTGCCATGGTTAACAGGAACTTTGAAATATCAAAAAACTTGTACTTATAAAATACATCATTCAGACATTGTTGAGATGTTTAGTTTTTTTACTGATAATGATGGTCTCTTTCTGTGTGATGTATATGATTATATAACTGTGTGTTTAGAATGTCTAGACTATCACCTTTGCCTTTAGGAAATATGTATGGTTTTTTGTAAAGGAATGTAATAGGATAATGTTTATAAAAAATAAATGTTGTCTGCATTACTTTTTGTAAAGTGATATGTTTTTTTACATGTATTCAGTTAAACTGATTTTTAAAAATTGGTTTACATGAATGTTGTTTATCTTCTTTTTCTAACCTAGAATTGTATTCATTTGCAATTTATTTCCATGTCTCTTCCTTACGCTTAGCAGAGCTATCAGTCATTTTATTTTCAACACTAATTTGTGTTCTAAAACAATGTCGGTCATATATCTTTCTCTTCTTTCTTAAAATTTGCTGCCTGAGTTTTTTTATTACTTTCGTCCTTCTCCATTTTGCAATTTGTTTATGTATCAGAGACAAATGAAAGTTGAATGGCATTAGCAATTGTGAATTGATTCAATACAATTGCAGTGATCTGAGATTAGTGAATAATGAATAACGTTTATTTCTCAATACTCGATACATAATTAAGTTATATACTTTTAGACTATAATAATATTTGAAAATATTAGGCTATTTAAACTATAAATTCACTTCTTTGTTGTTTGCCTATACTAATCTATGGTCTCAGTACATACAACTCCTGGTTTTCTATGTATCGACGACCCTCTGTCTACTTGTTTATGTTTCATTATATATACCTTTATTTTTTTTAATGTGCCATATGTATGATTTCCTGTGTTACGTCTTGTTACGTGGTTACGTTAGATGACAGACAATGAGAAGATCCAGAACAAACAAGGTGGGAATAGTTTAGGACGTATACTTCACTGTAAACCGATATACTGTTTGTCCCTCTCCGTCTCGCGCACTACTGTTTAACAAATATAAAGTTTGTAAGGTTTAGAAATTAAGTATATAAAAAGTGTTGTAAGGCTGGATGAGAAAAGTTTTATAATAGAATTACTCTCTATATTACAGTATAAACCTACATTCCTCCTCCTTCAATCTCTGTCTATCCTTGTATCTCTCCTTTTTCCATATTTCTCCCATATAAACGTATACTCTAATCCTCAAACCATGTCTAGACTAGCACCTCTCCTCGTATACCCTACGGCTCTCATATAAATGCATTTTCCTCCTTGAAGACTCTCTCAACCTAGCACCTACCTTCGTTTTCCCTATATTTTCCCATATAGACGTATACTCTCTCATTCAGACCTTCCCGACTAGCCTAGCACTTCTCCTCATATTCCCCTACCTCTCTCATATAAGATGCATTCCCTCATTCAACACCGTCTAGCCTAGCATCGACCCTCGTATTCCCTATCTCTCGCATATAAACGCCTACTCCATCATTCAAAACTCCTATCCTAATACCTCTCCTCGGTTTGCTATATCGCTCATATTCTACCCTTCAAGTCCTGTTTAGTATAGCATCTTTCCTTGTGTTCCCTATCTCTCTCGTATAAAGCATATCCCTCCCTCCTTTAGCATCTGACTAGCCTAGCATCAGCCCTGGTATTCCCTATCTCTCCCCTATAAATACTTCTATCTAGAGACCTAATGTTTCAGGAGAGCATCCTTTCCCCTATAAAAGTTTATTTGGTGTCTTTATCTTAATTAGTTTAGGAGTTATTAAATTTATAATTAAATTACATTTTATCGGTATTCGAACCCTGGACACCAGAACCAATATTATTTACAATATTAGTTTGATATGTTTAAGGGTGCTGTATGCATTTACAGCATCAATCTAAGTGATATATTCTAGAGTATAGAGAAAAATAAGTAAGTGATTGAAAGATCGGGATTCGAAGGACAGCTGATTGAAAATTATATACAGTATTAATTGCCCCTCATAGGAGCTATCAATCATGCTTTGGTCAATTCCTCTACCTCTCTTAGTTTCTGAGATAATGACGATTTAAACATTAGGCTCGAACCCAGAATGTCAGGTATCTAATTACACATCCACAAGATACTACCTAGTAACATAAACGCAATAAAGTTTATTTGGCGTCTTTATCATAATTAGTTTAGGAGTTATTAAATTTATAATTAAATTACATTTTATCGGTATTCGAACCCTGGACACCAGAAACAAAATTATTTACAATATTAGTTTGATATGTTTAAAGGTGCTGTATGCAGTTACAGCATCAATCTAAGTGATATATTCTAGAGTAAAGAGAAAACATAAGTAAGTGATTGAAAGATCGGGATTCGAAGTAAGGACAGCTGATTGAAAATTATATACAGTATTAATTGCCCCTCATAGGAGCTATCAATCATGCTTTGGTCAATTCCTCTACCTCTCTTAGTTTCTGAGATAATGACGATTTAAACATTAGGCTCGAACCCAGAACGTCAGGTATCTAATTACACATCCACAAGATACTACCTAGTAACGTAAACGCAATAAAGTTTATTTGGTGTCTTTATCTTAATTACTTTAGAAGTTATTAAATTTATAATTAAACTATATTTTATCGGTATTCGAACCCTGGACACCAGAAACAAAATTATTTACAATATTAGTTTGATATGTTTAAAGGTGCTGTATGCAGTTACAGCATCAATCTAAGTGATATATTCTAGAGTATAGAGAAAAATAAGTAAGTGATTGAAAGATCGGGATTCGAAGTAAGGACAACTGATTGAAAATTATATACAGTATTAATTACCCCTCATAGGAGCTATCAATCATGCTTTGGTTCACTCGTCTACCTCTCTTAGTTTCTGAGATAATGACGATTTAAAATTAGGCTCGAACCCAGAACGTCAGGTATCTAATTACACATCCACAAGATAATACCTAATAACATAAAGGCAATAAAGTTTATTTGGCGTCTTTATCTTAATTAGTTTAGAAGTTATTAAATTTATAATTAAACTACATTTTATCGGTATTCGAACCCTGGACACCAGAAACAAAATTATTTACAATATTAGTTTGATATGTTTAAAGGTGCTGTATACAGTTACAGCATCAATCTAAGTGATATATTCTAGAGTATAGAGAAAAATAAGTAAGTGATTGAAAGATCGGGATTCGAAGTAAGGACAACTGATTGAAAATTATATACAGTATTAATTACCCCTCATAGGAGCTATCAATCATGCTTTGGTTCACTCGTCTACCTCTCTTAGTTTCTGAGATAATGACGATTTAAAATTAGTATCGAACCCAGAACGTCAGGTATCTAATTACACATCCACAAGATAGTACCTAATAACATAAAGACAATAAAGTTTATTTGGCGTCTTTATCTTAATTAGTTTAGAAGTTATTAAATTTATAATTAAATTACATTTTATCGGTATTCGAACCCTGGACACCAGAAACAAAATTATTTACAATATTAGTTTGATATGTTTAAAGGTTGTGTATGCAGTTACAGCATCAATCTAAGTGACATATTCTAGAGTATAGAGAAAAAATAAGTAAGTGATTGAAAGATCGGGATTCGAAATAAGGACAACTGATTAAAAATTATATACAGTATTATTTACCCATCATAGGAGCTATCAATCATGCTTTGGTCAATTCCTCTACCTCTCTTAGTTTCTGAGATAATGACGATTTAAACATCAGGCTCGAACCCAGAACGTCAGGTATCTAATTACATCTCCACAAGATACTACCTAATAACATAAAGGCAATAAAGTTTATTTGACGTCTTTATCTTAATTAGTTTAGGAGTTATTAAATTTATAATTAAATTACATTTTATCGGTATTCGAACCCTGGACACCATGTACCCAAATATACATTCACAAGAAACTATCTAATGACATTAATGTAATAAATTTTATTTGACGTCTTTATCGTAATTAGTCTCTGAGTTATTAGAAGCTGAATTTGTAATTCGAACCCGGCCATCCTGGTCAACTTGGAACTCGTTGGAGAAGCTGCTGCTTTTTATATCATTTCCATCGCTAAAATCTGAAGTGTTGAGTGTTGGGCAGAGCACTTAGGAAAACAATTACTGACATTGTTCGCTAATGGGGTGAAAGCGTCTCAGCTAATAGAGGTCACCGTTACCGCCAGGCAGAAGTAGGTCGTTCGCTAATGTATGTAAACAGATCCGGAATGTAAACTTAAAAGCCTATTAATGTGGTGAAATCGTCTAACATGTTCAGCTAATGGACAAGCGCTTTCCCCAGATAGAAGAAGGCTGCAGTGTTTCATTACATGACAGACTGTTCCCGTGAGCAGACTACTTATACTCACGCTCCAGTCAACAATTCATTATTCAAAAAACTTAATTGCTCGAGGATGCAATGTGCAGGCCTTAGTAGTCATAAAAAAAATGTTTGACGAACATTACCTAATTAATTTACCGAGGGGCGGCAGGAATCGAGAAAACAATTCCCTCAAGTCAGGACGCCACAGTAGAACGCATGGGGGAGGGGGTAGGACCTGTTAGCACAGACACTGTCGGCATTAGGTGAGCACACAAAGCGAGAGGGGGCGGGACCTAACGACACGAGACCTGGCGGTATGTAAGCCCTCAAAGGGAGGGGGCGGGGCTTGTCGGCGTAGAACAAAGAACTTTATCGCTTGTCGGCATCTTCCTTTTGCGCTCAAGTCACTATTCTATTTCTACTAGCATATATTTAAGATACTTTTATGACAAATAAAATTCATATCTTGAATTTTCTGGGAATGTCTCTAAAAGTATTCTTCATTATAAACGACTTTTGCATAACTGGTAAACCATAAGAGATAGACAAAATTTTACTACACAAAAAATGTAGATCGCATTAAAATACACAATTTATGTCATATACATTTTTTTATTGAGTGAACCATTTTCGAGATATTGCTTGTTATTCCCTTAAATTTTCCAATACATTTATTTATGTCCTGGTCATGCAAAGAGAATGGAAAACTGCACATAGCAACCAGCTCTTAAAATATTTGACTATCGCTTAAAGCCTACCAATTCCCCTTTCACCTACAAGAAAATTAGCGATAAGATTTAACATCTCGATATTTCCATTAACATGAAGCATATGGAGAATAAGTGTTTGCAAAAATAGTTTGTACAAGAGTGATAAAGTCATATGAATGTAACACATCAGATTTTTTTATGGTTTACCCTTATATTAAGTTTGTAGCGGGAGCAATGGTACATCAATGTAAATAATGCTATAAAATTGTAAATACGTGTATGTTAAATGTAATGGAGGCTAGCGTCGCGAAGGTGAGGGTCAGGTACATCACGCCAAGCGGTACCAGGAGCAGATATTTCTGTGGTAGCATAAAGCACAGAATCTAGGCTAAACATGACTTGCAGGGACGCTAGAGTGTGTGTGTGTGAGAGAGAGAGAGAGAGAGAAGTTAGAAAGAGAGAGAGAGGCTTGGACAGAAATGGAAAGTCCAGACGCGTCACTAGGAGAGGTATGGGGGCAAATGTTCTCATATGACGGTAAGGTGATCAGCCAATCGCCTTAGTGTTTTAAAATAGTAAAGGAAAAAGCAGCGCCATTTACAGGATATATAAAATTGGTGCCTCGAGATTCTCGCGACTTGTTATACTATTGTCAGGGGATGACCTTCACGCCATTTTGAGGGTGGTACAACTTAACAGATAGGCCCCATAACCCTGTAATGTTTGTGGGATAGAAGTCACGGCTAGCTGCGAACAAGTGTTGGTAAATTACAGTTAAAGTGAACCTAAACTTCTTATTTTCTCTCCTGTTACCACGCCCTAGAAAAAAGTTAAGGGTATGGGTCAACACAGAAGTGTTATAGGGGCAATTGGTCACAGCACATCAGCAACACCCACACCTGCAAGGAATACGACGAGCAGCCGAAAGGTCGGCCGCAAATTCATTCCGAATGAAAAGGGCTTTACACGTTATTCGCAGAAAAGTCAAGATATCTTTATTAGTCATGTAAACATCTTAAACATACAGTATTTTAATAAAAAAAATCCCAACAGAAGCTTTTGAGAGAATAAAAAATTACTAATCATTTCCCATGTAAACAATGGCTTGAGTTGGGAGATTTTCTTCAAAATACACACACACGGAATGTTGTTTCTAAAAGTCTTATTTTTTATGCAGGAGATCTTAAATCGTGCATTTAGGGTGAAATCTCTATATAAATGTTTGAGTGGAATACACCACCTACGGCTAGGAATGATAAAAAGGAAGAGTTTTTATGGTGCTCAAAATAAAACAAACCCTGAAATGTTATTATCACATGACTTTTTCTAACCATTCTTCTATCTACTTCATATTAATGGAAAAAACATTCACAGGAACTATCCTACTGGAAATTTGCCTGAAGGTACAAGAGAATTAAAGTAGGCGATAATCAAATCTTTTATGAGTGGGTCGCTATGTGATGGCTTTAAATTCCGTTTTCTTTATATGGTCAAGAGAAAATGCGAATAACGATTTTCCTCTTGAAAAAATTTTAAGCATTGGCAAATTCAAACCAATAACAAAGAATTAGCCAGAAATGGCCACAAAAAAGTTTAACATAAACTGTGTGCTTTAAGGAGGTCTACAATTTTTATGTAGTAAGATTTTTACTTTCTCTACTACGTAATTTGATACCGAGATTTCACCGGAAATATATCATTTGAGGCCTCCTGAATCCAAAAAAAAATATTTTTGGAAACATGTCCATGTGTGTGTGTCTGTCTGTGAACAGCATAACTCAGAAGCGAACAGTCGGATAAACACCAAACTTGGTATTTAGGTTCAGTATCTTCCAGAGATGTGACACGAAGGTTTTCAAGAAAATCCCCCCACCCCAGATTACCCTTTACATGGAACATTTTTCGAAAATTTTAATTTTCTCAAAAATGGCTCTAACGATTTTGATTAAAATATCATATGTTTAAGATACTTTTTATGACAAATAAAATGTGTATCATGAATTTTCTGGGAATGTCTCCAAAAGTATTCTTTATTGTGAACGACTTTCGCATAACTGGTAAACCATAAGAGATAGACAAAATTTTACTACACAAAAATGTAGATCGCGTTAAAATACACAATTTATGTCATATACATTTTTTTTGTTGAGTGAACCAATTTCGAGATATTGCTTGTTATTCCCTTAAATTTTTCAATACTTATTTTCTCAAATGGGAATTCGTTATTCATTTTTTTGTCTTGGATATGCAAAGAGTATTAATCTGTGGGAAAGGGAATGGTGCTGCACCTAGCAACCAGCTATTAAGAGATATGTATGTGCTTAAAGGCTACTGTTTTTCTATATTGCCCTTGTAAATATATTTTCCCCTTACATCTACAAGAAAATTAGCAATAAGATAGAGTCTGCAAATGTTTATATCGATTAACATGAAGTAGATGGAGAATAAGCGTTTGTAAAAATAGTTTGTACAAGAGTAGAGAAAGTCATGTGAGTGTAACACATAAGATTTTTTTTTTGTCCTGGACATGCAAAGAGAATGGAATGCGCCACATAGCAACCAGCTCTTAAAAGATTTGACTATCGCTTAAAGCCTACCATATTCCCCTTGCATCTACAAGAAAATGAACAATAAGATTAACATCTCGATATCTCGATTAACATGAAGTATATGGAGAATAAGCGTTTGTAAAAATAGTTTTACAAGAGTAGAGAAAGTCATGTGAGTGTAACACATCAGATTTTTTCTATCTCTTACAGTTTACCAGTTACTGAAAAGTCTTTCAGAATGAAGAGGTCTTCAGAGGCTATTCCCAAAAAAAATCAATATATACATTTCATTTGTCATGAAAATATGTTTAACATATGGTATTTTAATCAAAATCGTTAGAGCTATTTTCGAGAAATCAAAATTTTTGAACAATTTTCCATGTTAAGGATAGTTTGGGTTGGGGGGGATTTTCTTGAAAATTTTCGTGTCGAATCTTGGGATATGCTAAACTGAAATACGAAGTTTGGTACCTATTTAACGGACTTTTCGTTTTTGAGTTATGATGTTCAAACACCGGATCTTTTTATAAAATTTTGTTTTTAGATTCAGGGGGGCCTCAAAATATATATTTCCGATGAAATATTGGTATCGAATTTTTTTAGTGAAATGCAATACTTCTATTTAGTGTACGTCTCGCACATTGTTCAACTTGATTTACAAGCCTAATATTTCTTAGTTTTATTATTTCCTAAATTTCAACAGGATAAATGTGTAAGAAGTTATAATAATTTTCCGTTATCCTTATTTATACACATAAACCAGTTGCCTTGAGAAACAGTATAGTTCCACTCATATAACAAACATAAGTAAGAAACACAAGTTGTGTACTGTTAACTTTTTAGTTATGTTTTAATTAGTAATAAAAACCAAGAAACCGTTTTTATTGCCGATTCCAAAACACTATATAACATGCGAGTTGCACAGAGAGAAAAGAAAGCGGTGGGGGTGATGGACAAGCAGTTGTGAAAGAATGGAAAGTGAGAGTGAGGTGGATGAATGTGAGAGGAAGAGATGCAGATAGAGGAGGGAGAAAGAGTGAGAGAGTTAAACACAGCGATGAATTCCACGTAAGCGTTTCAAGTATTCAAAAACGTTTAATAATTTAGTGCACAGTTCAGAAGTTGTAGTTTTTATAAACCGTACTTACCTGACCTGGAGGGATATTCGAGTGAGGGCAGATGTGAAGTAAGATAACGCTCGGCACCATCATGGGCACTGAGAGACGTAATCTGTTCTTGTTTTGTACCGTTCCTGGACCTGCCGTCCGAAGTGGTCCCTGCAAAACAACACTTTATGAATTTTACAACTCAAAATAAGAAAGTACGAATGAAACAAGATCACCTTCTAAAACCCTGAAAATTCAAAAGCAGTTCATCATCTTATTATAAGAGGTGTTGGAAATGATGTCCTTTATCCACATACGAGAGCAGATTGATAAGTCCATGACTTTGACGAGAGATGCCGTTATAATCACAGGTTTCTTGTTTTCACCGAAGTCTTACCATCTATTCTGGGTATAATCGCAGAAATTCGCCGTCATTTGTTTCCTAGAACATTGTTGAGAGCGTCTAAAATAAGCAGATGTGTGTTGCTTCGTAGAAAATGGAGAAAAGTGAATTTCGTGTTCTCAATGTTTAGAACAGACAGGGTGACCTCACAGCAACGAAACTCGACTCTCACTGAGGTGGAGTAAGGAATTAACTAGTGTGCATGCAATTTAGGTGGTGGGGGGACCGGCGCCCAACGTGATGTGCAATTGTTCTTTACTTTCTGGATGCTCCTTGCATATTGGGCCTGTAAGACCGGAGGACTTTCAGGCTTGAGGTTCTTTTACGTGCCGTAAATCTACGACCGCCAGATTTATTTCCTTTCCGAAGGAAGCCATGCTAAGGATTTTTACGTATGAAAGAACATTCATCGCCCTCGCCGGGTTTGAACCCGCGACCTCGAACCAGAAGCTAGTAAACATGGTACCCCTCGGAGGACGACACGGATAAGGAAGGATGTAATTTCCAACATCTCTTATGATAAGGGATATGCTTATTATCATTGTAATTATAATTGTAAATATGAGGACGAGAGGCGGTTACTAGTATTTCAGCGGTAGTGTGAGCTGCAGCGGCCAGCGCGCGAGCCACGGTGAGAAGGAAAACCACCATAGTATGTAATGGGATAGTCAAACATAAGTTACTTATCGCTGGCATTTTTTACTTTCTCTACTACGTATAGTAAGATGGGGAAGTATTGTATTCCACCCAAAAATTCGATACCGAGATTTCACTGGAAATACATGTTTTGAGATCCCCTGAATCCAAAAAAAAAGCATTTTTGGAAACATGTCTGTGTGTGTGTCTGTGTGTGTGTCTGTGAACACCATAACTCAGAAACGAACAGTCGGATAAACACCAAACTTGGTATTTAGGTTCAGTATCTTCCAGAGATGCGACACGAAGGTTTTCAAGAAAATCCCCCCACCCCAGATTACCCTTTACATGGAACATTTTTCGAAAATTTTAATTTTCTCAAAAATGGCTCTAACGATTTTGATTAAAATATTATATGTTTAAGATATATTCATGACAAATGAAATTTATTATCGAATTTTCTGGGAATGTCTCCAAAAGTATTCTTCATTGTGAACGACTTTTGCATAACTGGTAAACCTTAAGAGATAGACAAAATTTTACTACACAAAAAATGTAGATGGCGTTTAAAATACTCAATTTATGCCATATACATTTTTTTGTTGAGTGAACCATTTTCGAGATATTGCTTGTTATTCCCTTAAATTTTCCAATACTTGTACTTTTTCTTAAATTCGTTATTCATTTTTTTTGCCCTGGTAATGCAAAGAGAATGGAATATTCCACACAGCAACCAGCTCTTAAAATATTTGACTATCGCTTAAAGCCTAGTAATTCCCCTTGCATCTACAAGAAAATTAGCAATAAGATCAACATCTCAATATCTTGATTAACACGAAGCATATGGAGAATAAGCGTTTGTAAAAATAGTTTGTACAAGAGTAGAGAAAGTCATGTGAGTGTAACACATCAGATATTTTTGTGTTTATACATATTACTGCCTTAGAGCTCTAGATTTACGCAATAGGCGTTGTCAATAAAGAGCATTCAAAACATAGACAATTATAAACGAATTTCAGTGTGAGAAAATTCGCCAATCGAATAAAAAGCCTTACTAATGCGCCAACTAGAGGTAATCCTTTTAAATGCTGCTTTTCTTAATTGAAATGCATTTAGTGGGCATTCATTGCCTATTTTAATAGAATAATTGTATTAGTATCACTGGTTATTGTAAGCCTGATAAAAGGAACATTGAAAGTTTTGTTGTATGGTATTGTAAGAATGCAAATTATATGATAAACCAGTTAGAATTTGTTAGCCCAAGTTGCCACGACAATGAAACAAGTGAGTATCGAAAAGATTGCGAGAAAAGTGGCGTTAGGGAAGCGAAACCACGCACGTAACTCGGTTTCCGTCGCTTAGCAACACAGTAATTTGGAAATCGAGAAAGATGTCATTTGCTAGGGGTAAAGAAACAACCTCCCACGGCGTAGCGGATATCGGGTAAGCTACCCTCATCTCCGATCCAAACAGAATTGCCCACTAAACCAGCGATACTACCATTGGATTAGGGAAACAAAGTTGCCAGCAGCAGCAGGCTGGCCAACCTAACCTCCCCTCGGACCAAAGTAACAAAGTTGTCGTCGAGTAAATTTGTAGGGATCTGGTTTAGGATTTTAGTGGGGACTACGGTAGGATATGGGAATTCAATCTGGCGCGGCTAAGAAGGGGGAGGGGTATCCGCCTACTGGGACCTTTCATTTAAACGGCCGGGTGGTCCCCCCCCCCGATGTCAACCTCTGCTGCCTTTTTTTTTTTTTTTTCATGTCTAACAGAGGGTGGGAATTTTAGAGGCTTCAAGTTCTTACTAAAGTTCACCCTTGTTGGGGGAAGACACTGGCTGTAAATGGTATACGACGTGAAAATTACAAATGTAATAAAGATAATAATACTATTAAAGTATTTTAGACAGCATGGCCTAAAAGTAGAACTTCTAACACAGTGCACACGAGGTAAAAGTGACCAACTTTTGTTTCAAGTCCAATCACATAGGAATTACCCTTTGTATTTGCACATGTTTAATATTCGACTTCGTGTGATTAGGTTTGAGGCAGTATTTTAATACCTGAATAATTTCAATTGTATTTTTATAATAAGTAAACTCAATAACAGCCCGCCTTGAAACAATATGTATGTAATAATTATTTTTAAATGTATGTAACAGTCATTGCATATGCTTATTATTGTAAACATGTTTAGTAATGTTAAGCGAATACATTACATACTTAAATAATGCAAGAGTTGTGAGAATAATAAGTTTTAAGTTGCTAACAATGAGGTAATAATGAGGTAACGTTGTAGCAATAATGAGTTTGAGAGTTTGAAAGTTGCTAGTCATGATTAGAGCAACGATAATGTAATTTCAGTAACAGTTTAAAATTAGCCAATCAACAGCGAAGAAAAGCTTTAAGTAAAATGCAGATGTTCTATTGGACTAAGATTAGCTAGAGACTTGAAATACCGAAGCTTACAGGTTTAACGGTTGAAACATGTTCAGTAGCTGGCAAACCTTGGTAGTGACCAGATGGAAGATGTGTTCTCTACAGAAATATTACGTGTGAGATGTAAAATATGGGTAGAGAAAGCCATATGAATGTAAGACATCAATCTTTTTCATTCTCTACTCCCTTTATTATATCATTATTTCCTACTTTGATATGTTTCTTACAGACAGTTATTTTTATTTGCTCTAGCATTTTTTCTTTTATATATTTCTTTATATTTATAGGAACAAATTACACGTCGCACACTGCGACCTAAATAGATCCATTGCGACTACCACCCCCAGGAGGAAGGGATGAAATGAAGGGACTACAGGTTACACAGACGCGCGGAAGTCTAACAGTTCCTGGCTCGATGGCTGCTAGAGCTACCTACAGAAGGCGATGATCGACTCGTCGTCCAGCAGCCATTTAGTGTCCGCGCGGAGTACCTTTTCTTTTGAGCAAGTATCCACGCCATCTGTCCTGCACAGCCATGCACCACGAAACCTAGAAGCTAAAAGATGAGAAAGAAACGGAATGAAAGGGAAATAATAGAAAGGAAATCATGGTAGATGATAAACCACTCTAGCATTTGCCTAACGACCTGGGAAAACCACAAAAAACGCAAGATAATACAGGATGATCCGCGGAAATCGAACCCAGGTCCTCCCGAATTCGATCCTCACACGTTACCACGGAGCCATCTCGCTCGGTTTCTTTATATTTTACGTAAGCTGATTGCTCCTCTATATAAAATATTTCTTACCTCGACAGCCCTCATTGAAGCACGAAGACCTTTGTCAGGATATACAGGAGATCCCGCGTTGCGCCACCACCTCAGTGGGTTGGTGAGTGTGTTGTCCAACCTATAGAGCACATAGCGTGGTTGCCGTTTCCCACAATGCACCACACGCAGCCTTACTGTTACGATCGAAGTGTTATCACTTTTGGTATCATTATTCCAAACTAGCAGAAGTGACACGTCTTCAGTTGCGCTGTTCCTTGTTGCAATCACATTTAACCTATAACAATATAATGAATCAATGGGCAATTGTTTAAAATCGAAACATACAGAAACTGACCCTTACGAACACACAAACATGAACCTTTTTCTAAATATTTACTCAGGGGATTTCAAAATATGCATTTCCGGCGGAAGTCGATATCGAATTTTTAATATAAAAGTGGTTAAGAAAGTAAAAATCTGATGTGATGTACTTACACGACTTTCTCTACTCTAGTACAAACTATTTTTATAAACGCTTATTCCCTATCTACATCATGTTAATCGAGATATCGAGATGTTAATCTTATTGCTAATTTTCTTGTAGATGCAAGGGGAATTGGTAGGCCTTAAGCGATAGTCAAATATTTTAAGAACTGGTTTCTATGTGGAGCATACCATTCTCTTTGCACGTCCACGACATAAAAAAACGAATAACGAATTCCCATTTGAGAAAAAGTATAAGTATTGGAAAATGCAAACAAATAACAAAGAGTATCTCGGAAATGATTCACTCCACAAAAAGTGTATATGACATAAATAGTGTGTTTTAACAAGATCTACATTTTTATGCAGTAAAATTTTGTCTATCTCTTACAGTTTAACAGTTATGCAAAAGTCATTCAGAATGAAGAGAACTTTTGGGGACATTCCCACAAAATTCATGACATACATTTCATTTGCCATGAAAGTATCCTAGACATATGATATTTTAATCAAAATCGTTAAGCCACTTTTGAGAAAATCGAAATTTTCGAAAAATATTCCATGTAAAGGGTAGTCTGGGGTGGAAGGATTTTCTTTAAAATCCTCGTGTAGATTCTCTGAAACATATTGAACTAAATATAAAGTTTAGTATTTATCCGACTTTTAGTTTTTGAGTTATGCTGTTCATAGACACACACACACACACACACACACACAAAGGCCTTTTTCTAAAAATGCTTTTTTTGGATTCTGGGGGATTCAAAACACGTATTTCCAGTGAAATCTCGATATCGAATTTTTGGGTGGATTACAATACTTTCCCTGCTTACTACACATAGTAGAGAAAGTAAAAAATATGGTGTAAACACCCAGCAGAATTTACTAAGATATTTTCACCCTCTCCGATTATTATAGGCCCTTTCTGACCTGAATTGTCAGTCTTAACAAACCTTATTCGTCTCTAGTCTTCTTTGCTTTCCAATACTGCCCAGAATGCCTAATACCATTTTTCGATGCACTAAATGATTGGGCCAAATAACGCCCTCTATTCTTCCATGTTCTTACAAATCGCCAGTTTATGTAGCGAGGAATCTTCCTATTCACAAATCCAACATATTCTACAAAATTTAAAATCTTTACAATCTCCATCACGAACGATGACTGGTAGACTGGTTGCCGCGTAGACAATTCACTCTTAGAAAGAGGGGAAATAAGGAAGGGGAAAGCAGTTCAACTGAATTGAGTTTTATTTATGGACGCTCTTTAACTTCTGTGGTTCTTGGCATCCCATTCTGTAGCGTAGTTAAATTATATTCGAACCCACTCGCGGCCTCTCTCTAGTGCGCGAGACAGCCAGCAGTCGCCGGGGAAATTACGCCGGCAGAGGCAGACTAAAATACTTACCTTATAATAAATGCTGCAAATGTTGATTTTCTGCTCTCAAACAGGTACTCTCCGAAGCTCAGCAGTAGGAATTCTTGTGATTTCTTGCACAATGTTTTCTCTAAGTTCCTGTAGTGTGCGAAGATTGGAACGATACACTTTGTCTTTTAAAGAACCCCCAAAATAAACATTATAAATAAACTGTTTATACTGTTGCAAATAAAATTATAACTAAACTGTTGTTTATAAATAAACAATAAACTCGTTAGGTCAGGAGAACGAGGGGGCCACAAATCAACACTAATTATTCTGTCATCAAACACCTCTCTTATTGCATGTAATGATTCGGCAGCCGTATGTGCTGTTGCAGAATCTTGTAGGAACCAACCATACGATTTCTCTTCTTCTGTTAAGTGATTGCAAAATGAATATTTACACGAGATATGCTGCCTCTTTGAGAGCAGAGGGTCAACATTTCCAGCATCTATTATACGGTAAGGATTTTAGCCCACCTCTGCCGGCGTAATTTCCCCGGCGACTGCAGGCTGTCTCGCGCAGTAGAGAGAGGCCGCGAATGTGTTCGAATATAATTTAACTACCCTATATATTGGGCGTGAAAGACCGGTAATTTTGCTTAGAGGCCTCTTTATCAGGCTTGAGGTTCTTTTATGTGCCGTAAATATACGACACGGGACCACCGGCTTTACTTCCCTTCCAAAGGAAGCCATGCTAAGGATTTTTTACGCCCGAAAAAGAATTCATCGCCCTTCCCAGGGTTTGAACCCGTGACCTCGGAAAGTAGAGGCTAGCATATAAGACGACGGGGAAAGCGGTGGTTTGGCGCAAATTATGTAACACGTAAGTGAAAGTTAATTCCTGCATAATTAAGCATCTTATCTTATTCTTCGTCGCTGATTAGCTTTCAGTGATCCAAACCCTAAGGTTGATTATGATGGTTCTATATAATGGGGTCCATTATAGCTTGGAATTTGATGCAGTAATTTGTATCACAAATTACTTAAATGTAAATAATGATTGTAATATGAATATGCATTTTTATGTGACATTGATTTCAGATGTTTATTAATTGTAATTATTATTTGGAAATAAGTTTATACGGCCTTACTGAAACTGTCAATAATAGGGCGCAATAATGCAGCGAGGGGGTGAGCTGTTTATCATTATTGGAAACGAGGAAGTTACGTAATGTTGGCGCGTTTTCGGTAGAAACTTCTGGAATGTTTCCTCCCTAAAGCATATGTATTCATAATTTTAATTGGATATTAAAATGGACGCTAATGTTGGCGCGTTTTATTAGCCAATTGTAGTTCAGTTATAATCTTTAGGCGTATCTGGATGAAGGCGTATAAATAGGGTAGGTTAGAGGTAGCTTGTGTTCAGTTCATCAAAAATCTGTGTACACTACACGTCGTCTTCAGTCAGTCAGTTCGTCATACATCGGATATAGATTCACAAGTTACGCGCAGCAGAATTATGAAAGATCTAAAATATGGTAAAGTTAATTATACAAAAGGTTGAAGTACGTTGATTAAAAGTGATCAGTAAGAAGTTATTATAACAGTTTCAGTTTGGCGAGTATCTAGATCAATATGTAAAAGTGAACGTGTTCGACAATAAAAATTATAAAACAAATTTCTTCATCAGTGTTCTTTTTGGATAAAAGATTCCTTTCCGTTTACACAACCCTGATCAAGACACATGTTCGACCCAACATAAGATAATAGCTAGCCGGAGGACAGTACACAAAACTTTTAATTCTTTCAAACACTGATACTAGGTACCACAAATTGCTAACACTAGATGGAGCTACAAACCGAACAAATGAATGACGTCACAAGATGGCTTCAACACACGTGAAGTAAACAAACATTTGTAAGTAATACCGTTACAAATTGGCACCCAGAACGTGGGGCATAGTGACCAGGAAAGGAACACGATGACCAGGAAAGGATCAGCATAACCAGGAAGGAGCAGAGTGACCAGGAAAGGAACCAGGACGTGGAACGAATGCAGCAGTGAAATGATCTACAAGACGCAGATTCCAGAAACAACAGGGACGACAGACTACGATCGTAATTCCGAGATTACAAGGCAACAGGGAAATTCAAACTACAGGACAACAAAACGACGAAGATTCATCGAAGCGACATACAAATCTAGGAGAGAGGGGCAGGAAGCTGGACATCAATGTAACAGCAACAGACAGCATCACAAAGGTCAGAGTATTGTAATTTTTTTTTAGAAAACAAAATTGTAACCTTCAAATGTACTTAAGGAGTGGTAGGATAAAGAAAACAATGGCTACTAATAATACAGAAGAAATAATTATGGAGGGAGATAATGTAACAGTTAGCTGTAATTCAATACAGGTTACAGAAAATAGCTCAAACTCTTTAGGATTTGAGGGTGGAAATGTTAGTGCAGAAAGTCAGAATAGAATAGCAGGAAATGTTAATCTTGATACTAGTATGATTATGGAAATGCTGAAGAATATGGAAAAGAATAATAGGGAAATGAGGGAAGATATGCAAAAGAATAATGAGAAATTAGAAAAATTAACTCAGAGTAATGAGAAATTAAGAGAAGATATTGATAGGAGTTTAGAACAAACACTAGATCAGAATAAGAGAGAATTAAGGGAAGATATTGGTAAGAGCTTAGAACAAAACAGGGAAGAAATTGAAAAGAAATTCATGGAGCTAGATAGTAGTATGATGAGAATGAGAAATGAAAATCAGGAAATGATAGCAAATGAAATAGGTGAAGTTTCAAAGAAAATGTTAGACATGAGTAGGGAAATATCTAACCAAAAAAGTGAGGTTAATAATAAAATCGAACATGTTGATGTAAAATGTACAGAATTAGGTAGCCGACTGAGTAGCATTTCAAGTGAGTTAAGAGAGATAATGGAGGCTACAAATGCAGATTTAATTCAGGTGCAAGTTAATTTCAGAGGGGAAATATCTGAAATTCAGAAGGAGTCAGAAAAACAGAGAAATAAATTGTCTGAAGAAGTTAAAGATTTGTCTAAAGATTTGAATCAAAAGCTAACTTCTGAAATTAACAAACACCAAGCTGTTCAAAATGAGAATAATAAAAAATTGGAACAGACAATAGAAAATCTGCAAGGTACTGTAAATAGGTTAGAATTGAATTCAAGGGCAAATATATGTGATGTGAATGTATCTGATGTACAAAATAATGATAGAGGTAGTTCCTCAGGTATGACAAATAATGTGAGTGATGCGGCAGCTTCATCTATAGCTAATGCTGAAACTCAGAGTGCACAAGTAACACTAGAGAATTTAAATATGGGAGTAGGGAATTTGCAAAATTACAATCATATCTTAAGTGATTTTCCACTTCCAAAATTTAATGAAAACTCCAGTCCAGTACAGTTCATTGCAGAATTATCAGAGTATTTTCAAATTAAAAAAATACCTGAAGCATTGAAAATGATAGTTGTCAAAAGATGTTTGGACCAGAAAACTTTAGATTGGTTACAAATGGTATCAGGGGTGAAATTTCATATGAATCCTTTAAGAGGTTATTCATGAACAGATTTTGGAATGTTACGGTACAGCACAGAATTCGAGCAATGCTTAGTCATGGTCAATTTAATCCACGAGAGGGAATATCAATGACTGATTACTTACTGAAACATGCAAGTCAGGTTAGAAACTTGTCACCTCCAATCAATGAGGAAGATTTTGTGAGTTTGCTCGCAAGGCATTATCCTTTAAGGATACAAAATTACTTATTAATTGCAAAACCACGTAGCATCTATGAGATGACAGAATTAATGACAGCTTTGGAACAACAGGAAGAAGATATATCTCGGGAGTGGGAGCATAGATTTTTAGATGTGCGAGATAGACGAAATTACCAAGGTAGTTATCAGCAAAGTAGAGGACAAGATAGACGTCATGAAAATAATACCAGACAACGGTATCAATCATACGTTCCACAATTTGAAAGATCAAGGACAGATGGGAGACCAGGTCGACAGGAACAAATAAATTATGTCAGGACAGAAAGATTGCCTGAAAGAGGGCAAAATTATGGAAGGCGGTATATTAGACAAAGGGGAAATTTCACTCACTGGAGGGAAAACAATAACCGGGAAAGATCTGAGGAACGGCAAGAAAATTACGTGCCAAGGGGACATAATGTCAGAAATCGAGGAACTCAAAACAATGGTAGCGACAATGAGATAGATTTAGCGCCTGTTAGGAATGGCAGTCCCGTACGTGAACATGGAAATAACCAGGAAAACTGTTAATAGTCTCCTGTGTAGTAGGTTCTCAGGACGTCTTTAATAATTCAGTATCCATTACCAATACAAATAATATGCCTACACACACACCCTGTAATAAGATTACAGCAACAAAAGATAAGGGAGAAAATTTTGAGTCACCTCATGTTAGGATGGAAATTGCGAAGAAAGAGATCATTGCAACTATAGATTCTGGTTCGTCAGCTTCAATTTGTTCACAGAAATTTTACATAAATTTGATTAATGAAGGTAACAAAATTATGGCTCTTCCCACTAGTAATTTAGTTTGTCGTGTTGCAATCGGAAGAACGACACAGGTCATAAAAACACAAGCTCTACTTAGCATACTTATCGGCGGAGAGAATTTTGAGGTTATGTTTCTAATTGTAAACCATCTGATTTGTGACATAATTATAGGATGTGACTTCCTACATGAATATGAAGCAAGTATAGATTTTAAACATGAAGAGTTAAGAGTGACAAAAGACGATAGAGAAATAAGGGTACCATTTATAAAAGAGAAAGTTTCTGTAATCGAGATGACAAAGGATGAGAAGAATCTTTGTGACCAAGAGTTTTTTGTGCAAATAACAGAAACTGATAGAAATAGTCAGATAAAGCAGGTAGTCACAGAATATGAAGGGAATGCCACGCCACATTTTCAACAGCTAGCAGAAATGCCAGAGAAAGTAGAGGAATTTACAATCCAAACAAAAGACGACCATGTGAGCGAGACAGACAACAGCTGGAAAGAGAAGAGAAATGAGGAAATAATACACAAGTGTGAAGAAGCTTATAATATTACGATAATGCAAAAACAAATCCTTCATGATGTTTTGATGAACAATAGTTCAGTATTTAGTAATATCCCAGGCAGATGTAATGTATATCAGCATACATTTCAAGTAGAAGACGTACCACCATATAGGCACAAGTATGACAATTTACCTATAAATCTTCGAGACAAACCTAGACAATTAATAAATAGCATGTTAGAAAATGGGATTATTGAGCAAAGTAATTCTCAGTATATAAATTCAATCTGCTGGAGTATTAAACGAGATGGTAGTTTGAGATTAACTTTAGACGGTAGATATGTCAACAAGTATATGAAGCCAGATCATTTTCAAAGTGAGGGAATTGAACAATTAATTACGAAACTTTCAAGAGGGAGATTTCTGACATCCATTGACCTCACTGCTTCATATTGGCAAGTGGAATTAGATCCACAAGTGCGTGATTACACTTCATTTCAATACTCGGGGATCCAGTATCGTTTTTGTGTAAATCCTTTTGGTTTAAAAAACTCAGGAAGTGGATTTTTGAGAGCCATTCACAGTATCTTTGGAAATTCTGCCGATGACTTTTTAATAAAGTATATTGACGACTTCCTAATCATTAGTCAAACATTTGAAGAACACATGAATAATGTCCATTATGTGTTAAATAAACTACAACAACATGGTATGACTGTGAACATACTAAAATCAAAATTTTGTGTCAAGGAAATAAATTTTCTGGGTTATGTAGTGGATGAACGAGGTATAAGACCTGATCAGAAAAGAATAGAAGCAATAATGAAAATTCCACCACCAAGGAACGTAAAACAAATTAGACGTCTCTTAGGGGTATTGAACTTTCAGAGTAAGTTCGTACCAAGATATTCGGCTGAAATAGAACCACTGCGGCAGCTTCTCCGAAAGAACAATAAGTGGAAATGGACAGAGGATCATCAAAAATGTTTTGAAAGAGTAAAAGAACTTTTTGCTAAGTCCATATTGCTCGAGAGGCCTAGAGAAGATTTGGAATATGAGATTTATGTCGATGCATCAATGCAAGGATACGCCGAAATTTTAGGACAGCGAGACATCAACAATGACTTTCACGTCATTAGTACAGCTTCTAGAGGACTTACAAATATTGAACGGAATTCTTCAGTAACTCAGTTAGAAATTGGAGCACTACATTTCTCATTAATTCGTTTTAAAACCTATATTTATCAGCAAAAGGTGAAAGTATATTCAGACCACATCAGCTTAACTTTCATACAACGGTGTAGATTATGTAGTGGAAAACTTGCTAGATACATTCATGCAATATCTGCATTCGATATTGAGATTATACACATTCCTGGCAAAAATAATACCTTCAGCGATTTGCTATCAAGATTAAACTACAACCCACAAATTCCCGAAAATATTGAAAGGCCTAGAAATGAAGTCAAAATATTGACAATTGAAATTCCTTTAAGCAAAGAAATGATGAGAAAATTGAGAAATATGGGGGAAATTCAAAATGAGGATGCAAAATTATTTGAACTTAAAGAAAATGCACCACTAATTGAAGAGGCAAAGAAAGAAATTGTAGCAATTCGAGATGGGACATTATACAAGAAGCATGGAAAAGAAATGCCTAGTTGGAAGGTAATGGTTCCGAAAAGCATGGAGAATGAACTAATTAAGAATTTTCACGAAGGGTTAGCACACTCAGGGACGGACCGGACAACTTCTATGATTTTAGAGAATTTATACATATCCAAATTGCGTCAGAAAGTTCGGAAATTTATATCGTGCTGCAACCTGTGTCAGAAGGCAAAGCAAATAAATGCAGCATATGCATTTGAGACTAATTCGGTTATAAGGGATAAGCCGAGATGTGTAATTAGTACTGATATTCATGGTCCGATGCCTCCAAGTCAATTTGGAAACAAATATATATTTGTCTGTTATGATATATTCAGCAAATATGTAAGAATTTACCCTTTGAGAAAACCTACAGGTTTAGCATGTTTGAATAGACTACTCAAGTCATATGTGATAGAAGAAGGACCTATTCAATCTGTATTGAGCGATAATGCTTCGTACTTCACAGGAAAAAAATTTATGGATGGACTGAAAGAAAATGGCATTAAACAATATTTTTCATCAAGATACAGACCAAACTCCAACCCAGTGGAGAGGGAAATTAAGGAAATTTCAAATTATTTAAGGGTGTTATGTCATCGAAAACAAACCCAATGGTATGGATATGTGAATTTCGTTCAGAATCTACTAAATGAAACCGTAAACAATGTGACAGGATACAAACCATGTGAACTTAAGTTGGGAAAGAAGATCAATACAATGTGTAAGAAAATTCCAGAAGCCATTCCAGATGCTCATTCGATACCACAAACAGAAGAAGAGATGTTCCGAAAAGCATTCGAGAGGATGAAGAAAAAGGCCATAAAAAGAAAAATTAAACATGAAGAAAAGAAGAGAAAGGAATGGAGGATCAAAATAGGAGATTTAGTTTTGGTTAAAACCAAGAAATTGTCGGATAAAGCAAATAAACTTTATTGGCGAATGTTTCTCAAATACCATGGACCATATGAAGTTGTTGAAGTATATGGAACAAATACATATGAGTTATGTAATCCAACAACTCGAAAAAGCATTGGAAAGTTCCATATTGAGATGCTGAAACCATACAACAATGAAGATAAAGGTGAAACAGAAGCCAATGATGATAAATAGTAAATGCTGGATAGTTAAAGATGACTTGCAGAGAAATGTATTGGATTGTAAGAGGGTTAAATAAATATGTACGTCATGTGAAAGGAGAAATAAAATTTTGGACATAATTAAATTTAAAAAAAAAAAAAGGAAAATAACATTTTTTTAACTATAACAGTATTTGAAAATTAAGAATGTAAAGATTGAAACTTAATATGATATTAAAGTAAAGATACGTAAATGCAATTCCAAGAGTATGGTTAAAATAAAGTACAAAATAACAAAAATGGGTAAAAATAATTAAAAACAAATACTTATGTAGCAAACAGAACATGTGAAACAGTGCCTAGATTTAAGAGATGTAAATATATTTGTGTAGAGGGTGAATATTTTTGGTAAATATGTTTAATAATTACAAAAAAATTCTTGAACTGATAAATTTTTGTTAACAATATAAGAAAGTAAACCATTTTTGTAACAGTAATTAAATACTTCAGGGTACAGTATTTGCTATAAAAAAAATTTTTTGTAATGTCAGATTAATGTCTAAACACATTAAACCAGAGCCAGTAAGTAGTGGCGAGATAAAAAAAAACATATGTCGTGTGTTAAATGCGTGTGAAGTGTTAAGTGAAAGTGATAGCGTGTGTTCCAAGATTTAGGAGACTAAAAACCCAATTATAAAATTTCCAAACAAGTTGTAAATATTTATAATTATGTTTCTAGTGGGGCATATGATGCAGTAATTTGTATCACAAATTACTTAAATGTAAATAATGATTGTAATATGAATATGCATTTTTATGTGACATTGATTTCAGATGTTTATTAATTGTAATTATTATTTGGAAATAAGTTTATACGGCCTTACTGAAACTGTCAATAATAGGGCGCAATAATGCAGCGAGGGGGTGAGCTGTTTATCATTATTGGAAACGAGGAAGTTACGTAATGTTGGCGCGTTTTCGGTAGAAACTTCTGGAATGTTTCCTCCCTAAAGCATATGTATTCATAATTTTAATTGGATATTAAAATGGACGCTAATGTTGGCGCGTTTTATTAGCCAATTGTAGTTCAGTTATAATCTTTAGGCGTATCTGGATGAAGGCGTATAAATAGGGTAGGTTAGAGGTAGCTTGTGTTCAGTTCATCAAAAATCTGTGTACACTACACGTCGTCTTCAGTCAGTCAGTTCGTCATACATCGGATATAGATTCACAAGTTACGCGCAGCAGAATTATGAAAGATCTAAAATATGGTAAAGTTAATTATACAAAAGGTTGAAGTACGTTGATTAAAAGTGATCAGTAAGAAGTTATTATAACAGTTTCAGTTTGGCGAGTATCTAGATCAATATGTAAAAGTGAACGTGTTCGACAATAAAAATTATAAAACAAATTTCTTCATCAGTGTTCTTTTTGGATAAAAGATTCCTTTCCGTTTACACAACCCTGATCAAGACACATGTTCGACCCAACATAAGATAATAGCTAGCCGGAGGACAGTACACAAAACTTTTAATTCTTTCAAACACTGATACTAGGTACCACAAATTGCTAACACTAGATGGAGCTACAAACCGAACAAATGAATGACGTCACAAGATGGCTTCAACACACGTGAAGTAAACAAACATTTGTAAGTAATACCGTTACAAATTACATCTCTGTTAAGCAAGCTAATACAAACACACTCTGATACAGACAACTACTGATTGACTAGGAAGCGCGTCACTATGACGATGTATAGTTTTTGCTACTGCACAAGCGCCTTCCTTCGCATAAGCCAGGCGAATCCCATTTTTAATGTGTCTAGTCCCTGCTTTGCGGCGTCACTTCGTAGTTAGTTCAATTAATCCTTTGGCAACACCTCTCCTATTTGCCTGACCCGTTGCAGAAATGATTCATATGCCCATGTTTGCCAACTTCTTGAAATTGAAACACGTAAAATTTTACCTCGTCCAGCAAAGCTTGATTGCAATAAATTTACAAAACTCACGTGTAAAATAAATGGGAATTTCGTTTTATAAGACCCAGAGTACAGCCTCTTTAGGTCACACATGTTGAAATTCTTCCTGGTACCAGAACTCGCGTCCTAAGCTATTCACAAATTTCTAATCCATATTTTATGATTATAGCATTAATTTTAAACAAAAACTGTAAGAAAAGGTGAGAAACTTCTATCTCGCAGTCATGTAAAATGAATAAGATAAACACTTTGAGGCAGTATTTTATATCATAACATGCTGTGAATGGCAAAATGATTGTAGTGTAAATTAATATTATTGTAAGTACAGGATTTTAGATGTTTGTTAGCCATTAGTATTGTTAGGAAATAAGTTTACACGGCCTCACTGAAACTGACAATAGAAGTGGGTAACAATAAACCGAGGGGGTGAGTTGTTTATCACTAAGAAGAGATAAACAAATGACGTCAGGGTAGCTTGCCTTTTTTAGAAATGGAGGGAATATCTTCCCTAGAGCATATATCTTAGTAGCAGTGATTGGCTGACCAAAACAGACGCTAAAGTGGGCGCGATTTGGTAACCAATAGCAGCTATATTATAATGTTTAGGCAATTTGAGGTGAAGGAGTATATATTCTCGAGCCATAAGCAAGTGTCGCGCAGTTCTGAAGAATCTCTCACGAGGTGCACGTCGCAGAGTTAGTTACAAAAATGTAAAGTACGCGAAGTAATTTGTGCGCGGCAACTATAACGACTGTAGTTACATTCAGAAATATCACAGTTTCAATCAGGCGTGTATAAAGATTAAACATGTCAATTATTAATTAATTGTGACGGCAATAAAAGTGTAGAAACAAATTTTTTTATCAGTGTTATCTTTTAGCAACAACTCCTTTCCGTTTACACGTCCTGCTTAGAGATACTTGCTCGACTGAGTTATAATAGCTAGCCGGAGGACAATGAACCCAAATTTAAAAATAATAAAACAAGAGGCGCCCAGTAAATAATATAACACAAGTCATTGAGAACTGCGACAACTTTACGGCAGGAGTTCTCGTCGACCATTACTGAATGATCGCGCCCATTTACTGCTGGCTACTAGAGGTCATTAGTGGCGCAATCAAATTTTAAATTCGCATTTTTTTGGAGCAGAGTGAAAGGGGCCATGATTGTGATGAAAGATAGACACACAGATAAACTCAGCCTAAGTGCACCACTGTATACCAATTAGCACAGTGCATTCAGCCTGTAACCTTAAGTTACAACATAATGCAATAGAAGTTAATGCTTTGTCATATCCGTGGTAAACATTTTTAACACTTTGAATCTGCCCATTAAGCCGTGAAAGTACCTCCTTTGCCGTAAAGTCGTAAAAATTCCACCACTCCCCTACATTTTACGGGCAACCCGTGAAAGTTGGCAAGTATGAATGCCTAAAAAAGGCAGCTGAAATGTTATGTTAAGGCTTGTTTTACATTACCTTGGATCTGGGTTCCGCACAGAAACATCAAGTTCCTCGTCTCCCAAATACGACAGCAGTGCCATGGTCACATACACCGGCTTCAGGAAGAACTGCACATGTGGTGGATGCGTGTTGTTCATCTGAAACCTAAAATAGACAATCTTAAACGGAAATTCCACTATTTCAAAGAGTCTTTTAGTATCATGAAATCTTATACCTGGCCAGAAGAGTGCGCTGTGTGAAGTAGTACGGATGATAGTTGAGGAATGCATTGTCATTACTCAGCAGGTAGAGAGGTAGGGCACGACGGCGCACCATCTCACGCTGGTGGGAGATTATGACGCTAGCCACTAAGGCACCATATCTCACGTCCCCACGCCATTCCTCGCTCTTGGACCAACCTGTCAGAGGATCCGCCTCGCTGTAACAGAGTTAATTGTACACACGTGTATAAGATAAGGAAGGTCTACTCAGAGCCGAAGCTCAGCTTTGGATCAGGTAAGCCGCTAATCCTTCCGTGAGGATTTCAAATAGGCCATTCTTAAAAACCTCACAGTCCCCGTTACACAGGGATGGAAGTGAATCCGCCACTTAGGAGCGTTAATCCCAAAGGGGAAGACTACCGAACAAGCTCGGTAGGACCCATAGCAGTCTAGCACTCCGTCTTCCAGCTCACCAGGCTGATGACGGAGGACATTCTCACAACCCCACCTACACATAACTGCCAAGACGTACCTCATATCCCACGGGTATCGTGAACCACTGCCACGCCGAGCCCAACCCAATCCGAAAACAGCTCCCTTATGGGAAGGGCTAGCAGCACCCGCAACAACAGCAGCTGAAAAAGTCAGAATCCCTCCTCCGCAGGTACACACATGTACATTAACGGTCGAAAAAATAAACAAATCGCACCGGGGTAGCAAACAAATGGGTTTCAGGTGCCATTTTAGTCTCCTGGATGTTACTGCCAAAATCAATTAACCTACATTTCCTTGTAGCTACAAGAGGGATACAGAACTCTGAAGCGATAGTAAAGTCTTTAAAATGCGGGTCACTTTGAAATGCTTTGAAATTCAATATTATTTCAATGACATCACGTGAAACCAAAACAAATTGCGAATTAGCACTAAATTTAAACCAATATCAATAAATATAGGGTATTTAAATTATATTCGAACCCATTCACGGCCTCTCTCTACTGCACGAGACAGCCGGCAGTAGCCGGAGAAATTACGCCGCTAGAGGCGGACTAACATTCTTACTTTGTAATAGATGCTGGAAATGTTGACCTTCTGCTCTGAAACAGGCAGCATATCTCACTCTCCGAAGCTCAGCAGCAGGAATTCTTGTGATGAAACGCCTCATTATGATCAGAAAATTGGAGTGTGGTGTGCGATAAGTGCTAGAAGAATAAAAGGGCCCATATTCTTTGATGAAACAATAAATCCAGAGCGATATCAGAGGTTAATCCTGAGGCCATTTTGCAATCGCTTGACAGATGAAGAGAAATCGTATGGTTGGTTCCAGCAAAATTCTGCAACAGTACATATGGCTGCCAAATCATTATATGCAATAAGAGAGGTGTTTGATGACAGAATAATTAGTGTTGATTTCTGGCTCCCTCGTTCTCCTGAACTAACGAGTTGTGATTTTTATTTATGGGGTTCTTTAAAAGACAAAGTGTATCGTTCCAATCCTCGCACACTACAGGAACTTAGAGAAAACATTGTGCAAAAAATCACAAGAATTCCTGCTGCTGAACTTCGGAGAGTGAGTGAGAATATTTACACGAGATATGCTGCCTGTTTGAGAGTAGGTGGTCAACATTTCCAGCATCTATTATAAGGTAAGGATTTTAGTCCGCCTCTGTCGGCATAATTTCCCCGGCGACTGCCGGCTGTCTCACGCAGTAGAGAGAGGCTGCGAGTGGGTTCGAATATAATTTAACTACCCTATATCTGGGAAATGGATAATACCGCAAAAAATTAATGAGACCTACATTTGTGTGTAGCTCCAGGAATAGGACTAACTGCAGAGGGGAACCTGGCACCTCGACTTACAAGATCATTTGTGCCTGAAGCTCCTGACGGGTGTCCCCTGGAGGGAGAGGTAAGGTGAGAGGAAGCAAAGTACGGCCGGAATAGAAGGCACGATGGGCAGAGGGCAGGATCCTTACCTTTTTACACATTGAAACTTGCCGAATAACAGCAGGTACAACCGGCTCCCCTCCCCCTTCGGGCTTGCATAATTCCTGGGTTCGGAAACTGCCCCCATTCCGGGGACGAAGGGTTACAGAGAGCATCCTTTTCCCGTGCCATGCAATGCCGAGACTCCCGTCGACACTTTCAATTCTGAAACAGACCAAGGGGATGAAGCTTCCCCGCATTCGCCTAACGACCCGAGGAAATTCCCCAAAAACCTCACGGGAAGGGAAGGTCGGCCCCGGGATTCGAACCCACGACTTCTGAATGTGGGCCCAGACGTTACCGCCTGAGCCATCTCGTTCGGTTTATGTATCACTAGTCTTGCGCTGTGTTTTGTCTGTCTTTATATAAGTTTAGCGTCATTTAAAATGTTAGGTCATATCGGACGAGGGATGAATGAAATGGATGAAATTATGCCCAAATGAGCCAGCGATCCACAGAGCTTAAAGCTACCCGAAATTCATAAGGTAAATCCCCGGGAAAAAAACCTTATCCGGGTAACTCACCCTAACCAAAATTTGCACTTGGGACCTCTTGAACGTAAGGCAGACATGCTACTCCCACATCACAGCAGCGGGATTTTGTATTATTTCCGCTGGTACAGTTCAATCTGAAAGGGATTTCCAGGGAGTCCACAAGAAAGGGTCAACTAAGTTAGGTTACTGACAAGTGACTGTTCCCATTTAACGATGTCAACTGTCTGTTTTGCAAATAAGAAATACAACAGTTGCAGTACGGGTTTCTCTTGAAACGTCTTGCTGAACAATTTAATTAAATGTCCTTTGGCATATTGAAATGTTCGATCTGTGACCATTACACTCGTACTTTGCACACAACAAGGGTGTTAGGTTAAGCCGGTACTAATATCGTTTATCAATACCTTCATATATATATATATATATATATATATATCCCCTATATACTGTCACACAAGAGGTACACTCAGATTACCTAACATTGGACAGCAATGTACACGGCCGTAAATTAAATTGACCTTAATCAAAATACAGAAGAACACATTAAAATTTCAGAACATTCCCCTTAAAATTTGCCCCCAAATAAGAATAACAAAATCAGCACAAAAATCTAGCTCTCTGCTTGTGTCCCATAACAAAAGTATTAAAATAATTTAGAGAGGCGAACACCGAAAAGTGAAACGATCAGAAACAACCAAGAGTGTCCTAGAAACGGTTACATGTTTTACAAAGAACTCAGGCTTATTTGTCGACGTGCATACACAGGTGAAGGTCTGGAGAACAAGTCTCCTTACTAGGAAGCTAAACACGCCAGATAATCCCGATACCAAACCAAACAAAATAAGAACAGGCAGCGCTCAAATCCCCCACATAGCCTTCACCTGACGTTAGCGCAAAACACGAATAATACAAAGTTGGTAAAAGTTTACTGTTTACTAACAAACAGAATTATACAGAATTAATTCAGAATGAAGAGGACTTCGCAGGCTATTCACACAAAATTCAATATATTGTGACGTCACCCTTATTTGATACGGCGACGCCACCAGATATGACAAAGCCTGGTGGCTCCATCAGATGTGACGGAGAGTCACTCTATCTAACGGGCGCTTCTACCAGATGTGATGCCATGGAGTCTTCACTAACTGGGAGGTCACCCCCTAGCCGGAATGACGGGAGGGAATATCCGGGAGAGGTAACCTCAGGGATTTCATTGATAGGGTTATCGGTTGAGGGGAGCTGAAAGGGTGACACTATTAGACGTGTAATTCTGATTCCAATAGAAGCCTTTATCTTTCTAATAACCTAAGCTAAATTGCAAGAGGTAGAGAGCTAGACAGCTTTGGAGTTTACCTGGTAGACGGAAGAACTCCGGCGTTTTATCTTCGTCGTGTCTAGGGCCTATGTCGAAGTTGAAAACTAGCTCAAAATAAATTTAAATGGTCGACCGTAACAGAGTGATAGGCAGAGGGCGAGCCGTCAAAACTCTAAGTTTAAATACCCGAGGAGTATATGCTGACCATGTGCTTTAGACACCGCTGACATAAACGACGTCAGCAAGATTTACATAATCTCTCCATATGTCCACCTTTCCATGAACTTCAGGTAATCATTTCCCCTTAAAATCACACGATCTAATCCCTGCTTTCATAAGCATCCGGGAAATAACTTGCAAGAATTCTGAAGTCTTTTTTATATATTTAGTTATACAAACTTTGTATGAATTTATAAAGTTAAGATTTATCACATTCTTGTAAAATAAAACTATAACTGTTAAATATACATCTTATTAGCCATACAAATATCTTAATGGTATTTTAACCAAAATCTTTAGGACCATTTTTGAAAAAATCAAAGACAATGAAAGCATTTCCATTCAAATAGTAGTTTGGGATGGGAGAGATATTTTTGACTAACGTCATGTCGCATCGTTGAAAAATGCTGAACTTAAATGCCTATTTTGCCTACTAATTTATTTACTTTCTCAGAATATTAATGCACCTGTCTGTACAGAATTCACACATTAACCACCATAGCAACCTTGAGTTATTTGGTTTTCATTTATTAAGAAGAAATTCCAGAATTGTCATAGTAAAAAAATATGAAATATTTACAAATGAATATGAATATACAAAAGGCAGTGAGTGCGTGCGTGCGTGCGTGCGTGTTTTTCCCTTAAGTTCTACACTTACTCGTTCACAAGCGAGGTGTTTTCGAAAACGGGGAACATTTCGGCGATATTTTCTGCTAGTTGGATGTCTTGCTGCAAGATGGCAGCTCCAGAGCCACCTCCTTTTTTGTGGAAGGATATGAAATCGAGGTTACAAGAAACAGTCTCAGCACAGTGCCGAAGCAGGCCCCAACATAGAGGATGTCTAGAAGGGGCCTTAAACAGTCCAGCGGGTCCTCCAAGTTTCAAGCGCACCGAAGATTGCTTGAGACCATCAGAGCTGGCTTTGAAATAACGTAAATAACCTGCAAAGAACAGATGATTAGAGGTGAGGCGAGAGAAGAGGAACGGGATGGTATTATGTGTTATATTCACATGACTTTCTCTACTCACTATCGTTTATTTTACGAGGGCTGTTCAATAAAGACAGACTGATTTTTTTTCCACAGATATTTATTACCCCATTTCAATGTTGACATGATATTTTTCAAAGTAGTCCCCTCCTGCTTGAATGCACTTTTTATACCGTCTCTGTAGGCCCTTGAACGCATGGTGCAGGCCATTCTTTGTCAGGTCTAAGAGAATCGCCTCACTTTTCTTCAGCACTGCTTCGTGGCTCTCAAATCAAAAGCCCCGGAGCTTTGCCTTTAGTAAAATAAAAAGAAATCGCAGGGGGGCAAGATCGGGGCTATAAGGCGGATGCGGCACACAGATAATGTTGAATTTAGCCAAAAATTCCTGGACTTGATTTGCGACGTGAGGCCGCGCGTTGTCGTGATGAAGTCGCCACCCAGTACGATGAAGTTCTGGACGTTTCCTTGCAATGTGCTTCCACAATGTAGCCAATGCTGACGTGTAGTACGTTGCTGTAACAGTAGTGTGAGGGGAAACTGCATGCTGGTAAATCATTACATTACACCATTCCATTCCGAAACACCAGGTCTACCTTGCTTAGCACAGAGGACTCGCCCTTCTTTGAAGTCCTTGAACCACCTAAGCACTATTGCACGAGGTAGTGCATCTTCACCGTATGGTTGCTTCAGCTTTTCGAAAGTTTCAGAGGCGTATGATTTAAACGAAAACAAAACTTTATTGCGCTGTATTGCTCCTCTCGTGTCACCTACATTTCGTGGTATGCGAAATTCAAGTAGGGTCAGCAATATACATCATTACTACCAACCTGACGATACGAGAGTGCTGCCGCCTATGGACATTATACATGAAACGCCGCTCTTTTCAAATATCGAGGAAACTATCGAGGAAGCTATAGGAAAAAATCAGTCTTAGTCTTTATTGATCAGCTCTCGTGTATAGTTTCTACCAACCATTCTTACTTAAGTTTATTACTTTCTTTAGCACGTACATAGCAGGTAGAGAAGGTATTGTACTCCAACCAAAAATTCGATATCAAGATTTCACCCAAATACATGTTTTGAGGCCCCTGAATAAAAACCTTTTAGAAGTGAGACAGAGTGAGAGTGTGAGAAAGAGAGTGAGAGTGCAAGTGAGTGTGTGAGAGTGCGAGTGAGTGAGAGAGAGTGAGCGAGGGTGAGAGTGAGTGTGAGTGAGTGAATGAGAGTGTGAGTGAGTGAATGAGAGTGTGAGTGAGTGAGTGAGTGAGTGAGTGAGTGAGTGAATGAGTGAATGAGAGTGAATGAGAGTGAGTGTGTGTGACAGTGAGAAAGTGTGTGTGTGAGAGCGAGCGTGAGAGAGAGAGAGTGTGTGTGTGTGTGTGTGTGTGTGTATTTACACCAAAACTGAAAAGCGAAATTTTGGATAATTAACCAAACCTGGTATTATAGTTCAATACTTTCCAAAGGTGCAACACAAGTTTTTCAAAAAAAATCTCCCAACCCCAAACTATAACATTTAATTTTTTTCCGTTCCGCATACAGCTGGTGAGTAATTAAATTTAATTCTGTAATTTTTAAGATAGGGTAATTAATAAAGAACTATGGCTCTCACGATCACCTTATTTAACTGTATGCAATTTTTATCTATGAGGGAACTTGAAAAAGTGTGTGCAACAAACCCCATACATTGGAAAAGCTAAAATAAATTATCAGGTAAGAAATTCACTCGATTTTGGATATTAAACTCTCCAGTGTGAATGCAAACTTTATGAGAAGATGCCACGAATGTGTGGATAGAGAAGAACAACATTTCCAACATCTCCTATGATAAGGTATGTGCTTATTACCATTGTAATTTTAACTATGAGGACATGAACCGGTTGCGTGGATTGATAACTGTTTCGGCGGAAGTAAGAGCTGCGATGGCCGGCGCGCGAGGTGTCGTGCGGTGGCCGCAGTGTGGATGAAAAGCACTGTATATTCTGAATGCTTTGTGTTCAGGAATAAAAATAATAATTTCTTACTTTCCAGCATGAAATTCAGAGTGTTGTACGACCTGAGATCTGGCTCGTTCCATGTCTCAAACAGCCACTCGGAAACTGCTTCAGATCCATAGCGACCTGAAAAAAAAATAAACGCTTGCACAATTCTTAAAACAGACTAAAGTATTATTTTCTACCACTGCTCCACGTAAAAATTCGATAGCAACATTTCACCGAAAATACATGTTTTGATGTTCCCTGAACCCCAAGGAGGATTTTATGTATATGTTTTAACTCAAAAACGAAATTTGTATAAATACCAGGACCTTCCAAAGGTGCGACACAAAGATTTTCAAGAAAATCTCCCACCTCAAACTACCCTCTAAATGGGAATATTTCGTTATTTTTAATTTTTTTCAAAAATACATCTAATATTTTTATTAAAATACCATAATGATGCATTTAAAATATTTACATGATAAATAAAATACAAGTGTATCTTGAATTTTCTGGGAAGAGCCTGAAAACTCCTCTTCATTCGGAATGAGTTTTGTATAATCTTGTGTTATAGTTGGTAAACAGTTAAGGCTGGTTCACAACCAACGAGAACGGTAACCAGAACGAGAACAAGAAAGTTGAAATACGTGTATTCAAATGGGAGTGTTCACAATCGACGGGAAGCTTTCCCGGGCTCTGGGAACGGGAAAGAAGTGTTGCCCAAATTTTAAATTTCTCGTTCTCGTTCTCGTTCCCGGGCACGGCATATTAGATCCATATTGTGCTTATTAGATTCTTCACTCTAGAGGTTATTCTAGGCGGCCGTGACATGAAATAGCCACTAGTGCTCTGTATAGTCGCAAGCTGGAAACATGAAATTAGTAGTAAATGTGCTTCCTAACCTCATTCTGACACTCTAATCAGCGTTGGTTCCTCTGGTGAAAGGATCATTTGTAGTTTGTTTATATGCAACTCAAAACTGGCTATTACCTAAAAAACAATGGCAAAAGCTACAAAGAACAGCTAAAACCGGTGGAAATGAAAAAAGAACAGTAAACAATTTTAATGTATGCCATTAAATAAAGGAATAAAAGCTTGGCATAAGCACGGGGTTCGGAAATGTAATGGATATGCATTTATATAATGTTTATTCTATCGAATTTTGACGTTGGCTTGGCTAAATTGGAAGTAGGTGAAAAAATATCATTGGTCAGTTAAAAACAAATGAAATCCCAATGCGCAAAATCGACTTTCACTTTGTGATCGATATGCATTCCCGTTCTCGTTACCGGGCTGTTGTGAACCAATATCTTGCATGGTGCGTTGCTTCCCGTTCTCGTTTCCGTTCTGGTTACCGTTCTCGGGCAGTTGTGAACCAGCCTTTAGAGATACACAAAAACTATAGACCTCCAAAATGCACAATTTCTTCCATTTACACTTAGAAGCAATAGCCATTTCTGAGCTAACCGTTGTTATCGCTTTGAATTTGTCAAAACCTTTGTGAGGTCATCGTTCAGTTGTTTCTCGCGATGCCGTAGAAAGGGTATGGAATTTTAAACCCAACAAATAGAGTCCCATTTTTTAAACAATTCAGGTGTCATATTCCCCTTGTACCTACAACGATCTGTGAAATGTGCAATAATACAATTTCTGCAAATCTTTACCTCGATTAGCTTGAAGGAGATAGAAAAATAAGCTAGTTTTATAGAAGATACATAACAATAAACGATAGTAGATAGAGAAATTCATGTGAATGCATATATATCATTTTTACTTTCTCTATTGCGTATAATAAGTAGAGAAAGTATTTTGTTCCATCCAAAATTCGATGACGAGAGTTCACCGGAAATTTAAGTTTTGAGATCCCTAAACACTTTACGAAACCTTTTACTTTCTAAAAAATGCCTCTAACCAGTTTAATTAAAATATCATATATTAAAGATGTTTAAAATAAAAATAAAATGTACATCTTGAATTTTCTGGCAATGGCCTGTAAGGTCCTCTTCTTTCGGAAGGAATTTAGTATAATCTTGTATAACCGGTAAAACGTAGATAGACGAAAACATACTGCACAAAAAATATGTGTAGTTCTCTTAAAAAAAAAAATAACACCATTTACTTCAAAAAACGTTTTTGTAGCATAAGTCATTTCTTAGATATCTGTTATTAATGGTTCGAGTTGTTCAAGACTGTCATTCTTTTAAAGCCCCATCGATTTTCAGTTGTTTCTCGCGATGTCATGGAAACAGTATGGAATTTTAAGGCCAGCATATAGCGTTCAGTTGTTAAACATTTGGCTATCGCTGTTCTCGTGTATCCATAACGAAATGTGTAATGTAGCGCTTTCTGCAAAGGTTTATTTGGATTAAAATGTAGTAGATGGCCAAAGCTTTCGTAAGAATAATCTGTACACTCACTAATAAACGATAGCGGTTAAGAGAAAGTCATGCGAATGTAACACATTAGATATATGTACAGAATGTTTCAGGACCTCTGCGACAAACTCTGAGGAACGATAGATCCCGCAGAGGGAAACATTTTTACTTTCTCTACTACGTATAGTAAGTAGGGGAAGTACTGCATTCCACCCAAACATTCAGTATCTATATTTCCACTGGAATTATATGTTTTGAGGTCCCCTGATTCCAAAAAAAAGAACTTATAGAACAAGGTCCATGTGTGTGTGTGTGTGTGTGTGTGTGGACGTGTGTCTGTGAACACACAACTCAAAAACGAAAAGTAGGGTAAATACCAAACTTGTTACTTAGGTTCACTATCTTTCAAAGATACGATACGAACATTTTCAAGAAAATACCCCACTCCAGAACTACCCTTTACATGGAACATTTTTTGGAAATTTTTATTTAATCAAAAATCGCTCTAACGATTATGATTAAAATAACATACATTTAAGATGTTTTTATGACAAATAAAATGTATATCTTGAATTTTCGAGGAATGTCCCCAAAAGTCCTCTTCTTCCTGAATGGCGTTTGCATAACTGGTAAAACGTAAGAGATAGACAAAGTTTTTCTACACAAAAATATAGAGCTCGTTAAAACACACCATTCATATTATATGCATTTTTTGTATGGAGTGAGCCATTTCCGAGATATTCCTTGTCATTTGTTTGAATTTTCTAATACTTATACTTTTTGTCGAATGGGAATTCGTTATTCGTTTTTTTTTATGTCCTGGACATACAAAGAGAATGGAATGTTCCACATAGCAACCAGCTCTTAAAATATTTGACTATAGCTTAAAGCCTACCAATTCCCGTTACACATACAAGAAAATTAGCAATAAGATTAACATCTCGATTAACATGAAGTAGATGGAGAGTAAGCGTTAGTGAAAATAGTTTGTACAAGAGTAGAGAAAGTCATGTGAGTGTAACACATCAGATTTTTTTAACTTTAGGGCTAATAGGCGTCGTCCTCCGTGGTGTATTGGTTACCATACTAGCCTCTAGTTCCCGATGTTGCGGGTTCAAACTTGGCGGAGAGCGATGGATTTTTTCGGGCGTAAAAATCTTCAGTATGGCTTCCTTCGGAAGGGAAGTAAAGCCGGTGGTCCCGTATCGTAGAATTTACGGCACGTAAAAGGAACCTCAAGCCTGATAAAGAGGTCTCTGAGCAAAATTACTGGTCTTTAACGCCCAATATAGAATGGAACACTAAGGACCACAGTAGTTAAAGAGCGTCCATAAATAAAACTCAATTTAAGGGGTAATAGGCAGATATCATTACAAAAATCCTTTAGTTTATCGTACAAAAATTTCATAAATAACACTTGAAGGTGAATTAAATTGATTAGATTTCCATTCGAGGTTACCTATATATCTTTCAGCGGTATCAGACACAAGATGCTTCCAGAGGTCGATTTGGGTCTCGTTGAGGAAATCGTTGAAAATGCCAGAAGGGTTTCCCATCAGTTCGAAACCTGGATGCAGTCTCCAATGATGCATCCAATCCAAAAGTTCATCCAGATACGTAAAGTTATAAGAAGTCTCTCCAGAAACTGATCTAAAAGAAACATAAAAACAAAAGAAATCTTGGAGTATTGGTTTGATTGAGTTAACCTAAGAGTTTTGTGGGAAAACAACAGAGCAATTTCTATTCGAAGCAGTGTTCGATGTACAGATATTTCCAATGATTTTAAACTTAAAGTCATTATGGATTTAATACTGTTAAATTTAGAATGAAAATAAAAATGTCTTTTCTTTTAAGCACATTTGGAGCATAAAATGTCCATTCCCACATATACAATAGTTATTTTCTTCCTTAAGGTTTCCACATTTATCTAACACCAATTTCCGCCCACTCTTTATCACGTCTCTCTTGAAACAAATTACAAGAAACAAACATGAACCAATGAACGATCTTATACTGCATGTGAGGGATCAGAAATAACCTCTCTTAATAAATTCTACTCTGATTCGTGTAAACAAAGAAAGATGAGCTGCCTAATGCCACATAAGCGACTCAACCTTGTAGAGGTAAATGGTGGCTGAGAAATGTGTTACCTATAACACTGAAATACACAACAGCCACAATACCTTCTTGTATCCAACATTCCTGTTGAATTAGACCTGGAAAGGAAGTCTAAAATCATTATTTGGTTGTATTTGTAAATGTCAGTAATCACTGTGTTCCTTAAACGTTTAAAATTCGTATTATTATTAATTATTATTATTATTATTATTGTTATTATTATTATTATTATTATTCAATAAAGTTTAGGCAATCTAACCTTTTTCGACTTCAATCTGTTAAAACTGACATTGTCATCTGAATAAAGGCTTTCCACCGTCTCTGTATCCTTTTGGTTGTTAGGGCCTTTCCTAACCTGGAATCTATTATTATTATTATTATTATTATTATTATTATTATTACCGAGTGGGATGGTTCGGGCAGTAACGTCTGTGGCCGACCTTCCTGACCCAGTCGTTAGGCGAATGCTGGGAAGGATCATTATATCACTCGAATTTCTTGTCCCTCTATTTCACCTCCATTCTCATTTCGCTTCATCGTTCACCTACTTGATCTATTTCAGGGTTGCAAGTGTCGGCGGGAGGTCTCGGCGTGTGCATGGCAGGGGAAAAGGATGCTCTGAGTAAACTTTCGTCCCCAGGAACGAGGGTGGTCTCCGTGTTCTGGGCCCCCCAGGGGATGTGTAAGCCCACAGGGGTTGAGGGGAGCCGGCTGCACCAGCTGCCATCCGGGGAACCTTGCCCTCTGCTTGTCGTCCCTCCAATGTCTCCTCTCGCCTCATCCCTCCCTCCTGGAGGCGCCCCGTCAGAGGCATAGGTACAAAAGATCTGCGTAGGTCGAGGTGCTGAATACCCCTCTGCTCCTAGTCTTATCCTATTTATTATTATTATTATTATCATCATTATCATTATCATTATTATCATTATTATCATCATTATCATTATCATTATCATTATCATTATCATTATCATTATCATTATCATTATCATTATCATTATTACAATAGCAACACTGGTGTAGGCCCAGCAGTGAAAACGCTTTATTAAAGAAATGCCATTAACACTACTATGGAACGCCATACCTCACCTCCGCCTGCGCGCAGCATGACAAACTCGACGCCGTCGGTTCTGCGGCACCTGCCGAAAAACAGAACACTACACCGGACAGATATACTACCCGCAACACCCTAGCCAGGTGACAACAGCGATAAAACAAACTCCGACGATCATGCTCACTCCGTCGACGGCCTCGTCTCAGCAGACCATACCGGACCTATTGAGGGCCTCGTCAACCTACACACAACACTACTCCACAGATTCCGTCGACACTGCCCTCCGCACAAAACAAACCAACACAAGGCAACCCGGTGATCACTGAATTAACACGCAGCATCACCAGCCTGAAAAAAGCGATAGGTCGGCTAAACAAAAGCATAACCATGCAAGCCTGGAGCGACAGACACTTTAAACGCCTTCAACACCAGGAAAATTATGAATCTGTAATAATCAAAGTCAGGTAAATTTCTATAATTGCATTTTTCGAAATGCCAATGACAGAGTAATTGAATCACGCTTAATATTCTTCTGACGAAACATGATTACATTTATACGACTATGTTCAGTGGCGTCTCCGGGGGCAGTGCCTCTATCTTAATAAAATGAAAAAATACGTATTTGAGATTGTTTGTATACTCCACGATTACATCAAGAATATGGTCATGATTATTATTATTCTTAAAGGCGCAATGAAATGGCTTGTTTGACAATGGAAAACAATAGATGCTGAAGGAAGTGACTGCTAATTGTGAGTTTGCAACCTTATTACTCGCATATTATTATTCTATGGATTCGTGCCATTTCTGTCCTGGCATGGATTCATAGCACTCTGAGCTTTCACTCTAGATTCTAGAGGAGAGTGGAGGGGGAAGAGGATAGCCCATATTCGTGCCAGTTAGTTCCTGTTACGGCTCATCTTGGCAGCAAATGCGAATCAGAAGTACCAACTTTATCGTACACCTACGAGTCCTACGACAAAGTGTGCTATACTGAGAAGTGAGAAATAAGGTACCAATCACTTGGGATGTAAAACTTAGCAGAAAATCGTCCTTTGTTATGTCATATTCGTCATTAATTTTCCATTGTTTATACTTAAAACTAAATTAATCATGTATTATAGTACTATCAGCAGTCCAGTAGACGATTAAAAGAGAAGTAGCACTCCAAAGATGCAACCAGGACAGAGCCAGTTCTGAGTTTACGCTCGTAATTTGAACGGGACCCGTGGTGTTTGGCTTAGTTTAATTAGTGTGTGTACTTCGCTCTACAATAGGGCTTCTACAACTAAGAGTCTGTATTACGATCTTCCGTTAGTTATTAACTGGAAGTCGGGGAAAGATTTCGTATTCGACATTCGGTTAACAGCTAACAGCTAACAGCTAACAGCTAACAGCTAACAGCTAACAGCTAACAGCTAACAGCTAACAGCTAACAGCTAACAGCTAACAGCTAACAGCTAACAGCTAACAGCTAACAGCTAACAGCTAACAGCTAACAGCTAACAGCTAACAGCTAACAGCTAACAGCTAACAGCTAACAGCTAACAGCTAACAGCTAACAGCTAACAGCTAACAGCTAACAGCTAACAGCTAACAGCTAACAGCTAACAGCTAACAGCTAACAGCTAACAGCTAACAGCTAACAGCTAACAGCTAACAGCTAACAGCTAACAGCTAACAGCTAACAGCTAACAGCTAACAGCTAACAGCTAACAGCTAACAGCTAACAGCTAACAGCTAACAGCTAACAGCTAACAGCTAACAGCTAACAGCTAACAGCTAACAGCTAACAGCTAACAGCTAACAGCTAACAGCTAACAGCTAACAGCTAACAGCTAACAGCTAACAGCTAACAGCTAACAGCTAACAGCTAACAGCTAACAGCTAACAGCTAACAGCTAACAGCTAACAGCTAACAGCTAACAGCTAACAGCTAACAGCTAACAGCTAACAGCTAACAGCTAACAGCTAACAGCTAACAGCTAACAGCTAACAGCTAACAGCTAACAGCTAACAGCTAACAGCTAACAGCTAACAGCTAACAGCTAACAGCTAACAGCTAACAGCTAACAGCTAACAGCTAACAGCTAACAGCTAACAGCTAACAGCTAACAGCTAACAGCTAACAGCTAACAGCTAACAGCTAACAGCTAACAGCTAACAGCTAACAGCTAACAGCTAACAGCTAACAGCTAACAGCTAACAGCTAACAGCTAACAGCTAACAGCTAACTGGTGGTGGTGGTGGTGGTGGTGGTGGTGGTGGTGGTGGTGGTGGTGGTGGTGGTGGTGGTGGTGGTGGTGGTGGTGGTGGTGGTGGTGGTGGTGGTGGTGGTGGTGGTGGTGGTGGTGGTGGTGGTGGTGGTGGTGGTGGTGGTGGTGGTGGTGGTGGTGGTGGTGGTGGTGGTGGTGGTGGTGGTGGTGGTGGTGGTGGTGGTGGTGGTGGTGGTGGTGGTGGTGGTGGTGGTGGTGGTGGTGGTGGTGGTGGTGGTGGTGGTGGTGGTGGTGGTGGTGGTGGTGGTGGTGGTGGTGGTGGTGGTGGTGGTGGTGGTGGTGGTGGTGGTGGTGGTGGTGGTGGTGGTGGTGGTGGTGGTGGTGGTGGTGGTGGTGGTGGTGGTGGTGGTGGTGGTGGTGGTGGTGGTGGTGGTGGTGGTGGTGGTGGTGGTGGTGGTGGTGGTGGTGGTGGTGGTGGTGGTGGTGGTGGTGGTGGTGGTGGTGGTGGTGGTGGTGGTGGTGGTGGTGGTGGTGGTGGTGGTGGTGGTGGTGGTGGTGGTGGTGGTGGTGGTGGTGGTGGTGGTGGTGGTGGTGGTGGTGGTGGTGGTGGTGGTGGTGGTGGTGGTGGTGGTGGTGGTGGTGGTGGTGGTGGTGGTGGTGGTGGTGGTGGTGGTGGTGGTGGTGGTGGTGGTGGTGGTGGTGGTGGTGGTGGTGGTGGTGGTGGTGGTGGTGGTGGTGGTGGTGGTGGTGGTGGTGGTGGTGGTGGTGGTGGTGGTGGTGGTGGTGGTGGTGGTGGTGGTGGTGGTGGTGGTGGTGGTGGTGGTGGTGGTGGTGGTGGTGGTGGTGGTGGTGGTGGTGGTGGTGGTGGTGGTGGTGGTGGTGGTGGTGGTGGTGGTGGTGGTGGTGGTGGTGGTGGTGGTGGTGGTGGTGGTGGTGGTGGTGGTGGTGGTGGTGGTGGTGGTGGTGGTGGTGGTGGTGGTGATGGTATACTTATTGCATCATATAAGAATATCGGGGAGGTATTCCTGATACTACTACTACTACTCCATTCGTGCTTCAGCCGCCACTGGCTATGTTTCGTCGCTAAATAACAGATATTGGAGTACAGAGAAACACGATTTTACACACGAGATTCCCTTGTATTGATGTGTTATACGTAGTAAATGCATACACAATAACAGGATCTATATTTGAACAAAGAATAAATGCATATTGGTACAGAAATGTCTTACACCATGTTTTGATCAGGTGACCGACGTTGAATGTCAGTCTGGACTTTTTCCAACAAGATTTTGCTACTGCGCACACAGCTGATGAGTCATTAAATTTAAGTCAGAAAATTTTGAAGATAGGATAATTTGTAAAGAATTATAGTCCTCACGATTCACTAGTATTAATATTCGAGATTTTTTCTATGACGCAACCTGAAAAAATTATGCTACACTCACATGACTTTCTCTACTCTTATACAAACTATTTTTACAAAGACTTATTCTTCATATGCTTCATGTTAATCGAGATGTTAATCTTATTGTTAATTTTCTTGTAGATGCAAGGGCAATATGGTAGGCTTTAAGCGATAGTCAAATATTTTAAGAGCTGGTTGCTATGCGGAGCATTCCATTCTCTTTGCATGTCCAGGACATAAAAAAACGAATCACGAATTCTCATTTGAAAAAAAAGGATAAGTATTGGAAAATTCAAACTAATAACAAGGAATATCTCAGAAATCGTTCGCTCCACAAAAAAACTATATATTACATAAATTGTGTGTTTTAATGAGCTCTACATTTTTGTGCAGAAACATTTTGTCTATCTCTTAAGGTCTACCAGTTATGCAAAAGCCATTCAGAAAGAAGACGACTTTTGACGACATTCCAAGAAAATTCAAAATATATATTGTCATGAAAATATCTTAACTATATGATATTTTAATCAAAATCTTCAAAGCCATCTTTTAGAAAATAAAAATTTTCAAAAAATGTTCCATGTAAATGGTAGTCTGAGTGGGGGAATTTTCTTGAAAGTCTTCGCGTCGCGTCTTTGAAAGATACTGAACCTAAATACCAAGTTTGGTATTATCCTGACTTTTCATTTTTGAGTTATGCTGTTCATAAACACACACGGACTTTTTTATTTTCTCTACTAAATATAATAAGTAGTGGAAGTATTGTATTCCACCCAAAAATTCGATACCGAGATTTCACCGGAAATATATGTTTTGAGACCCCTTGAATCCAAAAAAAGCACTTTTGGAAACATGTCCGTGTGTGGGTGTGTCTGTGTGTGTGTGTCTGTCTGTCTGTCTGTCTGTCTGTGTGTGTGTCTGTGTGTGTGTCTGTCTGTCTGTGAACAGCATAACTCAGAAACGCACAGTCGGATAAACACCAAACTTGGTATTAGGTTCAGTATCTTCCAGAGATGCGACACGAAGGTTTTCAAGAAAATCCCCCCACCCCAGATTACCCTTTACATGGAAGATTTTTCGAAAATTTTAATTTTCTCAAAAATGGCTCTAACGATTTTGATTAAAATATCATATGTTTAAGATATTTTCATGACAAATAAAATGTATATCTTGAATTTCCTGGCATTGTCTCCAAAAGTATTCTTCATTGTGAACGACTTTTGCATAACTGGTAAACCATAAGAGATAGACAAAATTTTACTACACAAAAAATGTAGATCGCGTTAAAATACAAAATTTATGTCATACTTTTTTGTTGTTGAGTGAACCATTTTTGAGATATTGCTTGTTTTTCCTTAAATTTTTCAATACTTATTTTCTCAAATAATGGCGGCGCCGTGGCCGAGTGGTTAGACCACTCGCCTCCCACCGAGGCGCACCGGGTTCAATCGCAGGGACCTGCATGTGGGATTTGTGGTGGACGAAGCGGCGTCTGGGCGGGTTTTCTCCGGGTTCTCCGGTTTCCCCCGCCATTCATTCCACCAACTGCTCCATCATCACCTTTCCTTTCATCCATTTCACCATCATTTCGTTTCATCTACTTCCTTCATCCCATACCAGGCATCGGGCTGATCACCCATCCTGGATGTTCTGTCTGATCCATGAGTGTCTGCTCCTCGACGGGCCTCTGACCCCAGGCACCCGCTTGTAAGTCCTGGGGGTGTAAGTCCTACATAAGAGGAGGGTAAACAGATAATGAATGAATGAATATTTTCTCAAATGGGAATTCGTTATTCATTTTTTCTTCTTGGATATGCAAAGAGTATTAATCTGTGGCAAAGAGAATGGTGCTGCACCTAGCAACCAGCTATTAAGAGATATGTATATGCTTAAAGGCTACTGTATTTCTATATTGCCCTTGCAAATATATATTCCCCTTACATCTAAGAGAAAATTAGCAACAAGAATAACATCTCGATATCTCGATTAACATGAAGTAGATGGAGAATAAGCGTTTGTAAAAATAGATTGTACAAGAGTAGAGAAAGTCATGTGAGTGTAACACATCAGATTTTTCTAAAAGTGGTCTTTTATTCGAGGTACCCCAAAACATGTATTTGCAGTGAAATACAATACTTTGCCCGCCCGCCTACTTACTTACTTACGTAGTAGAGAAAGAAGTAGATATTGTGCAACAAACCCCATACATTGAAAGAACTAAAAGAAAACTTCCGACAAGAAATTCACTGAACTCTAGTGTTAATGAAAATTTGCTGAGAAGAAATATGCGGACAGAGAAGGACGTTTCCAACATCTCTTATGATGAAGTATGTGCTTATTATTATCATCGCAATTGTAACTGAGAGACCGCGAGGCGGTTGCGAGTATATTATAATTGTTTCTGCAGTAGTCCCAGCTGTGGCTGCCGGAGCCCGAGCCGCCGTACGGCGGCCACAAGGTGAAGGAAAAGTACTGTACTTCGGAATATCTATTAGTACTACTCTGTCAGTCCGGGAGTATTGAATACCCTTAAAAAGCAACTTTATAAAATCCGTTATACTTACTATAGCTTTGAGTGTATTAATATTATCGTTCCATCCGTTATTGGGACATGTGTTCTTAGGATCGTGAATCAATAAGGAAGCATACATACCTAAGCGTTTAATAGTTGGTAGGACAAAAGGTTCATTTTCGGATGTATTAAAATATTCCTTTTAAATTCGTGTATTTAAGGTGAGTAAGAGTTACCTGTTGAATGTTACGAGATCAAGGAGCCAATGGATGCGCACTTGGGTTATCGCCCTCCTAGGCAGCGCACCAATGAAGGCAAGGTTTAGTTTCTCATCTCGGTGCAGCAGAAACTTGTGGGCCTGAGAATGAGGTGCTGGTGGACTGTCAACAGACAAGTCAATTCAAATATTATAAACTACATATGTTATTTGCTACAGAAATACTACGTAAATATCATAAAAATCTTATGTGTTGCATTCACATTAATTTCTCTGCTCACTTTTCTACAAAACATTCTTACAAAAATTTATCCTTCTATCTGATTCTTGTTAATGGAGATATACATTTCGCTTTAAGTATGAGAAGAATACTGTAAGCTAATGTGATAGATTTTCAAAAAGCGAGTCGCTATGTGATGGTTGTAAGAACACGAGAAAAAAAGCTGATGTGTTACACTCACATGATTTTCTCTACTCTTGTACAAACTATTATACAAAATCTTATTCTCCATCTATTTCATATTAATCGAGAGACATTTGCAGAAACGATCTTTTGACATGCAAAGAGAATTACATTTTACACATAGCGACCACTTCTAAAAATATTTGACTATCGCTTAAGGCGTACTATGTTCCCCTTGTTTTGTATTTGCAAGGGCAATATAGAAATACAGTAGCCTTTAAGCATAGACATATCACTTAATAGCTGGTTGCTATGTGCAGCACCGTTCCCTTTGCCACAGATTAATACTCTTTGCATATCCAAGACAAAAAAATGAATAACGAATTCCCATTTGAGAAAAGTATAGAAAGATTTAAGAGAATAACAAGCAATATCTCGAAAATGGTTCACTCAACAAAAAAAAAGTATATGACATAAATTGTATATTTTAACGCGATCTACATTTTTTGTGCAGTTACATTTTGTCTATCCCTTATGGTTTACCAGTTATGCAAAAGTCGTTCACAATGAAGAATACCTTTGGAGACATTCCCAGAAAATTCCAGATATACCTTTTATTTGTCAGGAAAATATCTTAAACATATGATATTTTAATCAAAATCGTTAGAGCCATTTTTGAGAAAATTAAAATTTTCGGTTCCATGTAAAGCTTAATCTGTGGTGGGGGGGGGGGGGTTTCTTGAAAACCTTCGTGTCGCATCTCTGGAAGATAACGAACCTAAATACCAAGTTTGGTGTTTATCCGTTTGTTCGTTTCTGAGTTATGCTGTTCACAGACAGACACACACACAGACACACACACTGACATGTTTCCAAGAAAAAATTTGATTCAGGGGGTCTCAAAACATGTATTTCCGGTGAAATCTCGGTATCAAATTTTTGGGTGGAATACAATGCTTCCCCTACTTACTAAACGTAGCAGAGAAAGTAAAATACTTACACAAGAATGCACAACTCATTAAAAATAGAATTTATGATAAAACTCCCCCTGTGGTGGAGTGGTCTGCGTTCTGACTTCTCAATCCAGAGGTATCGGGTTTTATTTCCGGCTTGGGAGGTGGTATTTTTACTTTCTCTACTACGTATAGTAAGTAGGGGAAGTATTGCATTCCACCCAAAAATTCGATACCGAGATTTCACCGGAAATACATGTTTTGAGACCTCCTGAATCCAAAAAAAGCATTTTTGGAAACATGTACGTGTGTGTGTCTGTGTGTGTGTGTGTGTGTGTGTGTGTGTGTGTGTGTGTGTGTGTCTGTGAATAGCATAACTCAAAAACGAACAGTCGGATAAACACCAAACTTGGTATTTAGGTTCAGTATCTTCCAGAGATGCGACACGAAGGTTTTCAAGAAAATCCCCCCACCCCAGACTACCCTTTACATGGAACATTTTTCGAAAATTTTAATTTACTCTAAAATGGCTCTAACGATTTTGATGAAAATACCATATGTTTAAGATAATGTCATGAGCAATGAAATGTATATCTCGAATTTTCTGGGAATGTCTCCAAAAGTATTCTTCATTGTGAACGACTTTTGCATAACTGGTAAACCATAAGAGATAGACAAAATGTTACTACACAAAAAATGTAGATCACGTTAAAATACACAACTTATGTCATATACATTTCTTTTGTTGAGTTAACCGTTTTCGAGATATTGCTTGTTATTTCCTTAAATTTTCCTTTTCTCCAATTCGTTATTCATTTTTACTTTCTCTACTACGTATAGTAAGTAGGGGAAGTATTGCATTCCACCCAAAAATTCGATACCGAGATTTCACTGGAAATACATGTTTTGAGACCCACTGAATCCAAAAAAAGCATTTTTGGAAACATGTCCGTGTGTGTGTCTGTGTGTGTGTCTGTGTGTGTGTCTGTGTGTGTCTGTGAACAGCATAACTCAAAAACGAACAGTCGGATAAACACCAAACTTGGTATTTAGGTTCAGTATCTTCCAGAGATGCGACACGAAGGTTTTCAAGAAAATCCCTCCTCCCCAGATTACCCTTTACATGGAACATTTTTCGAAAATTTTAATTTTCTCAAAAATGGCTCTAACGATTTTGATGAAAATATCATATGTTTAAGATAATGTCATGAGAAATGAAATGTATATCTCGAATTTTCTGGGAATGTCTCCAAAAGTATTCTTTATTGTGAACGACTTTTGCATAACTGGTAAACCGTAAGAGATAGACAGAATTTTACTTCACAAAAAATGTAGATCGCGTTAAAATACACAACTTATGTCATATACATTTTTTTTGTTGAGTGAACCGTTTTCGAGATATTGCTTGTTATTTCCTTAAATTTTTCAATACTTATACTTTTTCTCAAATTCCTTATTCATTTTTTTTATGTCCTGGACATGCAAAGAGAATGAAATGCGCCACACAGCAACCAGCGTTAAAATATTTGACTATCGCTTAAAAGCTACCATATTCCCCTTGCATCTACAAGAAAATTACCAATAAGATTGACATCTCGATATCTCGATTAACATGAAGCATATGGAGAATATGCGTTTGTAAAATTAGATTGTACAAGAGTAGAGAAAGTCATGTGAGTGTAACACATCAGATTTTTTTTATGTCCTGGACATGCAAAGAGAATGGAATGCGCCACATAGCAACCAGCGTTAAAATATTTGACTATCGCTTAAAAGCTACCATATTTCCCTTGCATCTACAAGAAAATTACCAATAAGATTGACATCTCGATATCTCGATTAACATGAAGCATATGGAGAATAGCCGTTTGTAAAAATAGATTGTACAAGAGTAGAGAAAGTCATGTGAGTGTAACACATCAGATTTTTTTTTAATTAGATTCTATTATTATCCTCCGCAAAGTCTGGTAGTATGAATGCAGGAGTGAACGTGGGTAGTTTTTTTTTTTATGTAGTAACGGTTTAAAAAAAATCTGATGTGTTACACTCACATGACTTTCTCTACTCTTGTACAAACTATGTTTACAAACGCTTATTCTCCATATGCTTCATGTTAATCCAGATAAACATTTGCAGACTCTATCTTATTGCTAATTTTCTTGTAGATGTAAGGGGAAAATATATTTACAAGGGCAATATAGAAAAACAGTAGCCTTTAAGCACATACATATCTCTTAATAGCTGGTTGCTAGGTGCAGCACCATTCCCTTTGCCACAGATTATAACTCTTTGCATATCCAAGACAAAAAAAATGAATAACGAATTCCCATTTTAGAAAATAAGTATTGAAAAATTTAAGGGAATAACAAGCAATATCTCGAAAATGGTTCACTCAAGAAAAAAAATGTATATGACATAAATTGTGTATTTTAACACGATCTACATTTTTGTGTAGTAAAACTTTGTCTATCTCTTATGGTTTACCAGTTATGCAAAAGTCGTTCACAATGAACAATACTTTTGGAGACAATGCCAGGAAATTCAAGATATACATTTTATTTGTCATGAAAATATCTTAAACATATGATATTTTAATCAAAATCGTTAGAGCCATTTTTGAGAAAATTAAAATTTTCGAAAAATCTTCCATGTAAAGGGTAATCTTGGGTGGAGGGATTTTCTTGAAAACCTTCGTGTCGCATCTCTGGAAGATACTGAACCTAAATACCAAGTTTGGTGTTTATCCGACTGTTCGTTTCTGAGTTGTGTTCACACACAGACACACACACACGGACATGTTTCCAAAAATGCTTTTTTTGGTTTCAGGGCGCCTCAAAACATGTATTTCCGGTGAAATCTCGGTATCGAATTTTTGGGTGGAATACACTATTTCCCATACTTACTATACGTAGTATAGAAAGTAAAAAACTTACACAAGAATGCAGAACTCATTAAAAATAGAATTTATGATAACACTGCCCCTGGGTGGAGTGGTCTGCGTTCTGGCTTCTCAATCCAGAGGTACCCGGTTTTATTTCCGGCTTGGGAGCTGGCATTTTTACTTTCTCTACTACGTATAGTAAGTAGGGGAAGTATTGCATTCCACCCAAAAATTCGATACTGAGATTTCACCGAAAATACATGTTTTGAGACCTCCTGAATCCAAAAAAAGCATTTTTGGAAACATGTCCGTGTGTGTGTCTGTGTGTCTGTGAACAGCATAACTCAAAAACGAACAGTCGGATAAACACCAAACTTGGTATTTAGGTTCAGTATCTTCCAGAGATGCGACACGAAGGTTTTCAAGAAAATCCCCCCAACCCAGACTACCCTTTACATGGAAGATTTTTTGTAAATTTTAATTTTCTCAAAAATGGCTCTAACGATTTTGATGAAAATATCATATGTTTAAGATATTCTCATGAGAAATGAAATGTATATCTCGAATTTTCTGGGAATGTCTCCAAAAGTATTCTTCATTGTGAACGACTTTTGCATAACTCGTAAAACATAAAAGATAGACAAAATTTTACTACACAAAAAATGTAGATCGCGTTAAAATACATAACTTATGTCATATACATTTCTTTTGTTGAGTGAACCGTTTTCGAGATATTGCTTGTTATTTCCTTAAATATTTCAATACTTATACTTTTTCTCAAATTCGTTATTCATTTTTTTTATGTCCTGGACACGCAAAGAGAATGAAATGCGCCACATAGCAACCAGCGTTAAAATATTTGACTATCGCTTATAACCTACCATATTCCCCTTGCATCAACAAGAAAATTACCAATAAGATTGACATCTCGATATCTTGATGAACATGAAGCATATGGAGAATAGGCGTTTGTAAAAATAGATTGTACAAGAGTAGAGAAAGTCATGTGAGTGTAACACATCAGATTTTTTTTAATTAGAATCTAATACTATCCTCCGTCTAGTCTGGTAGTACGAATGCAAGAGTGAACGTGGATAGTTTTTTTTATGTAGTAACGGTTTAAAAAAAAACGAAGTTAAAATAACCTACAGTCAATATTAAAGGGGGCTAAACTTATGAAACAAAAAAATGTCAAACATTTTTACAGCATAAACCGCTCCCAAGATCTTTGTTATTGTTAAAACACTTCATAATTTTTGTGATGCTAAGTCGTCATTCATTTGTTTGTAAAGAAAAAAATTGGCCTTTTTAACAATAGCTTAAAAGTATTACGCTTTTAACCGCATTTATTTTGGTTGTTATTTTGCCAATAACAATAGTTCACAATCTCGGCATTTTGCTTTGCTGTCTCAAATTGCTTGTCAAGGTAAAGTACCTATCATGGAGGGGCCCCCGGGCCCAGGGCAGAGTACAGCAGAAGGGCGGCCAGATCGGGATGCCGACGTCAGCAAGCATGGACGAGATCCCTAACGTTTCCAGATAAAACGTACCCGCCGAACACCGTCGCCTGGTCCTACAACCTTGTAACAGATGACAAGGAAGACGATGGGTACAGGAAATGAGAGGAAGGCGAATTGTGGTAGAAGATGAACCACCCCAACATTCGCCTGGTGAAGCGGAAAAACCACGATAAACCCATGGGCCAGAGTGGGTGGTCGCCAGGATGATAGGACCCTCCTATACGCACCAAGAATATTATAGTATTATTCAAACTATCCAGTATTACATGGGTTTGCAAACGTTAAAATTTTGTATATACCCCCCTCATGCATTGCTAGTGCACACATCCACACACTTTCATCGACATGTGACAAACTGTTGGAGAAATAAATTATTGAAGTGTAAAAAGTGAGCCAAAAATGAGGAATTAAAAACGCTGAAAATTCCCAAGTTTGACGTTTTATTCCTCCCTCAAATAAAACCCTATTTTCATAGCAAAATCAAGTAATACACAAAAATGCTCTACTCCATGCATTTAAAATAATTTTGAAAACACCAATTACAAACAAGTTGCAATTTTAGTATATTTTTTTTCAAAAATTCATAAAATTAATAAAATGAACGATCTGAAAAATCGCCAAAACACAAACTGTATTGTCATTTGATATTTATGTCCAAAAAAATTAGATTTTCCGACCATTAATCTGATGCCAGAATTTTTACTTTCTCTACTACGTATAGTAAGTAGGGGAAGTATTGTATTCCACCCAAAAATTCAATACCGAGATTTCACCGGAAATACATGTTTTGAGACCCCCTGAATCCAAAAAAAGCATTTTTGGAAACATGTCCGTGTGTGTGTCTGTCTGTGTGTCTGTCTCTGAACAGCATAACTCAGAAACGAACAGTCGGATAAACACCAAACTTGGTATTTAGTTTCAGTATCTTCTAAAGATGCGACAGGAAGGTTTTCAAGAAATCCCCCCATCCCAGATTACCCTTTACATGGAACATTTTTCGAAAATTTTAATTTTCTCAAAAATGGCTCTAACGATTTTGATTAAAATATTTCTATATTGCCCGTGTAAATATATATTCCCCTTACATCTACAAGAAAATTAGCAATAAGATAGAGTCTGCAAATGTTTATCTCGATTAACATGAAGTATATGGAGAATAAGCGTTTGTAAAAATAGTTTGTACAAGAGTACAGAAAGTCATGTGAGTGAAACACATCAAGGGATGTACATTGTAAACTCAGTTGTATTTCTCCCTGAGCATTTTTACTTATGAGTTTGTTTGTTCCAACATGAATAGTGACTTTCCATATCGTCGGACAGCTAAAAAACGAAAAAGAAACAGTAAAGCATCAGCGGAAGGAAGACACACACAAAATGTGAATATTCGGAAAATATAACTCAAAGAAAAAGGAAGTTCTTATTACAGAAATAACGTTCATATAAAATATTCCTTGTACGACAAAGAACCAAATACGCTAGTTGCAATACAAAGAGAATTTATGAAAAACTGCATGGAGTGCACGTATGTTGAAGTGGGTCATGAGTCGTATTTGCGCAGTACACATCTGTCACGCGGTATTAAAACTGTAAAAATATGACTAGCTCTCGAGCGACCTCTGAGCAGCTGGCGTGTAAACTAACTGTAATATGGCGAAAAATGTTTATCGTATGGGGGTGGAGTAGGAAATGCGTTCCATGTAAATGATTCTGTCTAGAGTATCTGCGTTTAATATACTTGCTTAGGATGTGTTACGATCGTACATTCACATTACTGCCCTTACCATCTATCGTTTATTAAGGGATATATAAACTATTTTTACGAAAGTTTATTTTTCTATCTACTACATTTTAATCCAAATAAACCTGTGCAGAAATAGCTATATTACACATTTCGTTATGGATACAAAGAGAACAGGATAGTCAAATGTTTAAGAACTGGACGCCATATGCTGGTCTTAAAATTTTATACTCCTTTCATGACGAGAAACAAATGAAAATCGGCAGGACTTTAAAAGCATTTCGAACTATTAATAATTGATATCTTGGAAATGCCTTATGACACAAAAAAGTTATTCTGGTCCCGTAGCTCAGTCGGTAGAGCACCTACCTGCTGTGCGAGGGGTCCCGGGTTCGATTCCCGGCTGGGTGGTGGAAATTTTTCTATAGCCAAGATTAATTCCTATCCTCCCCAGAGTCTGGAAGTATGAAAGTGTGTGTGTGAATCTAATGATTAAAACCCAAAGTGCAAGAAACCCAACAACAGGTGAATACCAATAGGCAACAAGTTCCAAAGTAAAAGCCGCCCAGTTATAAAACATTATGCAAAATGTCTTCCAAACGGAAAGGGCTTAACAGATACTGAACTTGAATACCAAATTTGATATTTATCAGAGCTTTCGCGCGGACCTTTTTCTAAAAATGCGTTTTTAGATCCGGAAGCCTTAAAACATGTATTTCCAGTGAAATCTTGATATCGAATTTTTGGGTGAAACACTAACACCACCTCTATCTGCTCCGTAAGGGTAGAGAAAGTAAAAATCTGATATATAAGTCACAACTTTCTCGGGTCATTGCCATTTCATAGCGAGCTCTAAAGGGCAGTGCCCTCTGCTTAATTTTGAATCATATATCTCCATTCTTTTGATGATCCAGCAGAGAGTATCCCGCCATTGAACGTAGCAATATCATCACTAATGCCTCAATCTGCTCCTTATCGCAGGACTGGAATCACCAAGGTTTTGTAAAATTTTAAAATAATTTCTTTACGTACCGTCTTACAGTGTTCTTTTGATAGTCCCTATTAACCGATTATACGTAAGTAGCTTGCCATTAATATCATTTTCTACTGTATAGGAAACTGTACACCTAAATAATTGAATCTGGAGGATTGTTCTATTATTGTTTGAAAAATAGTTAAGTTAAATACCAAGTTTGGTATTTACCCGACTTTTCGTTTTAGATTTATGGTGTTCACACACACACACACACACACACACACACACACACACACACCTTTTTCTACAAAGAAATCTTTATGTACAATAGGGGGCCTCAAAAACATTTACTTCTACTGAAATCCTAGTATCAAATTTCGGGATGAAATTCTCTACCTACTAGGTACGTCGTAGAGGCAGCAATAAACTTTTGTATAACTATTTTAGAAGAGAAATAAAAATAAACCATGCTGAGTAGAGAAAATCATGGATAATACATCATATTTATACTTTCTCTAGTGCATACAATAAGTGTAAAAAAAAGTGGAAAATAAGCGTAAAACCATGGAAATTCCAATAGATGATGACTCAATAATAAACTCCCTACAATTTGCGAATGATCAGTTAATTCTGGCCAAGAATATGAAGACGTAGATATCTTACAAGGAAATCGATTCAAGAATACAACAAATGGAGCCTAGAAGTAAATATGGATAAATCCAAATATATGACCATTGGAGATGTTCATAGATTTGGTACTAGAAAACGAAATGGGATAATTAACACACAGGAGAATATAATTACCTGGGAGTAAAGATTACACAAGATGGGAAACAAGAAAAGGAAATAAGATCAAAGATAAACTCAGTAAAGTATGCTATATCTACTTTTAATAGTATATTATGAGATAAACACTTCTCAAAAGAAACTAAAACTACAATTTTTAGAATAATTAGTATTATAACCTATGACTCGGAACTACCAGTTAAAAAGAAACAATTTGAGGCAGTATTTTATATCATAACACTGTGTATGCCAGAGTGATTGTAGTGTAAATGAATATTATTGTATGTACAGGATTTCAGATGTTTGTTAGCCGTAAACATTGTTAGGAAATAAGTTTACACGGCCTCACTGAAACTGCCAATAGAAGTGGGTAAGAATAAACCGAGGGGGTGAGTTGTTTATCACTAAGAAGAGACAAACAAAAGACGTCAGGGTAGCGTGCCTTTCTTTAGAAATGGGAGAAAATATCTTCCCTAGAGCATATATGTTAGTAGTAGTGATTGGCTGACAAAACAGACGCTAATGTTGGCGCGATTTGGTAACCAATAGCAGCTCTATTATAATGTTTAGGCAATTCGGGGTGAAGGAGTATATATTCTCGAGCCATAAGCATGTGTCGCGCAGTTCTAAGGAATCTCTCGCGAGGTACACGTCGTAAAGTTAGTTACAAAAATGTGAAGTACGCGGCAACTAATACGTGAGGCAGTATTTTATATCACAACACTGTGAATGCCAGAGTGATTGTAGTGTAAATTAACATTATTGTATGACATTGATTTGAGATGCTTGTTAATTATAAGCATTGTTAGGAAATAAGTTTACACGGCCTCACTGAAACTGACAATAGGAGCGGGTAACAATGAAACGAGGGGGTGAGTTGTTTATCAATTAGAAGAGACAAACAAATGACGTCAGAGTAGCGCGCTTTTCTTTAGAAATGCAGGGAATATCTTCCCTAGAGCATATGTGTTCGTAATTTTGATTGGATAAAAAAATAGACGCTAATGTTGGCGCGCTTTATTAACCAATAGCAGCTCTGTTATAATGTTTAGGCACATCGGGGTGAGGGAGTATATAAAGCCAGAGACGGGTAACGTTCAGTCCAACAGAATCATTCGCGGGTTATACGTCGCGCAGTTCTACAGAATCATTTACAAGGTAAACGTCGCGCAGTTCTACAGAATCTCTCGGGTCGTAAAGTTAGTTAAAAGATGTGAAATACGCGAATTAATAATGTGCGGCAAATAAGTGATAATAGTTACATTCGAAAATACAACAGTTTCAGTCTGGTGTGTATCAAGAGTAATTATGTGAAATGAATAAAGTGTGACGGCAATAAAAGTGTAAAAAAACAAATTCTTTTATCAGTGTTATCTTTTAGTAACAACTCCTTTCCGTTTACACACCCTGTTCAAGAGATTTGCTCGACCGAGTAATAATAGCTAGCCGGAGAACAAAGAACCCAAAATTTAAAATAATAAAACAATAAGAGGCGCTCAACAAATAAGATAACACGAGCCAGATTACTGCGACAAATTCTGGCAACAGAAACGGATTATTGGAGGAGATCTGCTAGGACATTTAAAAGGGAAAGAATTAGAAATGTTATAAAAAATGTGAATGTTCAAAATTCAATTTGACATTTTATTCAACAGAAACAGTTACAATAGTATGGGCATGCTAAAACAAAGGAAGACGAAAGATTACAGAATAATGGAGTGGACGTCACCAGGAAGGAGGAGAGAAGGAAGACCGCAGGGCACGTGGATTCAAGGAATTAGAGGGGCAATAATGGATCGGGAAATGGAGGAAGATTTATGGTCCAACAGGCAAGAATGGAGAAAAGTGATAAGATGTTAAAAACTGTAGTTTTGGGTGCACGAAAAATGTTTATACATTGTAAAACCGAAAATTTAAATACACACACAGCATACAGTAAATAGAAGACCGAAAATTTCGATACCGAGATTTCACCGGAGATACACGTGAATCCAGAACTTGCCTTTTTAGTAGAAGGTCCGAGTATGAACAGTATCTTCCAAGTATGCAACACGAGGATTTTCAAGAAAATACCTCACCACACCCCAAACCACATGACAAATTTTGATTTTCTCAAAAATGGCTGTAACGATTTTAATTAAAATATTGTATGCTTAAGTTGTTTTTATGAGAAATGAGAAGTATATCTTGAATTTTCAAATACTTATACTTTTCTAAATTGGGAAGTCTTATTTGATTTTTTAGTATGTATAGTAAGTAGGGAAGTATTGTATACCGCCCAAAAATTCGATATCGAGATTAACCGGAAATACATGTTTTGGGGCCCCCTGAGACAAAAAAGAAAACATTTTTATAAAAATATCGGCGCGCACGCGCGTGTATGTGTCTGTGAACGGCATAGCTCAAAAACTTCAAAGTTGGCATTTAAGTTCAGTATCTTCCAAGGATGCGACACGAAGATTTTCAAGAAAATACTCCCACCCCAACTACCCTTTACATTGAATATTTTTCGAACATTTTGATTTTCTAAAAAATGGCTAACGATTTTTATTAAAATACCATATATTAAAGATATTTACATGATAAATAAAATATATATCCTCTTCATTCATAAGGAATTTTGTATAATCTTGTAAAACTGGAACATTAAGCGATAGACTAAAATGATCAGACAAGAAACGTAGATCTCTTTAACACACATTTATTTGAAATAATTTTTTTGTGTGTGGAATAACCGTTTCTGAGTTATTAATGGTTCTAATTGTTCATTACTTCGTCATTCTTTTAAAGTCCTTTCAACATTCAGTTGTTTCTCGCGATTGCATGGAAAAAGTGGAATTTTAAGGCTAGCATACAGCGTCCACTTCTTAAACATTTGACTGTCGCTGTTCTCTTTGTATCTACAACGAAATGTGTAATGTAGCTATTTCTGCAAAGATTTATTTGGATTAAAATGAATAAGATAGAAAAATAAGCTTTGCTAAGAATAGTTTGTATGCTCAGTATAAATGATAGAGGGTAGAGAAGGTCGTGTGAATATGTTGCATCAGAATTTCTTTTTTCCCTCGTGATCGTGCAAAGAGCATGGAATTTGAAAACCATTGCATAGTGATACGCTCTTTAAAATCGGACTATCGTATGAAATGTGACTTGAAAGTTTATCTGGATTAACAAGAAACAACTGAATAATAAGCTTTTGTAACAACACTTTGTAGAAAAATGTGTAGAGAAAGTCGCGTTATCGGATACCTACTCCTTTTCAAATGATACTCTTGATTTTGCACAACCCTTATTTTTCGTGGCAGCGTCACTTTACGTCACTGTTTTCGTCATAGATTGTCATCGTATAGCGCATCTCGCTCTAGATGTACATTTATAAAACTTAGATCCCAAAAAGCTTTGAACGCCCAGTCAGTATTTTATTAGTAACTTGAGAACACATTTGGCTCTAGTTCTGTCGCCATTTCTGCATTATAAGCTCACATTTATATATCTGCCAGAAACGACTTCCATTCCGCGTTTATAATAATAAACTCCATAAAGCGACAAAACGAAAGAAAAGCCTGCCTCCATTCCGACCACAACAATGCATGAAATATTATTCCGCGCCTTTTCTAACTCTGTCGATCGATATTCGATTTCTGATTCAACAATGTTGTAATTTCAGCTCTTATTAACAGACGCGGGCGTGCCTTTTTATGTTCATACTGGGAAACTGGTAAATAAGGTTAGTTTGTTGGTAAACAAACTAATTATTGGTGCGCGGGTGTGTTTATATTACAGAGGTTTGCGTGTGAAATTAGTGTGCGCGCACACACACACACACACTAGCAGCTGATGATTCTGAAATGATAAGCAAAACGAAGCAATAGGAATTCTTTACGAATAGCTAGTGGCAGTTTTGAACATGGAGGAAATGAATTATCATGTAGAACAATTTCACTGGAACATGGCAATTTGAATTTCACATTACGAAGTGCAAGTCTATCTGCACCAGATTTACTGATGTTATGAAAGTTAACTTATTTTCTGTGTTTACTTTTTACTTTCTTCATCATTTATCCATAGTAAGTAGAGGAAGTAGTTTATTCCGCCCAAGAATTTGATATCGAGATTTCAACTAAGGTAAACGAAGATCCCTGAACATAAAAACATAAGAGGGTGAGTGAGTGAGCGAGTGTGTACAGCATAACTCAAAAACTCGTGACATACAGAGTGATTTATGAAGAACTGACACATTTATTTCTTTAATTGTTTCAAAACGAGTTATGCTAGCGACAACTTATTTTACCTAAAATGCAGAGGAATTATGGGAGATTATTTACCTCTATAGTAAATGTTGAAAATGTCCTCCATCCATGTTACTGGCCACTCGTTGGAGCACTCTGTTGTCAATAACTTGAATCTCCTGTGTAATGTTGTGCTTCAGATCGTCCAATGTCTGGGGACGTGTGACATAAACCCTGTCTTTTAAGTAACCCTATAGAAAGAAGTTCGGCGATGTCAAATCCGGAGATCTCTGTGGCCACAGATTCTTGGAAATTATCCGGTCGTCAAAGAAACTTGCAATTAGTGCCATGGCTTCATTTGATGTATGGCATGTAGCGTCGTCCTGCTGAAAATATCCTTGACTCAGCTCTACATCGTCTAGCTGCTCAGCAAACTCCATGAAAATCCGTCGGTACTCCGAAGCGTTCACATTGTTTTAAAAAAAATTGGTCCCACTATTCTCTGTGCGGACATTGCGCACCAAACTCCGATTTTAACCGGGTGCATAGGTGCATAGCCGGATAGGAAAGATGCTTCATCTGTGCACCATGTGATGGATAATATGGCAGGACTTTGCACAATGAACGCCTAAAACCAACGACAATAATTCAGTCGTATATCCCTATCTGGTTCCTGTAAGTGATGGACAACCGCAATCCTATACGGCTTTAGGCCTGCACTTTTCACAGCTCTCCGACACATTGAGTAGCTGTACCCTGTCTCCTGCGACAAACGTCTTAATGATTTTTTGGGTGACTGATCAGTCGTGCTCTTACGTCAACAACCGTGGGAGCCTAGTTTGAACGAGTTTTGCCTTTTTCACTCACCAGAGATCCAGTTGTTTCCAAGTTGTTTACCAGGTCCAGTATTGAGTTTCTTTGGGGAGGATTCCCAACACAAAATTCTCTCTGGTATGCCCTTTGAGTAGCTGTAATTGAATTCGTAATCCAGTATTGCTTTACAAGAAGAGTCGTTCATTTAATGTATACTCCATTTTCACGTTGACTAGAGCAAAATCTCAAAAACAGTTGCCGACAATAAAACTAACAATTACGAATAAAACATGAACATCTGCGCATCTAGTGACAGCAATTGAAACTCCAGAACATTTTGCTTAATTTGGTGCTAAAATTGGGGCATTGAGTGAATTTCGAACAGAACAATTAAAGAAAGAAATGTGTCAGTTCTTCATAAATCACCCTGCACAAGTCCAGTGTATCTTTCAAGGATACGAAGGGATTTTCAAGAAAATCCGTAAACCCAAACTAACCTTTACATGAAAAAAGTTTCTTTATTTTATATTTTCTGAAAATGGCTCCTACGATTTTGTTTTAAAAACGTATGGCACTTACTATACAAAAAAGTAGACGTTGAAGCCAGGAGCGTTATTTCAGTTTCTGCTTGGGGGAGGGGCAAGATTGCCTGAAGCAATTTCCCAAATTTTCATGTGAATTTTAACGACCATTTAGCCTAAAAGAAAATCGTGTTTTGCGTCTCAAATGTGAAGTAGTTTTATTAAAAGTACAATTGTCATAATTTTTCTTTAGGTAGAGCAATAATAATCAGTGGCCTAGTTATTTCTCGTAACCTAGGGGGCAACTAACCCCCTGTCCCTCTAAATATCGCCCCTGTTTAAAGCACACAACTTATAGCAGGTAAACTTTCTTGTTGTAATAACTATTTCCTAGATATTCGTTATTGATTTGAATTTTCGAATCTTTATGCCTGTTTGTGTTAAGTCGCCATTCCTTTCTCTCGAAGTTTTGTGAAGCGTATGAAATTCTATAGCTTTTAAGTGGGAACACTGGTGCATCAATATAAATATTTGTATTAATGTAAATAATATTAAACAAGTGTAAATGTGTTATATGGTAAATGTAACGGAAGCTAGCTAGCCGTACAACTGGGCAATTTAGGTATCTGAAGTCAAGCAGTACCAGGAGATATCTCTAGGGTGGCTCAAAGTAGAGGTACAGAAGAGATAACAAGTGGCCGGGACAGAAGCGGGAAGTCCGAATACGTCATGAGGAAATATAAGAGAGCAAATAATCATACGACGCTAATGTGATCAGCCAATCACAATATTGCTCTAAAATAGTTGTGGGAAAAATAGCGTCTTTAGCGGGGTGTATAAATGTGCACTAAGCTTGAACAGAAATGAACACCACAGGTATTATTACACTAAATTTATTGACTCCACGTACACAATATATAACACTCAGCGGTTTAAATTGCTAGTACGTAAGCTTCCTATTTTCGAATCACTGCCTTGCCTTTACTTCCTGGCAGGGGTGGCTTTGCGACCTAAGTGCACAGCTGTTCGTTGTCACTCATTACCACTGTCAGTGTCTGGGAGATGCTGCCCTCTGAAGATGTACCTACCCTTAGAAGCTGGATCGAGGGTTGTAGCCTACAGCTTCCAAGGGGCGGTCAAGTAGTCTGTTGTTCTGTCGCAAACTTGTGTGGTGGTTGAATCGCCACATAAATAAAGCTGAGCCCGGCATTCGCACGACTTGATAGTTTCCTCGGACGTAAATTTCATGCCACTCAGATGGCTCAGCGTGTGAACAGGCCGTTAGTAATGTAGGAAAGCAACATAGGATGGAAGCACCCATAACCCAGTCAAATAATTGGGATATACTTACGGCTAGCTACGAACAAGTGTGCAAATAAATCACAGTTAAAGTGAACTTAAACTTTTTCATTTCGTCTCCTGTGACCACTCCCTAGATCAGAGTTATGAACATAGGCCAATTCAGAAGTGTTTTAGAGTATTCCCTTACAGCAAGTCAACATCCACATCAAAAGGGAAGACGAGCAGCCGGAGAAGAGGTACGTCGCAGCTTCCATATAGCGACCCGCTTTTTAAGTATTTGACTATGGCTTCAGTCTACTGCATCTCCGTTGTACCTAACGAAATGTGTAATGAAGCTACACAATTAATATAAATTAGATACAAAAATTGACTTTTGTAAGAATAGTTTGTGGAATAATGGGTTTAGAAACGCTGTGAATGTAACACATTAATTGAGGGTGATAACAAAAAAGAAAAAGAAAGAATTATGTGTTACATTCGCATGACTTTCTCTACCTTCTATTGTTTATTGTGGGTATAAAACTATTCTCACCAAAGCTTATTTTACTATCTACTTCATTTTAATCCAAATAAACCTTTGCAGAAATAGCTACATTACACGTTTCGTTGTAGATACAAAGGGAACAGTGATAGTTAAATGTTTAAGAACTCGACACTATATAAGCTAGTCTTAAAATTCTATACTCTTTCCATGACATATCGAGAAACCAATGAAAGTGAAAAGGAATTTCAAGAGAATGACAAAATTCTTGAACAATTATTCTTCTATTTCTTCTTCATTCAACCAAGTTTTAGGCCATTAGGCCTGTTACGATCTCGCTAAGAAATGTTCTCTCCATCTCTTCCTGGGCCGAATAATCTCTTTCCCTATAGGAACGCACTGCATTGCAGCTTTAGGAATGCGTTCTGAGCCCATCCTATGCAGGCGTTGTCTCCAGTTGTTCTGGTGATGTTATATGTATTCCAGGATTGTTGCATCTTCAACTCTTGTAAACTAAACTCCTTGGTCCATAAATCCGATTTAATATAACCAGCAGTCCCTCGCATGAACTTCCATCTCTGCATCAGCTATTCTGCTTCTATCTCTTTTCTTTAGGGTCCAAGCCTAGCTGCCATAGCATAGGACAGGTCTTGTTGAGGTTTTGTACAGCCTTAGACGATTGTGCTTTTGTACTAAAGCTGTTTAAAGATACTATTGATTACTCCCACATTTTATTAACTTTGAATATATTGTCGTTTATATCAACTTCATCAACAAATGACAGTTTGTATCCAAGGCATGTAAAATCATTTTTTCTTTCTACGGTAGAATTTAAATAACATGAGACTTCTGACACTTCTTGGAGGGGTAGTTCCCATGGCAACGTCCCCGCCGTGTTGTTCTAGCCAGTAAGGTGCCACCACCTTGCTTTCCCTTCATCTACAACCTGAACTATTATGGGTAACACGTTGGCATGTTGGCGAGGTTTACTGCAGTCCACTGTCCCAATGAACTGTATGCTATTCTGCGCGCTCCTAAACAGTTTACACATGCTGTAACACAAAGTGGCAACGCAGCTCTCTCACTTCGCCTAGAATGAAATGTCACGAGTCTCGGGTTGTTTAAATGACACTGTAATATTGTAGATTTTATACAAGTTTTGCTTGAAATTGGATATACTTCTTTAAATGTCATTATTTTAGTTGTATCTAATAAAATTTCCAAACTGTACTGATGTGCTATTTTATGTAGGTGATTCTGCATTACCTGCTATTAATACCTAATATATTATCTGCAAAAAGAATTATATCTAAAAATCTCCTTATATTTAAAGTTACATATCCACGTGGAATGAATTCTAGAATAAATCTTAAAAATAATAATAATATAATGTTAAATAATTATTTTCAATTCGAACCATAAATAACTGATATCTCAGAAATGGCTTATGCCACAAAAAAAATATTTTAAATAAATTAAATAAATCTTAATTTTTGGTGTAGTATGTTTTCGTGTATCGTCCCAAATGAAGAGGATTTCAAAGGCTACCCCCAAAAAATTCAATATATATATGAACATTTTATTTGTCATGTAAATATCTTTAATATATGGTGTTTTAATTTAAATCGTTAGACATTTTTTAGAAAACCAACAATTTCGAAAAATCTTCTATGCAAAGTGTAGTTGGAGGTGGGTGAATTTTCTTGAAAATCTTTGTGTCGCATTTTTGGAAGATACTTAACTAAATACCAAGTTTTGTGTTTATTCGATTTTTCGTTTTTCAGTTATGCTGTTCACATACACATACACACAGGTCTTTTTTTCTAACAACGCTTTTCTTTTGTTTAGGGGGCCTCAAAACATATATTTTCGGTGAAATCTCGACATGAATTTTTTGGGTGAAATATAGGCCTTCCCCTACTTACTATACGTGTTAGAGAAAGCAAAAATACTGAACATCACGAGAAAGCATTTGACAAATTCTGATGGAATTATTTGCACAAACACCCTATAACACGAAAACACGATAGAGCATGGAGAACACAGGTAAGACTGCAATGTTTGTAGTGACGTAATGATAGGCAAATCATGAGAAATGTTGGCAGTAATGACAGCTGCAGGAACCCAATTATTCGGGCCCTTCATCAAAGCTATGTTGTTCCGCGTCGCCCACATGCTGCCGTGTTCTTGTTACATTGGGAATCCATTTTGATGTAGGTAATCCTGAGAGCTTACACATAATGAAAACATAACAGTTTCTGTCACCGCCACGTCGAAATCTCATCCCTTGCCAACGAAACAAGCAAATAAGAAACAGAGCACACGCTGTTAATCAAACCTACGAAAATAAAAGCTTTCGCTGCTATGTTCAGATGTTTTTTGTGTCGCGTCATCAGCATTAGGTAAGTTGAACACAGGATATTTCTGAAAAGTTAATTAGCATATAGCATTACGCTTTGCGACAGAGCTTTAGAGCTTATTTGTTTTCAAACAAAAGCAGCATGACGTTTGTAACATTGTTGAGCAGCAAAAACATGACAAGTCAATGTTGCCAACATTCAGTAACTTTTGGATTGTGAAACCACGAAACCCAGCAAGTTTTGTATAGGTATACTCATCTATAGAAACATTATAAAGGGAGAACATTTCTTTGTATCTATGTAGGGTCATCTCAAAAACAACTCCACCGATTTTAATTATTCTTTCATCATTGAAAAGCCATACTTTCTGGCGTATATGCGCTATAGATCGCCTTTTAATTTCAATTCATAAAGTACAAAAACATTAAAATGGATTCACAAAGCTTATCTTGTGTCGCGGTAATCTCTTCGTGTTATCTTATTTGCTGGACGCCTGTTATTGTTTTATTATTTTAAGATTTGAGTGCTTTGTCCTCCGGCTAGCTATTATTACTCAGTCGAGCAAATATCTCTGAGTATGGCGTGTAAACGGAAAGGAGTTGTTACTAAAAGATAACACTGATAAAATAATTTATTTTCACACTTTTATTGCCGTCACACTTAATTAATAGTTCACATCTTTAATCTTTATACACGCCTGACTGAAACTGTTATATTTCCGAATGTAATTACTGTCGTATTAGTTGCCGCGTACTTCACATTTTGTAACTAGCTTTACGACGCGAGAGATTCTTCCAAACTGTATGATGTGCACTTCATAATATATTCTTCAAGACTGCGCGACGTGTACCTCGTGAATGATTCCATAGGACTGCGTGATGTGTACCTCGCGAATGATTCTTTAGAACTGCGTGAAACATGCTTATAGCTCGAGAATAGATACTCCTCCCCGAAATGCCTAAACATTATAATAGAGCTACTATTTTTTACCAAATCGCGCCAACATTAGCGTCTGTTTTGTCAGCCAATCACAATTACTAACACATATGCTCAAGGGAAGATATTCCCTCCATTTATAAAAAAAAGGCACGCTACCATGACGTCATTTGTTTCTCTCTTCTCAGTGATAAACAACTCACCCCATCGGTTCATTGTTACCCACCTCTATTGTCAGTTTCAGTGAGGCCGTGTAAACTTATTTCCTAACAATGCTTATGGCTAACAAACATTGTCATACAATAATGTTAATTTACACTACAATCACTCTGGCATTCACAGTGTTGTGATATAAAATACTGCCTCACTTGCAAGCATGTTCTTTTACAGCTGTAAAAGAACATGCTTGCAAGAACCTTTGACTTTTCATTAAGGTTGCCATGGAGTAGAAATCTAATTCCCAAGGTCGCGGGTTCAAACCCGGTGGAGGGCGATAGATTTTTTTCGGGCGTAAAAATCCTTAACATAGCTTCCTTCGGAAGGGAAGTAAAGGCGGTGGTCCCGCGTCGTAGATTTACGGCACGTAAAAGAACCTCAAGTCTGATAAAGAAGCCTCTGAGCAAAATTACCGGTCTTTCACGCCCAATATAGAATGGGACGCTAAGGACCACATCAGTCAAAGAGCGTCTATAAATAAAAACTCATTTAATTTATGGAGTAGAAATAGTTGTTTTACACCACAGAAAATACAACCAAAAAACAAATTCCACCAATATTTCATTCCAAGCAATACATACCAGATGGAAGGGAAGTCATTACATTAATTTAAACCAGTTACAGATCTCATTATTTGGAACAATTTTGTATCTTGTAGTTTTGTCTATGACCATTTTCTACAGAGGAATTTTAGATTTTTCGAGAACATAAAACGTACAGGCTGGCAACGTCGCAGGTGTAGCTAGTAGCAAACCAGAAGTAGGTCAGTGAGTAAACAGGTTTCATTTTCGCTGTATGGCGCGTGTAGATAAACGTTATCAAGGTACTCCCGATTTGAAAAGGCTTGTGCTGTACGTATGATTATCCACTAAACACTCCTCGAGTTCTTTAATCACCAAACCTGCGAGTTTCGATGCTAGTACGATGTTACTCTAATAATGACTCAACTTTAGTGGAGCTGACATAAACATGTGTGCTTTTCAGTTAGTGACCGCGAAACGCTCGTTAGACGATGAAGGCATCCATACGGTTAGTACAGGCTAATAGCTACCAATTTGTACTTGTCATTTCGCCAAAACATTACACCATCCTTTCATCGTGTTTGTTTAGATTAAGGCTCGTGTGGAAAACAAAATTGTTAGTTCCCCCACCTCCCGTTTCAGGTAGAGTCTGTTTAGTAAACGCCAGTGTACTTACTTCACAAAGGAAAAGCAGCCTACTTTCGATCCTTGTCCTTGAGGACCTATAACAACTCTGATTTTAAAGAAGTGACGAACGCATGTTGACTCCACGTGGAGTCTAGGTTCCCAAAGTTCTATTTCATTAGGTGCAAAAGTGCGTTGTTTGCGTCACGATGTGGAGACCATGTGAGGAAAATTTAGGATTAATTTAAATAAAACATTTGATAACGTTCAGTCAGGTTAAAATAATGAGGTCAATAGTCTTTTGAGGAACGTTGCTCACTTCACGTGTTGTTTAGAGAGAGAAAGCCAGTCTAGAAAGAGATGATTATGTTAAAAGGTTGCCACTCTACAGACGGGACCGAGGAGGGAAGATCCCGTGTTGTAAAGTGATTATAAGGGTTCCTCAAAGAATGATGCCGAACTGCACATGCGTTAACTAGACAGATATATGCTGTTTTGTGCACGTCCGGAAGCCGGTCCCACACTGACATATCTTCATCTAGCAACGTTGCCTATGTCTCCAACCACATTACGTTTGCAAAGCGGTATTCGGAAAAGGATTAATTATTTCAAAACCCTATATTTTACAGACGATGCTAAATGCAGGTGCTGACACCACATTCACCACCCCGCTGATTAGGGGTGCTCGTTGTTAACGTGCTCTAGTAGCGCAATGGTTAACATGCTGGAAAGTCATGCTGACACATCAAATCACTCCCCCAGCTTCATCGCCGCTCCGAGACACTCAGCCTACATCATCAGTACCGGCTTCCCAGCAAGGAACTGCCGATCTCGCGGAGTCTATTCTGGCAGATCTTCGAGCTCTTACTCATCACATCAACCTCCTGATGTCAGAACTTCTCCACGACTCCGGCCCCTGGAGCGCAAACTCATCCGCCACGCTGCACGACACTTCCACTCACTCCGGGCAACCGTCACACAGCTCACATCCCTCGATACTTCTGAAGCCATCATTCGCCGAAAACTTCGTAGGATTGAAGCCAACCAAATGCCACATCACACCACAACCGCCAACATGACAACACAAACTGAACCATCCCACAACACCATCGACCGCATCACCGCTGCCTCCGCTGACTCACTCTCCACCGATGCAGCCTCAACAGCCAACCCCACCGCAAGATGTCTCGCCGCAGCTTCTGGAGCTCCATGACCTCACTCGCCAACGTGCAAGTGAAAGGTCCGGGCGCCTTCAGGCCTCACTTCCACGACATGGCGTCCCTTGGCGGGCCTACGAGCCACCTTGGGGTCGGCGTACTTAACATAGCACCTCGGTGCGCAATTAACCTTTTTTAATAAAAACTTTTGCTCCCCGAAGCCTCTCCTAATCACCAGGTGTCTGCCAGGGCCTCGGCCATGGTAGTCAACTGGCACATTCCTCATTCCGTTCCTGCCCTAGAGCAGCAGCACTTACCCCCGCAAGGGTGCGTATTATCAATGGTGCTCATGCGGAACCTCGCCCATCTTCCCGAACTTTCCTTCATATCTCTCGCCAAAAAAAAAGTGAAGGTCGAAGCTCAAATCACTCCTGTAAATAAATGAGTTTTTTTATTCATTTCTGTTCATGTTTTGAGAACGTTCTAGCTAATAATGATTTCTTTTCGAATGCACTAGAAAGTGCATTTGCATATTCTAACAAGTAACAATTTTTACATTCTCTACTACGTATAGTAAGTAGGGGAAGTATTGTATTCCACCCAAAAATTCGATACCAAGATTTCATCGGAAATACATGTTTTGAGACCCCCTGAATCCAAAAAAAGTATTTTTGGAAACATGTCCGTGTGTGTGTCTGAACAGCATGACTCAGAAACGAACAGTCGGTTAACACCAAACTTGGTATTTAGGTTCAATATCTTCCAGAGATGCGACACGAAGGTTTTCAAGAAAAATCCCCCCACCCCAGATTATCCTTTACATGAAACATTTTTCGAAAATTTTAATTTTCTCAAAAATGGCTCTAACGATTTTGATTAAAATATCATATGTTCAAGATATTTTCATGACAAATAAAATGTATATCTGGAATGTCTCCAAAAGTATTCTTCATTGTGAACAACTTTGCATAACAGGTAAATAATAAGAGATAGACAAAATTTCACTACACAAAAAATGTAGATCGCGTTAAAATAAACAATTTATGCCATTTACATTTGTTTTTTGTTATTTTTTTTGAGAACCATTTTCGAGATATTGCTTCTTATTCCCTTAATTTTTTCAATATTTTCTCAAATGGGAATTCGTTATTCATTTTTTTTGTCTTGGATATGCAAAGAGTATTAATCTGTGGCAAAGAGAATGGTGCTGCACCTAGCAACCAGCTATTAAGAGATATGTATGTGCTTAAAGGCTACTGTATTTCTATATTGCCCTTGTAAATATATATTACCCTTACATATATAAGAAAATTAGCAATAAGATAGAGTCTGCAAATGTTTATCTTGTTTAACATGAAGTAGATGGAGAATAAGCATTTGTAAAAATAGTTTGTCCAAGAGTAGAGAAATTAATTTGAGTGTAACACATCAGATTTTTTTAATGAAATTCACATAATTAAACCAATTAAGTGATACGACACTTCATGACAAACTCTCAGTTCTCGTTAAATTTACTAAACATAAAAAGTGCCTTCAATGGCAGTATATGAACCTGGGATCTTCACCACTGAAGGCCAACGAGCACACTGTTGCGCTACGAGTGCAAGTCACAGCGGTGCATTTCGGCCGAAATTCATAAGACGCGATGCAGTGGACAGTGTTTTTGGCATAACTTTTCAATCCGCAGGCTGAGGCGACTCATCCGGTATATGCGTTAAATATTCCATTAACCTTAATAACCCTCATGTAGGGAAGTTTTGTTCTATTTCCTTGATACTTAACGTTGTAATAAAGTTCGTTATCAGGGCATACTAAATAGTGTATAAAGAGAGAAAATATTGTTGACAGCAGAAATCAGTGAACCGATATTTCGTAATTAACAACTGAGAATATAGCAGATTGTGTGTATTTTCAAAAGAGGTTAACTTGGTGGACTGGGAGTGCGCAACCTTCATACTCACCAGCTTCACCTCTATTTCACTGTATATGTTAAGGATTTCTGCATAATGTTTGTTATTTAATTAGTTAATAACTATAGGACCGAGAGAAGGTACAAAGGTAATGTCACTTACTCTGATTATCTAACAAGTTACCATTCCGACCGATGATTGTACGCCAAAGGATGCGTATAGGTTACGCAGCATCTCCAGAACTAGGAAGACTCGGGGGGGGAGGTAAAGGAAGTCAGACGTTCCGCAGATGTTTCGCATCCTTTTGCAGGATTATCAGGAGATTTTTTTGTGTGTTATTAATAGTGATAGGACGATACCGCTATTTCTATTCTTCTTCTTTCTCTGTTTAACCTCGTACGTAGGACTTACACCTCCCCAGGACTTACAGGCGGGTGCCTCCGTCCAGGAGGGGAGGAAGGAAGTAGATGAAACGAAATGATGAAAGGAAAGGCGATGATGGCGGGGGAAACCGGAGAACCCGGAGAAAACCCGCCCATACCCGCTTTGTCCACCACAAATCCCACATGCGAGTCCCTGGGATTGGCGGTGAGAGGCGAGAGATCTAACCACTCGGCCACGGCGTCGCCTACCACTATTTCTCGACACTTTATAATGATTTTTGAGTACCGATACTCGATACCCGAAACTCACTTTATAAAACACTGTGAAGGCGACAGCTTTTTCACTGAATTATGTTCTTAATAGTAGTTTGTGTATAAATGCATGTAACCACTTTTGTATTGTGTGCTAATTTCGAAATTGTTATTTTTTGACATTCTCCACTCGGCAGCGTCTTTTTTTATCTTGATAATGCCCCAATTGTTAGTCAATGCTAATGATAATAATAATAATAATAATAATAATAATAATAATAATAATAATAATAATAATAATAATAATAATAATAATAATAATAATAATTCCTTTGCGTCCCTTTTTATGAAACTATATTTTGTGCAGAAAACTTTCTTTTAAAGGATTTGATATCCATATTATGGAAAGTAATCATACCTGTAAACTACGCTCGTGACCCGAGTTTCACTTCGTAAACACAAACTAACAGATGGAAGGAAATAACAAATACTTCCATGCGCGGTATTATCTCACATCTTAAGTTCTGATTTGTTTCTGCTGCATTCACAGTTTCTGGTCACCGGAGTAGGTATATGTAATGTCTGAGAGTGTGTCACCAAGGCCAGGCTATTGCAGAAACATGATTTAGTGCGTCAACTATATAAGCTATTCATAACTCAGTTAACGCTGCATGTTACGTGAATACCTCTACTCCTTCCCCCATTGTTTTGCATGTTTTCATTTAGACACTGGAGTCTGTGTAATGTTGCATTGAGACACCGCAGTCAAGGTTTATCAAGAACTATAGTCCAGCAACTCTTTGGGAACACAATGCGAGGCAATGGCATGAAGTCTCGACTCCTTTCATTCCTTTTCTAGCATAAAGTTAAACGCAATAACTTTTAATAATGCAAAACTTAAAAGTTTAAAGGTATCAGAAAAGTATCGAAGGTATATCTCGAAGTATAAGACTTCGATATCACCGAGTGTCGAGAGTATCGAGCTCCCATCCCTAATTATTAGGAATGTTTCTCGCGATGCCATGGAAACAATATGGAATTTCAACGTGAGGCAGTATTTGTATTACCTGAATAATTTCAATTGCATTATGCCTTGAAACAATATGTATGTAATAATTATTTTAAAATGTATGTAACAGTCATTGCATATGCTTATTTTTATTGTAAACATGTTTAATAACGTTATGTGAATACATTACATACTTTAATAATGCAAGAGCTGTGAGAATAATAAGTTTTAAGTTGCTGCTAACATGAGGTAATAATGAGGTAACCTTGTGGCAATAATGAGTTTGAGAGTTTGAATGTTACTAGTCATGATTAGAGCAAAGATAATGTAAATTTTGTGACAGTTTAAAATTAGCCAATAAATAGCAAACAAAAAGCTTTAAGTAAAATGCAGATATTCTATTGGACTAGAATTAGCAAATCAGAGACTTGAAATACCGAAGCTTACGGGTTTAACGGTTGTAGTAATGTTCAGTTGCTGGCAAACCTTGGTAGTGACCAGATGGAATATGTGTTCTCTACAGAAATATTACGTGTGAATCGTAAAATATGTCTACGCGTTAGCTAAGTGAAAGTATTAAAGAATCTCACAGCTCTTAAAAAGTGTAGTACTTTATTAAAATGTGCAAGGATTAATAAAAGAAGTGAATTTAAAATTTTAAATTCTGTGTATGTCTACAATTATTGTCGTACCGCACCCTGCCTAAGAGAAACGTGACTCTACAAACATTACTGAAGCAGCCGAGGCAAATTTAAACATAAATAATATATATAGAAGCACTTTTTAATAACAAAGTTAAATATTATAGTGTAAAATCAGCTTCTCGTACGCAGCAGCATATTGTGTAACAATAGTAACTATTACGTAATCAACAACTTCAAACCGACGCCCAAAGCGTGTTGCAAACTTCTTAAACAAAGTAAACTCCAAGATCAATACTTCAAGTTGGCTTCCAATGTGAGAAGCTAAATAATATACGTAAATATAATACGTAAGCACACATCTACTTCAAGTTGGCTGCCGTACGTGGGGCAGTTAAAATAAAGCAACTATAATTCTACTTCAAACGCCAGCATATAAACACCTGACTATCGCTTCAGTTTCTTTTATTTCTCTTGCACCTACAACGGAATGTGTAATGAAACAATGATTAGATAGAAAATAAGTAAGTTTTTGAAAGAATAGTTTGCAGAAGAGACATTAAAAATAAGCGATGGCGGCTGAAGAAAGTAATGTGAATGCAACACATCACATTTTTAAACATCTGAAATGTCCCCCTAGCCTCCTGTTATTACCCACAACAAAAGATGTACCTATTAAGACATTTTAGCCACTAAGCATCATATCTGTCAAGGCATAGCTAGAAGAAGAATTTTAGTTATGAAAATAAATGATAATAGATAGAGAAAAGTGTGTGCTTTTAACACGACAGCTTTGTGGTTGGTTGTTATTGCAATATTTACCAGAGGCCCGTACTCTTCCAGAAGTGATGTAGATGCACCGCTTTTGGCCTCGAGAGATCCAGATATACTGTTGGCCCTTGTTCCGTCTGCACGCAGTTGATAACCGCAAGCAATAACAACAGTACTACAGTCATCTTAACCTGAAAAACAATACAATATTCTACAATACTTATCGGAAAATGACGTGTGTACGTTCAACTGTTATTTTTACTTTCTCTAAATTAAATTGAGTTTTATTTATGGACGCACTTTTAACTGCTATGGTCCTTGGCGTTCCATTCTGTATTGGGCGTGAAAAACCGGAAATTTTGCTCAGAAGGCTAATTATCAGGCTTGAGGTTCTTCTACTTTCATAAATCTACTACACGGGACCACCAGCTTTACTTCCCTTCCAAAGGAAGGATTTTTATGCGCTCCGCCAGGTTTGAACCCGCGACCTCGGAAACAAGGTAACATTAGACCACGGAGTTATGCTGTTCACAGACATACACACGGACCATTTTCTAAAAGTGCTTTTTACTTTCTCTACTACGTATAGTAAATAGGGGAAGTATTGCATTCCACCCCAAAATTCGATACCGAGATTTCACCGGAAATACATGTTTTGAGACCCCCTGAATCAAAAACAAATTTTTAGAAAAAAGTCTGTGTGTATCTGCGTGGATATATGCGTGTCTGTGTATGTGTCTGTGAACAGCGTAACTCAAAATACCAAAAATTACAGATAAATACCAAACTTGGTACTCGAGTTTATCATCATCCAAGGATGCGACATGAAGATCTTCAAGAAAATCCCCCACCCTAGACTACCCTTTACATGAAACATTTTTGGAAAATTTTTATTTTCTTAAAAATGGCTAACGATTTTGATTAAAATATCACATGTTTAAGATACTTTCATGGCCAATGAAATGCATATCTTGAATTTTCTGGGAATGTCCTCAAAATTCGTCTTCATTCTGAGTGAATTTTGCATTACTAAAACCTAAGAGATATACAAAAGTTTACTACACAAAAAATGTATATCTCCTTAAAGCACATAATTTATGTCGCACATTTTCCGTTTCCGAGATATTCTTGTTATTTGTTTGAATTTTCCAATACTTATACTTCTTGTCAAATAGGAATCTATTTTTTATGTCCTGGACATGCAAAGAGAACGGAATACTCCACATAGCAACCGGCTCTTAAAATATTTGACTATCGCTTAAAGTCTACCATATTCCCCTTGCACCTACAAGAAAATTAGCAATAAGATAGAGTCTGCAAATGTTTATCTCGATTAACATGAAGTAGATGGAGAATAAGCGTTTGTAAAAATAGTTCGTACAAGAGTAGAGAAAGTCATGCGAGTCTAACACATCAAATTTTTTTATTCAAGGGCCTCAAAAACATGTATTTCCGGTGAAATCTCAGTATCGAAGTTTTGGGTGGAATGCAATTCTTCCCTTGCTTACTATACGTAGTAGAGAAAGTAAAAATAGAGATAAAATTCGCGTAATTGCTGTGACAATTGGCAGTGTTCTTTTACTCCAATCCTAAATTCCAATGCAGCTACTTAATATTGTATGCAATTAATCCTCACCTCCTACCCCTCATTACAATAAATATAATACGGTTTTAACAAGTGTTAATTGCTTGCACACGCATTCAATGTGGAGGCCAACTTATTTTATTGTTGATATTGGTTAGTGTGATTTATTTGTTTTTAAGATGTCAACAAATAGAAAGCGTATTGTAATAAGCATTGAAAAGAAGCTCAAAGACGTTAGCGACAGAGTGACGGGAGATTCAAAGAATTAGACATAACAACTGTAAATTCATATTCAAATCTTAACAGGAAGTATTAAAGTTATGGCATTATCAATAACACAAAACTTTTGTTTTTGAGTAGCTTTGCTTTTTATAGAACAAAGCAGTGAATCAGCACCAACAGATACGGACGTTTTTGCTTATGTTTTTATCATGGCGAGATACGCTTTCGCCATCACCTATTGTGTTCAGTGTGATTCCCTTTAACTATGGCTCTGCAGCGCAATTTTCATTGAAAAAGGCTTCGTCTAAGAACAGGAAGGGGGGTGTTAGCCCACTCCTCCTGGCAGGCTTTCCAGAGTCCTTCAAATGTGGTAGGACGCCGAGAAACAAGGCACTGTTTCAGCAGACCAAATCTGCAAAAATCCATTGGCGATGCATCTACTGACTTCACAGGGATCCTTTAAAATAGCATCACATTGACACTCGTTTCCATAGCTTACCAGTGGTGATAATGCTGGGAAGGCCAGGAAGTGTGAATGGATGCTTTATCGATGTGGATCCAAACGTTTGGGGCATCATCGCCATACAACCGAGGAATCTCTTCATCAAAAATTGGGTCCATAACATTCCTTTGATAGTAAGCTGCATTAATTTTTACTTTGTTGGCAACTCTGTGAATGCCGAGTTCCCCCCCCCCCAAGAGCAATAGCCTGCAACCACCATGAATCCCTTGGAAAACTTTTCCCTGTTCTCCCGAATAAAGTTGGCCCACTTGATGGTAATAAATGGCTCAGGTTTTTTTCTCTCTCATCTAAATAAACCCATGCTTCATCTAAAGCACTTTTCACCTGCCAAGTGGTGTTCCTAGAGTTTCCTTTACGTTGGTGAAGCGTTCTCTGATGTGCCGCTCTTTCAAGAGCGTGTCCACGTGCTTTATGGCGCCGTTCTAGACCCAAATTGCTGTGTATTATCCAATGGACGGTCCCTTTGGATATTCCAATGCGGCTGGAAATACTTATTTGAGTTGATGAGTTTTCTTGAGTCACTGTGGCTATTATTGCTTTAGGTCGGTTGGTTGTGGCCTTTTTCTTGCTAGGTTTTTTGCACACTGAGCCTCAGGTGGGAATACATTTTTATGCAACTCTGTTATACGCCCCACACACGACTTACTTATGGCAAGACCTTTTTGTTTGCAGCTTTCCACTATAATTGAAAGTCTGTAACCGGCATCGGAAAGCTCAACAATGTACCCCTGCCACAAGTCAGCGGTTTCCAGCAATCGAGAACAGATCGTCCAGGTTCACCTGGGCGGAGTGTGATAGCCACAGTATGCGATAAAGAAGATTTTAAAGAATATACACAAGCTTTCGATATTTGTCTATTTGTCTTGGGCGGAGTTTAGCTTTCTGTGCTAGCGGTGATCCCACATGGGCGGACTAGCGACCATGTGGTGACCAAGCCCAATACTGCTTAACTTGTGGTCGTCAAGCCAAGCAGGCCGGCATGGCAACAAAGCAGGATGGGGAAACTAGGTAATGGTATGGGGGTACCCAAGTTGGCAGCAGGGAGGGTCGCTGCTAGATGGTCACTCATACAGCTAGTGACCAAGCCTAATGCAGCTTAACTTGGGAGAGTTTTTGGTGTGAGGGTTTGGCAGACCTCAGCCTCGGGGGCCCAAGCCGTCCTTCGGCAACCGGTAACTCTTTCTCCGCCTTGGCGCCTTAAGGTCGTAGCGGCCCAAAAGTTCACCAGCTGGTTGGTGTGGTAAGTGATTTTCGTGTACATGGTACAGGTTCTCTCTCGCACCACGTCCACGATGTATGGGAGACCGGAATGGGTGTGTAGGATGTATGTCAACGGTTTTTTGAAGTCATTACGAGTAAACTTCGCCTCAGACTGGCCCAGCAGACATCTGGCACTCTCAGTGAGCTGATGCAATAATAAACATAAGCAGTTTGACAATGACAAGAGTGGGAGGGCGATTCAAAATCGTCTGAGCTGAAGTGAAGCAACCCTGTATAACGTTTATCAAACGTTGCGAGAGGAAAGTTCAGAAAAAAGTAACTGATTTTACGAAATAATGTTTGTAAACGCCATAAGGTATATTTTAATACTGTATGCAGTAGTAGCTTTCATTAATATTATTAATGCATTTGGAATAAAACTGATTTCTTCCTTTCGTTGCTTAAAATGGTTTACCATCGACTGTCCGAAAAAAAGAAACGTTATCTGAAATTGATCTGCCCTCTTTAGTTCTGTTAAGAGGGCTTCTAGTATACCGAAAAAATTACATACTTCGTATTTAAGTTCAGCAACTTCCGAGGATTGGACACGAAGGCCCCAAACTAATCTCTCTCTCTCTCCACACATGGCTCTAATATTCGCACGACAAATAAAATTTATATATTGTATTTACTGCGAATACCCTGTGAAAGCTTAGGCAATTTTGTGTAACTTTATAACTGGTATACCATAAGAAATAGACAAAAAAATCTGATGTGATACATTCACATGACCCCCTCCACCATCTATCTTTATTAATGGGTATACAAACTATTCTTACCAAAGTTTATTTTTCTATCTACTACATTTAATTCAAATAAACATTTGCAAAAATAGCTACACTACAAATTTCGCTATAAATAAAAAGAGAACGATAGTCAAATGTTAAAAAAAAACTGCACGCTGTATGCTAGCCTTAAAATTCCATACTGTTTCCGAGTAATCGCGAAAAAACAGCTGAAAATCGATGAGACTAAAAGAGTAAATATTAAACAATTCAAACCTTTAATTACGGATATCTCAGAAATGGCTTATGCCACTGAAAAACGTATTTTACGTAAATTGTGTTTTTTAATGAGATATACATTTTTTTTGTGGAGCGTTTTCGTCTATCGCTTAACGTTTACCAGTTACACAAGATTATACAAAATTCCTTCCGAATGAAGAGGATTTCCTAGGCTATTCCCAGAAAATTCAAGATATACTTTTTTTTGTCATTTAAATATCTTTAATATGTGGTATTTTAATCAAGATCGTTAGCCATTTTTTAAAAAATCAATTTCTTTAAAAATGCCCCATGCAAAGAATAGTTGGGCTGGGGGATTTTCTTGAAAATCTTCGTGTTGCATCTTTAGAAGGTACTGAACCTAAATACCAAGTGAAGTATCTATCCATTTTTCGTTTTTTAGTTATGCTCTTCGCAGACAGACAAGACAGATACACACACACACGGACCGTTTTATAAAAATGCTTATGTTTAATTTAGGGGGTCTCAAAACATGTATTTCCAGTGAAATCTCGGTATCCAGTTTTTTGGGTGGAACGTAATACCTTCTCTACCTACTACGAACATAGTAGGGAAAGTAAAATCTGATGTGCTATTCACATGACTTTCTCTACTCTCTATCTTTATTAGTGGGTATACAAACTATTCTTACTAAAGCTTATTTTTCTATCTAATACATATAATCCCAATAAACCTTGGCTACATTACACACTTCGTTATAAATAACAAAGAGAACAAGAATAGTCAACTGTTTAACAACTGGACGCTATATCTGACCTTAAAATTCCATACTGTTTCCATGCAACTGCGAGAAACAACTGAAAACCGATGGGACTTTAAAAGAACAAGTTTTGAACAATTCGAACTTTTAATAAGAGATATATCAGAAGCGACTTATGCTACAAAAAACTTATTTGAAATAAATTGTGTATTTTAAAGAGCTCTACATTTTTCATCTATCGCTTAACGTTTACAAGTTATTCAAAATTATACAAAATTCCTTCCGAAGAGGACTTCTTAGGCTTTTACCAGAAAATTCAAGATATACGTTTTATTTGTCATGTCTTTAATATATGCTATTTTAATCAAAATCATTAGAGCCATTTTTTAAAAAATCAAAACCTTTTAAAAATGTTCCAGGTAAAGGATAGTTGGGGTGGGGGAATTTTCTTGAAAATCTTCGTGTCGCAACCTTGGAAGATACTAAACTCAAATACAAAGTATGGTGGTTGTCCGACAGACACACACACGGACATGTTTCCAAAAATGCTTTATTTGGATTCAGGGCACCTCAAAACATATATTTCCGGTGAAATCTCGGTATCGAATTTTTGGGTGGAATGCAACACTTCCCCTACTTACTATACGTAGTAGAGAAAGTAAAAACGAATGCGTGAGACTCTCGCGCGTTAGAAATGAAACTTCTTAGTCAAATTCAAATTAGTCAAAACAAAAATTCCTTGGTCAAATCCTATTTGACCATGTGCATGTCGCAAACGTCGAATTTGCATAAATGGAATTTTGGGTGAAATTAACCTCTCTGACACTAAATTTTGGTAGATGACCAGGTAATTCTGGGTAGACAAAACCATTTGACTTCGATAACATTGGAAAAAGAGTATTGCGGCATGTATGGCACGCTATCACATCTCCAATCATAATGGTTGGAAACGCATACGTAAAATTTGCTCGTACATAGGATCAACAGGTTTTACATCCTCCTTGAACCATATTCGATCACATATGGAACACACTGTACCTAGCATATTGTTGAATTGTTTATGAAATTCGTGATGACCAGCTTGAAAGAACTGAAATTTTGTGTACGCACTGGTAGGTCTATTTCTATTTGTCAATGGCTCAGCTGAATTAGGTTCATTTCGTTCAGCTCTTATACCAGCGTGTTTTCACTTGTAGACGCTACTCCAAGAAACCTCGTAATTTTGCAAATTATATAAATGAGAGCAAACTGAAAATTCGAAAAATTAGAATACAGTAGTTTCTGGAATGAAATGAGAATTTACGTTGTTTTGGAGGGAAATTGTTTGGAATTAGTATTTTTTGGCGATAAATGTTCTGAAGTAACAGCATTCTGGAATGCAAATTATGTTGGCATAGTAGTGATGTTGAGTTTGATACTCTTTGGAAAGAAATGCTTTGCTATAGACTTACAGATATAGTAAGTTTTGGAAACAAAAGCACATCTTATAACCCAATTTCCATGCATTTAGTACATATTTTCTTGCCAAAATCTATATAATTCAAAAGAATGAATTATAAGGCTTACTTCATTTCTTTTACAAAATGGATACACTACCTTTTGGAATTCACCTCAATTGTGGTTTAAACCTCTTCTTCCTGCATTTGACGTATTTACTTTTGCTATTATAACCTATGGTCTATATGTAGAATGCAATACATAGCAGCTATGTATTCAATTATTATATAACAAAAATTAATAACCGGAAGTTAATAATTTGGTGACACAAATTCGTTGTTAGGATCATTATAGCGTGAGTTTACAACTGCCAAGTTATCGTAACCCGATAGTATCGACCATCATGCCTAAATCTAAATGAAGGTTGGTATGTATACTCACAATCATTAAATATAATAACGTTCTGGAATCAGAACTTTTCCTCAACTCTGACCCGAAGAATAACCACTGACCCAAAAGTTCTTTTGCAACTTTCAGCGTGATTTGACCCTTCAAAAGAACACGTTTTTCTTATACGTAACTCCGAAAATTCGATCTAGTCACGGTGCCAGTAACAAACTCTAACTTCACGGACAGTTCACTAATGACGATACCCTTGAGCACGCCCCCTTGAGGCCTTCCTTCGTTAGCAGCTCCATCTTCGGAGCGTTCCGGAACTGCAGTTGTAAACATCACAAAGTTCACGAGTCGTGATTGACTACAGCCTGACTTAAATAGCGGTCAAAGTTCAATTTAATATCCTTCCCTCCCTTGCACTCCGTTAAAATTGTTGCCAACGCAAAAGGAACGAAAGAAATAAACAAATCTTATTGTTACGTTACATGACTTTCTCTACCCACTTTTTTTCGAACTATTCTTACAAAAGCCTTATTCTTTCTTCTTCATTAATTGTTTTGTTGCAGGTACAGGAGACTGAGACCATAGTCAAATGCGCGCGATTTAAACTGCAGATCACCCAATCACGAGTCCGTACCTTAAGAACTTCTACTATCGTGTCGATATGCCATACCAGAAACAAATCAATGGTGACAATATTCAAAAAATGTATAGTATTGGAAAATTCAAACCAAGAGCACCGAATATCTTGGAAATGGTTGATGCCATAAAAATGGTCTATTAGACGATCTCTAATTTATGTCATAAATTGTTTTTTGGCAAGATTTACATTTTTCATGTGATAACAGTTTGTCCATCCCTTATTCTTTATCAGTTATAAAAACTTCTTTATAGGACTTACACGCCAATGCCTTGGGTCAGTAGGCTGTCGAGGAGCAAGCAAAACTCTAGATCATAGCATACCCAGAATTGGTGATCAGCCATGCCTGGTATGGTGAAGGAGGAAATGAAATGTGGTGATGACAGGGATGATAAGAAAACACAGGTATAAAATTATCTAACCCAATATTTGCCTAGAAACCACGAAAAAACCTTCGGTCAGGTTGGTCGGTCCCATGGTCTCCCAAATGCGAGTCACACACATTACCACGGCTCCACCTCGGTGGGTCCATTTATAAAAACAATACACAAAATTCAGAATGAGGAGTTTGTAAATATATTTTAAACTTGTTATTTTAATCCAAATTCATTAGAGCCATTTTGAGCCAAAGGAAATTAAAAATCTTCTTCTACTTCATGAATTTAGGCCCTTTCCTGTTTCCACATCAAGAGATCGAGTCTCTCCACTTTGATACTGAGCAACCAACCTTTCTTTTATTGAAATGGAGTAGTATGTATAATAATCTGTTGACTTACCTTGCACAGCACCCATAATGCAACCAGGGGACAATTTACATTACTGATTAGTGATTACCATCGACAGAAAAGCCGGACTGACCAGGATATGAAATGGAAAGTAAGAAACATGTTTGCATGTAGAAGTTAGTTTGGGTATTTACTTGAAAATCTTTGCCTGAAATATTTAATGCTTGACTCAAAAATATCTTACAGGTAATTTATTGCCAACTTTATAGTACAATAAATGTTTATAATACTATATTACAATCTCTTAGTAGTACAAAAGAAACATGCCACTAATTGCTAATGTTTGACTAATGCTCATGAGTTGCTGCATAAAACAAGTGGCCCAGGCAGCTTCAACACCGGTTATTCTACTACCGAGACCACTTTACACATGAAGATAAACTCAGCCCCTTTCAACTTTTAATTACATTTCTACAAATTCTGATTCCCCGTGTTTATTTGATCTTTACTTTACTGAAATATTTCCCTAACTACATTATATCCTTCTCTGATTTCAAATTCAGCCACTATATCTGATGGTGGACTGGACATTACCCCTCATTATTTTGGTTTTTTTTACATTCAAGAATCATATACTAATAATTATCTTTCACTCCAGTCATTGGTCATTCCTCTAAATACCTGCCCCTCTTATTCCTTTCAATTTCACTACACCTGTCCTCAAAGGTGTATCTAGGGAAGGAGTTTTTGAGGGTTGGAACCCCTCTTACTAAAACAAAATCTGATGTGTTACACTCACATGACTTTATCTACTCTTGTAAAACTATTTTTACAAACGCTTATTCTCCGTATGGTTCATGTTAATCAAGATATCGAGATGTTAATCTTATTGCTAATTTTCTTGTAGATGCAAGGGGAATTGCTAGGCTTTAAGCGATAGCCAAATATTTTAAGAGCTGGTTGCTATGTGGCGCATTCCATTCTCTTTGCATGTCCAGGACATAAAAAAAAGGAATAACGAATTTGAGAAAATGTTTAAGTATTGGAAGATTTAAGGGAATAACAAGCAATATCTCGAAAACGGTTCACTCAACAAAAAAAATGTACATGACATAAATTGTGTATTTTAACGCCATCTACATTTTTGCGTAGTAAAATTTTGTCTATCTCTTATGGTTTACCAGTTATGCATACGTCGTTCACAATGAAGAATACTTTTGGAGACATTCCCAGAAAATTCGAGATATACATTTCATTTCTCATGACAATATCTTAAACATATGATATTTTAATCAAAATCGTTAGAGCCATTTTTGAGAAAATTAAAATTTTCGAAAAATGTTCCATGTAAAGGGTAGTCTGGGGTGGGGGGATTTTCTTGAAAACCTTCGTGTCGCATCTCTGGAACATACTGAACCTAAATACCAAGTTTGGTGTTTATCCGATTGTTTGTTTCTGAGTTATGCTGTTCACAGACACACACACAAGGACATGTTTCTAAAAATGCTTTTTTTTGGATTCAGGGGGTCTCAAAACACGTATTTCCGGTGAAATCTCGGTATCAAATTTTTGGGTGGAATACAATACTTCCCCTACTTACTATACGTAGTAGAGAAAGTAAAAAAATCTGATATGTTGCACTCACATGACTTTCTCTACTCTTGTACAAACTATTTTTACAAGTGCTTATTCTTCATCTACTTCATGTTAATCGAGATAAACATTTCCAGAAGAAAGTACCTTAGTGCTAATTTTCTTGTAGATGCAAGGGGAATATGGTAGGCTTTAAGCGATAGTCAAATATTTTAATAGCTGGTTGCTAAGTGGAGCATTCCATTCTGTTTGCATGTCCAGGACATAAAAAAACGAATAACAAATTGTCATTTGAGAAAATGTATACCAAGTATTGGAAAATTCAAACAAATAACAAGGAACATCTCAAAAATGTATACTCACAGATTATCACACTAGTACTATAATCTAAAGCTTTTAGCTCGCGTGCTCTGTGTTAGAAGTTCTACTTTTAGGCCATGCTGTCTAAAAAATTATTTATAAATTCTTGTACAGTAGAACCTCGTTTATACATTTTTGAAGCGGATAATAAAATAAATGTAAATGCATGATTAACGTTAAAATGAAACTTCTTAATATGGATGCATTAACTTTAAATGCATGCAAACAGAAGATACATATACTGTACAGTAGTAGGTACAATAGTTCAATATAGGCTTATGCCTAAATTATTGGACAATTAAAGTTACTTAGCCTAAAGATAATGAATTAATTGGAATCAACACTGCATTCATAGATCAAGTGTTTATATGCAATTACTGTGCACATCTTGTCATCACTAATGTTTCTTGATCTTTTGTAACGCTGTGTTACCTCCAATGCAATAGGTGCTTCTGAGAGACTGGGAGGATCAACAGATGCACCATCCGATTCTTTGGATTCCTCAGAACTCTTATTTTCAGCTGATAGTGTCGGAACTTCTTTATTTCATCATCATTTTGCCCACAACACATGGCAGTATCAGCATCACAATCACAAAATATTCCATTTGAAATATGAACCCAGTCATTGTCTTCTGGTACATCGAAATCAACATCAACATTTTTGAGCTCAGCTTCAGTTTCATCTTTTGTGTTGCCGGCGTTTTGAAACCATTTGCATATTGTGTTTGGCTTCAAACTGATCCCAAGCAGTCCTTATTTACTGCATTGCCTAGATAAAAATAAATTAAAAATCTATTATGTACTGCACTATATTTTCACTGGTCCATGTATAGAAGAAAACAAAAACTGTACTGTATTTAATTTAATTTATACATCTATTCTAAAAATGTTAGTGATATTCAGAGGGAAATGACAGGGAATGCTATATGTAGTGTATGTGTACAGTATCCTAACCTACAATGCGATTCTTCGGCATACATACCTGCAACATGTATAGTTTAGGATCTTCCTTCCCACTGTTGAGATGTGTGATAACACGTTGAACCAGCAACTTCCTATACTTTGCTTTTGTGGCAGCAATGATGCCCAAATCCAGAGGTTGAAGATGGCTCATGCAATTTGCTCAAAATAATGCCAGTTATATGTTGCTGAACTGTAGTGCTAGAGGGTGAGACAAACAATTGTCCAGAGTCAAAAGTATATTCCTCTTCCCATGACGCATACAGGCATTCTTTTTCAGGTGACTTTTGAGGAGGTTCGCAGTCATCCATGCCTTCTTATTCAACTGATAGTCTAGGAAGATCTTGTTCTTTCCATCATTCTACAGTAACATTATCCATGCTATTAGCCTCCCCACAAACTCTGCAACCAGTTGAGAAGATGGTTTGTTGTTGCTACGTATGGAAAGTCCGTTTTAAGTAGGTGTATTGCATTTCAATTGTTGGGGAGCTTATTTGAACTTCATTGCAACCGCACGTATGGTACCCGGTAGCCTTCGTCAAAAAATTTAAAAATATTAACTTTGTAATTTGACTGTTTCTTTAAATATTATACTTATGTTTGCCTTGGCTGCATCAGTATTATTGTTAGAGACATGTTTCTCTTTGTAGGGTTGTGGTGCAACTGAAGAATGTAGGCTTACACAGATTATAATTTTACTTCACTCCTTTTATTAATGCTTGACACTATTTAAATAACACTTCACTGATATAGAGAAAGAGAGCTGTGAGATTTTTTTTTTTTTTAATTACTTGCACTTTTTAACACGTAAACTATTTTTTGTCTCACACAAAATACTTATTAAATTTCTTGAGGACGTGTCTCGCGTCCAGTTAGAAATTCTGTCTACAACCAACGCGTCCAGTTATGAGCACTGTCTACAAGCAACTGACTTGATTTCTATCGCCACATTTGTAAATTTCTGTATTTCAAGTCTCTGATTGGCTATTCCTAATCCAATAGAATACTTTTATTTAACTTCAGCCGTTTTTTGGTTGTTAATTGGCTATTTTATAAACTGTCAGAAAAATTACATTATTGCTTCCAAGAATTACAAGTAGTATTGTTAAACTTTCAAATTCATTATTGCCTCTAGGTTACCTCATTGTTACAATAATATAAACATATACAGTGATTGTAATATACACTTTTTATATATTGTTACATACACATAAGGCAGGCTGTTATTATATTTTTTTATTATATAATTTGACTAAAGTCATTTAAGTGTTAAAAATACTGCCTCACAGTGATACCACATCTTAATTTAAAGTGGTGTAACCACTCAGAAGAAGCGAGATAAATCTTAATACAAGATGATATTCAGTGCAATTATTTTGTCAACTGTCTGCATTTTCTCAAAATACTGAGATCACTCCACATCAAAGTGATCTAGAATGCTATTTTTAAAAATCTGAAGTGTTGTATTCAAATGACCTTCTCTCACTCTTCTACAAAGTATTCTGCCAAAAGCTCGCCCCCACCAATTTATTGAAAAGTTTTGCTTAAAGAAATACAATTATTCAAAGGAATCACAGACATGTGGTGAGGTTGTAGTCCAACAACCATCCCTATGGACAAAAAAGAAGAAGTCATCTCCAGATTCCATGTAACAATCGGGTGGGCTTCATGTACCTTCGTAACAGCTGTGTTTACAATGCACATGCAGGAACTGTAGAATTGTCTGTGACTGTGAGGGTGATCACCTTATAACGGTATTTCTCATGGCAACGCTTACAAGCTACTGAAAACAGAGCACACAGAAACATTTCATTGACCAAGAGGTTAAGAAGGCACTGCTTGTGCTTATAAGCTGCTTGGTTCAAATCTTGCATTAGTTATTTTTTATGTTGTTAATTTTATGACTGGATGTATAGAACATAATACTGCATTAATATAACTTTAGCATTTTAAGATTTAGGTATATCTATTCACACAAAAACATAATTCTACTAAAATACTCATTTTAAGTAACTAAAGAAATAAATGCAAATAAACTATTATCCTCTACAGCGAAACAGATAAAAATAAACAAAATTAATATCAGATTATGAACCCTAAGTACGTATAACTGTGCTCAATTTTTGGGTTATAGATGAAATTAAATCCCTGCAGTATGGACGAGAAGCTACAACATCCCAGGCTTCTTGAATTTGTGCCCAGAAGCCATCTTTTGTCCTTCACACATCTGTAAGGAAATTCAAGCGCAGTTCCCTTTTCACCCCAGCCCACACATTTTCAATGTGGTTCAAATCTGGTGAAGAGGGAGGCCAGTCTATCACTCTGAGAACCAATTTGAAACCTTTCGACATATGTGGACAGGATGATTATCCTATACCAATTCAACAATTCCATCAGGATATTTCATCCTCACAGAGGGAATCAAAATATTCTCAAGTATTACCATGTATTGTGCACTGTTCAGTGTATCGTAAAACTGCCACAACACACCTAGACCCTCCCTTGATATCCAACAACATACAGATATGCAACCATGACGAAATTGTGAAGCCATGTATTTTGCATCGTAATAACTATTCTATTATGAACTTCACTAAATGCCATATATATGATATGCGTATATTGAAAATAAGTAGGCACCGTCTGTTAATCAAACGTTATTAACAGAAGAAAGATAAAAAAAGTGTTTGTTACATGTGAGAAGTACCCTCGCTTTGCCATGGCACTACAGAAAACACAAATGGAAGGTAGTGTGTTTAATAATGCCATAGCGGCTTCACAACTGTATTACATATGGTGTAAACAAGGCGATGTGCCATGTAGGACTTAGAAAAATTTTGTGTTCAAGACATGAATCTTTTTTTTGTCTACGGGTGTACATAGTGAGAGTTGAAATTTCATATTAGAATGTTGTTGTTGTTGTTGTTCACCAATGGTACTGGGGATTAATTGATGTGCATCATTTTCCCTCAGGCTTCCCAATATAAAGTCTGTAAGTTAACACTTTTGCTGTTTGTTCAGGATGACATCTTCACACTTGGGTGTAGGTAGGCATCATATCTTGTAGAGGTATTCTGCAAGGCAATCGTGGCCAGTTGCCATCCTAAATAAGGCCACTGCAGTTTTCCTTGGCAATTTTATGTATATCAACTCTATCTTTAATATTCTTATAATCTTTATCTTTTAATTTATCTTCAAGTCTCTGCTGTCTTTTGAGGCAGTATTTTAATTCCTGAATAATTTCAATTGTATTTTATATAAAAGTAAATTCAATAACAGCCCGCCTTGAAACAATATGTGTGTAATAATTATTTAAATTGTATGTAACAGTTATTGCAAATGCTTATTTTTATTGTAAACATGTTTTATTAATGTTATGTGAATACATTATATACTTTTAAGAATGCAAGAGCTGTGAGAATAATAAGTTTTAAGTTGCTAATAATGAGGTAACCTTGTAGCAATAATGAGTTAAAGTGTTTGAAAAGTTACCAGTCATGATTATATCAAAGATAAGGTAAATTCAGTAACAATTGAAAATTAGTCAATCAATAGCAAGGAAAAAGTTTAAGTAAAATGCAGATATTCTATTAGACTAGAATTAGCCAATCAGAGACTTGAAATACCGAAGCTTACAGGTTTAACCGTTGAAATCTTACTCAGTTGCTGGCAAGCCTTGGTAGTGAACACATGTAAGATGTGTTCTCTACGAGTGAATCGTAAAATATGTATATGCGCTAAGTGAAAGTATTGAAGATTCTTAGTTCTTAAAAAGTGTAGTTCTTTATAAAGATGTGCAAAAATTAATAAAGGAAGTGAATTTTAAAAAGTTAAATTCTGTGATGCCTACATTCTTGCTGCACCGCACCCTGAATAAGAGAAACATGTTTCTAAAGTAAGACTGACGCAGCCGAGGCAAATCCAAACATAAGTAATATATAGAAGCAGTGTTAATAACAAAGTTAAATATTATAGTGTAAAACTTGGAGTGTAATAACAAAATCACATCTTGAAATCAGCTTCTCATACCTAACAGCATATTGCATAATAACAGCAACTATTACGTAATCAACAAAATTCAAACCGATGCCCAAAGCGTGTTCCAAAAACTCCTTAAATGCAACTAAATAAATATTACATAAAATACAATTACGTAAAAATACATCTTCTTCAAGTTTACGTAAAAACATATTACGTTAACAAAAATAACGATCAAGTTAAATATCTTACGTAACAAATAACTACTACTTCACTTTTAAAATGTTGTTTAATGTTATTTAATTGTTTATTTATTTCTATTTGTCCTACAGGTTTTATTTGTTGTAATACACCTTTCTTTGTTAATTGATCCACATGTTCATTGCCCAAAAGTCCAACATGAGCTGGGATCCATTGTAGAGTGACATGATTTCTAGTTTCAACTGCTTTAAATTAGGCTTCTTATTTCTTTAATATTTCTTGTTGTTTTATTATTGTAATGTCTGTATGTCATTCTTGTTTCAGTCTTCGTGCTCACTCCTGTGGCATGTGCTGAGGTATCTGTGTTAGTGTTTTATCTTCATGTTCACTGAAGAAACTGAAGAGGCTTGTGTAGCAGGACTGGAGGGTGGTATCTTCTGTTGGCATAAGATGATCTTTATGAAGTATTGAATTGCAAATGTACCAAGGTGCATTTGCTATTAGGCAAAGGAGCTGATTATGTATAGTTTGAATTCTGTTGACTTGAGTTTTGGAAGCAGAGCCCCAGATTGAACAATCATACCTTCAGACAGGTCTCATTAGCGAGACGTAGATCAGCCTTTTTGAAGATAATGGTAAAGGTGAAGAATCTGATATCAGGAATTTTAATTGATGAATCTTCTGTCTAAATAGCTTGACAAGATTAGATATATGTTCATTCCAGGTTAATTTTCCATCAAGAGTTAATCCAAGATATTTAATATTTTAGATTGTGACACGTCTCATTACCATATCTTATTGCACAATTGGCAGTATTTTTTTTTACAGGTGAATGTCACCAGTTTCGGTTTCTTTGGATTCATTTTCATTCTCCAGTTTTCGCACCACTCATCAACTTTGTCTCTGTAAGCTTGTAGTTCTTCGGCTGCTGTAACATCTGGATAGCTACGTAGTCTGCAAACTGTGAAATTAGCAGGTTGTCATGTTTTAAAAAATCAGAGCTAAGGACCATGTATAGGAATGGAGCAAGTACTCCACCTGGGGGACTCCTGCATGTATTTTCTGAGGTGTAGATAGTGCATCATTGTAGTTTACAGAGAATGTTCTTTCAAACAGATAAGATTTAGCTACTAAGAATATAGTGTCCCTAACAGAAGGTTTAATTTTGTGCAAGAGCCCAACGTACCATACTTAATTGAATGCTTTGTGTGCATATAAGCCACAAGCTAATTCTTCTATGTACTTCTTGTTAATTAAAATAAACTTTCATTACACATTTATACACTCCATTGCAGGTATAAAGGATACAGCAGAACAGAGCGAGTCAGATTTTAAAAAAGTAGGTCATTGCATAATGGTTTTGAAATGTTTTGCTTCTTGCATTACCATCAGCTTCTTGCATTACCACCTTCTTCTTCGTTAACTGATTATTCTCCTCTTTGTAGGACTTACATCCCCAAGGACTTACAAGCCAATGCTTTGGGTCAGAAGCCTGTCGAGGAGCAAGCAAACTCTGGATCATAGCATATCCAGGATGGATGATCAGCCCAATGCCTTGGGTCAGTAGCCTGTCGAGGAGCAAGCAAACTCTGGATCATAGCATATCCAGGATGGATGATCAGCCCAATGCCTGGTATGGCAGCGAAGAAGGAAATCAAAATGCATTGATGAAAGGGATGACAGGAAAATTTGCGTATCTAATTATCCAACCCACCATTCTCCTAGCAACCGAGGCAAACCACGAAAAAACTTTCAATTACATTGGTCGGCCCCCAGGGTTTGAGCCCAGGACCTTCCAAATGAGGCCACAGGCATTACGACCTGAACATGCCATTCGGTTCTTGCATGATTGCAAGAAAAAAACAAATATGCGCTTACCAATTGAAAAAGCTATAAGTGTTTGAATAATAAAACCAATTAATAAAACAATATCTTGAAAATCCTTAACAGCACAACTTCAGCTAGAACTTTTTGGGTAGAAAAATTTTTCTCTATCCCTTACGGTTTACCATTTATACAAAAGTCTTCATTTCTAACGCTCCCCACATGGCATATGACCTTTGGGGGCTACGTCCTTCCACCAAGCAATGACTGGACCCATTTCTGAGGAGGAAGCACCCAGCTGACGGAATCTGTTGCCTCCGGTGGTAGGGTGATTATGAGAATGGCAGCGGAGAGGACCTACAAGTTTTATCACGGACATCATAGTAGTAAGTGTTGTTATTTATTATTATTATTATTATTATTATTATTATTATTATTATTATTATTATTATTATTATTATTATTATTATTATTGTTATTATTATTATTATTTATGGATGCTCTTTAACTGCTGTGGTCCTTAGCATCCCATTCTATATTGAACATGAAAGACCAGAAATTTTACTCAGAGGGCTCTTTATCTGCCATAAATCTATGACACGGGACCACTGGCTATACTTTACTTCCCTTCCGAAGGAAGCCATGCTAAGAATTTTTACGTTCGAAAAAAATCCATTGCCCTCTGCTGGGTTTGAACCCGTGACCTCAGGAACTAGAGGCTAGCATGGTAACCACTACACCATGTAGGACGACAAACCATGGACTCCGAACCACATAGGACCTTGGGATACTGCACATGAGCAAGTCAAGAGGTGAAGGCATGGAAAGGCTGACAAAATCACCACCCCAGATTTGGGAATCAAACACCAGACCCTAAGTATGAAAACCAGAAATGAAACCACTGCGCTACCCCAGCAAAAAGTTATACAAAAGTCATTCAGAATGAAAAGGACTTCAGAGGCTATTCCCAGAAAATTCAAGATATACATTTTATTTGTTCAAGAAAATGTTTTAAACATATAGAATTTCCATCAAAACCATTAGTTAGTTTTGAGAAAATAAAAAATAACAAAAATGTTTTCCGTGTAAAGGATAGTTTTGGATGACAGGATATTCTTGAAAATCTTTGTGTCGCATCATTGGAAGATGCTCAATTAACTATCAAGTTTGATATTATCCTGCCTGCCTGCCTGCCTGCACACACACCCTTATGAAAATGCTTTTCTTAGATTCAAGGAGCTCCAAAACGTATACTTCTGGTAAAATCTCATTACCAAATTTTTGGGGGAATATAGTAATTCCTCTCTTATTACAGATAAGTAGTAAAAGTAGAAAATTTGCCGTTTTCATGGCTTTCTCTATCCACATCGTTTGCTTTAACTCTCTTCTACAAACCATTCTTACAAAAGTTAATTTTTCTATTTACTTAAGTAAATTGAAATAAACTTCTGCAGAAATGGTATCATTAACACATTTTGTACATACAAGCTGAACACAGGAGGCTGAAGCAATAGTGAAGTCTTAAAAAAGTGAGTCACTTTGGAATTCCATATTCTTTGAATTACTTTACAAAACACAAAAGAATGGGGGTGGTTTGTTATCTGTGACATCACAGCATAAAGTCTGGTAATAGTTCAAGCTAATTTTCGGCTTTACTGCTTGGAAATTCCTGGTAATAACATTTTTGTAACTTATATATATATAAAATAAGGCATATATCTTATGCTAATTAAGGATACTTAGAAATAAAGACACAAAAAAGATTTATTAAAAATATTTATTAATGCTGTCGTAAAACAACATGCTATTAATACTTTGTAGGAAGAAAAATCACATCTATAGACTTTTACAATATGTACTTTGACACAGATTTTACAAGCTTGAAACTAAATTTGTCATCGCATAACATACGAAAGATACAAACCAATAAAAAAAATTTAAAAAAGGAAATTTTATAAAAAAACAAAGGTCGGAGCTATAAAATTAACTCTCTCTGAATTTACGAGTCAAATTTATAGAGAAAAGAATAGTTTCTAAAGCTTGCTTTTCAAAATACAATTGTAATACAAAAACATTTTGTCAATACTGACATTACTAAGCTTTAAAAGCTACTGTAGATCATATGTTATTTTACATATGTTACAATATTCAACAACACAGTTATAACGCAGTTCACTGTTAATTTCCTAACAAAAAACGAAGAGAGGAACTTTATTCAAATGGTAGTAGCAAAAATATTAACAGTAAAGTAATAAAACTCTGTCACGAGCAGCCTAACTATAGCCTTCAATAACAAAACAGGAAATACAACTGATATAACCAGATAACGTTATCAATTTTCTCTGTTATATGTTCAGCATGAGGTTAAATACTGAGCAGCATTGAAGTGAGAATATGCTCAATGCTTTTCAATATTGAAATGCATTTCTAAACCCCAGTGGTCGCTGGGGAAACTCTGGGTATTTACTACCTTAGCAATACCAACCAAACCAAAGTGAATTGGTGTTACTTTCTTTGGGTGTGAATGTCTTAAATACGCTCTGTCGAATCTGCAACGAGGTTTGAATCTGCCTGGCATTTCTTTATTGGTATTGCGCAGCATGTCCCATGTGTACTGACATTCTTTTCTAGATCCACAGGTTTGCCACAAGTCCTCAAGTCCTGGTGGAATGCCCCCAACCAGCGAGAGCTGAAACATAAGGAGGTTATGTGAAGTTAAGGACAGGAACAAATCTGTGCTACACACAACTTTCTCTATCCCTATAATTTATTTTTACATCTGCCCTAAAAATTATTCACCAATAGTTTATTGTGTACTCTACCACGTATCTAGTGGGTAGAGGAAGCACTGCATTCCACTCAAAATTTTGATATTAAGATTTTAACCAAAATAGATTTTTTTTTTCTTTTTTTTACTCTATTTATTTTAATCACTTTAACTCCTTGATCAAATCACGGCGGATTTGTTAGTGTGTAACTCTTAGAATGATGTGTGATGGACAGTTAGCCTTCTAGGTCTCATCCCTGTAACCACCCGCTCTGTCATGTGTCACAGAGACCCTAACGCACAGCTACCACATCTTCTGCTTCTACCTAATGCAGATGGCATTAGGGTGCCATCCAGTCCAAATGCCACCCTCACACAGAAAGGCGGGCAGTTAGCCTTCTAGGTCTCACCCCTGGAAATGCCATCTTGCTTCATGACATGCCCACAGAGATCCTAGCGCATGGCAGCCAGATCTTCTGCTTCGTGCCGTGCAGGTGGCATTTGCTATTACCACTTATTTTTCATTTTGCTATTGTTTTTAGACTAAAGGTGGAACTTTGGGTCATGATATTGAATATCCAGTCTGGTATTTATCTTGGCGACTGAGGGAAACAACGAAAAAACCTCAGACAGATTGGTCGGCTAACAGGATTTGAATCCAGAATCTACTGAATACAGGTCACAGACCTGTACCATCTGGCTCAGTTATAGATATCCTAAGACCCCTGAACAGAAAAAAGAAAGAAAGAAAAAAAAAAAACATTTTTAGAAAAAGATTTGCGTTTGTGTATTTGAACACTGTAATTCAAAAACAAAAAGTTGGTTGAATTTGGGTGTTTTAAGTTTAGTATCTTCCAATGATGTGATAAGAAAAAGATTTAAAAAAAAAAAAATCTAAAGTGTTACACTCACATGACTTTCTCTACTCTTGTACAAACTATTTTTACAAACACTTATTCTCCATCTACTTCATGTTAATCGAGATAAACATTTGCAGACTCTATCTTATTGCTAATTTTCTTGTAGATGTAAGGGGAATATATATTTACAAGGGCAATATAGAAATACAGTAGCCTTTAAGCATAGACATTACTCTTCATAGCTGGTTGCTATGTGCAGCACCATTCTCTTTGCCACATACTCTTTGCATATCCAAGACACAAAAAAATGAATAATGAATTCCCATTTGAGAAAATAAGTATTGAAAAATTTAAGGGAATAACAAGCAATATCTCGAAAATGATTCACTCAACAAAAAAAATGTATGTGACAAATTGTGTATTTTAATGCGATCTACATTTTCTGTGCAGTAAAATTTTGTCTATCTCTTATGGTTTACCAGTTATGCAAAAGTCGTTCACAATGAAGAATACTTTTGGAGACATTACCAGAAAATTCAAGATATACATTTCATTTGTCATGAAAATATCTTAAACATATGATATTTTAATCAAAATCGGTAAGAGCCATTTTTGAGAAAATTAAAATTTTCGAAAAATGTTCCATGTAACATGGGGGTGGGGGTTCCTGAGGTGGGAGGATTTTCTTGAAAACCTTCGTGTCGCATCTCTGGAAGATACTGAACCTAAATACCAAGTTTGGTGTTTATCAGACTGTTCGTTACTGAGTTATGTTCACGCACACACGCACGCACACACATGGACATGTTTCCAAAAATGCTTTTTTTGGATGCAGGGGATCTCAAAACATATATTTCCGGTGAAATCTCGGTATCAAATTTTTGGGTGGAATACAATACTTCCCCTAGTTACTATATGTAGTAGAGAAAGTAAAAAGTCCCAACCCAAACTACCCTTTACGTGGAGAATTTTTCAATAAACTGTATATCTTGAATTTTTTAGGAATAGCCTGTGAAGTACACAATTCAGATAGAATTCTCTATAACTGGTAAACCATAAGAGGTACACAAAAACACACAACACAAAAATGTAGATCTCTTTAAAACACACAATTTACTTTGAATAACCTTTTTTTGTGGCATCAGCCATTTCTTAGATATCCGTTATTACTGGTTTGAATGTTTCAATACTTTTGTCATTTTTTTAATAAAGTGCTGTTGCTGTTCAGTTGTTTCTCATGATGTTATGGAAAGTGTATGCAATTTTTCAAGGCCAGCATATAGCAACCTCTTTTAAACATTTGATTATCAATATGGTTTCTTCTACCGCCCTTGCACCTACAATGAATTGTGTAATGGAACCATTTCTGCAAAAGTTTAAGAGTTAACATGAAGTAGATAAAAAAATTAATCATCATCATCATCATCATCATCATCGTTAAGCTTTCATAAGAATAGTTGTAGAAGTTGTATAACAATAAAGACAATGAATAGAGAGTGTGAATATAACACATCAGATTTTCTTTCTCTCTACTTCCTGTTAATCAAGATAAATGTTGGAGAATTAAAGTCTATTTGGATTCCCTGCCTTACCCCAGCCAGCAGGTGACACAAGGCAACATGCACAGTGCATATGTACACAGTGCAGGCGACGTTGAACGATCTAATCTCTACTACGAGGTCTGTTCAAAAAATTCCGGAACTTTGCCCACAACATTTTTCCACGCTTAGCTTTTACTTATTGTGCATGGTCTCCTTCGAAATACTCTCTTCCCAACACTGTTTCCACTTCCAGAAGCAGTCTTGGTACACCTTTTTCTGGAGTGCGTGAAGCGACGTCTACGAATGTTCTTTATCTCATCTATCGTTGCAAATCTTCATCCTTTCAATGGGGTTTTCAACTTTGGAAATAAAAAAAAGGTCCACAGGGGCCAGGTCTGGAGAGTACGGAGGAAGAGGCAGCACAGTGGTATCGTTTTTTGTGCAATAGTCGCACACCAACAGGAATAAACATGCAGGTGTGTTATCGTGATGCAAGAGCCATTATTGTCTGGCCACATTTCAGGCCGTTTCCTTCTCACATTTTCTCGCAGGCATCGCAACACGTCCCGATAGTCAGTCTATGATTGGCATGCGCAATTTCGTTGACATTCCTGATATGAGCGTCATCGGTAGATGTCAAAAGGCATCCTGAACGAGGGTCATCTTTAACTTCCATCCGGCCATTTTTAAACTGCGTGAACCATTTGTAACACCGAGTCTGGCCTAAGCACTCATCACCGTAGGCTTCCTGCATCATTTGGGTGTCTCTGTTAAGGTTTTCTTGAGTGTCATGCAAACTTTACTGCAGACACGTTGCTCCTCTAACTCTGCCATCTCGAAATTCGCAAACTGTGCGACACAACGTTCTACTGAACAATAACTAACAGACATACAATAATGAAACTTCTGGCAGTTACACATTAAACATAGGCGTGTGCAGAGGTGTCAACCGCATTTCGCTCCAACACTCCATTGGCGCAAAATTACAAATGTTCTGGAATTGTTTTAACAGACCTCGTACTTGCCAAGTGGCCCTCCACGACAGTACTACAGTTGCAAAAAATTGTAAAAGAAATGTACAATAAACACAAAACGTCACTGTTGATGAATTAGCTGCTAAGCACGTACACGTAGTTGTTAGACTTCCCACTCCTCACTGTACTCGAATCCCAGAGAATGTTTATGGTCAGAACTGAAAAGAAGCATTGAATTCAATAATGGCTTCGGAAGAAAGAGTGTTACTGAAATTCAAGCCTTAGTTCAAAATACGATAAAGGACATTGAAAACAAGAATCACTGACCTAACTACATACAACATGCTGAAATAGAAAACAAGCATTGTTCATTTGAAGGTATAATGGAAAACAACCGGCCCCTGGTAATCGATCTACAGGAAGACGATGCATTTTCAGATGACGATTAATGTTATTTTAATTCCATGGTGTAATGAGTACAATAAAATACTGTGTATATTTTAATGTTTTATTTATTCTTTATGTTTTGAAGATTATTGCACATCCCTGATACCTTCTCCAGCCTATAGACTCAGGTTTCTTATTTACAATCACGTAGAAGCAATTTTGAACCAAATAAAGATCAAAATCAAGTTCAGGGTCATGTCACATAATAAGGAGATATTGCAACTCCGACATTTCAACTGCTCATGCCTGGCACTCAACCAGCAAGTGCCTTACCTGCCGTAGTGGAAAGGTCAATGTAGTCAAACCTCTTCCCCCTCCTTCAAACCCTAGCCAAAAAGAATACGAATGGACTGTACACATGAGCATACAGAAGTCTAGGAAATAGTTAAATGTTTAAAAACTTGATGTGTCATGCTCGCACGACTTTCTCTACCATTATAACTTCACGTCATTATAAATTACAGTATTCATATAAAAGTGATTCTTCTATGCACCTTACATCACAATAATTTGTTGACCAAAACTACTCTCAAATTAAATATGAACTTGGTTGCATGCAGAATACAAAAGCAAAGCAGTATTGAGAGGAGCCCTTGACTTCGACTGATTGTGTACCAAGTAAATCTGTGCAATAGTTGTTGTTCACCAATGGCACTGGGGATTAATTAATCTGCATCAGTTTCTCTCTGGCTTCCCAATATAAAGTCTGTAAGCTATCACTTTCAAGGCCTTTGCATTTGGCGAAATGTTGTTTGTTCAGGATGACGTCATCTTCACAGAGTGCACTTGGGTGTACGTAGGCATCCTATCTTGTAGAGGTGTTCTGCGAGGCAATCGTGGCCAGTTGCCATCCTAAATAAGGCCATTGCAGTCTTCCTTGGCAGTTTTTGTATATCAACTCTATCTTTAATATTCTTATAATCTTTATCTTTTAATTTATCTTCTTCATCAAGTCTCTGCTGCCTTTTGAAATGTTGTTTAATGTTATTTGTTTATTTATTTCTATTTGTCCTACAGGTTTTATTTCTTGTATTGCACCTTTCTTTGCTAACTGATTCTGCATGTTCATTACCCAAAAGTCCGACATGAGCTGGGATCCATTGTAGAGTGACATGATTTCTGTGATATCCATGCAATAGTTTATTGCATATTTGAGTTAATGTTGACCTTATTTTATGTTATATTGTATGTTAATAGTTTGATACAGTTTATTACATAAACCAAAGCATAAGTATAGTTTGTGCTGTGTACTATTAAGTTAAGTAGCATTTCTGTGTCCGTATTTGGTTTTCATAACCAAAATGGACAAGATAAACAACAATGCTAACATATGAAAAAGAAGCAATCATACTAACGTTTCACCTCCTGCTTCTGAAAATCCTATTGCACCCCTGATAAACCTTCCAGATAATTCTGAAACATCAAGATTCTGCTACCAACAAAGATAAAGCATCTAAACCTCCACCGATCTATGTACATAATATATCAGATATAAATTCTGTTCTGAAAAGTTCAAGTAACTTAAATGTTGGCAACTACAAACATGTAACTATCAAATATAATAAAGTTAAATTTTCTTTTGATTCCATTGAAGGCTACAAATAAGCAGCGGAATAGTTTGCTGTTCGCATACCAAATGAAACAACAAAGAAATTTTTGTGAGGTGATTATGCTTTGCACTCTACTTGTGACACAACTGCACTTATGTATGAACTGTGATCTCACAGTTATGATCCAGTGCAAACGGTTCCAGTTTATCACCAGTCACTAAAAACATTTTATCACTTTTCTTTGTTAACTTATAACCAAATCCAATAAATGCTAACATTTATGATCTAACTAGATTATACAGAGTGGGCCAAAAGACTCCAAACCGCCTGTGCTGTGTTTTTCCTGTCCACATCCTCGGCGCTCGTTGCCATCTGCCGCTATCATAGAAAGGCGTGGATGAAACCATACAACATTTTTAAAACTACTTTTAAAGGCTTCACTTACCAACTTTACAAAAGGAGATGCTGAAACTTGCCACTGTCATTGTCCGTACATTTTTGGCACCTCTTTAGGAAACTATCCATCACTCGCCGTAGTTCACACTGAGAAATTTCCTGGCAGATATTTGTTTTAATTCTTCCAGGGTGTGTGGGTTTGTCTTGTACACACTATGTTTTAAGTTACCCCGGAAGGGTATTTTATGAACAATATTACCGGATGTGCAGCGTTTTTCCACTGGGTGTGTGAAAATATGATAAAAACATGATAACGCACTGCTGCTATAAACAAAGACACGCTGTTGCGGTTTTGCTGTGCAGTGTGAAGTGCAGTTTTGAGTTGACGGTGATGTGATGTAGTTCAGTTATTACGAGTTATATATTTTTTTTGTCCTGTACTTAGTCACAAAGTATATTATGGCTCAGTACATGTTTTCTACTGCACAGCATGTATTTATTTGTGATTCGTATGTGTTAACTCGATCAGCTCGCCAAATGAAAGTACGATTTCCAAAAAGATTTCCAGGTGTAAAAGTTCTAGGATGTATAACAATCCATGAACTTTACAGTAAATTTCAGACCACAAGAAGTGTTCAGGGTAAGAAATCTAAAAGACGGCGTTCGGTTCTTACCGAAGAAACATTAGATGACATCGGTCATCATTTGGAAAATTCCCCCCAAAAATTCCCTGATGGATAGTTTCCTAAAGAGATGCCAAAAATGTATGGACAATGGCGCATTTCCTTTCATAAAGTTAGTAAGTAAAGCCTTTTAAAGGTGATTTAAGAAACTTGTATGGTTTCATCCACTCCTTTCTATGATAGCAGCAGATGGCAACAAGCACCAAGGACACAGACAGGAAAAACACCGCGCAGGCAGTTCAGAGTCTTTTGGCTTACTCTGTATAACATATGGATAAGCTAATAACAGTGATGTGAATTTGAAATTATATAGAAAATTTTAGACACTCTTGTTTTCTCTTTTACAACCTCTAATTCAGTCCCTAGCACAGCTGTTATGTTAAAAAAATAATGGATACTACAAATAATAATAGCATTCGTATTTGTACTTGGAATACTCAGGGAATTAATAATAAATGCCACAAACTGCAATGCTTTCTACAGAGTTATAGTGTGGATATTTTACTTGCCAGGAAACAAATTAGCACTTCACATACATTTTAAATGCCTGAATATAATACCCATTGTGCTCACCATCCTAGTGGTAACAGAAAAGGTGGATCCACAATATTTATAAGAATATCATTGTTACACCACGAATTATCGGCAATTATAGAACTAGAATATCAAATCTCAAGAATTCAATTGCAATTTAACTTTCTTGGGTCATTTTATTTGGCACCTCAAAATAAAATTACTGAATTAGACTTCTGGGCAATACGACATGAACTAAGGTGCAACTATCTGCTTAGAGGCAATTTTAATTGTAAACACCCTAGATGGGTTTCTAACATTTCTAATCCACAGCGTAAGTTACTGCATAATGTCACACAACAGTTACAAGTGGAAATCATTCACTCTGTTACGCCAACACATCCAGCTGATGGAGGCACTCCCGATATTCTAAATTTTTTCACTGGACAAAATGTACTATAATTTGCAATACACGATCTGTGCTAAGCGAGCTAACTTCAGATCATGATTCCAGTCTTAATCACCATTTCAGCCTCATTAAAGCAAAAATCATCTCCAACTTTAATAATGCAATCTTTCAATTGGAACCTCTTAACTCCACTATCAACTCCATAAATGATATAAAAATCCCGCTAAAGACACCAAAAAACTTAGACATAGTGGTTCCTACCTTAACTAGAAACATCAAGCAAATTTAGCTAGTGATAGTTGAGGCAGTATTTTAATACCTCAATAATTTCAATTGAATTATATAATAAGTAAATTCAATAACAGCCCGCCTTGAAACAATATTAAGTAATAATTATTTAAATTGTAATAACAGTCATTGCAAATGCTGATTTTTATTGTAAACATGTTTAATAATGTTATGTGAATACATTACATACTCTAATAATGCAAGAGCTGTGAGAATAATAAGTTTTAAGTTGCTAACAATGAGGTAATAATGAGGTAACCTTGTAGCAATAATGAGTTAGAGAGTTTAAAAGTTACTAGTCATGATTAAAGCAACGATAATGTAAATTCAGTAACAGTTTAAAATTAGCCAATCAACAACAAAGAAAAGCTTTAAGTAAACTGCAGATATTCTATTGGACTAGAATTAGCCAATCAGAGACTTGAAATACCGAAGCTTACGGGTTTAATGGTTGAAATAATGTTCAGGTGCTGGCAAACCTTGGTAGTGACCAGATGGAAGATGTGTTCTCTACAGAAATATTATCTGTGAATCGTAAAATATGTATACGCGCTAAGTGAAAGTATTAAAGAATCTCACAGCTCTTAAAAAGTGTAGTGCTTTATAAAAATGTGCAAGGATTAATAAAAGAAGTGAATTTAAAAAAACTTAAAGTCTGTGATGTCTACAATTGTTGCACCATGCCCTGCCTAAGATACATGACTCTACAAACATTACTGACGCAGCCAAGGCAAATTCAAACATAAATAATATATATAGAAGCAGTTTTAATAACAAAGTTATATATTATAGTGTAAAACTTGGGAGTGTAACAACAAAATTACATCTTAAAATCAGCTTCTGGTACGTAGCAGTATATTGCATAATAACAGTAACTATTACATAATCAACAAATTCAAACCACCACACAAAGCGTGTTGCAAACTCCTTAAAGCAACTAATATTTACGTAAACATATTTACGTGAAGCAAAAACAAAACAATAATGAATTAGAAAGTTTAAATGTTACTTGTGATTCTTGGAAGCAATAACGTAATTTTAGTGACAGTTTATAAAAATAACCAATCAACAACCAGAAAAAGCTTTAGTTAAATGAACGTATTCTATTGGAGTAGGATTAGCCAATCAGAGACTTGAAATACAGAAATTCACAAGTTTAGGCGGTTGAAATCAGTTCAGTTGCCTGCAAACAGTGTTCCTAACCAGATGCGAGACACATCCTCAAGAAATTTAATACGTATTCATGTGAGACGAAAAATAGTTTACGTGTTAAAAAGTGCAAATAATTAATAAAAGAATCTCACTGCTCTCTATCAGTGAAGTGTTATATAAATCGTATCAAGCATTAATAAAAGGAGTGAAGTTAAATTATAATCTGTGTAAGCTGCCTACATTCTTGTCGCACCACAACCCTGCTAAGAGAAACGTGTCTCTAACAAATACTGATGCAGCCGAGGCAAACATAGCTATATAATATTTAAAGAAACAGTTAAATTACAAAGTTAATATTTTTTTTAAACTTGGGGCAAAGGCTACCAGAAACTATTTACTATATGTGCGGTTGCAACTACTACAAGTTCGGCTCCCCAACAGTCGAAATACAATACAACTCCTTCTAAAATTCTCCTTTCTCAAATTGGCATCCATACGTCGGGCTAATAAAAACCTACCTCATATTGCGCAGCTTTGGAAAGTCGTATTTGGGCGAAGTTGGTGACATACGAAAGAAAAACTCAAATATTTTTGTGCAGATCAACAATAGATGAGAATGAATCAAACACAGAAACTAAATTCACTCATGTTTGTGATTAGTCAATATGGGTTCATTGTTGGATATTTAGCAGGCAGGTTACATGTGAATGTTTGCTTTTAAAATTGTGTTGTTATTACGGAAGTCTTAAGGAGTTGGTGTGTTTTGGAATATCATAGCACACAGTGTCTGGTGCAGGTTCAGCGTCCTTTTAGGCAAAGGTTTGTACATCAAGCTGCTACACACACATCAATTTTGAAGTGGTACTGTGATTTCGTGGCTGCATGTCATCAAAGGAAAGGCCATTCAGGGAGACCATCTATCAATGCAGGAATTGTGGAACAAGTGCAGGAGGCATTTGTACGTAGTCCTCTGTAGAGCTAATCAGCAGTTAAACATCCCTAAATCCACCGTATCTAAGATCTTGTGTACGCGACTGAGGTTTCATCCCTACAAACTACAACTACTTCATAAGTTGAAACCTGAGGACCCTGCAAAACAATTAGATTTCTCTGAACTTTTATCGGTACTAATGGAGGACAATGAAAATCTGTCAGAAAAATAATTTTCAGTGATGAGGCAACATTCCACATTAGTGGAAAAGTGAACAGGCATTATGTTAGGATTGGGGGGAGCCAGAATCCACATGCCATTTTAGTAGTTGAAAGAAACTCCCTTAAAGTGAATGTCTTTTGTGCCATATCAAAACGTCAAGTCTATGGCCCATTTTTCTTTCGAGAGGCCACTGTCAAGGGTCCAACTTATCTTGACATTTTCACTGAATGGTTATTTCCACAATTGGTAGTAGATGAAGGCAATGAATTTCTTTTCCAACAAGATGGAGAACCTCCTCACTGGCATTTACATGTTTAGGAACATCTGAACGAGTGGTTTCCAGGAAGATGGATTGGACATGCCAGAAATGATGATAATGTCTTCTACAAGTGGCCGCCGAGGTCGTCTGACTTGACGGTCTGTGATTTCTTTTTATGGGATTACATAAAGGATTGTGTCTACGTACCCCCAGTGCCTCAAAACCTGCAAGAAGTGCAACTTCATATCACTGCTGCCATTAGGTCCATTTCATTAGATATGTCGGAGTGTGTGTGACGTGAATGGGAATACCGCCTTGATGTCTGGAGTGTCACTCTGGAGGTCACATTCAATGTCTATGAGGTATAATAAAAAGTATTTGAGTTTTTCTTTCAAATGTCACCAACTTCACCCAAATATGACTGATTATCCAAAGTGATGTAATTACCAGTTCAAAGTATGACTATTTTTATGGACATACTGTATGTTTTAATCATAATCTGATTTCATGGGTTAAAATACATGAAAGTGCTATGCAATATTACGTAGAGAGGAATATTTCATTGCAAATTGTTATATCATGACACTAATAATAATTTGCTTTGCACAATAAATTATCAATGTGTTCTGAGGAGGTTAAGTTTGGCAAATAGACGTGTAAATACACATTTAGGACATTGTCAAGTCTTGTCCAATCTTGTCAAATATTGAGAAACATTTGACAATTTTTCTTGTAAACTCTTGAATTGAAAAAAAAGTTTGATCATATACAAGAGGCTTTAGACAAAGAAAACGCTTTCGATAAAGTGTGGCATGATGGACTGCTCTATAAAATAAAAAATATTCTTTCTGATACACATTTTTAGAGTGATAAAACTTACCTCAGCAATCTTAGCTTTACTGCTAAATGTGACACTATCTACTCAAGATCTTATCCAATTTTCTCTGGTGTTCCACACGGCAGAGTACTGAAGCCATTATTGTACCTTCTCTATACTTCTGATTTTCCTAAACATAAAGATATTACAGTAGCACAGTTTGCAGATGATATAGCTGTGCTGTGTAAAGGTGATATTCCAACATGTTCCAACCAGCTTCAGGAATTTAGCAACAACTTCCAAAACTGGTGCAACAAATGGAGAATAATCCTGAATTCTTGTAAGTGAAATACAGTTTTGTTTACTTATAAACATAATACTATCTACCCAACGATAAATTTAGGATCAACCCCCGCAATAACATTGAACAAATCAAATATCTTGGATTGACACTTGACTAAGCTCACGTGGAATTTGTGTATAACTGACATATTGACTATGTGTTGAAACAGAATTCATCAATTGAAGCATAACTCCAAGAAAGATTATCACTTGCACTACAGTATAAGTGCCTCATATATATCTCAGTAATTCATTCAATTTTGCAATATGGTTGTGGATCTGCTTCTGCCAGTCAAACTAAAAGGATTCAGACCATACAAAACAGGATCCTGTGACTGATGATATGTGCGCAATGCAGTTCAGCATGGTGACTTAGGAATTCCTGAGGTAACGATGTTCCTCCACATGAATTACATGACTTGAAAGAATATTCAAAAATCATCTGAACCCTCTGGATTCAGTAAATAACAATCTACAATCTGAACCACCACTCGGAAGACTAAAACGAAAATGCCACACCAACTTAAGACAATAACTCATATGAGTACATACTCAGGTTTATTGTTAGATAAGTACCTGATCACAAGTTTCATGTTATTTATTTGTTAACTTAAAATGTATCCACAGCTGTACTGTATTCAATTTACACAATAAAGTTATCTTAATAATTAAAAAAAAACAGTATTGTTCATATACAGATCAGAGTTTTGTAACTAATGAATCCATTTGTGAAAAAAGATCACAGAAGATCATCTAGGTCATCATCATCATCATCATCATCATCCAGATGCCATGTGATAGTTCAACCTGGAAAACTCAATAGATGTAACCATGAGTATTTTGAAATTGGTTAATGCTACAAAAAAGTTATTTGACATAAACTGTATTGTGACATAGCTATGGGGCTCTTATCGCATAATAGGCATTGACCACCAATTGACTGGCCAGCTGGAAAGATAACTGCTCTCTTACCATGCTAGCATCTAGTTCCCAAGGTCACGGGTACATACCCGGCAGAGGGCGATGAATTTTTTCGGGCATAAAAATCCTTAGCATGGCTTCCTCCGGAAGTGAAGTAAAGCCGGTGGTCCCGTGTCGTAGATTTACAACACGTAAAAGAACCTCAAGCCTGATAAAGAGGTCTCTGAGCAAAATTACCGGTCTTTCACGCCCAATATAGAATGGGACGCTAAGGACCACAGTAGTTAAAAGAGCATCCATAAATAAAACTCAATTTAGCTGCTCTCACAAAGCATAAACACCAGAAGCACTATTGGGAGCTGACAGGATTGTTCTGGAACCTTTTTTCTCCCTGCTTCTTGAACATTCTAGAACTCTGTGGAAAATTCCAGCATTATAAGCAGTGAGATGGTGAGTTGTTCTTTATGCAACTTAAAGTGCTGATTATTCAGCGTGTTCTCCAAATGAGGTTGCAACAACAGTTGCAATGTACAGTGAGTACTGCTACTGAGGAAGATTAGAGAGTTCCTGTGTTCGACTCCCCAGCAGGTGAAGTGGAAGGAAGAAGAGGCTGCTTCAAGCCTAAGCATAGCCAGGAGGGTTTTTTGGGGAATTGAACCCCCACATTGCTAAAGAAATGTAAACCTTAATAGCAAAACTAGCTCTGTTAAAATAATAAAAGCACCTTTCTAGGTTGGCGGTAACAAGATACTTCCTAATCGTGTCACTGGTAGCACTATATTTACGCTACATGTCTTGGACACACAATCAGGATGCACACCATTGAGCAATTCATCAAAAAACTAGCAGCCGACCTGTACACTAACTGCACCAAGAGCACAAACCCCCTCATACAAACACTAGGCACCTATGAAACCACCATCAACAAACACAAACGACCACTAGTGCTATTTGACCGCAACCTGACCGATGAAATACCCATTGAAGATATCCTCGAAGACTTAAACCGGCTTATACCTCCATAGCTATGCCACATTCACACACACTATTAATACTCTTAAGTTGCAGGAAACCAATGCTGAACTGGAACTTTAAAACATCGGTCTGCCTCTGCCAAAGCGCCAACCCATAAAAAAAAAAAAAAAACGTCTGTAGGCCACCCACCATCACAGGAACACTTCAACAGCAGCTCGGCAACCAAAGGTAAAATCCCGCCACATCTTTCAATACGATCACTTGCATGATGTTAACACCCGCGCCATACCATTTAATATTTAAGCCGTAGCTCTTAACGCATCCCTGTCACTCCCACCCAACCTAACCCATACTAACCCCCGTGCGTCAGCCAGGGCTTGCCATGGCTGGCGCCGGTAAATCCAACCAGGCACGCTTGCATGTTCTGCATGCTCGCATGAGTAGTTTAACTTACTAACCGGGGTGCTTCCGCGGAACCCGACCATGTTTAACTCACATCTTTCTCCACGCACTAGCACGTCACTACTAACAAAGCACCCCCCCTATTTGCATGTTAGAACTAACAACACGGGGAGACGATGTAGCCTCTGAGGATGATCGTCACCGGGGGCGGCGGGTGTGGGGCCACCCCTACATTATTTAAAAAAAAAAAAAAACAAAAAAAAAAAAAAAAAAAAAAAAAAAAAACAATATGACCTAAGGTGACAGCAACAAAAATTGCAATTTAGATGGAGCCATGTACCATATTTAGGGCATGTTTTTGTCTCAGTGCTAAATTTGAGTGGTTTCCAAATTAGTGCAATATCTCCCAGTTTAGAACATAACAAAAACTCTAAGTTGTAGTGAAATAAAATGGCCTGCAGCATAATATAAAATACTTCACAGTGGTCATTAATTCTCATGTCACAACACAATTGCCACTAAGGACACACAAAACATCCTATCCTGATTTTAATTCCAATTGCAGCACCTTAATCTGTGAATATAAAATTGATTTATTTGAATATTTCAACTCGGAATTAATTCATATTTATCATTTGACCTAATAGAAACTATTTAAAAAAATGGACCCCTTTACATAACCTTCCCCTTAATAACTTTCTGGCTTGAGGCAGTATTTTAATGCCTAAATAATATTAATTGTGTTTTATTATAATTAAATTCAATAACAGCCCACCTTAAAATCAATATGTATATAATTATTATTTAAATTATATATAAGTCATTGCAAATACTTATTTTGCAATTGTAAACGTATTTATTAATGTCATGTAAATGTTTATATACTCTAATAGTGGAAAAACTGTGAGAATAATATGTTTTAGGATGTTAATAATGAATTTTTTGTGACAATAATGTATCTAGAATTTTGAAAAATACTGGTCATGAAAAGATCGCTAATAACGTAATTTCGCTTACAGTTTGGAATTAACCAATCAACTAACAGTAAATAAAAGTTTTAGTTTGAATACTTAAATTCTATTGGACTAGAATTAGTCAATAAGAGACTGGCATTACCGAAGCTATAAGGTTTTTACCGTTGGATTCAGTCAGTCGCGGGCAAGATGTTGTAGAGTACGGATGGTAAAAATTGTGTTTTCTGCTAGAATGTATAAAGTGCTCACAGTTTTTCTTTTATAAAGTGTTGTGTTTATAAACGTGCAAGTATAAAGAGAAATAAAAAGAAGTGAAATTAAAAAGTAAATTCTGTGACGTCTCTTAATTTTTGTCTTATCACAACCTGAAAAGAACTTATGTTTCTATAGTGCGACTGAAGCAGCCGAGGCATATTTAAATAATATTACGTAAAAACAAGCATTATCTTCACTATAAAGTTTGGCGTCCCAAGCATCAAACAACATCAAAGTGTATCTTAACGTTGGGTTAAATACCTCTTTAAAGTGACGCACATACGTGGGGATTCTCACATCTCATATCCAGCATCCAGCTAAATAACTTCTTCAAAGTTGGCAACAAATACAACAAGGCTCGATAATATTCTCAAAGTGGCATACAACTGTGGGGCAAACTCCTCCAAACAACTACGTAACCTATAAACTACCGCAAATTGACGCCTCAACGTGGAACCATCATCATTACTCCCGCAAATTGGCGTCCTCAACGTGAAGCTAATAAATTCCATCAACATAAACTATTGCAAATTGGCTCCCAAACGTGGAGCTGGCAAAATAATTACATAACAGCACTTTTTCAAATATATATGTAATAATATTTACGTAAGCCAATAACTATCGCAGGCTACTGCTTTGCATGCATTTTAATACACTGCTACATCGCAAAGAAAAGTGAAATGACAGTGAAAATTGAACCAGGTCACATTAGTGAACTGACAATGGAAAGTAGACAAAGTCACAGTATATCTCTGTGAGCTCTACATTTTCATCATACAGTATTTTAATCAAAATCGTTTGAGCCATTTTTAGAAAATTAAAAACAATAATATACTTTTATACGTAAAGCATGCTCTAGGGTGGAGGAATTTACTTGAAAATCTTTCTTTGGCATATTTAAACAGTGTCAGGCCCAAATATGAATCTATTAAATATGAAATACTATTTAAATAAAAATTTGTGTTATATCACTTTTTTTGCAACTTTAGACATTTACGAGATATTTCCTGCTGTTGATCAGAGTTTTCAGTACTTCAATTTACACTCTTCTGAAAACATTATGTCTGCTGTTTTATTTCTCATCAGACGATGCAAAGGGAATTCAAAATACCAAGCACAGTATACATGTAGCAAGCTTTTCTTTTAACAATGGAGTATCATACTTGCTTCCTGTAAAAAAAAAATTGAGTTTTATTTATGGACACTCTTTAACTGCTGTGGTCCTTAGCCTCCCATTCTATATTGGGCATGAAAGACCAGTAATTTTGCTCAGAGGCCTCTTTATCAGGCTTGAGGTTGTTTTATATGCCGTAACTCTACGACATGGGATCACCAGCTTTACTTCCCTTGCAAAAGAAGCCATGCTAAGGATTTTTACACCCGAAAAAAAAAAAAAAATCCATCGCCCTCCACCAGTTTTGAACCCGCAACCTAGGGAACTACTGTCCATTCCCTCTGATGTAAACAGAAGCACGTGCTTCAGCTTGTCACGAACCCAAGAATATACTCTTACGCCAACGTAAATAGTTCCTTAATACATGTATATGAAATATTAGAGCAGGAAAGGTATAGAACTACACATTTTGTTGCGGTTATCATAAGAACTCATCGTTAAAGGTAACGGATATATACTAGCTGTTAAGAGATTACAAAATACTATTTTCGTCTGCTTTGCGCTAAGCCGAGAGCATCTTGCTTGTTAATACCAACCGTAATGCATGACTGCCACTCTCTTACATATACAAGAAATGCAGCAATGAATTCCCAGAAGTGCTATCTGAGTACCGAATAAACACTTTGCATAACACAGGATATATGTTAAGCAAACAGTCATTCATAATACACGAACACACATATGCTCAGCTCAGGTCAAATCTTGTGATTTAGTCAGTTGGTATTTGAACTCACATGGCAGAGGAAGGTGCGTGTAGTGTGAATAAACTGTTCAAACACAGAAGCGGTAAACAGTTAAAAAGTGGCTAAAAAACAAACAATACTTCATATATTCAACTCACTATTACAAAAATACCCGACACTTGCATTATTGCATATTACGAAACTAATATCGGATTTTACAGGCGTTTCAGTGAGAAGTATAACCAAAGCGAGCAGGCAATATAAACAGACATAATATAACATAGAAGAGGATAAAATGTGGGAACTTGTTTTAAGTGCGACAATGCTGTGGAATTGTGGATAAGCTTGTCATTATTTTGGAGAGTAGTTCTGATTCTGATATGGCTGCTGAGCCATCTTCGGAGGATTCGGATTTGGGTATTGCACTTTTGCCCGAGGATTGTGATCAACGTAAATAAAATGTTCATTGCCACATACTTATAAAATCGATTGTTACCTCAGGTTGCATTTTGAACTATGATTCTCATGCAGGGCGCCTTTTTATAGATTAAATGGTGTTCAACAAGCACGTGGGAGGGGAACAAGCAGCCATTAAGGGCGGGGATTGCGAACTACTTTCGCGCGGATAATACAAAGAGTTTGTTTTCAGTGAAAGGCACTCTGGTTTGGAATGGACAGTACAGGCTAGCGTGGTAACTACTACACCACGGAGAACAACTTTTATTTCTGTATGCTTCTACACAGCTACAACAAAATGGTTACAAAAAATATTTACCATAATTAACGTAGCGGCACCCCACCACAAAGATAGACAAGTTTCACCACAGATTCAACGCATGCCACATAAGCATTAATATACTGTTAATAGCAAATGATAGGTAAATAGTTCACACACACTCCATAGCAGCGCTGATGTACATTAAGTCAAGCTCAATAAACTAGATAGCACCACAGGTAAATAGTGCAGGAGTTACGACTTAATGGCTACGGTTCTGTGATGAATAGACCGAGAGGCATGGCAGGCAATTAGTCTTAACTGATCCTCATTACCTATCAAAGTGGCATCCTTTAAACCGGAAGGATAGTTGACTCATTCATCAGTGGAGTAAATCTTATGCCCTCTCTGGCCATCTCCCATCTCTTCTTATCCACGGGGACCTCGTACAGATCACTGGACCGACTTAATCCAGGGCAGTGTTTGAGCTCAGTGGTCTTACCACCAGTGTGCCTCACCCTGCCAAGAGGAGCCTTGTCCGCCCTATCGGGACCTTCACATTCAGCCAGCTGAGATGACGAACCCAGCTTGATTGCCTAGAGCCACCTTACCTGAGGAAGCGCCCAGGACCAAGCATGTGGTGCCTTCTCCAGTCGGCCGAACAAACATCCTCAGACGATGAACCTCTTGTAGTGACAGTACGCAACAATGATCACATCACAGTCCATAACAATTAAAAATAAAAAAAAGCTTGTTTTTACACTAATTTGCAGAACTGATATAATATTAATGTAAATTAGGGAGTAGAGAACTTGTAACAAAGTTAAACTATGAAGGACATAGTGAAGTTGGTTTGAACCACAATTCTAATACTGAACATGTCAACATCTGCATCAACACTAGTGAGTTCTTAATTCTAACTGTCCAAACTTTTATAACACTTACAAACCTCTTTATCTCTAAGATTCAGGTCACCAGCAGAAATGACAGTGTACTCTTCAGGGAAATGTTGCGCTGTTTCAAAAACCTTCTTAAGCTGTTTCAAGCGTTCAGCAACATGATCTGCCGTACTTTCAAGATGTGTGTTGACCAACTGCAGTTTCAAAGGTCCTATGTGTGCCTGTAAAATTATATCCAATGTTAAAACTTAATGCTGACATTGGAAATTCAGTTTTCTGTTTTAATTATTTTCTCTGCAATCTACCTATTATAGATCAGATTTTTAAAAAGTGGGTCGTTATATGATGGCTTTGAAATTCCAAGCTCTTTGTATGTACACAAGAAAAACGCAGAGAAACTCCATCTTTCCTTGTTTTCCCCTCAATTTTCCTCAAATATTTCATTTCTGAGGGAGTTACTCTACTTTTATGTTTATCTAACATTACCCATGTTTCTGCTCCATACAATAAGGTGAGTAAATATACTGCTTCAGCGCAAATTTCCATATTACGACCTTTGGTTAACAGCTAACCAAAGTTATTTTTAGCGATGAACTAACCACCCCTGGAGGTAACCATACAAAAATGGCATATCTTTGGATTCGATTGATAGTTGATAGCAATTCCAAGGCAAAATATTAGAGCAATATTTATATAACAGGAGGAAAGCCAAAATAATTAGATTTCCAAGAGTAATTTGCAGGTTTAGGACGAGGATGAACTTTGTAAACATTATTAGATTGTCAACAGTTGCACTGGTTCCATTAAGTTTTATTACAAATCTGTTGCATAATACATCCAGCATTATCTTTAGACATAGTTTGCATATTGTTTCATTTTATTTTTCTTTTTTCTTAATGTGAATGGCAGTAATGTTTGCTTAAATATGTGACTGACATTAACCCAATATTTGTGCATCTAACCTATTTTGCAAACAACCTTTACAAAATAACAGCGAAACTTAACCTTATATTCCAAAATGTCCTTTTATTCCTAAGCTGTAGGAAGCCAAAGGCAAGTTAATATTCTAAAATCACGCAACATATTTTTACACACTAATCTGCATAGATAACACAGGCTTTCCATTTTTTGTTTGTTTGTTTGTTTGTTTGTGGGGGTTTTCTAAGCATAAGCATTTATTAATAGCTTGATCCACACTATAGAGAGCGTGTTAACAACAAAACTTATATAATTTAACATTCTGAAATGTTTCAATTCAGCAAAAGCCCTACATTATTCCTTTTGTAGCGAAGCCGAGGTGAATGTTCAGAGATTATTTATATAAAGCGAATAAGATCTCGAAAAAATATTTCCAAGAGATGGATGAAGAAATGATTCAGGTTAATAAAAATTGCACTATGGCTCTATTTTCTGTCACACTTATGCTCTTTAATAATTTATAGCAGCATCATGTCCTCTTCCTGACTTTATGGCCTCTCATCAACACACTTGTCGAAACTGTTTCTTAAATGTAACCGTCACAAATTTCAATGTAGCAGAATGGCTAATACCTCCGTCCATCAAGCACCTGGCAAAAATAAAATAAGTACGATACTTGAAATGTAAACCATTTCATTCCTGCCCTAATCAGTTTCAAATGTTTTAAAAGCAACACTAACACAATACATGTTAGCATATGTTAGAATCAAGAATGACTACAACATCTCTGCTACCAACAGTTAGCAGTTATGTGATGGTTAAAAATAAGGAATTTACCTTAAGATATTTTTTATTGAGACATGTCTGTCATTCCTTGAAATATCATTTGAAAGTGTTTGCAATCCACTTATATTATGTTATTAATGTGGATATTATGTTTCCTTGTTTATTTATGAATATATTTTGTTAATATACATATGCCCCGAATTAAAAGTATAAATATTAAAATAAAGACAATTTACAACTGACATGGCCAACTTGAATTAGCACTAAAAATAAAGAAAACTTGTATCAATAAGCCATGGAAAAGTAAACAACAAGGATACTTCTTGTTGTATCACCATGAGGATGAAGGAACTTATTAGTAAAATTGTGAAGGAGAAGTTAGTATCACACCAGCAGTCATAGTGAACACATCATACTGGAAAAATTCTAGTCAAATGTATAAATAAGTTAGCGAGTGGCACGGAAGAGTTATTATATATGTTTAGAACTGTACTGAATATGATAATACCAATCAAAATTATTAAATAAAAAAGCCAATATTAAAACAAAGAATCAAATTATTTGTAGAGAAGCCTTTCCTATTAACACGTCCTGCAGATAAATAAGTAAAAAAGATCTCTCAGCTCAAAATTTAAAACAACCAACCATTACATAATAACTGCTGCCACATTTGGCTTCCAAACATGGGGCTAACTGCATAATTGCCGCAATTAGATGCAAAATCTATTTTTCCATTAACCTAAATCATACTTAAAGAGCGTAATCCCACATAACCTAATACTCCAAAATACTCTAACCTATTTTCAAACTACGCTACACGTCTAGCTATCCTATTTTACGCTATCTTCAAGAGCTATATTAACGGCAAATCATACTTTTTTACATATATTAAATACACTTAACCTTATTAATACAACAATAACTATTGGTGACAAACCTTCACTTATCTTGTACAATAATTCAATATCAGGACATGTTTCGAAATCTCTTGATTTCATCATCAGCTTCATTTTTTCTCTCGTTTATTTATGTTCTTGCAGTTACTACCACTAGGTGATGGATTTTTAGCTACGGTAATGCCATCTATTGGAAGTAAAATAATTTTTTTAACAGAAGCAATTTGCGGAATATCAAAATTCATTACACGATCTTTATTCTTTAAAATAAATATTTTCTCTCACACTATTAAATCTATGGGTTCATTTAAATGTTTTAATAATTTAACTTTGGGATTTATTTCATGATTAAATGACCAAAAATGCTCTGCTACAGCTGATTAATCAGTTTGTTTGTATTTAATATTTCTAACAAAAATAGGAATCACTTTAAGTTTTAAACAAAGATTTAAGAAACAGATATCCGCAGATGTCTTCTTTTTTCTTGTAATTATAAATATAATTTAATTTCAAGTTTTTTATTAGTGAAATTAAACATTTAATTATTATATCTGAAACCGTCCTTTGCAAGCCATAACCCAAAATGAGACATAACTAAAAGTAACGCTTCAAAACCAATTCTTTTTTTTTTTCTAAAACAAAAGAAAAAACAAAGCTGATAATGAAATCAAGAGATTTTGAAACATGTCCTGCTACTGAATTATTGTACAAGATAACTGGAGATTTGTCAGCAATAATTATTGTTATATTAATTTGCATTTACTTCACAGTCAATAGCTTCATTTTTAAATTTTATTTACACTTAACCTATTCCAATGAGAAGTAAACCAATGGCATAACCCTCAAAAATGTGCCACTACCAGACCTATACAAATTGTAACATTAACAAGTATGCTTTATTGCATTCCTGAATGCACCCAGCCATCAGTAACGATCCATATTAATCAGTAAATTCCTCAAACTAATTTAATATAAACTTTAGATTTTATTATACATAGAAATCAGATAGCGAGCTCAAGAAAATTACAGCAGAAAGTTTACTTTAAAAATCTAATGTTACAAGGTGGCGTGAAATTGTACACCAAAATGTTGCCAATCATACCAAATTGTTAACAAACTCCAGCTTACTCACCGTATAGTTACTTTGCATTCCTAATACAGGGCACTCCGTTTAACCAAAAGGTAGCAGTAGCCTCAAGTTAGAAAAGCTCAGTTTCTAACCAGAGATAGTAATAAAAGCAAATTGCTGTACCAAATAACCCGCACATCAAAGTACATGAGCTTGCTAACATTTCCAAGATCTCGTCAGATTATGTGTTGAAAATTTTTGCATGAGAATTTGCTCATGACAAAGCTTACAGCACAATGAGTGCTACATTTGTTAACTGCTGATCAGAAGTGCATCAAAATAAACATCCCACAGGAGTGTTTGGACATGTTCAGTAACAACTTAACGAACATTTTTGTAATGTTACATCAATGCTGACAAAACATGGATTCACCAACATGTGCCAGAGATAAAGTAATAGTGTAAACAATAAGTGTAAGAGGGTGAAAGCGCTCCAAAGAAGGCCAAGCATGTTCCTTCAGCAGGAAATGAAATGGCCACTGTTTGCTGGGATACCATGAATGTGGTGTTGGCACACTACCTAGTAAAGCACAAAACCATCAATAGTTTTGCTAGAGCAGTTGAAGGATGCTATGAAGGTAAATATTCACTTTTGTTGAAGAACAAAGTTCAATTCCACCAAAACAATACACTAGTGTAAATTTCAGTTGCGACTGCATGACTTTCACTTTGAACTGCTGCCATATGCTCCCATCAACTTTCTCCTTTTCAAATGGCTTGCTGGACCGACAGTTACCTCAGATAGGGAGATCATATGGCACACAAAACTATTATTTTGCAGAAATGAACAAATTTTCTACTGAAGGTACAAAGATGTTGGCCCAAGTGATTATGCTGAAAAAAAAAAGGTCAAGTTCTTCATCAGACCGATAAATTTCCAAACAACCCTATATGTGTTTCTTTTCTTAACATCATTCTAACATCAACAAGATACCTCATTTATGCGAATCTAATGAGCACCTTTTTTTACCAAATATAGTACTCAAAATCATGTGCGCATTAGATTTGAGTGCAAATCCGTTCCATAAACACCAGTAACTTCATTCAAATTTTTTGTTTATTACATCACAATGGATTGCTGGAGTTAACATGCATCCAGAAACTCGTGACAAGCTAGCCACTCATTTATCATTGACCCATTATTATTAAGCGGTTTTAGTTACAATATGGAGGACAAACGCAAAAAGAGAAGAACATCTTATGATCCTTTATGCTGAAAAAAATGGTAATAGAAAGGCAGGAAGGATGTTTAATGTATCAGAGAGCAATATTTGCTTGTGGCGAAAACAGAAATTGTCATTATTTGCTACTAAAGCTAGTAGGAAGAAATTGATGGGTCCTTGCAAGGGAGGACATCCTGAAGTTGAAGAAAAAGTGTTGGAATTAGTGCATAAAAGGAGGAAGAATGGGCAACCTGTGACTAGTGACGCTATACGAAAGAAAGCTTAAAGAGAAGGCTTTATCTCTAAGATGCCGTACAACAATGTGCCAGAAGCTTCCTGAGATTTTGAGCACAAACTACAAACGTTTCAGCGGTATGTTATTTTACTTCAGAAGAAAAAACATTTTTCAATGGGGCAAATAGGCAGTGCTGATGAGATGTCAATTTGGTTTGATATGCCATGGAACTACACCATTACTGAGAAGGGGACAAAGGAAGTTATCATCAAAACAACAGGGTGTGAAAAACAGCGCATAACACTAATTTTGTTCTTTAACAATGTCACCTAACAATAGGGGACTTTCAATTCTATAATCTGATGGTTTATATATACGATAAATCCAATGTTGTATTAAATAAATTTAAATAAAATACCTATCACCTATTTTCTATCATTGATGCACTTTACATTTGATACAAACCCTTTTTTTTCATAATTTTAAGTTTCAAATATGGGGTGCGCATTAGATTTGCTGGCACATTAGATTCGCGCAAATACAGTATATCCCAAGCTATTCTCAACAGTGTAACAGCCACCAGCAAAAGTGAGAAATTTCAAAACTTTCATTAAACTATATCTACTGAATACTGACCTCAACTATCAGCATGTTTCTCATCATGAGAGACGTTGGGAAAGACACAATCTTATGCCCATCATAATAAACTGTAAACCTGCGAAGCAGTGTGGCAATGAAGTAGCCTTCCACATTGCCTGCAACGCACATGTATTCTGGTAACTTCTCTTGTATATAGGTAAGTGTGTCGGGTATCACCTCTTGCAAAAACACAATGTCTGGCGAATTCCTGCAACAGTAATATTGGAATATTTAGTATATGTGAGTCCCTGTCAAATAAAAGATTAATGAGCCAGTGATGCTGTATAAGTAATTCAATTAACAGCTCAGATAGCAAGTGAAAATTGAAACTAGTAATGGCGAAGCAAACACACAAGAATAAATTACTTAAATAGGAATACCACACAGGTAAAACAATAAAAGTCCGCATTTTACAGAAATTAGGTTGATGGACCATCTGATGCTTCTTGCAGTGTATTATCATGTCAGGTAAGTAAATGAAAAATGATTGCAGGCCGAACTATACCATTTTAAAATATTGTGCTATATAAAAGAATGACCAAGTCACACTGCTCCCACAAAACAATGATCAGAGTCCAGTTCAATTTCTTAATTAGCTATTTTCTGGATATATGCAGGCTAGCTAATTGTTAAAAAAAAAATTATTTTATTTATGGACGCTCCTTAACTGCTATGGCCCTTAGCGTCCCAATCAATAAAGGCGTGAAAGACCAGTAATTTTGCTCAGAGGCCTCTTTATCAGACTTGAAGTTCTTTTACGTGCCATAAATCTATGACATGGGATCACCGGCTTTACTTCTCTTCCAAAGGAAGCCATGCTAAGGATTTTTACGCCCAAAAAAATCCATCGCCCTGTGCCAGGTTTGAACCCACGACCTCGGGGACTAGAGGCTAGCATGGTAACCAATACACCATGGAGGGCAACTGCTAATTGTTAAAGCGTACTTCTGTTTTTTGGCAGTGTTCATTGTTAAAAGTAATTTTCCTTAGTTGTACATGATTTGTTGATTTAAGCAATGAAAAGCCTTTAGAAAAGGATACAAAAACTGAAAATGTTTATAAGAAGATAGCATTACAAAGTAGAAAACATTTTTGGTTAACTGACATTAAGAAACACTCAAACAACGATTCCTATTCTACTGATAATGGCTTTTCCCGTTTTCACAGTCCGAGTACTTAAGACTTACAAAGTCTGACCATGTATGTATCACCAATGAACGGAACTACCATAAGGAGTATTAGAAAATGCTGCAGGTGTAGATTTTCTGTAACATGTATTGGGTTAAACTCTAAGAACAATACAGTATATGAGCATTGGAACAGAACTCACCAAGTCCACCTGTGGACAAAATGCCTTTTGATATGGATTCCCCATATTTCATTAGTGCTGAATCAATCTGTGCAATTCATTTGTTTTAAATAGTCCTCCTTCCCATCATAAAATGGCTTCAAAATACAGTGTTTGGTTCAGAAAGAACTTAGTCCACCAAGATAAATAGAACAAAATGCACCAGTTTACATAAACAAAGAATTACTAAGTGACGCTGTATACATACATGCTTTGACTACTGTGTTTGCATTCTGTCGAACTAGAAAAGCATGTGTTCCAGCCAAAGAGTATCACATATCACTTCCTTGAGTCCTGTTAGCAATATAAAGTCACGTTAAATGCATAAAGAAGATGAATCTGTTCACTTGAAGATCTGAGATAGAGAGCTGTGTCAAGGAAGCACTAATAAGATTTGCTGAAGTATTACAGCATGGAAAAGGAAATAATTGTTGCAGGCAACAATAGAGGTACCAGAAAGAGAATGAAAGTTCAGGAAATAAAAAGAAGCAAAAACGAAATAAATAGGCTTATGCCATATCACTAAAATGTACTTATATTACTCCCATGTAATATAATAAGAATACGAGGGTGGTCTGAAAAGTTTCCGACCTCAACATGAAGATGGCAGCACTCGTAAATAAAAGCTAGTGAATTTCGTTGTTCATCTGTTGACAGTTACTCATCAAAGTTTCAGCCATTTTGGACGCTCAGTTGTTATGTAACAGTCGTTTGAGTGAGGTGATGCGAGTGTTTTTATGAAAATGGACAAAATCGAGTATCGAGCTGTCATTAAATATTTGTTTTTGAAGCCAATACGCCTATGCAAATCAAAGATGAGTTGGATTCTGTGTATGGTGACTCTGCACCATCATTTACCACAGTGAAATTTTGGGCAGCTGAATTTAAACGTGGCCATAAGAGCTTGGGAGACGAACGTTCGGGACATCCAAAAACTGCAACTACCGACGAAAACATCGCCAAAGTTCACCAAATGGTGCTAGACGACCGCCGAATTAAAGTGAGAGAGATAGCAGAGGCTATGAACATGTCAAAAGAACATGTTTGTCACATACTAAATCAACATTTAGACATGAGAAAGCTGTCCGCACGTTGGGTGCCGCGTTTGCTCACGTTTGACCAAGAACTTGTTCGAATGAACATTTCCAACACTCTGTTGGCGCAGTTTAGGCGCAATAAATCCGAGTTTTGGCGCCGATTAATTACTGTACATGAAACTTGGATACACCATTATACGCCCGAAACAAAAATACAGCCCAAACAGTGCACTGCAAAGGGGGAACCAGCTCCAAAAAAGCAAAAACTGTTTTTTCGGCTGGGAAAGTGATGGCGAGTGTTTTTTGGGATAGTCATGGAGTTATTTTAATCGAATCTTCAAAAAGGAAAAACCATTACAGGAGCATACTATGCATCATTACTTGACAAGCCTGAAGGCAGAACTTGCGGAAAAACGGCCACATTTGTAGAAAAAGAAAATTCTGTTTCACCAAGACAACGCACTGTCTCACACCTCAGCGGTTGCAATGGCAAAAATCCACGAATTATGGTTTGAACTGCTTGACCATCCGCCCTACTCACCAGATCTAGCCCCAAGCAACTTTTTGTTCTTTCATCTGAAAATTGCGCTCGGAGGACAGAGATTTTCGTCAAATGAAGAGGCAATCACCTTCGTGAACAATTATTTTGCAGAGAAAAACGCTGAGTACTATTTGGACGGGTTACAGAGATGAGAGCATCGCTGGGAGAAGTGTGTAGAGTTACAAGTAGACTATGTTGAAAAATAAAAAAAAAAAAAATTCTGAAAAAATGTCTTGTCTCTTTATTAGGTCGGGAACTTTTCAGAGCACCCTCGTATTATATTAATATGGCTGTGGAAAGACTTTTGTTATTAACAAGGAGGAGACCTTTTAAATCCTTCTGATAATTGAAGGCTTAAAGGAACCAACCTGGATAAAATCCTAGGGCCATATTCATAAATTTCACATTAGTCTGGATTGACTCCAGACTCATTTAGTCCAGACCAAAGGCCAACCAAGTTTTTGATATTCATAGATGATAAAAAATCTCAGACCAAGAAAGGCCGTGGATCAGCAAGGAGAAAATGTTACACGACAAAGTAAGGTAGTTCTGCGCATGCGCGATTTCCATAAAATAGTAAACTAACCACTGTTACTCACTAGTTTTTAATTTTCTACAATCTTTTCACAGCTGTTCTTTCATTGGTTCAGTACTCACTCCTCGCCCTCAGCAAAAAATGGAGATAACCAAGAAGCGTGCATTAAAACAGTCAGAGGAAAATACTTGTTTTCCTTAATAGAAAAAATGATGGATATTATTGAAAACAAATTGGTTTCAACAAATGCAAATACAAAAATAAAGAGGCATGGAGGGAGATAGTACATATATAGGCAGTTTTGTGCATGATACTAACCTATTGCCACCCCTCCCCTTTTGGAAACGTTCTTATCCACCAGATACACAGTTTCATGGCATTGTTAATCATTTCAATAAGAATTTAACTTGCTAGAATACTAACTTTTAACCTTAAAATTACAGAATGAAATCATATTTAAATAGGACGGAACATTTGCTGTTATTAAAATCTCACCCTAGATCTTAACCAAATAATTAAATAGGTATTGTGTGAGAGTAATTATACAGAAATAATTACCTGAGGAAATTGATATATCATAAACCTTCCGGGAGTTGCAATCCTCCTCTCCTCGCCGGGAAAATGTAAGTAAAGCCTGAATTACTTCAAACTTAACCCAAATGACTTAACTCAACGCGACATAATGTGAAGGTCTTATACACTGTATTAATTGGAGCTATTTAGGGTTGTCTTAACATGGCTTACTTTGACAACGTAACTTAAAGAATTTGGCAGTGTCAAACTTTTCCTTCCCATTACGTCAAGTTTAATGTGCCATGGCAATTAGAACCAATCAGCGTGAAGCACTAGCATGAAGTAATAAAAGAACAATCAATCAAGATTCATTCATTACGTTAAGTGCAACCTAATTAGACCTTTACTTTAGCAGAATATTTTAACTTCACGTTACATCCCGTCATGTTACATAAAGTGCATCGTAATCCTGGTTTAACAAAGGTAAATCTAGCAATGGCACATGAAACATTAGTTATAATGTGGCTTACTGACGTCTTACTAAGGTCAGTAGTGTTTTCTTGACATCCTTCTCTAGCATAATATGGAAGTGCTATTAACACTGTATCACTTGAGATACTCAAACCTCGGTTATTGTCTCTGTCATATAGGTTAGAATGAATCCGTTTTATCAGCCTTCTAACCGTTGCTTTACTAAACCTGTATTTGTTTTGAAGTTTAGGTCGCCATACTTTCCAATTATGTCTAATTTTGGTAGATAGTTTTACTCCGTCTCATTTCACAAATTCTACATAAGCAGCCACGCCCATCACTCCAAAGTCATCCATTTTGTAAAGATGGTCTGCCTTTAATCTACCCCTCATGGCACATGAGACATTAGTTATAATGCGGCTTACTGACGCCTTACTAAGGTCAGTAGTGTTTTCATGATACCCTTCTCTTACATAATGTGGAAGTGCTATTAGCATCATATCGAGATACTGAAGCCTCGGTTATCGTTTGTGTCATATAGGTCAGGATGAAACCATTTTATCAGCCTCAAAATTCACAAACTGTACGACACAACGTTCTACTCAATACAACACTGAACAATAACTAACAGACATAAAATAATGAAACTTCCGGCAGTGACACATTAAACACAGATGTGTGCAGGGATGTCAACCGCATTTCGCTCCAACACTCCATTGGCACGAAATTATTAATGTTCCAGAATTTTTTGAACAGACCTCATACTTGATCAGAGTTTCTGTTTGAGTAATGTCAGTAGACTCGTCTTTCATAACTGAATAACACCTGGCTGACTATTTTTTATAAAATACTATCAGTAATTATTCCACATACTGCATCCTCTAATTCATGAATACTATCATAACTTTCATAATTTGCATTGCCACTGAAAGTTAATTAGGTTCAAAGAAAAGCATACTACTGTGATTTTCAAATGGGATGATGTTTGTCCTTGAGCGCGGCTGGAGCGGCAACCAATTGGAGTTCCGCTGTGTTGGCATATTGCATTCGCCGTAAGCTAAGCGTGACGTGCGCTAAGCGAATCTGTTTCTAATAAATATAATTTGCGCTAACACAAAAATTCAAATTTTGCAAAAAGGAATCCACTAGAAAGTAGGGAGTAATTTTCGTAACACAACCGTAAAAAACACATATTTTTAGCTCAATTAGTTTTCATAATACAAACGAATAAACATACCCATATGTTATATCATAACCACGTAAGCACTGTAATGGTCACATGATTTGTATGTATGCATCATTGTATACATTATGTATATGTATTTGTAATTATACAGAACTACTGACTTGATGGTGATAAAGAATTATGTTGAAAAACCAAGGCGTTTGTTAAAGCTGAGAGAGAGCAAACAGCCCACCCAGCTCACTTGTGTTACTTGTAGAATGCTGAATCTGCAGAACGTGAGCCGTCACATGTTTATTATTGTGTGTTGTTTCTAAATCTGGGTTGGAGTTTATTTATCCTACACAGTTAATATCAGTATGCAGTTGTTCAGAGAGCAAGCAGCAAGAGTAAAATAGTGCAATGGCTTATTGTGGTGAATTTAGTGGCGAGTCAAAGAGGCAGGTATTGCGAAGTCAGGCTCGAAGTAATATTTAGGGTCTACTCGTTTTTTAAAAAATGCAACAATGAGGAACACAGAAATCAACTTGATTTCAAAAATCCTCAACAGGTTACTGCTAAAGCGTGTGGTGTCGGTAAAGCAAGTGTGTCTCGCATTTGCGGAGAGGCAAGATTAAATGCACAGGTAATTCATAACCTATAATTATATAAGACTTAAAAAATATGTACGTAACATGCGAGTATATTCCCAATTATGAATTTAAACACCAGGAGAATTATAAAAGTTTAGAAAATTCAGTTTGGGTAGCTTTACGTCGACCATTCTAGCGCCAGGCCGATGTGTGAGTGAGAAGGAAATATGAAAAGAGTGGGGGTAACGAGGCGGCAACGCTGTGCATGCAAATGCACCTCATTCGCTGCAGAGCAGAACTCTTCACATTTGAAACTAATAATAAGTCTATACACAGTTCTTTTAATACAGAAAACTTTCTTGTAGCAGTATTTTCCTTTGTTATTGCGTAGATGATTGTCATAGTGGCTACTACACTTTGCTCAGCATTTTTACAGGACACAGCTGAGGCTTTGACAAAATTTGGTGTCCCTAGCAACTCTCGAACTTAATTCTTATGGTCCACCAAGATTTCATGCCGCCTTAATGTATCGGCTTTGACAACACAATATCCTGAATGTAAAAGAAAAATAAAGTACATATTTTAGTGGTCATGAATTTACTTAGAACTAGAAGTAAAATGTGCTTGTAATATATGAAACCCAAATTATTTATTAACGCAGGAATAATTTAGAACTGCATTAACAAATTAATTAGGTCAACAAAATCCAATACATTTGAACCAGGAGCACTTTTTTTTTCAGGGGAACCTAATTTGAGTTAGATATAAAGAATGATTCTATAATTATCATTTGCGTTGGGTCTATATTAAACCACTGCTTTTAAACTCTTACATTCTCACATTTATTATGAATGTTAATACTACAGCTTGCCTGAAGATGGCGCCAAAGAGTTCTTCTTTAACATGTTCTCACACAAACTACACACAAATAATGAAACTTCTCCAGAATACTGCACTTTGCACCACTTATATAACACTTTCCACTTTTCCACTGATTTTTTATTTTGGTATGTCTATCTTAGTACAGTAAAACCTGCCTTCGACGGAAACCTTCTTAAACAGAAATATTTCTGGTCCCATGAATTTTGGGATGAAAACCATGCTAAATTCTGTTTATTAAATGGAAACTGTCTTACGTGGACAACAGAAATCAAAATATGCCTTTTAACGGAAACTTTCCACTTCCGGAATGCAGCATTTAAAACATTTTCAGGCACTCTGTGAAAGTCTGCTCGGTACGTAATATTTAAGTTGAAACATGACCACTTTGCTGCTACCTGACCAGTCTAAAAGGGGAGTGCGCTAATGACAGTCCGAATATTGAGAAACCTGTCACACTCATCCTTCACTGCATAGTCAACAATAAGTAGGGCTGATTGTCTTTTATTGCTGCCCCTTTCCTTTCCATTTCCTACTCTGACTTGTCAGACAGCATAGAATACACCTCTAAACTTACATAGGTGATGATTTAGTTCTGCAATAGTCACCAAAGCTTCCAAAACAAGAGTTGTGCTAGATCTTAACACAAGAGTGAAAATGATTTATGCTAGTGAACATAATAAAGATCATGAAGGTGTTCAATGTATGCAAAACTCAAGTTTACGAGATTCTAAAGAAGAAAACAGAAATTTTAAGTGGTGGGAAAATTGTGCTAATGGAAAAATAAAGAGAGAACTTAAGAAATCTAAAACCAGGATATTAATGAAATAGTGTGGGAGTGGTTCGTTAGTGTTAGGGCAAAAAATCACTGCATATCAGGGCCTATGTTACAGGAATATGCTAAAAAGGTAGCTTAAAAACTGGGTAGGACTGAATTCAAAGCATCTAATGGATGGTTGGAGAGTTTCCGCAAAAGACATCAGATAGTTTTTAACAAACTTTGTTGTGAATTGAATGACAAAATTTAAACCATCGCTGATTGGATTGCTAAACTACCTTCAATAATTGTAGGATACGAACTGAAAACATAGCAAACGGCGACAAGACGGGACTATTCTACCACGCATTACCTAATACATCATTGTGTTTAAAAGGTGAGAATAGGTGTATGTTTATGGTTTAATTTTGTTAACAGCCTAGACCTACCTTCATTAAACGGAAGCCTATCTTTAACGGAAGTGTTCGAGAGCCCCGTTCAATTCCAATGAAGCCAGGTTTTACTGTATCAGGTTTTGTTTCTCTTGTATGTACATTTTTAATTTCACTGGAACTCGGACTCCATTCCCTTTGCTTCCTTAAAACAAATTTATATATCACTTCTTTAAAAGCACACATATACACAGTGTACATTTGACTAGAATGAGTGAATCACGCAGACCATATCAGAAATGAGCTCCACTACCTGGGAGGGAAAGCGGCGTATCGATTGTTTCTGTGACAGATTGTTATGACTTGTTGAAAGGTTGTGTTTATAGCCTCTTACAAAGTGGCATGTCGTTTCTGTGACAGATTGTCGTCACATTTGGAGAACGTCAAACAGAAACAATTTTGGAATTATACTCGCTGCCAAAGAAGAAAGGGATTGACATTTGAGGCAGTATTTTAATGCCTAAATAATATTAATTGTATTTTATTATAATTAAATTCAATAACCGCCCACCTTGAAAACAATATGTATATAATTATTATTTAAACTATATGTAAGTCATTGCAAACACTTATTTTTTATTATAAATGTATTTATTAATGTCATGTAAATGTTTATATACCCTAATAGTGCAAAAACTGTGAGAATAATATGTTTTAGGTTGTTAATAATGAGGTAATAATGTAATTTTTGTGACAATAATGTATCTGGAATTTTGAAAAATACTGGTCATGAAAAGATCGGTAGTGACGTAAGTTTCGCTTACAGTTTGGAATTAGCCAATCAACAGTAAAGAAAAATTTTAGTTTGAATACTTAAATTCTATTGGACTATAATTAGCCAATTAGCATTACTGAAGCTTTAAGGTTTTTACCGTTAAGATTAGTCAGTCGCGGGCATGATGTTATAGAGTGCAGATGTAAAAGTCGCGGACATGATGTGATAGCATGTAGATGCCAAAAATTGTGTTCTCCGCTAGTAAATACATTAAGAATATGTAAAGTGCTCACAGTTTTTCTTTTATAAAGTGTTGTGTTTTATAAATGTGCAAGTATAAAGAAATAAAAAGAAGTGAAATTTAAAAGTAAATTCTGTGACGTCTTTAATTTTTGTCATATCATGACCTGAACAAGAACTTTTGATTCTATAGTTCGACTGAAGCAGCCGCGGCAGATTTAAATAATATTACGTAAAACAAGCATCATCTTCACTACTACAAAGTTTGGCGTCCCAAGCATCAACCAACTTCAAAGTGTATCTTCATTACGTGGGGCTAAATAATATTCTCAAAGTGACGCACATACGTGGGGGCTTCTCTCATCTCACATCCAGCTAAATAACTTCTTCAAAGTTGGCAACAAATACAACGAGACTTAATAACATTCTCAAAGTGGCGTACAACTGTGGGGCAAACTCCTCCAAACAACTACATAACATATAAACTATCGCAAATTTGGCGCCTCAACGTGGAGCTAAATAATTACATAACAGCACACTTTTTCAAATATACGTAATAATATTACGTAACCTATAAACAATCGCAAATTTCATGGAGAGAGAGAGGTAACTGACGTTGCCGCTTATTGCAACCACGTGAAGAGCACTTTAGAATGGTGTATGAAGGCGACTGGGTTGCATCTGCATTGTAGGGTAGGTATTATTTATATTTGTATATAAAGACAATTATAAAAATAATGAATCTGCAAGCAAAGGATAGAACATGCAAGAATATATCGGTGTAAAGATCTGCGTCACGAAGAGAGACATACCTGTGAAATATTGATACTCACTCTAATGAGAAAATGCCGCTGATTCTCTCACAGAGCATATTATTTCCCGTGCTTGTCCATTAATTGGGATATCTTTACCAAATACATTTTATTCAGTTACCGAGTATGCTCAGTTTTTCGTTTGGCTCGCTATCTTCGTCACTAAATATCCATTAAAAGCGTTAACACAATTGCATTTTATAAGAATTATAAGTAATAATGTAGAAGCGGTTGATAGTGAAGTATTTAAAATGAAATGAATGAGGAGTAGGAAAACTCAATTACTCTCTTCACTTAAGTAAAGAGTGTAAATGAGTTTTCCTACTACGCGTTCATTTTCATTACCATTGCAAATGCTCACAACACACGCACAGATACACAAACTCAAAAACACGTAAACACAAAGCAAATAACGGTACAAATAGCATGATGCAAAATAACTTCTCAGTACACAGGCAATCTCTAAACTGATGTACATACATTAAGTTGTGGCTAAAGGAAGGCACTGTTTATAACTGCAGCGACAACAGAAGATAAGACATGCAGTTCATGTCGCTCGTCAAGCACATCAAGCTAATCACATGTTACAGTATCGGCAACAAGGTTTTTGCATCTATCGTAGCTATAGAAACGTCTTAGTATTAACTGGTCCTTCTAATTGTTGCTAAGACGGCCACTATGACGTATCCATCCCCTCCCATTCATTTAAAGCTTTCCACCACATGGTTAGTAGTTGTCAATCACCTTCTTGATTGGCGCCAACTATAGCATACAATATAAAATTGTTTACATGTGTTTATACACAGAAAACTACTAATAACATTCAGTGAGCTAGCTAGCGCCTGTACAACTTTTTTTATAAAGTGAGTATCAAGCATTGGTGCTCAAAAATGAGGCAGTATTTTAATGCCTAAATGATATTTATTGTATTTTTTATTAATTAAATTCAATAACAGCCCACCTAGAAAACAATATGTATATAATTGTTATATAAATTGTATGTAAAGTCATTGTAAATACTTATTTTTATTGTAAACGTATTTATTGGTGATATGTAAATGTTTATATACTCTAATAGTGCAAAAACTGTGAAAATACTATGTTTTAGGATATTAATAATGAGGTAATAATGTAATTTTGGTGACAATAATATATCTGAAGTTTTAAAAAAGCACTGGTTATGAAAAAGATCGGTAATAACGTAATTTCGCTTACAGTTTGGAATTAGCCAATCAAAAGTAAAGAAAGATTTTTAGTTTGAATACTTAAATTCTATTGGACTAGAATTAGCCAATAAAGAATGGCATTACCAAAGCTAAAGGTTTTATCGTTGAATCTAGTCAGTCTCGGGCAAGATGTAGTACACAGCAGACATGAAAGTCATGGGTAAAAATGTTATAAAGTATAAATGATCAAATTTGTGTTCTCCGCCAAAAATGTATTAAGTGCTAACAGATTTATTTTATAAAGTGTTGTGTTTATAAAATGTGCATATATAAAGTGAAAAAAAAGAAGTAAAAATTAAAAAGTAAATTGTGTGGCGTCTTATAATTTGAGTATTATCACAACCCTGCAAGAACTCGTGTTTCTATAGTGCAACTGAAAGCAGCCGAGGCAAATAACTTTAATATTACGTAAAAACTAGCATCATCTTCACTATAAAGTTTGGCATCCTAAAATTCAAACAACATCAAAATGTATCTTCATTATGTAACCTTAATAATATTTACGTAACAAAAAATCTAAATTTCATTCTTCAAGTATCAAGCATTGGTGCTCAAAAATCAGTATTGATATCGAGAAATAATGGTAGTGTCCTATCACTACTTCAAGGCATTTCACAAACCCACAAACATTTGAAAAGATCTGTTAGAAGTATCTAAATTACTTCAGAGAGGATTGCACTTGTTTAAAATTATGACAAAACATTTTAGTCCACTTACATAATGTGCGGATAGTCTGTTTGCTCCACATTCAAGAGGTCCTCAGTTAGGATGAGTTACCTGGACAAGGCTTTTTTGGGGCTTTCCTTTATCCTGAGAAGACAAAAGCTGGGTAACTATTAAGTTCCAGGAACCCTGAGCCCATTTGAGCATCACTTCAAACGTTTCATTCATTCAATGCCCAAAATGACCTGTCCAGTTAAAGGACTTAAACTTCAAGGGCCTCCCCGCAAAAACGAAAAAAGAATTATGACAATAATTTACATATTAAAATATGCATCTTAAAGTTTTGGTCAGAGCATGAATATTTTCAGGATTTTAAACGTTTTAAAACTCAATTACTGTGAAGCAGCACAGAAATGTTGTTGACACCTTTTCTCATCTCCAATATCTGCTGCTGATTCTGCTGCTGGCTGCTCCAGTGGTTAAGCTATGAGTATGCATGGATGTATTGTGAAGGACAACATCAGTTTAAATTTTGACTGAGAAATTTATTTCGAGCTACTATTTGAGTTATTAAAGTGAGCTGCCCCTTCTGAGATGAAGAAATAGACTGACTTTGAATTGTAGCACTCAAAACTATAACAATTGAATTATCATACCTGCCAACTTCTGCAGTATCAAAGTTGCGGTTTGAAATAAATGTTTCTGCAATAAAAGAAAATAGATGCATAAATCACCATGAGTCGCTAAAATGTTGACCGGCAGGATCCCTCATAGCAGTCGCAAAATCTTAATCACACAATCACGTCACTAAGCGGTTACAATATGACACGAGTCAGTGCCACTGATGGTACCAGAGAGGGAGTAGCTCTCTGATTTAATTACATGTCTTATGTATGTATTGTAATGAAAAGAAGCTAGAAACAGTGATGTGTATTGAATTTATTTAAAGGTGAGTCGAAATTGTTACACTAACATCACTTAAGTTTACTCACTTAACATGTTTCGGGAAACAGTTGTTCCCATCCTCAGAAGGTTTTAATTCGACCCAATGTCGAATTAAAACCTTCTGAGGATGGGAACAACTGTTTCCCGAAACATGTTAAGTGAGTAAACTTAAGTGATGTTAGTGTAACAATTTCGACTCACCTTTAAATAAATACATGTCTTATTTTTACTTAAGCAACACTTGCATTAGAGTTACTCCCGCGAAATTTTTTTCTTACACGCAACCAATGCTTCAAATCCTAAGGTTGCATCTCTGACTGTCATTAAGGGCCTGACTAAAAATCTCAGAAATACCTTCACCTCTCTAATTTCCAGAATTGGCCTACGTGGCTGTGCAAGCATACTGAAATCATAACCTAACTGCCTTCCGCAAACTTTTAACGCTAATGCTTTCTGTATTCAGCCGTCGCTGTTGACTTTGCTTCACCTGATACCTAATTACCTTGAGCCAGTATTTTAATGCCTAAATGATATTAATTGTATTTTTTATTAATTAAATTCAATAACAGCCCACCTTGAAAACAGTATGTATATAATTATTATATAAATTGTATGTAAAGACATTGTAAATACTTATTTTTATTGTAAACGTATTTATTAGTGATATATAAATGTTTATATACTCTAATAGTGCAAAAACTGTGAGAATACTATGTTTTAGGATATTAATGAGGCAATAACATAATTTTGGTGACAATAATGTGTTTGGAATTTTAAAAGTACTGGTTATGAAAAAGATTGGTAATAACGTAATTTTGCTTACAGTTTGGAATTAACCAATCAAAAGTAAAGAAAGATTTTTAGTTTGAATACTTAAATTCTATTGGACTAGAATTAGCCAATAAGAGACTGGCATTACCCAAGCTAAAGGTTTTTACTGTTGAATCTAGTCAGTCGTGGACATGAAGTTGTAGAGAGTAGACGTGAAAGTCGTGGGTAAAAATGTTGTAAAGTATAAATGATAAAATTTGTGTTCTTCGCCAAAAATGTATTAAGTGCTCACAGTTTTATTTTATAAAGTGTTGTGTTTATAAAATGTGCAAAAATATAAAGTGAAATAAAAAGAAGTAAAAAATTGAAAAGTAAACTGTGTGGCGTCTTATAATTTAAGTCTTATCACAACCCTGCAAGAACTCATGTTTCTATAGTGCGACTGAAAGTAGCCGAGGCAAAAATAACTATAATAACATTACGTAAAAACAAGCATCATCTTCACTATAAAGTCTGCCGTCCTAAAATTCAAACAACAGCAAAGTGTATCTTCATTACGTAACCTTAATAATATTTACGTAACCAAAAACCTACCGTAAATTGGCGTACAACTGTGGGGCAAACTCCTCCAAATAATTACGCAACCTACTATCTACAAACTGCAAGTTGAAGAATAATACCTCCCGCAACCTCCATCTTTCCGGAAAAAATTCTAAATTCAAGCCTGTTACATTAAAAATTGATTTAATATACGGAAATTATTTATTGCAATTATTCCTTTATCTCACTATTATTTCAGTTAATTACTCATATATTCTCATCAATAATTATGGTACGAGGGCTGTTCCAGAAGTACCCGACCTAACAAAGAAAACACAAACATTTTGGGAAAAAACATCTTTATTTGCCTACATAGTCTCCTTTCAGCTCGATACATTTTTCCCAGCGATATTCAATAGCTTTGATACCCTGTTTATAGCGACAAACCTCGAGTTCTGCAAAATATCCATCAACTGCAAACTCCACCGCTTCATTGTTGGCAAATCTTTCAGCACCAAGCTATTTCTTCAGCTTTGGAAATAGAAAATAATCAGAGGGGGCTAAATCTGGCAAATAGGAAGCTATTCGAACTTTAACTCATTGATTTTAGCCATAGTGATATGGATGTATGAACTGGTGCATTGTCTTAATGAAACAAAAGATTCTTTTCCACTGATTGCAGCCATTTTTGCTTGATTTCATCATTCAAATGCTGCAATAAGTTTGCATAATACTCGTCATTGGTTACCTTTCCTTTTTGAAGATAATCAATGAAAATTATTCCACACACATTCCAAAAAAACTGACGCCATGACCTTGCCTGCTAATGGGACTGTCTCACCTTCTTTGGAGCCGATTCTCCCCTTTCAATCCACTGTTTTGACTGTTCCTTCGTCTCAGGTGTGAAGTGATGGACCCATGTTTCATCCATGGTTATGAATCGACACTTAAACTTGGCTTTGTTGCAGTAAAACATCGCCAAACACTCGACTGAAACATCCTCAAGATGCTGTTTTTGTTCCACTGTGAGTAAACGAGGCATCCATCTTGTGCACAGCTTTCTCATGTCTAAATTTTCAGTCAGTATGCAACACACAGCACTTTTTGAAATGCCTACGATGTCTGCTAGCTCGCGCACTCAGTCAACGGTCATCCAATACCATTTTGTGGATTTTCTTCACAATTTCTGGCATGGTCACCTCATTTGGTCAACCACTGCGATGTTCGTCTTGGCAGCTCGTACGGCCTCGCTTAAACTCTGCCACCCAATGTTTTACTGCTGTAAACGAAGGAGCAGGCTCCCCCAGAGTAGAAACTAGCTCAGCTTTAATGTTAGTTGGACTAAGACCTTTCAAATGAAAGTGTTGTATCACATAACAATGGCCAGTTTTATCCATGTTTACAAATTCAGTTAGAAGGTTCACTACTAATGGCTGCCAAACAATTGCTTAACGACATAGCATCGTCAAACTTGGAATTATAAGGGTGGTACTTTCTACCATGGTCATTTGTTTGAAATAACAACCATTATCTATACATCAGGTCGGGTACTTCTGGGACTGTCCTCGTATCATTGGTCTTTACTATGTATCTTTTATGTCCAGTAAGTGCATTCATTTGTATTTACAACCAACATTCAATTTCAATACTAAGAGAAACGAACATTTCTGAACCACTTGTGCAAAATAATTACTCAATTAGGGGATTAAACAGGGTTGGTTATATTGGAGGCTTACTGATTTTGTGCACAACTCTACAGAAACATTGTCTCTTACCCCAGTATTTCACTTATCTGCAAAACTGTGAACAAAAGTAAATTTGTTTGTGAAGATGCACACTCTACTTACATGTATATGATCTTACAGACTGCCTTTGTCCTTTTCTTAAGATTGCGATCTTCCAAGCCATCTATATTCCATGAAATCATAGAGAACTTTGAAGGTGGTTCTGTAGTTGCTTGTCCCATCTCCAGCTTATTCACCATAGCCTTACTGCAAAATAAAATGGTAACTTTCAAGATTAAGTAATCTGAGCAACAAACACTACATAGTGCCTCAGTGCAACATTTGCTGAATAAATGATTTATTGAAGTATGTGGGCAGATCGAAAAGTAACGCACAATCATTTTTTACAAAAAAGTTTAACAGTTAAAACAACAAAAATCACAAATAAACTTACACCTTTTACCTACTTTTCGACATAGTCACCAAGTTGTTCAACACATTTGTCCTATCGTGATACCAGTTTCAATATGCCCTGTTCGTAGAAGCCCGTTTCCTTCGAGTATAGCCATCTGCAGACTGCTGATTCCAAGTCCGCATCTGTCACAAAGCATTGGCCGACCAGCAATTTCTTCATGGGAAGGTGCAACATCCAAACTGTATGGTGGATGCTGGAACAGCTCTCAACCAAATTTAGTGATTTTCTGACGAACAGCAGCAGCAACATGGAGGCGAGCATTGTCATGAAGAATTTTGACATCATCAGCATTCATGTTGTGGCGTTTGTCACAAAGGGCACGACGCAACTTCACCTAAGTTTAAGTTTTCATGTAGGCTGCAGCATTCACAGTGGTCCCATGTTCAGCAAAGTCCACCAATACAAAACCATACATGTCCCAAAACACCGTCACAAGCACTTTCCTAGCAGATTGAGTCACTTAGAATTTTTTCTTCACTGGGGAACCAGCATGTTTCCACACTTGCCTGCTTGGTTTCGGGCGTGTTGTGGTATGCCCATGACTCATCACCAATGACGATTCCTTTCAGAAAGGCCATTAAAGGCCAAGGCCAAAAATGTATGGATGACGGTGGCCAGTTTCAGCATTTCCTTTCATAAAGTTGGTAAGTAAAGCCTTTAAAAGTAGTTTTAAAGATGTTGTATGGTTTCATCTGCACCTTTCTATGATAGCCAGAGATGGCAACGAGCACCGAGGACACGAACAGGCAAAACACCACGCAGGCGGTTCGGAGTCTTTTGGCTCAACCTGCATTATCCAGCATTTGCTAACAATTTTTACTTAACACCTTCACACCTGCTGTCTTCTCATTTATGTAATACCAACACAACTGATCTTTCATTTCACAAATTAGTAAGCAGTTTGAAAGCCTATACCCCCGCCGTTGAATCTCTGCACTTGAAAGTGTGTGAGGTTTCGCGTAACGTTGGCTATATTGTGGTTGCAACGTTGCCAGAGTGGTTAGTAAACAACAGCTGATTGTTCTCGTTTCTATCGTGACTAAGCTACATGCAAAAGGTGTACGTAAGTAGTGAATGTCATTGAATAATAGCTATTTTGTATTATTATTATTATTATTATTATTGTTAATTGAAATTAACTCAGCATAAACATTGCAACGTATATAGAATAAGTTAGCACTTCTGACAATATAGAAACAAAATAATGCAAAGGTGCCTGCTACAATGAGGAGAAATAAAACAAATATTAAGTTGCGATAACAAAATTATTTTCACTCACTCTTGATGCAGTAATTTGCATCACAAATTACTTAAATGTAAATAATGATTGTAATATGAATATGCATTTTTATGTGACATTGATTTCAGATGTTTATTAATTGTAATTATTATTGGGAAATAAGTTTATAGGGCCTTACTGAAACTGTCAATAATAGCGCAATAATGCAGCGAGGGGGGTGAGCTGTTTATCATTATTGGAAACAAGGAAGTTACATAATGTTGACGCGTTTTCGGTAGAAACTTCTGGAATATTTTCTCCCTAAAAGCAATATGTATTCGTGGTTTTCATTGGATATTAAAATAGACGCTAATGTTGGCGCGTTTTATTAGCGAATAGCAGTTCAGTTATAATCTTTAGGCGTATCTGTACGAAGGAGTATAAATAAGCCAAGTCATAGGTAGATCGCGGGCAGTTCATCAAAAATCTGTGTACACTACATGTCGTCTTCAGTCAGTTCGTCGAAAGTATTAGTTCGTCATACATCGGATATAGATTCACAAGTTACGCGCAGCAGAATTATGAAAGATCTAAAGTATGGTATAGTTAAATATACAAAAGATTGAAGTACGTGGATTAAAAGAATTATCAGTAAGAAGTTATTATAACAGTTTCAGTTTGGCAAGTATCTAGATCAATATGTAAAAGTGATAGTGAACGTGTTCGACAATAAAAATTATAAAACAAATTTTCTTCATCAGTGTAATTTTTGGATAAAAGATTCCTTTCCGTTTCACAACCTGTATAGAGACACATGTTCGACCCAAGATAAGATAATAGCTAGCCGGAGGACATTTGAAATGAAATCAAACGAACACTAACACTGATGCAAATTGCTAACGCCAGATGGAGCTACAAACCAAACAAATGAATGACGTCACAAAATGGCAACGCGTGAAGTAAAGACACATACATAAACATCACAAGCATCAACATTATAAGTAATACCGTCGCAAATTGGCGCCCAACGTGGGGCACGATAACCAGGAAAGGAACACGATGACCAGGAAAGAAGCATAGTGACCAGGAAAGGAACACGATGACCAGGAAAGAAGCAAAGTAACCAGGAAAGTAGCAGAGTGGCCAGGAAAGGAACCAGGACGTGGAACGAATGTAGCAGTGAAATGATCTACAAGACGCAGATTCCAAACTACAGGACAACAAAACGACGTGGACTCATCATAACACAACGCAGAAGCGACATATAACCTAGGAGAAAGGGGCAGAAAGCTGGACATCAATGTAACAGCAACAGACAGCATCACAAAGGTTAGAGTATCGTAATTTTTTTTTTAGAAAACAAAATTGTAACCTACAAATGTACTTAAGGAGTGGTAGGATAAAGAAAACAATGGCTACTAATAATACAGAAGAAATAATTATGGAGGGAGATAATGTAACAGTTCGCTGTAATTCAATACAGGTTACAGAAAATAGCCCAAACTTTTTAGGATTTGAGGATGAAAATGTTAGTGCAGAAAGTGAGAATAGAATAGCAGGAAATGTTAATTTTGATGCTAGTATGATGATGGAAATGCTGAAAGATATTGTTAAGAGTAATGATAAATTAAGGGAAGATATGCAAAAGAATATTGGGACATTAAGGGAAGATATGCAAAAGAATATTGGGACATTAAGGGAAGATATGGAAAAGAATAATAAAGAATTGAGGGAAGATATGCAAAAGAATAAGAAAGAATTGAGGGAAGATATTAGTAAGAGTATTACAGATCAATTAAGGGAAGATATGCAAAAGAATAATAGGGAATTGAGGGAAGATATTGGTAAGAGCTTAGAACAAAACAGGGAAGAGATTGAAAAGAAATTCATGGAGCTAGATAGTAGTATGATTAAAATGAAAAATGAAAATCAAGAAATGATAGCAAATGAAATAGGTGAAGTTTCAAAGAAAATGTTGGACATGAGCAGGGAAATATCTAACCAAAGAAATGAGGTTAATAATAAAATAGAGCATGTTGATGTAAAATGTACAGAGCTAGGTAGCCGAATGAGTAGCATTTCAAGTGAGTTAAGAGAAATGATGGAGGCTACAAATGCAGATTTAATACAGGTGCAAGTTAATTTCAGAGGGGAAATATCTGGAATTCAGAAGGAGTCAGAAACACAGAGAAATAAATTGTCTGATGAAGTTAAAGTTTTGTCTATAGATTTGAATCAAAAGCTAACTTCTGAAATTAACAAACACCAAGCTGTTCAAAATGAGAATAATAAAAAATTGGAACAGACGATAGAAAATCTGCAAGGTACTGTAAATAGGTTAGAATTGAATTCAAGGGCAAATATATGTGATGTGAATGTATCAGATGTACAACATAATGATAGAGGTAGTTCCTCAGGTATGACAAATAATGTGAGTGATGCGGCAGCTTCATCTATAGCTAATGCTGAAACTCAGAGTGCACAAGTAACACTAGAGAATTTAAATATGGGAGTGGGGAATTTGCAAAATTACAATCATATCTTAAGTGATTTTCCACTTCCAAAATTTAATGAAAACTCCATTCCAGTACAGTTCATTGCAGAATTATCAGAGTATTTTCAAATTAAAAGATACCTGAAGCATTGAAAATGATAGTTGTCAAAAGATGTTTGGACCAGAAAACTTTAGATTGGTTACAAATGGTATCAGGGGGTGAAATTGCATATGAATCCTTTAAGAGGTTATTCATGAACAGATTTTGGAATGTTACGGTACAGCACAGAATTCGAGCAGTGCTTAGTCATGGTCAATTTAATCCACGAGAGGGAATATCAATGACTGATTACTTACTGAAACATGCAAGTCAGGTTAGAAACTTATCACCTCCAATCAATGAGGAAGATTTTGTGAGTTTGCTCGCAAGGCATTATCCTTTAAGGATACGAAATTACTTATTAATTGCAAAACCACGTAGCATCTATGAGATGACAGAATTAATGACAGCTTTGGAACAACAGGAAGAAGATATATCTCGGGAGTGGGAGCATAGATTTTTAGATGTGCGAGATAGACGAAATTACCAAAGTAGTTATCAGCAAAGTAGAGGACAAGACAGACATCATGAAATTAATACCAGACAACGGTATCAATCATACGTTCCACAATTTGAAAGATCAAGGACAGATGGGAGACCAGGTCGACAGGAACAAATAAATTATGTCAGGACAGAAAGATTGCCTGAAAGAGGGCAAAATTATGGAAGGCGGTATATTAGACAAAGGGGAAATTTCACTCACTGGAGGGAAAACAATAACCGGGAAAGATCTGAGGAACGGCAAGAAAATTACGTGCCAAGGGGACATAATGTCAGAAATCGAGGATTTCGAACTCGAGGAAGGGGAACTCAAAACAATGGTAGCGACAATGAGATAGATTTAGCGCCTGTTAGGAATGGCAGTCCCGTACGTGAACATGGAAATAACCAGGAAAACTGTTAACAGACTCCTGTGTAGTAGGTTCTCAGGACGTCTTTAATAATTCAGTATCCATTACCAATACAAATAATATGCCTACACATACACCCTGTAATAAGATTACAGCAACAAAAGATAAGGGAGAAAATTTTGAGTCACTTCATGTTAGGATGGAAATTGCGAAGAAAGAGATCATTGCAACTATAGATTCTGGTTCGTCAGCTTCAATTTGCTCACAGAAATTTTACATAAATTTGATTAATGAAGGTAACAAAATTATGGCTCTTCCCACTAGTAATTTAGTTTGTCGTGTTGCAATCGGAAGAACGACACAGGTCATAAAAACACAAGCTCTACTTAACATACTTATCGGCGGAGAGAATTTTGAGGTTATGTTTCTAATTGTAAACCATCTGATTTGTGACATAATTATAGGATGTGACTTCCTACATGAATATGAAGCATGTATAGATTTTAAACATGAAGAGTTAAGAATGACAAAAGACGATAGAGAAATAAGGGTACCATTTATAAAAGAGAAAGTTTCTGTAATCGAGATGACGAAGGATGAGAAAAATCTTTGTGACCAAGAGTTTTTTGTACAACTAACAGAGACTGATACAAATAATCAGATAAAGCAGGTAGTCACAGAATATGAAGGGAATACCATGCCATATTTTCAACAGCTAGCAGAAATGCCAGAGAAAGTAGAGGAATTTACAATCCAAACAAAAGACGACCATGTGAGCGAGACAGACAACAGTTGGAAAGAGAAGAGAAATGAGGAAATAATATACAAGTGTGAAGAAGCTTATAATATTACGATAATGCAAAAACAAATCCTTCATGATGTTTTGATGAACAATAGTTCAGTATTTAGTAATATCCCAGGCAGATGTAATGTATATCAGCATACATTTCAAGTAGAAGACGTACCACCATATAGGCACAAGTATGACAATTTACCTATAAGTCTTCGGGACAAAGCTAGACAACTAATAAATAGCATGTTAGAAAATGGGATTATTGAGCAAAGTAATTCTCAGTATATAAATTCAATCTGCTGGAGTATTAAACGAGATGGTAGTTTGAGATTAACTTTAGACGGTAGATATGTCAACAAGTATATGAAGCCAGATCATTTTCAAAGTGAGGGAATTGAACAATTAATTACGAAACTTTCAAGAGAAAGATTTCTGACATCCATTGACCTCACTGCTTCATATTGGCAAGTGGAATTAGATCCACAAGTGCGTGATTACACTTCATTTCAGTACTCAGGGATCCAGTATCGTTTTTGTGTAAATCCTTTTGGTTTAAAAAACTCAGGAAGTGGATTTTTGAGAGCCATTCACAGTATCTTTGGAAATTCTGCAGATGACTTTTTAATAAAGTATATTGACGACTTCCTAATTATTAGTCAAACATTTGAAGAACACATGAATAATGTCCATTATGTGTTAAATAAACTACAACAACATGGTATGACTGTGAACATACTAAAATCAAAATTTTGTGTCAAGGAAATAAATTTTCTGGGTTATGTAGTGGATGAACGAGGTATAAGACCTGATCAGGAAAGAATAGAAGCAATAATGAAAATTCCACCACCAAGGAACGTAAAACAAATTAGACGTCTCTTAGGGGTATTGAACTTTCAGAGTAAGTTCGTACCAAGATATTCGGCTGAAATAGAACCACTGCGGCAGCTACTCCGAAAGAACAATAAGTGGAAATGGACAGAGGATCATCAAAAATGTTTTGAAAGAGTAAAAGAACTCTTTGCTAAGTCCATATTACTCGAGAGGCCTAGAGAAGATTTGGAATATGAGATTTATGTCAATGCATCAATGCAAGGATACGCCGGAATTTTAGGACAGCGAGACATCAACAATGACTTTCACGTCATTAGTACAGCTTCTAGAAGACTTACAAATATTGAGCGGAATTCTTCAGTGACTCAGTTAGAAATTGGAGCATTATATTTCTCATTAATTCGTTTTAAAACCTATATTTATCAGCAAAAGGTGAAAGTATATTCAGACCACATCAGCTTAACTTTCATACAACGGTGTAGATTATGTAGTGGAAAACTTGCTAGATACATTCATGCAATATCTGCATTCGATATTGAGATTATACACATTCCGGGCAAAAATAATACCTTCAGTGATTTGCTATCAAGATTGAACTACAACCCACAAATTCCCGAAAATATTGAAAGGCCTAGAAATGAAGTCAAAATATTGACAATTGAAATTCCTTTAAGCAAAGAAATGATTAGAAAACTGAAAAATATGGGGGAAACTCAAAAAGAGGACGCAAAATTGTTAGAACTTAAAGAAAAGGCACCACTAATTGAAGAGGCAAAGAAAGAAATTGTAGCAATTCGAGATGGGACATTATACAAGAAGCATGGAAAAGAAATGCCTAGTTGGAAGGTAATGGTTCCGAAAAGCATGGAAAAGGAACTAATTAAGAATTTTCACGAAGGGTTAGCACACTCAGGGACGGACCAGACAACTTCTATGATGTTAGAGAATTTATACATATCTAAATTGCGTCAGAAAGTTCGAAAATTTATATCGTGCTGCAACCTGTGTCAGAAGGCAAAGCAAATAAATGCAGCATATGCATTTGAAACTAATTCGGTTATAAGGGATAAGCCGAGATGTGTAATTAGTATTGATATTCATGGTCCGATGCCTCCAAGTCAATTTGGAAACAAATATATATTTGTCTGTTATGATATATTCAGCAAATATGAATTTACCCTTTGAGAAAACCTACAGGTTTAGCATGTTTGAATAGACTACTCAAGTCATATGTGATAGAAGAAGGACCTATTCAATCTGTATTGAGCGATAATGCTTCGTACTTCACAGGAAAAAAATTTATGGATGGACTGAAAGAAAATGGCATTAAACAATATTTTTCGTCAAGATACAGACCGAACTCCAACCCAGTGGAGAGGGAAATTAAGGAAATTTCAAATTATTTAAGGGTGTTGTGTCATCGAAAACAAACCCAATGGTATGGATACGTGAACTTCGTTCAGAATCTACTAAATGAAACCGTAAACAATGTGACAGGATACAAACCATGTGAACTTAAGTTAGGAAAGAAGATCAATACAATGTGTAAAAAAATTCCAGAAGCCATTCTAGATGCGCATTCGATACCACAAACAGAAGAAGAGATGTTCCGAAAAGCATTCGAGAGGATGAAGAAAAGGCCATAAAAAGAAAAATTAAACATGAAGAAAAGAAGAGAAAGGAATGGAGGATCAAAATAGGAGATTTAGTTTTGGTTAAAACCAAGAAGTTGTCAGATAAAGCAAATAAACTTTATTGGCGAATGTTTCTCAAATACCATGGACCATATGAAATTGTTGAAGTATATGGAACTAATACATATGAGTTATGTAATCCAACAACTCGAAAAAGCATAGGAAAGTTCCATATTGAGATGCTGAAACCATACAACAATGAAGATCAATGTGAAACAGAAGACAAAGATGATAAATAGTAAATGTTGGATAGTTAAAGACGAAATGCAGAGCAATGTATTGGAACGTAAGAGGGTTAAATAAATATGTATGTCATGTGAAAGGAGAAATAAATTTTGGACATGACTAAATGTTTAAGAGGAAAATAACAATTTATTAGTAACTGAACATGTGAAATAAAGTATGATGTTATATTAAAGTAAAGTATATAATTACTATTCCAAGAGTATTGTTAAGATAAAGTACAAAATAACAAAAATTGGTAAATATAATTAAAAACAAATATTTATGTAGTAAATAGAACATGTGAAACAGTGCCTAGATTTAAGAGATGTAAATATTTGTGTAGAGGGTGAATATTTTGCTAAAAATGTTAAACAATTACAAAAATCTTAAATGTATAAATTTTTGTTAACAATATAAAAAAAGCAAACCATTTTTTGAAACAAGTCATTAAATAATTCAGGGTACAGTATTTGCTATAAAAAAAAAATTTGTAATGTCAGATTAATGTCAAAACACATTAAACCAGAGCCAGTAAGTAGTGGCAAGGTAGAGGAAAAACATATCGTGTGTTAAATGCGTGTGAAGTGTTAAGTGAAAGTGATAGCGTGTGTCCCAAGATTTAGGAGACTAAAAACCCAATTATAAAATTTCCAAACAAGTTGTAAATATTTATAATTATGTTTCTAGTGGGGCATATGATGCAGTAATTTGTATCACAAATTACTTAAATGTAAATAATGATTGTAATAGGAATATGCATTTTTATGTGACATTGATTTCAGATGTTTATTAATTGTAATTATTATTGGGAAATAAGTTTATAGGGCCTTACTGAAACTGTCAATAATAGCGCAATAATGCAGCGAGGGGGGTGAGCTGTTTATCATTATTGGAAACAAGGAAGTTACGTAATGTTGACGCGTTTTCGGTAGAAACTTCTGGAATATTTTCTCCCTAAAAGCAGTATGTATTCGTGGTTTTCATTGGATATTAAAATAGACGCTAATGTTGGCGCGTTTTATTAACCAATAGCAGTTCAGTTATAATCTTTAGGCGTATCTGTACGAAGGAGTATAAATAAGCCAAGTCATAGGTAGATCGCGGGCAGTTCATCAAAAATCTGTGTACACTACACGTCGTCTTCAGTCAGTTCGTCGAAAGTATTAGTTCGTCATACATCGGATATAGATTCACAAGTTATGCGCAGCAGAATTATGAAAGATCTAAAGTATGGTATAGTTAAATATACAAAAGATTGAAGTACGTGGATTAAAAGAATTATCAGTAAGAAGTTATTATAACAGTTTCAGTTTGGCGAGTATCTAGATCAATATGTAAAAGTGATAGTGAACGTGTTCGACAATAAAAATTATAAAACAAATTTTCTTCATCAGTGTAATTTTTGGATAAAAGATTCCTTTCCGTTTCACAACCTGTATAGAGACACATGTTCGACCCAAGATAAGATAATAGCTAGCCGGAGGACATTTGAAATGAAATCAAACGAACACTAACACTGATGCAAATTGCTAACGCCAGATGGAGCTACAAACCAAACAAATGAATGACGTCACAAAATGGCAACGCGTGAAGTAAAGACACATACATAAACATCACAAGCATCAACATTATAAGTAATACCGTCGCACTCTGCATTCCAGATGGTTCAGGAATTTTGTCCTCTTTCTCTTGGAGTTTCACTCCTTTGTAAATAACAGTTCTTGTGATTAGTTCAAGAGCTGCTGCAGTTCGTTGTACAGCTTTAGCAGCAGGAATAGAGGAATGCCTATAAACCTTTACGTACTACTCCTGTTTAAAGAATTCCTTAGTCCTTCTTAACAGTTCCAATGCCCGACTATTAAATGGCACATCTTGACACAAAGGATTTTCAATTCATGAATCATCACTCAGTGATCTGCATCATTTTTGAGACATTGTCACACTTCAAATCTTGTATAAATAATATGAATGAAATATATATATAAAAAAAAACAACAACGATAACCACAAATATAATGAACAATGTTAGCTTGCAAAGAACAACTCTACGCATGTGCTAGAGATTCCAACTTAATCGCTAGCTGTCAAGTGCAACATTTCAACGGCGGCGGTATATTTACATATGTGGGGTTCTACACTAGTTTAATGTTACTATAAGTAATGTATTACTCCATCGCGTAAATACATATGGTCTGGCAAGTAGAGAGTAGAAGTTGTGCCAACCTTTGACTGTAGGAAGAGGTGACTAATAACAGCAGACCTATTATTGTTACTACTGTTATCATTTAAACATCAAGAATGATGTAAAACCTTTTAGCATAAAACTACTTAGGTGGTCCCATTAATCAGATTCTCCATTCCCTCAAGATCTGAGTTCAGTGTGTTCTTTTCTTGCACTGTATATCCTTGTCAATGACTTCTTAGGTTAATAACATCTATGAAAGAGGTTGAATACTTCTGACAAAACTTACTTAACAATTTAGAACAATTGTTCCCCACTGTTTAAAGGTTTGGCTTTTCTATGTTCTTCTATTGCATAAGGCGCATCAAACATATTAACTCTACAACCAACAGACTGATTTGACTGTAACATTGGCCATACTGACAAAGTATGTGTAACACTGGCCAACATGGGCAAAGCAGAAGGAACAGCATGCGCAGGAAATTGCCAATTCTGTAATTCAAGGGCAGTCCCAGAAGTACCCGACCTGATGTATATAGAGCAGTTGTTGTTTCAAACAAATTACTATGGTAGAAAGTACCAACGTTATAAAGCTTAAGTTTAAAGTTTGACAATGCTATATTGTTTAGTAATTGTTTGGCAGCCATCAACAATGAACATTCTCAGCAAATTTGTAAACATGGATAAAACTGGCCATCGTTATGTGATACAATACTTTCATTTGAACGGTCTTAGTCCAACTAATATTAAAGCTGAGCTAGATTCTACTCTGGGGGAGTCTGCTGCTTCGTTTACAATAGTAAAATATTGGGTGGCAGAGTTTAAGCAAAGCCATATGAGCTGCCAAGACGAACATCGCAGTGGTCGACTAAATGAGGTGACCACGCCAGAAATTGTGAAGTAAATCCACAAAATGTTATTGGATGACCATTGACTGAAAGTGTGCAAGCTAGCAGACATCGTAGGCATTTCAAAAAGTGCTGTATATCGCATACTAACTGAAAATTAGACATCAGAAAGCTGCGTGCAAGATCGGTGCCGCATTTACTCACAATGGAACAAAAGCAGTGTCATGATGTTTCAGTCGAGTGTTTGGCAATGTTTAGCTGCAATAAAGCCGAGTTTTTGTGTTGATTGTTAACAATGGATCCATTACTTCACATCTGAGATGAAAGAACAGTCAAAACAGTGGATTGAAAGGGGAGAATCGGCTCTAAAGAAAGTAAGACAGTTCTATTTGCAGGCAAGGTCATGGCGTCAGTGTTTTGGAATAATTTTCATTGATTATCTTCAAAAAGGAAAACAAATCAATGGTGAGCATTATGCAAGCTTATTGCAGCATTTGAATGATGAAATCAAGCAAAACAGCCGCATTTAGCAAAAAAGAAAGTTCTGTTTCATCAAGACAATGCACCAGTTCACACATTCATTATTGCCATGACCAAAATCAATGAGTTAAAGTTGGAATTGCTTCCTCATGCACCATATTCACCAGATTTAGCCCCCTCTGATTATTTTCTATTTCCAAATTTGAAGAAATAGCTTGGTGCTAAAAGATTTGCCAACAGTGAAGAGCTGGAGTCTGCAGTTGATGGCTATTTTGCAGAACTCAAGGGTTCTCACTATAAACAGGGTATCGAAGCTATTGAACACCGCTGGGAAAAGTGTATCGAGCTGAAAGGAGGCTATGTAGAGAAATAAAGATGTTTTTTCCCAAAATTTTTGTGTTTTTTTGTTAGGTCGGGTACTTCTGGGACAGCCCTCGTACTTTTTCTGTTGCTGTCATTTTCTTCAATCCCCAATTCATATTCTTTAGTGGTGTGTTAATATTATGCTAATAATTCACCTGTATTACCTACCTAATTGCTACAAATGCGTAAATGCACTTGAACTATTTCTACACATGCAACCAACAGGAGCCCTAACGGTTGATGTGCTTGCTTAGGTATTTTGTTTGGTTCACTTCAACCTAAGGATAAAACAAGTTATCCATTACGAGGTGTGAAAGAGTGTTTTGTAAATATATGAGATTCTGCAAGGTTTTATTTAATTTTAATGGTAGCTTTAGTATTGTTTTAGTTTGTGAAGATTTCTGGTCTTTATTTAATATCCTCTAATGCAGGGAAAAAAAGAAACTGCAGGTAACTTGGGATGAAGGATAATTAATTTACATTAAATTATTTATACTCACTCGACTTTAACAACCATTTCTGGTTCATCCCCATCATTTGTCAAATTTACTCCTCCTCTCTGTGTGCTTTCGAAGAAGGCATTCACCGATCTCTGTAATCATTTATTAAGATAAAAAGTAAAGTCAATGGAGTAAATAACACTTTTAAAACATTACACATTATTTAAAATAATTTTTGTGTGTGAGTGAGAGAGATAGAGAGAACAGCATAACTCAAAAAAAAAATCTGATGTGTTACACTCGCACGACTTTCCCTACTCTTGTACAAACTATTTTTAGAAACGCTTATTCTCCATATGCTTCATGTTAATCGAGATGTTAATCTTATTGCTAATTTTCTTGTAGATGCAAGGGGAATATGGTAGTATTTAAGCGATAGTCAAATCTTTTAAGAGCTGGTTGCTATGTGGCGCATTCCATTCTCTTTGTATGTACAGGACATAAAAAAATCTGATGTGTTACACTCACATGACTTCCTCTACTCTTGTAGAAACTATTTTTACAAATGCTTATTCTCCATATGCTTCATGTTAATTGAGATATCGAGATGTCAATCTTATTGCTAATTTTCTTGTAGATGCAAGGGGAATATGGTAGGTTTTAAGCGATAGTCAAATATTTTAAGCGCTGGTTGCTATGTGGTGCATTCCATTCTCTTTGCATGTTAAGGACATAAAAAAAATGAATAACGAATTTGAGAAAAAGTATAAGTATTGGTAAATTTAAGGGAATAACAAGCAATATCTTGAAAATGGTTCACTCAACAAAAAAAATGTATATGACATAAATTGTGTATTTTAACACAATCTACATTTTCTGTGTAGCAAACTTTTGTCTATCTCTTATGGTTTACCAGTTATGCAAAAGTCATTCACAATGAAGAATACTTTTGGAGACATTTCCAGAAAATTTGAGATATACATTTCATTTCTCATGACAATATCTTAAACATATGATATTTTAATCAAAATCGTTAGAGCCATTTTTGAGAAAATTAACATTTTTGAAAAATGTTCCATGTAAAGGGTAGTCTGGGGTGGGGGGGATTTTCTTGAAAACCTTTGTGTCACATCTCTGTAAGATACTGAACCTAAATACCAAGTTTGGTGTTTATCCGACTGTTCGTTTCTGAGTTATGCTGTTCACAGACACACACACACACACGCGCGCGCGGACATGTTTGCAAAAATGCTTTTTTTGGATTCAGGGGGTCTCAAAACATGTATTTCCAGTGAAATCTCGGTATCGAATTTTTGGGTGGAATACAATACTTCCCCTACTTACTATACGTAGTAGAGAAAGTAATAAGAAGTTGGAAAAATAACAAACTAGGTAATTTTCTCACCCTAAACTCCCTGTATATGGAATACTTTTTATTATTTTTCATTTGCTCAAAAATGACTGAAATGATTCTGATTAAAATATCATAAGCTTAATCTCAAAAGATCTGAAATAAACCTGTTAACTGGGCTCTTGACGGGACATTGTAGAAACACCTACATACAATGGGTATCTTTAGAAAGGAACCAATACGCAGGCTATGTAACAAAGAGGATGAAACTGCCTCTCATATAATCTTCAAATGTGAAGCACTGGGTAGCTTGATGCCTTTCCTAAAGAAAACTTAGTTCATAAATTACTGTCCGTAACTAAAGGGACAGGACTACTTAACTAAAACAATAATGACAGATAATACAACTAACCCTTAGGTTTCAGTGTTAAGAGCAATTACAACCTGACTCCATCATTACAACAGTCAAGACAAGTCGAAGTATCACAATATGTTTGTTATATTGACATGAGAAATAAAATGTACATTTTGAATTTTCTGTTAACAGCTTCAATATCTACAACTTTATGATCTTTTATTTTGAGTACTTTAAATAAATGCTCCAAAATGCATTTAATACTAAAATTAAGAGAGCACTTTTCAGCTAAAATATCTGTGCATTATCAACTTTTAATCACAATTGTGCTCTAATGACAATAATTACAAAGCAAACAGGTGCACTGACCAGCACTAGTATACATTTATATTTCCCTAGCAGTAAGTTGAGAGTGTCAATACTGTTTTAGCCATGTTAAATTATAACATACCGTATTTACACAAATCTAATGCGCACCCCATAGTTGAAACTTAAAATTATGGTAAAAAAAAAAAAGGTTTGAATTGAATGTAAAGCGCATCAATGACATTGTATTATATATATAAACCATCAGATTACAGATTATAGAATTGAAAGTGCCCTATTGTTAGGTGACACATTGTTAAAGAACAAAACCATTAGTGTTACGCAATGCTTTTCGCACCCTGTTGTATTGATAACTTCCTTTGTCCCCTTCTCAGTAATGGTGTATGTAGTTTCACGGCATATCAAACCAAACTGGCATCCAATCAGCGTTACCTGTTTGCCCCACAGAAAAAATTTTTTTTCTTCCAAAGTGAAATGACATACCACTGAAACGTTTGTAGTTTGTCCTCAAAATCTGCAGGAAGCTTCTGGCAGATTGTTGTACAGCATCTTAGAGATAAACCTGTCTGCTGCACGAAACGATCCACCCACCCATGTCTAGCCCAGAGGCCTCTTTATCAGGCTTGAGGTTCTTTTACGTGCCGTAAATCTACAACACAGGACCACCGGCTTTACTTCCCTTCCAAAGGAAGCCATGCTAAGGATTTTTATAAACAGCGAAACTTTTTAACATATTGAAATTGTGAGTGGACTGATAACACCTTAGTCTCACTTTCTTAAGTTTTCACTCAGAACATGTTTTAAAGGCAATTGTCTCCATCGCCAGGTGTATATCAATTGGCATAGCAGATGCCCTTCCAAATGCCAGTGGACATTCAGGTGATGATGGAGATGAACTTCTTCATAACAAGTTCTGAGTGAAAACTTAGCAAGTGAAACTAAAGTGTTATCAATCTACACAATTTTAATATATCTTGATTATCAAATAGAAGATGGAAAAATAAGCTTCTGTATCAATAGTGAGTAAACAGGGTGTCTACTGATACAGAATTAGTGGATATACTGCAAACATACTTGAATTGTTTTTACATACTGGATATACTGAAATTAAACTAAATTAAATTAAACTGAGTTTTATTTATGGAACCTCATTAACTGCTCTGATCCTTAGCGACCCAATCTATACCCCCGCCGCTGTAACATTGCACTTGACAGCTAGCGTTTAAGTTGGTACACTCGCAAAAAAACAGATGAAAAGCTTCAACCGTTTGACTTCTTAAGCCAATCACAAGGCAGCATTCCGGATGGTCGATGACAAAGCGGAACCGGAACTAGAATCGGCTCTGTTGCCAGATGTAACTATTCCCAACCACGTGCTTCAGTTTGTGAATCTCTAGCACGAGCATAGAGTTGTTCTTTGCAAGCTACATATTGTTCATTGTTATTTATATTTGTGTTTATTGTTTGATGATTTTGTTATTGTTCATTTATACATATATATATATTTATTTATATTTATCTATTTTATATATATTTCATTCATATTATTTATTTAAACAAAACTTAAGTGCGACAATGACGAAAACGACATTGATCGCCGAGTGATGATTCACGAAGTGAAAATCCTTTGCGCCGAGGTGTGCCACTTAATAGTCTGGCATTGGAACTATAAAGGAGAACCCGGGAATTCTTTGAATAGGAAAAGGAGTATGTGAAGCTTCATGGCAATCCCTCTATTCCTGCTGATAAAGCCATACAACGAACTGCAGCAGCTCTTGGACTAAGCACGAGAACTGTTATTCACAAGGCTACAGTGGACACGGCTTCATGGAAGAAGAAAGAGATCATATGAATAAGCTAATACGAAAAGCACAAGAAATAGATGGAATTATTAGTGACTGTAAACCATTGATGATATGCCTTTATTTCTATATGTTTTATTTCTCCTCATTGTAGCAGGAAGTTTGTATTATTTTGTTTCTATATTGTCAAAAGTGCGTAATTTATTCTACATACGCTGCAATGTTTATGCAGAGTTATTTTCAATTAACAATAATAATACGAAATAGTTATTATTCATTGACGTTCGCTACTTACGTTCATTTTTTGTATGCGGCTTAGACAGATAGAAAGGAGAACAATCAGCTGTTGTTGTTTACTAGCCACTCTGGCAACGTCGCAACCGCAATGTAGCCAACCTTACGCGAAGCCACACGAACTGTCATGTGCAAAGATACAGCGGCGGGGGTATATACTGAGCGAGAAAGACTAGAAATTTCGCTCACCCTGTTTATCAGGCTTGAGGTTCTTTTACGTGCTGTAAATCTATGACACAGGACCACCGGTTCTACTTCCCTTCCGAAGGAAGCCATGCTAAGGATTTTTACACCCGAAAAAAAATCCATCGCCCTCTGCCAGGTTTGAACCCATGACCATGCGATCTAGATACTAGCATGGTAACCACTACACCATACTGATTACATGCTGGAAAAATTGGATAAAATATTCATATAACATTCATTTATTTCTGATTAATTTTAGGTGATTGCTTCTTGGATGATTTTATGGTAATAGTTCCATAAATAATTGGCAATGGAAATGACACAGAATTATGACTCAGGGAATGCAAATGCATCTATTACACAATTTAAAATGAGATGTGCATCGTTTGGAAGCCTGTGACCCACCAACCCTTCCCATTTAAGACACTTTCTTATATATGAAATAAAGACTAAACTATCAACAAAGTGCTCCATTTTGTTACTATTCAGCATGTGGAATAAAGTGATAATCCATAAGTATTAGCGAAATCCACAAAAATTACATTTCTTTCTCTTCCTAAATACACTCTATAAACGAAAATTTGTGGGATAATAATTAACCTTAAGTTTATACAAAAAAACCAAACCTAACTTAATATAGGTTTATTAAAAAAAAAACGGAAAAAAAAAAGAAAGAAAGAAACTAAATCTAACCTCCCAAGAATCAGAAACCTAGGCTTATATAAACAGTGAATCATAAACATTGTTAAGGAACGCAAACAATACTAAGCTCATATAAACAGTGAATCATAAACATTGTTAAGGAATGCATGCAATACTAAGCTTATATAAACAGTGAATCATAAACATTTTTAAGGAATGCATGCAATACTAAGCTTATATAAATAGTCAACCATAAACATTGTAAAGGAATGCATTCAATACTAAGCTTATATAAACAGTGAATCATAAACATTGTTAAGGACTGCATGCAATACTAAGCTTATATAAATAGTCAACCATAAACATTGTAAAGGAATGCATTCAACACTAAGCTTATATAAACAGTGAATCATAAACATTTTTAAGGAATGCATGCAATACTAAGCTTATATAAATAGTCAACCATAAACATTGTAAAGGAATGCATTCAATACTAAGCTTATATAAACAGTGAATCATAAACATTGTTAAGGACTGCATGCAATACTAAGCTTATATAAATAGTCAACCATAAACATTGTAAAGGAATGCATTCAACACTAAGCTTATATAAACAGTGAACCATAAACATTGTAAAGGAATGCATGCAATACTAAGCTTATATAAACAGTGAATCATAAACATTGTAAAGGAATGCATGCAATACTAAGCTTATATAAACAGTGAATCATAAACATTGTTAAGGAATGCATGCAATACTAAGCTTATATAAACAGTGAATCATAAACATTGTTAAGGAATGCATGCAATACTAAGCTTATATAAATAGTCAACCATAAACATTGTAAAGGAATGCATTCAATACTAAGCTTATATAAACAGTGAATCATAAACATTGTTAAGGAATGCATGCAATACTAAGCTTATATAAACAGTGAATCATAAACATTGTTAAGGAATGCATGCAATACTAAGCTTATATAAACAGTGAATCATAAACATCGTTAAGGAATGCATGCAATACTAAGCTTATATAAACAGTGAATCATAATCATTGTTAAAGAATACAAGCAATACTAAGCTTATATAAACAGTGAATCATAAACATTGTTAAGGAATGCAAGCAATAAAAGGCTTATATAAATAGTGAATCATAAACATTGTTAAGCAACTTACGCAATCCTAAGCTAATATAAATAGTGAATCATAAACATTGTTCAGGAATTCACCCAATCGGAAGCTAATATAAATAGTGAATCATAAACATTGTTAAGGAATTCACACAATACTAAACTTATATAAACAGTGAATCATAGACATTGTTAAGGAATTCACACAATCCTAAACTTCTATAAATAGTGAATCATAAACATTGTTCAGGCATTCACCCAATCGGAAGCTAATATAAATAGTGAATCATAAACATTGTTAAGGAACTTACGCAATCCTAAGCTAATATAAATAGTGAATCATAAACATTGTTAAGGAATTCACACAATCCTAAACTTATATAAACAGTGAATCATAGACATTGTTAAGGAATTCACACAATCCTAAACTTATATAAACAGTGAATCATAGACATTGTTAAGGAATTCACACAATCCTAAACTTATATAAACAGTGAATCATAGAAGTTGTTCAGGAATTCATGCAATCCTATGCTAATATAAATAGTGAATCAAAAACATTGTTAAGGAACTTACGCAATCCTAAGCTAATATAAATAGTGAATCATAAATTTTGATAAGGAATTCACACAATCCTAAACTTATATAAACAGTGAATCATACACATTGTTAAGGAATCCACACAATCCTAAACTTCTATAAATAGTGAATCATAAACATTGTTCAGGAATTCACGCAATCGGAAGCTAATATAAATAGTGAATCATAAACATTGTTAAGGAATTCACACAATCCTAAACTTCTATAAATAGTGAATCATAAACATTGTTAAGGAACTTACGCAATGCTAAGCTAATATAAATAGTGAATCATAAACATTGTTCAGGAATTCACACAATCCTAAACTTCTATAAATAGTGAATCATAAACATTGTTCAGGAATTCACACAATCCTAAACTTCTATAAATAGTGAATCATAAACATTGTTCAGGAATTCATGCCATCGGAAGCTAATATAAATAGTGAATCATAAACATTGTTAAGGAATTCACACAATCCTAAACTTATATAAACAGTGAATCATAAACATTGTTCAGGAATTCATGCAATCCTAAACTTCTATAAATAGTGAATCATAAACATTGTTAAAGAATTCACACAATCCTAAACTTCTATAAATAGTGAATCATAAACATTGTTCAGGAATTCACGCAATCGGAAGCTAATATAAATAGTGAATCATAAACATTGTTAAGGAATTCACACAATCCTAAACGTATATAAACAGTGAATCATAGACATTGTTAAGGAATGCAAGGAATAGTAAGCTAATATAAATAGTGAATTATAAACACTGTTAAGGAATGCAAAGCAATACTAAGCTAATAAAAATAGTGAATTATAAACACTGTTAAGGAATGCAAGCAATACTAAGCAAATATAAATAGTGAATTATAAACACTGTTAAGGAATGCAAGCAATACTAAGCTAATATAAATAGTGAATTATAAACACTGTTAAGGAATGCAAGCAATACTAAACTAATATAAATAGTGAATTATAAACATTGTTAAGGAATGCAAGCAATACTAAGCTAATATAAATAGTGAATTATAAACATTGTTAAGGAATGCATGCAATACTCAGCTTATATAAATAGTGAATCATAAATATTGTTAAGGAATTCAAGCAATCATAAGCTAATATAAATAGTGAATCATAAACATTGTTAAGGAATGCATGCAATACTTAGTTTATATAAGTAGTGAATCATAAACATTGTTAAGGAATTCGCGCAATCCGAAGCTTATATAAATAGTGAATTATAAACATTGTTAAGGAATGCAAACAATACCAAGCTCATAAAACTTATATAAATAGTGAATCATAATCTTTGTTAAGGAAGTCGCGCCATCCGAAGCTAATATAAATAGTGAATCATAAACATTGTTAAGGAATGCAATCAATCGGAAGTTTATATAAATAGTGAATCATAAACATTGTTAAGGAATTCACGCAATCGGAAGTTTATATAAATAGTGAATCATAAACATTGTTAAGAAATTCACGCAATCGAAAAGTTAAATAAATAGAGAATCATAAACATTGTTAAGGAACGCATGCAATACTAAGCTTATATAAATAGTGAATCACAAACATTGTTAAGGAACGCATGCAATACTAAGCTTATATAAATAGTGAATCATAAACATTGTTAAGGAACGCATGCAACACTTAACTTATATAAATAGTGAATCATAAACATTGTTAAGGAATGCAAACAATACCAAGCTCATATAAAAACTTATATAAATAGTGAATCATAAACTTTGTTAAGGAAGTCACGCAATCGGAAGTTTATATAAATAGTGAATCATAAACATTGTTAAGGAATTCACGCAATCGAAAGGTTATATAAATAGTGAATCATAAACAGGGTTACGGAATTCACGCAATCGGAATCTTATATAAATAGTGAATCATAAACATTGTTAAGGAATTCACGCAATCGGAAGCTTATATAAATAGTGAATCATAAACATTGTTAAGGAATTCACGCAATCGGAAGCTTATATAAATAGTGAATCATAAACATTGTTAAGGAATTCACGCAATCGGAAGGTTATATAAATAGTGAATCATAAACATTGTTTAGGAATTCACGCAATCAGAAGGTTATATAAATAGTGAATCATAAACATTGTTAAGGAATTCACTGAATAGGAAGGTTATATAAATAGTGAACCATAAACATTGTTAAGGAATTCACGCAATCGGAAGGTTATATAAATAGTGAATCATAAACATTGTTAAGGAATTCACGCAATCGGAAGCTTACATAAATAGTTAATCATAAACATTGTTAAGGAATTCACGCAATCGCAAGCTTATATAAATAGTGAATTATAAACACTGTTAAGGAATGCAAGCAATACTAAGCTAATATAAATAGTGAATTATAAACATTGTTAAGGAATGCAAGCAATACTAAGCTAATATAAATAGTGAATTATAAACATTGTTAAGGAATGCAAGCAATACTAAGCTTATATAAACAGTGAATCATAAACATAGTTAGGGAATGCATGAAATAGTTAACCTATATAAATAGTGAATCATAAACATTGTTAAGGAATGCAAGCAATAAAAGGCTTATATAAATAGTGAATCATAAACATTGTTAAGGAACTTACGCAATCCTAAGCTAATATAAATAGTGAATCATAGACATTGTTAAGGAATTCACACAATCCTAAACTTATATAAACAGTGAATCATAGACATTGTTAAGGAATTCACACAATCCTAAACTTCTATAAATAGTGAATCATAAACATTGTTCAGGAATTCACGCAATCGGAAGCTAATATAAATAGTGAATCATAAACATTGTTAAGGAATTCACACAATCCTAAACTTATATAAACAGTGAATCATAGACATTGTTAAGGAATTCACACAATCCTAAACTTCTATAAATAGTGTATCATAAACATTGTTCAGGAATTCACCCAATCGGAAGCTAATATAAATAGTGAATCATAAACATTGTTAAGGAACTTACGCAATCCTAAGCTAATATAAATAGTGAATCATAAACATTGTTAAGGAATTCACACAATCCTAAACTTATATAAACAGTGAATCATAGACATTGTTAAGGAATTCACACAATCCTAAACTTATATAAACAGTAAATCATAGACATTGTTAAGGAATTCACACAATCCTAAACTTATATAAACAGTGAATCATAGAAGCTGTTCAGGAATTCATGCAATCCTATGCTAATATAAATAGTGAATCAAAAACATTGTTAAGGAACTTACGCAATCCTAAGCTAATATAAATAGTGAATCATAAACATTGATAAGGAATTCACACAAACCTAAACCTATATAAACAGTGAATCATAGACATTGTTAAGGAATTCACACAATCCTAAACTTCTATAAATAGTGAATCATAAACATTGTTCAGGAATTCACGCAATCGGAGGCTAATATAAATAGTGAATCATAAACATTGTTAAGGAATTCACACAATCCTAAACTTCTATAAATAGTGAATCATAAACATTGTTAAGGAACTTACGCAATCCTAAACTTCTATAAATAGTGAATCATAAACATTGTTAAGGAATTCACACAATCCTAAACTTCTATAAATAGTGAATCATAAACATTGTTAAGGAAATCACACAATCCTAAAGTTCTATAAATAGTGAATCAAAAACATTGTTATGGAATTCACACAATCCTAAACTTCTATAAATAGTGAATCATAAACATTGTTAAGGAATTCACACAATCCTAAACTTCTATAAATAGTGAATCATAACCATTGTTAAGGAATTCACAGAATCCTAAACTTCTATAAATAGTGAATCATAAACATTGTTAAGGAATTCACACAATCCTAAACTTCTACAAATAGTGAATCATAAACATTGTTCAGGAATTCACGCAATCGGAAGCTAATATAAATAGTGAATCATAAACATTGTTAAGGAATTCACACAATCCTAAACTTATATAAACAGTGAATCATAGACATTGTTAAGGAATTCACACAATCCTAAACTTCTATAAATAGTGAATCATAAACATTGTTCAGGAATTCATGCAATCGGAAGCCAATATAAATAGTGAATCATAAAACATTGTTAAGGAATTCACACAATCCTAAACTTATATAAATAGTGAATCATAGACATTATTAAGGAATACACACAATCCTAAACTTATATAAATAGAGAATCATAAACATTGTTCAGGAATTCACGCAATCGGAAGCTAATATAAATAGTGAATCATAAACATTGTTAAGGAATTGACACAATCCTAAACTTATATAAATAGTGAATCATAGACATTGTTAAGGAATTCACACAATCCTAAACTTATATAAATAGTGAATCATAAACATTGTTAAGGAATGCAAGGAATACTAAGCTAATATAAATAGTGAATTATAAACACTGTTAAGGAATGCAAAGCAATACTAAGCTAATATAAATAGTGAATTATAAACACTGTTAAGGAATGCAAGCAATACTAAGCTAATATAAATAGTGAATAATAAACATGTTAAGGAATGCAAGCAATAAAGCTAATATAAATAGTGAATTATAAACACTGTTAAGGAATGCAAGCAATACTAAACTAATATAAATAGTGAATTATAAACACTGTTAAGGAATGCAAGCAATTCTAAACTAATATAAATAGTGAATTATAAACATTGTTAAGGAATGCAAGCAATACTAAGCTAATATAAATAGTGAACTATAAACATTGTTAAGGAATGCATGCAATACTAAGCTTATATAAATAGTGAATCATAAATATTGTTAAGGAATTCACGCAATCATAAGCTAATATAAATAGTGAATCATAAACATTGTTAAGGAATGCATGCAATACTAAGCTTATATAAGTAGTGAATCATAAACATTGTTAAGGAATTCGCGCAATCCGAAGCTTATATAAATAGTGAATTATAAACATTGTTAAGGAATGCAAACAATACCAAGCTCATAAAACTTATATAAATAGTGAATCATAATCTTTGTTAAGGAAGTCGCGCAATCCGAAGCTAATATAAATAGTGAATCATAAACATTGTTAAGGAATGCAATCAATCGGAAGTTTATATAAATAGTGAATCATAAACAGGGTTAAGGAATTCACGCAATCGGAAGTTTATATAAATAGTGAATCATAAACATTGTTAAGAAATTCACGCAATCGAAAAGTTATATAAATAGAGAATCATAAACATTGTTAAGGAACGCATGCAATACTAAGCTTATATAAATAGTGAATCACAAACATTGTTAAGGAACGCATGCAATACTAAGCTTATATAAATAGTGAATCATAAACATTGTTAAGGAACGCATGCAACACTTAACTTATATAAATAGTGAATCATAAACATTGTTAAGGAATGCAAACAATACCAAGCTCATATAAAAACTTATATAAATAGTGAATCATAAACTTTGTTAAGGAAGTCACGCAATCGGAAGTTTATATAAATAGTGAATCATAAACATTGTTAAGGAATTCACGCAATCGAAAGGTTATATAAATAGTGAATCATAAACAGGGTTAAGGAATTCACGCAATCGGAATCTTATATATATAGTGAATCATAAACATTGTTAAGGAATTCACGCAATCGGAAGCTTATACAAATAGTGAATCATAAACATTGTTAAGGAATTCACGCAATTGGAAGCTTATATAAATAGTGAATCATAAACATTGTTAAGGAATTCACGCAATCGGAATGTTATATAAATAGTGAATCATAATCATTGTTTAGGAATTCACGCAATCGGAGGGTTATATAAATAGTGAATCATAAACATTGTTAAGGCATTCACTGAAGCGGAAGGTTATATAAATAGTGAACCATAAACATTGTTAAGGAATTCACTCAATCGGAAGGTTATATAAATAGTGAATCATAAACATTGTTAAGGAATTCACGCAATCAGAAGGTTATATAAATAGTTAATCATAAACATTGTTAAGGAATTCACGCAATCGGAAGCTTATATAAATAGTGAATTATAAACACTGTTAAGGAATGCAAGCAATACTAAGCTAATATAAATAGTGAATTATAAACACTGTTAAGGAATGCAACCAATACTAAGCTAATATAAATAGTGAATTATAAACATTGTTAAGGAATGCAAGCAATACTAAGCTAATATAAATAGTGAATTATAAACATTGTTAAGGAATGCATGCAATACTAAGCTTATATAAATAGTGAATCCTAAATATTGTTAAGGAATTCACGCAATCATAAGCTAATATAAATAGTGAATCATAAACATTGTTAAGGAATGCATGCAATACAAAGCTTATATAAGTAGTGAATCATAAACATTGTTAAGGAATTCACGCAATCCGAAGCTTATATAAATAGTGAATCATAATCTTTGTTAAGGAAGTCACGCAATCCGAAGCTAATATAAATAGTGAATCATAAACATTGTTAAGGAATGCAAACAATCGGAAGTTTATATAAATAGTGAATCATAAACATTGTTAAGGAATTCACGCAATCGGAAGTTTATATAAATAGTGAATCATAAACATTGTTAAGGAATTCACGCAAAAGGAAGTTTATATAAATAGTGAATCATAAACATTGTTAAGGAATTCACGCAATCGAAAAGTTATATAAATAGAGAATCATAAACATTGTTAAGGAACGCATGCAATACTAAGCTTATATAAATAGTGAATCATAAACATTGTTAAGGAATGCAAAGCAATACTAAGCTAATATAAATAGTGAATTATAAACACTGTTAAGGAATGCAAGCAATACTAAGCTAATATAAATAGTGAATAATAAACATGTTAAGGAATGCAAGCAATAAAGCTAATATAAATAGTGAATTATAAACACTGTTAAGGAATGCAAGCAATACTAAACTAATATAAATAGTGAATTATAAACACTGTTAAGGAATGCAAGCAATACTAAACTAATATAAATAGTGAATTATAAACATTGTTAAGGAATGCAAGCAATACTAAGCTAATATAAATAGTGAATTATAACCATTGTTAAGGAATGCATGCAATACTAAGCTTATATAAATAGTGAATCATAAATATTGTTAAGGAATTCACGCAATCATAAGCTAATATAAATAGTGAATCATAAACATTGTTAAGGAATGCATGCAATACTAAGCTTATATAAGTAGTGAATCATAAACATTGTTAAGGAATTCGCGCAATCCAAAGCTTATATAAATAGTGAATTATAAACAGTGTTAAGCAATGCAAACAAGACCAAGCTCATAAAACTTATATAAATAGTGAATCATAATCTTTGTTAAGGAAGTCGCGCAATCCGAAGCTAATATTAATAGTGAATCATAAACATTGTTAAGGAATGCAATCAATCGGAAGTTTATATAAATAGTGAATCATAAACAGGGTTAAGGAATTCACGCAATCGGAAGTTTATATAAATAGTGAATCATAAACATTGTTAAGAAATTCACGCAATCGAAAAGTTATATAAATAGAGAATCATAAACACTGTTAAGGAACGCATGCAATACTAAGCTTATATAAATAGTGAATCACAAACATTGTTAAGGAACGCATGCAATACTAAGCTTATATAAATAGTGAATCATAAACATTGTTAAGGAACGCATGCAACACTTAACTTATATAAATAGTGAATCATAAACATTGTTAAGGAATGCAAACAATACCAAGCTCATATAAAAACTTATATAAATAGTGAATCATAAACTTTGTTAAGGAAGTCACGCAATCGGAAGTTTATATAAATAGTGAATCATAAACATTGTTAAGGAATTCACGCAATCGAAAGGTTATATAAATAGTGAATCATAAACAGGGTTAAGGAATTCACGCAATCGGAATCTTATATATATAGTTAATCATAAACATTGTTAAGGAATTCACGCAATCGGAATGTTATATAAATAGTGAATCATAATCATTGTTTAGGAATTCACGCAATCGGAAGGTTATATAAATAGTGAATCATAAACATTGTTAAGGCATTCACTGAAGCGGAAGGTTATATAAATAGTGAACCATAAACATTGTTAAGGAATTCACACAATCGGAAGGTTATATAAATAGTGAATCATAAACATTGTTAAGGAATTCACGCAATCGGAAGGTTATATAAATAGTTAATCATAAACATTGTTAAGGAATTCACGCAATCGGAAGCTTATATAAATAGTGAATTATAAACACTGTTAAGGAATGCAAGCAATACTAAGCTAATATAAATAGTGAATTATAAACACTGTTAAGGAATGCAACCAATACTAAGCTAATATAAATAGTGAATTATAAACATTGTTAAGGAATGCAAGCAATACTAAGCTAATATAAATAGTGAATTATAAACATTGTTAAGGAATGCATGCAATACTAAGCTTATATAAATAGTGAATCATAAATATTGTTAAGGAATTCACGCAATCATAAGCTAATATAAATAGTGAATCATAAACATTGTTAAGGAATTCACGCAATCCGAAGCTTATATAAATAGTGAATCATAATCTTTGTTAAGGAAGTCACGCAATCCGAAGCTAATATAAATAGTGAATCATAAACATTGTTAAGGAATGCAAACAATACCAAGCTCATAAAACTTATATAAATAGTGAATCAAAATCTTTGTTAAGGAAGTCACGCAATCCGAAGCTAATATAAATAGTGAATCATAAACATTGTTAAGGAATGCAAACAATCGGAAGTTTATATAAATAGTGAATCATAAACATTGTTAAGGAATTCACGCAATCGGAAGTTTATATAAATAGTGAATCATAAACATTGTTAAGGAATTCACGCAAAAGGAAGTTTATATAAATAGTGAATCATAAACATTGTTAAGGAATTCACGCAATCGAAAAGTTATATAAATAGAGAATCATAAACATTGTTAAGGAACGCATGCAATACTAAGCTTATATAAATAGTGAATCATAAACATTGTTAAGGAACGCATGCAATACTAAGCTTATATAAATAGTGAATTATAAACATTGTTAAGGAATGCAAACAATACCATGCTCATATAAAAACATATATAAATAGTGAATCATAAACATTGTTAAGGAATTCACGCAATCGAAAGGATATATAAATAGTGAATCATAAACATTGTTAATGAATTCACGCAATCGGAATCTTATATAAATAGTGAATCATAAACATTGTTAAGGAATTCACGCAATCGGAATCTCTTATAAATAGTGAATCATAAACATTGTTAAGGAATTCACGCAATCGGAATCTTATATAAATAGTGAATCATAAACATTCTTAAGGAATTCACGCAATCGGAAGCTTATGTAAATATGAATCATAAACATTGTTAAGGAATGCAAACAATACCAAGCTCATAAAACTTATATAAATAGTGAATCATAATCTTTGTTAAGGAATTCGCGCAATCCGAAGCTAATATAAATAGTGAATCATAAACATTGTTAAGGAATGCAATCAATCGGAAGTTTATATAAATAGTGAATCATAAACATTGTTAAGGAATTCACGCAATCGAAAAGTTATATAAATAGAGAATCATAAACATTGTTAAGGAACGCATGCAAAACTAAGCTTATATAAATAGTGAATCACAAAGATTGTTAAGGAATGCATGCAATACTAAGATTATATAAATAGTGAATCATAAACATTGTTAAGGAATGCAAACAATACCAAGCTCATATAAAAACTTATATAAATCGTGAATCATAAACTTTGTTAAGGAAGTCATGCAATCGGAAGTTTATATAAATAGTGAATCATAAACATTGTTAAGGAATTCATGCAATCGAAAGGTTATATAAATAGTGAATCATAAACAGGGTTAAGGAATTCACGCAATCGGAATCTTATATAAATAGTGAATCATAAACATTGTTAAGGAATTCACGCAATCGGAAGCTTATATAAATAGTGAATCATAAACATTGTTAAGGAATTCACGCAATCGGAAGCTTATATAAATAGTGAATCATAAACATTGTTAAGGAATTCACGCAATCGGAAGGTTATATAAATAGTGAATCATAATCATTGTTTAGGAATTCACGCAATCGGAAGGGTATATAAATAGTGAATCATAAACATTGTTAAGGAATTCACTGAATCGGAAGGTTATATAAATAGTGAACCATAAACATTGTTAAGGAATTCACGCAATCGGAAGGTTATATAAATAGTGAATCATAAACATTGTTAAGGAATTCACTCAATCGGAAGGTTATATAAATAGTGAATCATAAACATTGTTAAGGAATTCACGCAATCGGAAGGTTATATAAATAGTTCATCATAAACATTGTTAAGGAATTCACGCAATCGGAAGCTTATATAAATAGTGAATTATAAACACTGTTAAGGAATGCAAGCAATACTAAGCTAATATAAATAGTGAATTATAAACACTGTTAAGGAATGCAACCAATACTAAACTAATATAAATAGTGAATTATAAACATTGTTAAGGAATGCAACCAATACTAAACTAATATAAATAGTGAATTATAAACATTGTTAAGGAATGCAAGCAATAGTAAGCTAATATAAATAGTGAATTATAAACATTGTTAAGGAATGCATGCAATACTAAGCTTATATAAATAGTGAATCATAAATATTGTTAAGGAATTCACGCAATCATAAGCTAATATAAATAGTGAATCATAAACATTGCTAAGGAATGCATGCAATACTAAGCTTATATAAGTAGTGAATCATAAACATTGTTAAGGAATTCACGCAATCCGAAGCTTATATAAATAGTGAATTATAAACATTGTTAAGGAATGCAAACAATACCAAGCTCATAAAACTTATATAAATAGTGAATCATAATCTTTGTTAAGGAAGTCGCGCAATCCGAAGCTAACATAAATAGTGAATCATAAACATTGTTAATGAATTCACGCAATCGGAAGTTTATATAAATAGTGAATCATAAACATTGTTAAGGAATTCACGCAATCGAAAAGTTATATAAATAGAGAATCATAAACATTGTTAAGGAACGCATGTAATACTAAGCTTATATAAATAGTGAATCATAAACATTGTTAAGGAACGCATGCAATACTAAGCTTATATAAATAGTGAATCATAAACATTGTTAAGGAACGCATGCAATACTTAACTTATATAAATAGTGAATCATAAACATTGTTAAGGTATGCAAACAATACCATGCTCATATAAAAACTTATATAAATAGTGAATCATAAACATTGTTAAGGAATTCACGCAATCGAAAGGTTATATAAATAGTGAATCATAAACAGGGTTAAGGAATTCACGCAATCGGAATCTTATATAAATAGTGAATCATAAACATTGTTAAGGAATTCACGCAATCGGAAGCTTATATAAATAGTGAATCATAAACATTGTTAATGAATTCACGCAATCGGAAGCTTATATAAATAGTGAATCATAAACATTGTTAAGGAATTCACGCAATTGGAAGGTTATATAAATAGTTAATCATAAACATTGTTAAGGAATTCACGCAATCGGAAGCTTATATAAATAGTGAATCATAAACATTGTTAAGGAATTCACGCAATTGGAAGGTTATATAAATAGTTAATCATAAACATTGTTAAGGAATTCACGCAATCGGAAGGTTATATAAATAGTGAATCATAAACATTGTTAAGGAATTCACGCAATCGGAAGCTTATATAAATAGTTAATCATAAACATTGTTAAGGAATTCATGCAATCGGAAGTTTATATAAATAGTTAATCATAAACATTGTTAAGGAATTCGTGCAATTGGAAGTTTATATAAATAGCTAATCATAAACATTGTTAAGGAATTCATGCAATCGGAAGCTTATATAAATAGTGAATCATAAACATTGTTAAGGAATTCATGCAATCGGAAGCTTATATAAATAGTGAATCATAAACATTGTTAAGGAACGCATGCAATACTAAGCTTATATAAATAGTGAATCATAAACATTGTTAAGGAACGCATGCAATACTTAACTTATATAAATAGTGAATCATAAACATTGTTAAGGAATGCAAACAATACCATGCTCATATAAAAACTTATATAAATAGTGAATCATAAACATTGTTAAGGAATTCACGCAATCGAAAGGTTATATAAATAGTGAATCATAAACAGGGTTAAGGAATTCACGCAATCGGAATCTTATATAAATAGTGAATCATAAACATTGTTAAGGAATTCACGCAATCGGAAGCTTATATAAATAGTGAATCATAAACATTGTTAATGAATTCACGCAATCGGAAGCTTATATAAATAGTGAATCATAAACATTGTTAAGGAATTCACGCAATTGGAAGGTTATATAAATAGTTAATCATAAACATTGTTAAGGAATTCACGCAATCGGAAGCTTATATAAATAGTGAATCATAAACATTGTTAAGGAATTCACGCAATTGGAAGGTTATATAAATAGTTAATCATAAACATTGTTAAGGAATTCATGCAATCGGAAGGTTATATAAATAGTGAATCATAAACATTGTTAAGGAATTCACGCAATCGGAAGCTTATATAAATAGTTAATCATAAACATTGTTAAGGAATTCATGCAATCGGAAGTTTATATAAATAGTTAATCATAAACATTGTTAAGGAATTCGTGCAATTGGAAGTTTATATAAATAGCTAATCATAAACATTCTTAAGGAATTCATGCAATCGGAAGCTTATATAAATAGTGAATCATAAACATTGTTAAGGAATTCATGCAATCGGAAGCTTATATAAATAGTGAATCATAAACATTGTTAAGGAACGCATGCAATACTAAGCTTATATAAATAGTGAATCATAAACCTTGTTAAGGAATTCACGCAGTCCGAAGGTTATATAAATAGTGAATCATAAACATTGTTAAGGAATTCACGCAAACCTAAGTTTATATAAATAGTGAATGACAAACATTGTTAAGGAATGCACATGCTCGCGTGCTTTGGTGTAATCACCTCTATATTTTTCATTCAGATGTTGGTGACTTTCCCTTATGAACAACACAGACACCAAGTGCCTACTGCTGTCAAAAGTTCAAAGTAAATTATGCCAATTGGATGGGGAAGTCCAATTTAATGTTCAAATAAATATTTTTTGAATAAGTTTTTGCTTCGTATGACATCTATTTCTCCATATTTTTTTATCTTATATAATATTGACCTAAACTTTTGGATCTCTTATCCCTAGAATTTTTATAAGCTATACATTTCCAGAATTATGAAAATTGTTGCAGGAGAGTGGGCAGGGATGGAGGCTAAGGTTAGAAATACATCTGCTGATAATACATTCCCACTTTTTTGAATATCAGTGAATTTGTGGTCCATTATTATGAACAGCACTGGAATTTTATGAAATTACAGTTGTAAGACTAAAGGGGAGAATTTGGCATAAAAAACACATCTAGATCATTGTACAATAACTTCATAAAGAGAACAGAGAGTAAATTTAACTGAAGTGTCATTTGAGATCTAAAATGTCACCTGTGCAAGATTGGGTATGGCAACTAATAGTACACCACTGCATACTGTGGCTGTGAAAACAAATAAAACCAGAAAAGATGTTAACATAGCCAGAATACGCATATTAATAATGCTTAATTTTTACTGCAATATGATTTGATGCAATATGCAATTTTGTTAAAACTCATACTGGAATTTGAAACATTGAGGGCAATAGACACCCTGGTAAAAGAAGTCATGTGAATTCAGTATATCAGAATTTTTTTATTAATGGTGCTGAGAGAAATGAGGAAATAAATCATTTTATTAATCAAATTAAATGTGTATACTTGAAACATCCTTCACCACCATCATCGCTATTCATACTTTAAAGAAATTAATCTCTCTCACTTCAGTGAAAAGTGAAGTAATAGTGCTTTCGTTACGTAATATATTTTTACGTAATTTATTAAGCTTCATGCATTGGAAGCTAACTTGAAGTATTGTTCTTGGAGTTACTTTAAGTAGTTTGCAACACGCTTTGGGCGTCGGTTTGAAGTTGTTAATAACGTAATAGTTACTGTTGTTACGCAATATGCTGCTACATACGAGAAGCTGATTTTAAGATGTAATTTTTATTGTTACACTCCAAGTTTTATACTATAATATTTAACTTTGTTATTAAAACTGTTTCTATATATTATTTATGTTTTAATTTTTTCCTCGGCTGCGTCAGTAATGTTTGTAGAGTCATGTATTTCTTAGGCAAGGTGTGGTACGACAATAATTGTAGACATACACAGAATTTAAGTTTTTAAATTCACTTCTTTTATTAATCCTTTGCACATTTTAATAAAGCACTACACTTTTTAAGAGCTGTGAGATTCTTTAATACTTTCACCTAGCTAATGCGTAGACATATTTTACGATTCACACGTAATATTTCTGTAGAGAACACATCTTCCATCTGGTAACTATCAAGGTTTGCCAGCAACTGAACATGTTTCAACCGTTAAACCTGTAAGCTTCGGTATTTCAAGTCTCTGATTGGCTAATTCTAGTCCAATAGAATATCTGCGTTTTACTTAAAACTTTTCTTTGCTATTGATTGGCTAATTTTAAACTGTTACTGAATTTTACATTATCGTTGTTCTAATCATAACTAGTAACTTTCAAACTCATTACTACTACAAGCTTACCTCATTATTAGTTCATTGTTAGCAACTTAAAACTTATTCTCACAGCTCTTGCATTATTAAAGTATGTAATGTATTCACATAACATTATTAAACATGTTTACAATAATAATAATAATAATAATAATAATAATAATAATAATAATCATATGCAATGACTGTTACATACATTTAAACAATAATTATTACATGCATATTGTTTAAAGGCAGGCTGTTATTGAATTTACTTTTATAAAAATACAATTGAAATTATTCAGGTATTAAAATACTGCCTCAAAAGGTGACTTGAAACTACTTTTAAATGTATTTTTTGGACAGCATGCCCTAAAAGTAGAACTTCTAAAACAGAGCTCTCAAGCTAAACATTTTACATTATCGCACTCTCTACAATAATCCTCATTGTGATCAACTTAGGTTTTAAGTTTGTTTGTTTGGTCCCACTGTGAGCAACGCTCAGGGACATTGAACACGTCAAACAATTATGAAATAGCAACATAACTAATAAACATACCCAGCACCAAGAACTTGTATAACTAATAACATATCCAACACCAACAACATTTCTCCCTCTCCTTCTCTCTCTCTCTCCCCACACCATGCATTATCTAAGAAATAAAAATTTGCAAACCATCACCATGCCAAGAGTAAACATCTCGACATGCTTACAGTAGGACAATAACAAATAAATGTAAGTCACCATCATATCCCATCTGCCCTATGTATTCAATATTTATATGTTGCACGACATATTAAAAAATTCCTCCATAGGATTTGGAGAGTGAGTATATAAGAAAGACTTTAGCTCTTTCTTAAAGATGTTATGTTCATTAGGCTTGCCTAATAGTTTTAAGTAGCATGGAAGGCTATTATAAATTGTTATTGCAGAATAGTAACATCCTTTTTGGAACAGTTTTAAGCTATTTGCTGGTCTATGCATGCCTTGTATTGTGGTCATGCACAGCAAGATTCATTGTAAAGTTATGACTACCTGTAAGGTAGCTTAAGAGAGAATATGCGTATTCACCAGTGAGAGTAAGAATTTTTTGGGCTTTGAACAAGGGTCTACGAATAACAGGACCCAATGCCACAGATAATATGCATGGTCTTTTTTTGTAATATAAATACTTGCTTGCTATGTGCCGAATTACCCCAGAACATTATTCCATATCGCAACGGGGAGTGGACGTAGGCAACATATGCTCATCTTGAGGCATTTTGGTGGAGCAAATTTTTTAAGTTTCTTAAGGCAAAGCAAGCTGAGCTGAGTTTTGGCAGCATGATTTTTGTTTTCTCCAGTTGAGCTCTCCATCTATTTGAAGTCCAAGAAATTTTGTATCAGATACCTTATTTATGGTGTAATGCTAAGATAATATGGCAAGTACAAGTCAATCACATAGCAATTAACCTCTGTATTTGCACATGTTTAATAACACGACCTGGTTTTATTAGGTTATATTTTTCATTATGTCTTTTTACATGATTAATTTCTCAGGACACTCGCATTATCTGTACACAATATAAATTGTCATACTCCAATTTATCACAATTTGTTGTGCAGTTAACCTAGACATTATATTGGCAGCTTTCTTTTATCTAAAACATTATTCTTTTACCTAAAAGATTAAATGACGGAAATTATGAATTCAGAAGAAACTGAAATGGAAGAGCCAGATGAAGAAGCTGCAGAAAGAATAACACTAGAAGTACTTACCCAAAACATCCAGAAAGCAATATGATATATCATTTAATCTCATTCCATTGCCTGGTGTAAGGCAAAACATAGTGAAAATAATTTCACCGAAAATGACTAACTAATCAACAAAACATAAAACATCTGACATCTCACTTTTTTAACATAGTTTCTCCTGTTTCAAGAACGCGTTGTAAACGTGATCTCTATTAGTTTCAGGAATCAATATTGATATTTTACAAATTCAAGGTCTAAAAAATAGTACATGCCATAAACTGTTACAAGTGGTTTTATTTTACTTGTAGAATTGCGAAACGAAGGCCATAGGCCTTCCTACGCACAAAATAAAACCCTACTTTTACCCCTTGTATCATAGTCTACTATTATACTGTATTTCAATATGTTACCTTTCACTTTGACCCTCCCCCACAAAACTTGGTCCCAAATTATACCTATGCTGTGATATATTTGAGAAAAAAAAAACACCTACCTATACATTTACATAACTAAAAATCTGATGTGTTACACTCACACGACTTTCTCTACTCTTGTACAAACTATTTTTACAAACGCTTATTCTCCATCTACTTCATCTTAATCGAGATAAACATTTGCAGACTCTATCTTATTGCTAATTTTCTTGTAGATGTAAGGGGAATATATATTTACAAGGGCAATATAGAAATACAGTAGCCTTTAAGCACATACATATCTCTTAATAGCTGGTTGCTAGGTGCAGCACCATTCCCTTTGCCACAGATCAATAGTCTTTGCATATCCAAGACAAAAAAATGAATAACGAATTCCCATTTGAGAAAATAAGTATTGAAAAATTTAAGGGAATAACAAGCAATATCTCAAAAAGTGTTCACTCAACAACAAAAATGTATATGACATAAATTGTGTATTTTAACGCGATCTACATCTTTTGTGTAGTAAAATTTTGTCTATCTCTTATGGTTTACCAGTTATGCTAAAGTCGTTCACAATGAAGAATACTTTTGGAGATATTCCCAGAAAATTCAAAGATATACATTTTATTTGTCATGAAAATATCTTAAACATATGATATTTTAATCAAAATCGTTAGAGCCATTTTTGAGAAAATTAAAATTTTCGAAAAATCTTCCATGTAAAGGGTACTCTGTGGTGGGGGATTTTCTTGAAAACCTTCGTGTCACATCTCTGGAAGATACTGAACCTAAATACCAAGTTTGGTGTTTATCCGACTGTTCGTTTCTGAGTTATGCTGTTCACAGACAGACACACACACACACATGTTTCCAAAAGTGCTTTTTTTGGATTCAGAGGATCTCAAAACATGTATTTCCGGTGAAATCTCGGTATCGAATTTTTGGGTGGAATACAATACTTCCCCTACTTACTATACGTAGTAGAGAAAGTAAAAATTCAATGTTTAGTGGCAAATAAGAACAAGTTCAAAGAGCCCTAATTCCCTTTGTGTAAAAGAAAGTATTTTGTGTAATCTGAATGATAGTTGCTTACCTCAAGATCCCATTTTCGGTCCTGGAGGTAAAACTGTGCACAAGCTTCATCTGTTCCTGTGATTTCAGCAAATTGCTCTGTCAGCTTCTGGCAGGTTTCACGATCAGGAATATCTGCATCTTCATCCGAATTACTCATGTTGCACCTCTGTATATGTCAAGAGAAACATATTTTTGATCCAGGCGCAAAACAATACATTTAAACATTGCATCATTTCCCTAACTCCACAACTAGAAATGTCATTTATACTTCAAATTGGACATAATATTTGCAGCACTGGAACGCTCAAATTTGAAGATGGCACTCATTTCTGGCACATGATTGACTAAAAAATCGATGGAAATGCGGGTGTCGGCATTTTTGGGCACAAAGTTGCCCTTTTAAAAAGCTCTAGCCTAAGTCCATAAATGTTTCAAGTAGAAACTCATGGAATAGAACTCTGCACCTTTGAAGATATCAAAAAGATATTATAGGCCTATATACTGACAGCCAGCCAAGCAACTTTAAAGCCACTTATATCTTACACTATTGAATCAAAGCTGGTTTGGGAATGACTACAAATCCTCAATCAAGTGGCCAAACACAACAAACTTTGCCTGATGTAGGGAGTTGAAAGAAATGAGAGTGTAGATAGCCCTTCAAAACAGAGAGGTTTATCTCCCTTTAATGGTCCAGAACCATTTTGTGGAGTCCCAGTGTCCTACTTACAGGTTGCAATAAAACAGGAACAGGAAACCAACAGAAAGCTCTGGAATTCACTTCCAATGAGTTCATAGTCACCTTGGCTAAAAGAGCTAAAGGACTTCTTGCATTAAGCAAACAGGAATTGAGAGTAGTCACCAATCTCTAAACTGGACAGTGCCCCCTAAAGATCACCTCTATAGGATGAGTAAAGCTAATGTATATATAACTAAGAGAAAGAAACGGCAAAACATATATTCTGCAACTGTGAACATATTGCGAGTACTAGATTAAGGCATCTTGGAGTACCTTTTCAAACACAAGGGGAAATTGCCTTATTACTACTCAAGAAAATAATAAACTCCTTTAAAGTATTAATCTGAAATGGGACACTGATATATAATTATATATCAATTAGGAGTTTCACAATAGATCAATTAAGGTTGCAGTGTAGGAGGTTAAAGATAACTAATTTCTACTATTTTAATCTAAACTATAGTTCTAATGATTGCACCTAAGTATACCAGATTTCTTTAACAGCTCATTGATTTTCAGACCAGTGCATCTGGTAAGAGTAAGCTATTGTACCTGGATGGCCTCGATGTGATAGCTATGCACTCACATGCCACGGCCACATTAATTACTTCTATGCCAGGTATAATAGCCCTACTATTACCCAATTCCACCACTACCTTCCATTATACTCTCAAATTTCACATAATGCTGTCAATTACATTCTTTGGCTATCCCATTTTTTTTTTATGTGTGTTAAGATGTTCTTACGATTTAAAGTTCTCAAAACACATACCAAAGAAATATATATATATATATATATATATATATATATATGCAGTTCCATAAACTCCACCCTTGTAACACAATACAGCAATGGCACTTATATACAATTAGTGATCTCATACAGGTATGAAGATAACCAAAGATATATCTATCTGATTTTCTAATCTCAAAATCGCATCTGCTTTGTATTTACACTGAAAATGTTGACAAGGTATAACATCACCTCATGTCTGTTTTTTGTCAAAATATACCACGTGAATAATAAGCTATATTGTTACCGAGGAATTTCATATTAACAAATTTAAATTCATGCCAGTAGTGCTGCAAAGCCATTTATCAACCCAAAAGACAATTCAAATTAGCAGTAGTCTGCAACGTGCCAGTAAAAACAAAAGTATCCCCACAAATGCCCACATAACCCCATAATTTACCAACCTTTAACACGCGTTCTGTCTGGCTTTATGACATCTGAATAGCAAAGATGAAAACGGTCCCAAAATATACACTTCTATTAACCTTGAATGTACGCAGGCACAAACATGTTAACTTGTAAACAAAGCGTGAACCCCTGAGCAAAGGACTTCGGAGAAATCTATGCATTGATGCAAAATTTTCCTTTTCCTTGAACACGCTTATTATCCGGACCCCTGAAGGCTGTAATCCGGGATTAAGCATGAAATTAGGATCCCAAAAACTGTAATAAGAACTTACTTTAAAAAGGAAAACTTGCCGAGTACCCTTTAAAGTTCCTGCTGCGAAACTCTAGCCGTACAAATTTCGCGGATAGTACAAAAACATGCCCGCCCAATCTTAATCACGTTGTCATTCACAAACGATTTTAGAGCTGCATAATAGGCGGCTGTGGACCAGTGAACTGTTAGTTAGCTAGATGGACGGCGTCTTATAAAACTAACCTCTTAACTTTTCAGTAATATTCTAAAAACGCATACGTTTAAATTGCTCTAATTTAATTGAGCTTGAATACAACTTGAAGTTTAAAAATTCCCGCTATCTACTTATTTCCACGATAGGAAACAAGGATGCGTCAACCAAACACCACAGAGATCCGAAAGGTAAAATTAAGGGACTGAAAAATTCAATGTCATAGCCGGAATTTGAACCACGGATGTTAAGGTTTCCGTTCGGTTACTCGGTAATAGTGAAATTGTCGGGACTCTGCGCTTACCCTTCATTTCCAGCCATATTCGGATTACCTTACGAATAAGGTGCCCCCCGCCATTGTTTCCTCTCCTACCACGTGACTATTCATGATACCTAACTATATGACATCGTGATCGCCCTCATCGCTTTTTAATTTCTCCACTGTATTCCTTTCACATGCAAACTATCCTTGGCCCAATCCTTTAAAATAAAATAAAGTGTGTTCCTTTCACATGCAAATTATCCTTTCCGTGTCCCAATTCTTTAAAATAAAACAAACTGCATTCCTTCCACATGCAAGCTATTCTTTCCGTATCCCATTCCTTTAAAATAAAATAAACTGTATTCCTTCCACGTGCAAACTATCCTTCCAATGTCCAGTTGCTTTAAAATTAAAAAAAAAAAATGTATCCCTTTCACGTGCAAGCTTTCTTTAAAATAATTAAATTTCAATGTATTTCTTTCACGTGCAAACCTTTCTTTCCTTAAAATTATGTATTGTTTAACAAAAGGGAAGTGTCAAACAATGTGAACAATGATAAATCTATGTCATTGTTGCAAATTTAGATTCCAAGGTTTTCTCAGATTTCAAATTTGTTTATTCAAAAAGCATTGGCCTGGTGCCAGTACAAAGGGCCCGGCCCGGCTTACAGGCAAAAATTTACATTAATTACAGTGTGCTTACTTACTATGAGAAAATGTTGTTAATCGTAATCAAAGAAAACCCATACGGCAACCAACCATAGGTTGCCGAGAACAGTTTCCAGCTGTAAAATATCTGATTTGCTTTTCTGCTGGGCTTAGAAACGTTTTTTTTCACTATATAAACATTTACACAACATTCGTACACACACACACACACACACACACACACACACACACACACCTGGCCATGCTAAACAGGTTCCAGTTCGAACAAGGTTTCCTCCCTCCACTATGGCTTAAGGTTCACTCCTCCAGCAACTCTGACCACGTGACCTCACTTACCCGGACCCTGTGCCCGGGGCCCGGACCACTTACTTGAAGTAAGTTACTTCAGTGGTGGCAGAAACCGTTTAGTACGGAGGGGAAATGGAAAATGCCTGAATATGGCAGGTAGGCGTAGGATCCCGACAATTTCGCTGTTTTCGGTTGCTCTAACCAACTGAACTATATACCCCGGCAACATGCCGGCACGACATTTCCAACTGATTCGCATTTTTTTCCGGTATACCACAAGGAGATCTCGAACCAGAGATGACATATCCCAATGGCGACTTACAATGAACAATTTTATATGAATATAGTGATTACCAGCCACTGATAAATATGGGAGTATTGCCAAATATTTTGCTACCAGTTGTAATATAATTTTGAAGACTTTACTGATTCATATTAAATAATATTACTAATTTTGATAGAACCACGAAAACCTACTTTGTAAGAGTTGAATATTATGGTTGACACATCATATATTCATCATTATAATCATCATTAATAACTACAATCATGTCGTTTGATTATCCAAGCTGATCTTATACAAGATAGGTGATAATGGACATGTCATTTTTAACAAAAGTTACATGTGCAATATGAAGTTGTTATTATTTTGTTGCATTGTTATTTGCCCCAAGTTGGACGTCAATTTGAAGTAGATAGTTGCTGCTACGTATTGAAAGTCAGTTTTAAGATGATGTATTATATTTCAACTGTTGGGGAGCCGAACTTGTAGTAGTTGCAACCGCGCGTATAGTACCCGATTTCCGGTAGCCTTCGCCCCAAGTTTATTTTCAGGTGGCTTTTGCCCCAAGTTTAAAAAAATATTAACTTTGTAATTAAACTGACCACAACGACTATTATCTTACTTCACTCCTTTTATTAATACTTGATACGATTTAAATAACACCACTGATATAAAGAGCTGTGAGATTCTTTTTATTAATTAATTACACTTTTTAACACGTAAACTTATTTTTCGTCTCACTCAAAATACGTATAAAATCTCTCGAGAACGCATCACGCATCCGGTTACAATCGCTGTCTGCAGGCAACTGAACAGATTTCAACCGTCTAAACTTGTAAATTTCTGTATTTCAAGTCTCTGATTGGCTAATCCTACTCCAATAGAATACTTTCATTTAACTAAATTTTTTTCTGTTTGTTGATTGGCTATTTTTAAACTGTCTCAAAATTTACATTATTGTTGCTCCAATAATGATTAGTAGCATTTAAACTTTCAAATTCATTATTGCCTCAAGGTTACCTCATTGTTACCTCATTGTTAGCAACTTTTAACTTATTATTCTCACAGCTCCTACATTATTAAATTACGTAATACATTCACATAACATTATTGACCATGTTTACAATAATATAAGCATATGCAATGACTGTTACATACATTTTACAAATTATTACGTACACATATTGCTTCAAGGTGGGCTGTTATTGAATTTACATATTATATAATTTGACTGAAATCAATTAAGTGTTAAAAATACTGCCTCAAATAAAGATGAATGTAATTTTAACAACTTATAAGAGAAATGAGGTTCATGTGTTACTTGTGTAAGTGACACAGGTACTTTCTATTTCCTCAGTGAAATAAAAAGGACAATGAATATGCAATAACGAATATGAATTAATTAATTAATTAATTGAGTTTTATTATGGACGCTCTTTAACTGCTATGGTCCTTAGTGTCCCATTCTATGTTGGGCGAGAAAGTTCGGAAATTTTGCTCAGAGACCTCTTTATCAGGCTTGAGGTTCTTTTACGTGCCATAAATCTACGACATGTGACCACCAGCTTTAGTTCCCTTCCGAAGGAAGCCAGGCTAAAGATTTTTACGCCCGAAAAAATCCATCGCCCTCTGCCGGGTGTGAACTCGCGACCTCGGTAACCAGAGGCATGGTAACCATTACACCACGGAAGACGACAATAACGAATATTGATCACTTACCTAGATAAATAAACAATATTATAGTTCATTTTAGAACAAATATATTGTAAGACTAGATAAAAAAAACAATTCATTTTAGTTATTGTGTCTAAAAATTAGTTAGTACCATAAAAGAATTTTGGTACAATATTTATAAAATGTCGTTTTAAATTCTTGTAGTGCAGATATTTCTTTCAGAAAATTAGGTAATTCGTTGTACATTTTCAAACCAGTACAAATAAAAGTACTTCCATAAAGGGTTGGTTTTAATTGAGGAAAAAAAATATTACTTTTCCTCCTTGTATGGTGGGAAAGTGCCTCAGACATTTTTAATCTTTTAAAATGCGGCCTAATTGTAGTAGCTTTACTTAATGTTTCACTATTTGAACTGCCTTTTTTAACAATTTAAAGATTAATTATACTTCTGTTGCATTTCTCCAAAATATCCTACCATATGTCAATAGCAATTAAAACATGTATAACAAAAATCCTGGACTGTTTCCAGTGATGACATTTTCCTGATTTAGTCTTTCTCCGTGGTGTAGTGATTACCATGCTAGTCTCTAGTTACCGAGGTCGGGGTTCAAATCTGGCGGAGGGCGATGGGTTTTTTCGGACGTAAAAACCTTAGCATGGCTTCCTTCGGAAGGTAAATAAAGCCGGTGGTTCCGTGTCCTCAAGCCTGGTAAAGAGGCCTCTGAGCAAAATTTCGTGTCTTTCACGCCCAATATAGAATGGGACGCTAAAGACCGTAATAGTTAAAGAGCGTCCATAAACAAAACTCAATTTATTTGTTTATTTTCCTGATTTTCCGTATACCAAAACACGGTTTACCCAACTTGGTGATAATGATTGTATATGTGTGGACCAATTTATGTTAGTATAGCCATATCCCCCAAATTTTTGTTTTCTCAGAATAATTAATTATTTTATTTTCAATTTCTATATTTGGATATATAGGATATTCGTTTTGCTTATGATGAAAAGTAATGGCTACAGTTGGTTTTTTTTTTTTTTTTTTTTGTTTATTGGCTATTAATCTAATTTTCAAATACCAGCGTATATGTATATGTTGAACGTTTTAATCATTTATAGTTATAGTGCTGTCAACTGCAAAAAGAATTGGTTTTCCATAATTAACATGCAAATGTAAGTGATATAAATCAGGAACAGCTATGGACCAAGAACTGAACCTTGTGGAGCTTCATTAATATCCCTTTCGTATCAAACAATAAATTGAGTTTTATTCATGGAAAATAAATAAATAAATGCATTTACTTTGGTAAGAATACGTAGTCTGAAGTAACATTATTTGTATATGTTTGTATTTGTTAGCCCCACATTTGGGAGCCAATTTGCGATGGTAAATTTATAATGTTATTTGTGTATGTGTTTACTCAACATGGTGAAGCCATTTTGTGACGTGACGTGACGTGATGCATATTCATATTACAATCATTATTTACATTTAAGTAATTTGTGCATCAAGTCCTGGAGGACTGATATTGCAAACAAAAGAAAGTTACGTCTGAAAGCGTGAGGCGACGGCACTTACAATTACCGCAAGGGGCGACAAAATTCCTGGAGCCGGCTCTGCAGATGATCTTTTAGTTTTCTCATCTACATCCAACAAAAAGCTCTTGGAAGATAAATCGGATTTTGAACTCTCTCTGAAGGAAGTTATATGTTTCTTTAATGACTTGGTTTGGGAAGTAAACTTCTCTAAATCTGAATGGATGATATTTTAAAAAAGGAAACCCTTCTTCTGATTTAAGATTATATTTTGGAAATAAAGTTCTTGTTGTTTAAACTTCCACAAAATTCTGAACTACAAGCTCTCTTGGAAACCCCATTTTGAAAACATTATTACTAAATTAAACAGCAGCTTCAATATCTTCAGATTTCTTACTAGAAGAGATTAGATGCTCATCCGTTAGCCTTGATGGCACTTTTAATAACAGTGTTCATCCGATTATCGAATACGACTCTAATATATTCCACAAGTTACCCGTGTTTCAAATGAATAAAGTGAACCCGTCAATGTACAACATTACAAAACTAATCTTGGGAATATCAGGTAATTCAGAAGTGCAAGCCATTTTAAATGAAATTGGATCTATCCGCAAACATTTTTTGCATTGAAGTTCATCGGCAAACAAATGCTAAACGCCAAAGACAGATTGTATATGTACCTAAAGCATATTCGCCACTCCGTAATGGCAGGCTGCAATCAACATAATTAGTATGACATACCTGTGTTCTTCTCCTGGTACAATTCATTCATTCATTATCTGTTTACCCTCCTCTTATGTAGGACTTACACCCCCAGGACTTACAGGCGGGTGCCTGGGGTCAGAGGCCCGTCGAGGAGCAGACACTCATGGATCAGACAGAACATCCAGGATGGGTGATCAGCCCGATGCCTGGTATGGGATGAAGGAAGTAGATGAAGCGAAATGTTGGTGAAATGGATGAAAGGAAAGGTGATGATGGAGCAGTTGGTGGAATGAATGGCGGGGGAAACCGGAGAACCCGGAGAAAACCCGCCCAGATGCCGCTTCGTCCACCACAAATCCCACATGTAGGTCCCTGGGATTGAACCCGGTCCACTCGGCCACGGCGCCGCCCATTCTCCTGGTACAAGCTCAATAATATTTGGAATATTACAACTACTCTTTGCCACCCTCAGTTTTGTATAGATTAGATTATTTCTACAACTTCGATGTTATAAACAGTGATACATTTGAAAAATCTCGTGATTTTCTATTCTGAAGATATTGTCTGAATTTACTGAGGGTACATATTTGCTTCTGATATGCAAGAAAGTCAATCCTTCTCTGTCCAGCCTTTTACATTTTTCATTAAACCAAGTTTAATTTGCAATGATGGAAGAAATACACATTACGGATTCACAAGTGGTTTATGTTCTTTATTTTTGGTGCCAGGAATGTAGTGTTTTCTTGGAGGCCACTGTTTACGCATCTAATGATTTTTTTTCTGTCACGCTGTCCATCCGTATAAAAAGCAGTCTCTCCATGTCGCATGCCTGTTAATATCCCAATGACTTTTAAGTCTCCACATATATACCATTTGAATGTAGTATAGTCAATTAATTTCAGTATAGCACTCATTACCTCATATGTTTTCTTTGTATTTACAGCATTATATGCTACAGGAACATGGGGATAAGCATTACCTATATGGGAAGCATTGCCCTTAGACTATGTTTGGATCAGTCAATAAGCAAGCGCCAGTCTGCTGCATGGTGCTCATGTCCTAACATAAGCCACTCACATCACAGCAATGTGCAATATCTTCCTTTTCCATTTGGCTTGTCGTCTTTTAAATGAACTTATTTTTACATCTTTATCTAACGGATTCCAACCTTGAAGCCTAGAATCCAGTATTTCTGCATCATTTTTAGAGAGTTTTAAGTCCCATACAAGATCGTTAATCTCTCTCTGTTTGATTTCATGATGTGCGCACGTCATAGATGTAGAGATTTTAAACTCGGGATCTTGACCATTTGGAGCATCGGAGGTGTCTTCCTGTGAATCAACATACGAGGTGTGATCAAAAAGTTTCTGGAATGACGTCATAAATACTACACAAAGATTTGTTTTGTCTAATCTGCACTGTCAACCTCGAAGTAGTCTCCTTGGGAGTTGATACACTTGTCCCAGCGCTTCTGCCACTGGTGGAAGCACCTCTGGAAGTCCTCTTCTTTCAACATGTTCAGAGCCTTCTGCGATTCGCGATGGATGACACCAATGTCCTCAAAACGGTGTGCTTGGAGCGCATTTTAAGTCGCGCGAAAAGAAAAAAGTCCGCTGGTGCCAAATCTGGAGAATAGGCGGGTTGGGAAACAGTATTCATCCTATTTTTATCCAAAAATTGGCGAACAGAAAGGGCTTTGTGCGCGGGCGCATTGTCATGATGCGGGAACCAGTCACCACTCCTCCATTTCTCCGGCCGTTTGCGTCGCACATTCTCCCTTGATCTTTGCAGCACTTGTTTGTAGAAAACTTAATTCACTGTTTGACCCTGTGGCACGAATTCTTTATGTATAATGCCTTTAATGTCAAAAAACACAATCATCATTGACTTCACTTTGGATCGGGCGTGGAGATGAAGGACTCTTCCATTGTGAAGATTGTTGCTTTGTTTCTGGATCGTACCCATAAATCCATGTTTCATCACCAGTAATAATTTTCTCCATAAACTGTGGGTCATTTTGTAGCTGTTCTTTAAGATCTGTGCAGGCAATCACACGGCTTTCCTTTTGGTCATTTGAAAGCAGCGGGGCACGAACTTGGCGGCAATTCTTCTCATGTCCAAATTGTCTTTCAAAATGCTTTGAACACTTCCAAACGAGAGTCCTAATGAGTCAGAAAGTTCTCTTGTTGTAATGCGCCTATCATTTAAGACCATTTCCCTCACCTGATTGATATTTTCATCAGTTTTGTTTGAACAGGGTCGGCCTGAACGATCTGCATCTTTAAATGATGTCACACCACTTTTAAATTTCGAAAACCACCCAAATGCTTGAGTTTTGCTCACAACTTCCTCCCCATAAGCTGTTCTTAACATTTCATAGGCTTGTGTTTCAGTTTTACCGAGTTTAAAGCAAAATTTGATGTTCGTTCTTTGTTCTTCGTAAGTTGACATTTTTGCTACGCGGAAAAATCACAGCACATGCAAAACACGTGTTCATTTCAAAGCGTCTACCTCGTCACTGCATGTCACAGGAAGTCACGTGACCTCCCATTTTTATCGGGAAGGAACGCTGCATGTACAGTCTGGGTAAGAATTAAAGAAATCTCAGCGTCAGCATTGTTTTGAAGCCACTCCGGAAACTTTTTGATCACACCTCGTATATTTATCTGGAGCTGTGGGTACAAGAAGGTTTTCAGAATGACCAACAGGCTGCATAGCGGAGGATAAGTTTGGATACCGCATAGAATGTTTGGATTTGGGCGTGAACCCCTTAACATCTATCAAACAAACGTAACAATCCGTTACGCGGTATTTTTGGTCCTTTGGAGTACCAAACCATAGGTAGGTACTCCAAATTTCATTGTACTACGTTTTACTTGTAACCAGTTTCTCAGACTCCTGGAGAATGAATTGCATCCTGGTCCCCAACTCCACATCCAAAATACAATTCATACACCTTTCTAACCAACAGTGACAAGCCAGTAGCTACTTAGTTGAATTTTTAATATAAGTTCGCCACACACATAACAAGCTAAGCCCGGCTTGTTTTTACATTGATACGTAATGCACTGAACGCATTGTAACCTTTTATGTTCAACTTAACGTCATTCCACATTCAACACCACTTAGCACCACATGGTGAATGAAAACGCTTGAAATTAAACAAAATTTACACTTAAAACACTGGAATTATGAGATGAGCAAGCTGGTAGTGAATGCTTGACATATATAATATTACTAGAATATAACATTAAAATACATAAAAGAAAGTGGACGATGCACCTAATGAGAATGAATAATGAAAGAATACAAAAAAGGGCCTTCCTATATAATCCGTGAGGAACGAGAGATGTCCGACGCCGAAGAAGAAATTACCCAGGCAGCAACAAAGGAGCTTTTTAAAACCGAATAGTTGGCAGCAATAGAATAAGGTGACTATCGAATAAAACGATAGTAGGCACTATCGAATAATTCGATAATTTTCATTCGATAGTGCCTATCACTAATCTGAACTGCGAAGCCCGCCAAAATGGAAAGTGCCGAGCGCGGTAAGAATTTAATCGGGAAATTCTTTTGGTTTGGAATCTTTAACGTGCTAAGTTACTGTTTATTTAGCCGATTTTTACCGGCTTGCATTTTAAATTAACAGCCATAAAGGCTCGATTTGTTATAATATTTCTAATGTTGGGTATCATACTTTCTTTTTTCCATTTCAAAATATCAATCTTCATTTGAAATTTACTAATATGTTTTAGAAGGAATTAAGTTAAGAGTTTATTAATTTGCTTTGCTTGACAAAGCAACCTAAACTCCATTACTAAAATTTAAAAAGCTATTAATGTTTGTGCTTATTGAAACACAAAAAAATTTTATTTGTTTTTAGTTGCCATTTATCACAATTGTTTTGACCTGCAGAAGAGATGTTATAAATTTATCTTGTGAATAATCTGGTGCACGTTTGGAGATATTACCTGGTTTATCTTATCAAATTTACAATATGATTCCAAGTAATGCTTCTCTCCAGCCAGAAGAAGCTTAGTTTCAAATTGTTAGGTATCCTCAAGTATCACACTGCTTTTGGTCATTGAAAATGCTGTTCCATGAGTATTAAAGTTTTGCTGATGTTACCTTATACAGCAACAGTTGTTGCATTCACATTTTATAGCTGCTAGGTACCGTTTTCACCATTACATCAAATTGTTGCTCTATATTGCAGTATTTTCACTAATCTGCAACTTCTGAAGCATGCCAAAGAATAATTGGTTACTGGCAGTAAAACTCTCACATCATATTTGCCTGTTGTATCACTGTTGATTGCATTCTGCGTGCAAGGGTGACTCTATTTCTTCTTGCCTCTTTTATATAAATGTACAGTTTTAACATCAGAACATTCTAAGTCAAAACATTTGAAATTGGTCTTTTCTTCCAGATACTTCCATAGCCACTGGTGTCATTGTGCAAAGGTTGCTGATATTGTTCTTTGGAATAAGCTACCAAACTGTCAACAGCTTCTATGCTGCAGTGTTTTACAACTGAGGTAGTCACTGATTATTTGACATTTTGTCTGTTTTCTACTTTTATGTTCCTTACAATTAAGGCTTTATGACCTGTTATGAAGTTCTTGGAACTTTTCTGTCCATCTTCTTTGTGGTCTTCTATATCTCTCCTTCCATGTGGTTTATATAATAATGCTTGCCTAGGACATTTCAAGGTCACATCCTTTGCACATAATCCATCCCTGCTGCTGATATTGCTGCATTTCCTCTATCACATATTGCTTACCCAACCATTCCCTTATATCAAAATTCCTAACTCAATATTCTGTTGTTACTCCCAATGATCTTAAAAATCTCATCTGTTCTTCCCCCAGCCTTGACTGCACACAATTTCCAAGGACCCAGTTTCGCAACCATATTTCAATGCCAGCCTAGCCACTATCCTATGGATCATTAAAGCTATTTCCCTCCTATTCTTTCCAGAATTTCTTTTTATACATCTATTAAGATTATTACATTTCTCAATATTTTCTTCAATATTCACTTTCCTTTCACTGAGTGACATTTTAGATCCAAGTATTTGAAAGTTGCCTTGTTTGATTAACTTTCCCTCTATTACTATTTTCACTCTCACTCTTCTCCCATGGCCATAACTTTAGTTTTCTTACTTGATATTTGCATACTGTATTCTTTTATTATTTCACTGAATTTAAATATTGATATTCCGCTATCAATATCTGATCATCCACAAAGGAAATTGTTTCTCTTTTACTTTCATTTATTCTTAGTCCCTTGGGTTTACTGGTACTTCTCCACTCCTCTATTGCTCTGTTAAGATACAAGTCAAATAGTATGTCTCAATCCTGCCTATTCCCTTCTTCCATGTGAATTTTGTTCATTTTGATGCTGTTCAAAATCTCTTTGCTAGTATTTCTATTGATGTGAACATCATCCCAAGATATTCATTCACATCAGCCATTTGCTCTAGTATCTCACTTCCTCACACCATGTTCATACTATAATCATGATGTCATCAATTTGCTAATTTCTTCGGTTCTCTAGTCCATTTACCAACAGTTTTGTGAAGTTTCTTCTCAGAATCTTCAATGATCACAACGTCATAGAATAGACATCATTACAATAGAACAAACTCTTGTGGCTGGATTACCTTCATCCATTTTGGTTTTACTCAACCAGTACTTGCATATTTAAAGTCCATCTGACTTCTTTCTTTTTATTACCCATGAGTAACTATCTGATAAGTTTGGCCAGGTTAAAGCTGACCTATGGAGTCTTCCCATTTGAGTTGATGCCATTCACTTCATTACTATTGTGATAAATGCTGGTCTGTTTAAGAGAGCATAAGCTTTCCTATATCTGTGAACACAGCTTGGACCCTAGTTCTTCTATGGTAAAGAGCTTCTATTACACTACTTTTTATAGATGGAATGGCTTCAAGAATACTTCATAATCTCATCCCCATTTCTGTTATGCCACAATATGCCTAACTGTAATGTTCTGCTTTTTTATGTTATTGTTTATTTTTTTAAGAGTCCTCTGTATATGGTTTCTGTGTACCTAGTAGAAGTAGTATTAACTGTAGTAGTGGTAGTGGTGGTGGTGGTGGTGGTAGTAGTAGTAGTAGTAGTTATAGAAGTAGTATTGCAGTATTTAACTAACAAACTAATCAGCACTAACAATTGATATTAGAAGAAATACATACACAGAGGTTCCCTTATTTACTTTAGTTTCTTTTTCATTTTTTCTTTCTTTGGCAGGCATTGCAGTAGTGTTGTTTTGGCATACCAACAAACTACATATACTTTGTCTTCTGTAATAAACACAATGGCGGCATCTTCCCAGAATTCAATAATGATAGTACAAGGTATTCTCAAGAGACATATTTTTTGGCATTATTTGTATAGAGTTTATTCTCTTTTGCATTTCATCATATATCAGCTACATGATCTGTGATGAAATTTTTGCTGGGTTCATGAACGTGTTTGCTTGCATTGGTCTTATAGAATCTATGGATGATTTTCTTTGGTCCAGTTTTTGTCCTCCAATGCTTCTGACCCATAAAATTATCATTCACTTTCTCTTAGCCAGAAACTGTGGAATTGCAAGAGGGACATAATGTGCCACATCATATACTTCATTATTAGGAAATATTTCAAAAAGTTATATGCTTTTGTGGTTAATGATTACCAACTACTGCTGCAAGTTGAAGGTGCACTGCTACCATCCTCCAAGGATTTTCAGAAAATGCTTAAAAATATCTACAACTATACTTTTCTTGAAAATGATCACAACATTGTCTATTTTTATACCATTGTATCTCAAGATGCTTCAGTTTATATTATTTTTGGAGACAGTCGCTTGATTGTTCATTTCTAAAAACCATGGCTGATCAAACCAACCATCATCCTCATATAGAGATGAATGATTGTCAAAATTATATCTCAACATATGTTATATTACGTGGATATGGTCGCCCAATCTTCTATTTATAAACTGTTATATTTCAAAATGTCTTCAGGTGTATTACTGTCCATTTTCCTTTTGGAGATTTTATCCTATCAGCTGTTTCTTTGTTTAAACACCAAGATGATTACAAACATCACTGTAGTGGTTTCAATGAGTGCCAAGCCTGATCACATCATCACTTCCTTTCTGTGGCCTGAACTCACACTGTCTGCTCTCCAGAAAGCCTGAATCTGACTCCTCACCAACTTTTTTGCTTTTCTGCTCTTGCTAGTCCAGTGCAAGTATTTCATTTCTGTATTACATCTTCTCTTCATCAGTGAATCTGCCTCATTTTTTATACTTTTTGTCTTCTACTACAGCTTATCCATCTTTTCCTGCAACAGTTTTGTAATAAATGTTGAAAACTGGTAAAATTGTGTTTTCTAAAATTTGAGAATTCTCTTTACCATATGCTTATCTTCATAACGATTCTATTAACATTCCAATTATAGAAAATGCATTGAATTGTTGGTCATTTTTGCTTTATCCATGCAGAACTGACAGCAAGGCCAGTTAAAATCATCAGCACAGTTAACTGCAATGATTTTACAATATACATATTTAAATACAAGTTCTCGTATTTGGTGAACTGGGTTCAAACACTTATTTGTGACCAATCTGCAGCCCAAAGCTCTATATTACAGTTCTCTCCTATTCTTTGCACTAATTTGTTGCAAATGTTAGAAAATACTTTACAATACCTTAGAGCTGTTTTCATTATACGTTTTTACTCCTCCTGGAGCATAAAACTTGAAGATTTTCCTGGTGTATCTCTATACATATTATCTTTCATTTTTTAATCTCCTATAATCAATTTTTATTGCATCCCTCCAATGTTCTGTTTCACCTGTTGTAATTCTTCATATAATTTCGTATTTGACTACTGAATTTTTTTCAACATCTGATACTGCTTTCAAATGAAAGAGCATGCAATGAATGGCTGTAGTTTTAATAGTATTTCAAAATTATATTTTAAGTTTCCATACTAAGATTGAGTATTAGTATTTTAAGGATTCCAAGCCTCGTCTGAATGTCGTGTGTGATACAAACAGTGACAGGATTACTTCTGCAAGACATCTGGTGGGGAAGGATTGATTGCCACATCAGGTAGGTACAGAATTATTTATTTATTTATTTACTTATTATTTGAAACTATACATAATTGAATAGACATTTATCAAATTAGTGAAGGTTTAAAAATACAGAAAAATTATAAAACTCAGAGAATCCTAAAATAAGAAAGAAAACAGAGTAAGTTATATGTAATTTGTTAACATAAATACAGATGAAACATCTTTGTTTTGTTACAGGTTCTCTCTGGGAGTTTTTCACCAGGACTTGAAGAAGTCGAAAGGTAGGAGAAGAGTTGCCAATTACATGTATGTATTATCATTATATCATTGCTGGACTAACAGACAATCTGTGTTCTGTTACAGATTCCTCTGAAGGTATCTCTCACCGGGGCTTGAAGACATCAAAAGGTAGGAGAAGAGTTGCCAGTTACTCGCATGTGCTGCCGCTGTATCATTGTCTGACATTGTTGTAGGACCTCCACATGCCTGATGCGACCAAGTTTAAAGATGTACTTCTCTTGAGTGATCTGTTTGTATTAACAGTCTTGCTCATAGGAATGCATCTGGGGGCCACAGGTGACTATCTCCCCGGGATCCTGCACCCAACTTGGAGGCTGTGGAGGATATGTTAGGGAGTAGAGTAGACAGCCAGTGGGGCCTGCAGGGTGGGTACTGTCACTAACCCAATCCTCCCCTTTGCCATGGTTAGGTCGCGGTACTAACAATATTTTATAAGTGCGCCAGAGCGGGCAAAACCTGGAACCAGCTACCTCCGCGTCCTGCTTGATTCCTCTGTTGGCTGGGCAATGTCAGACACATGAACAAGGGTCGTACATGCATTGAGAGAAATGTGCTGCCATCTTGTGTTGTTTTCTTCTGTTTCAGCTTTCAGGTTATAACGAGGTGAGATATCTCATATATGTATTTGTGTTTGTTTTCTTGGTGGCATACTTCTCTCAGCAACTAACAGCCAAAGTGAAATTGTATCTCTGGCTGTACATGTTCTTATAACCTTATGTTCAGCGGTTACAAGTATTAAGCATTTTTGTTTGCATCAATTGTCTCCCCAGACGTGCTCTCCAGGAAGGCATGTTCTGATGACCCCAGCTTCCAGCTACTTTATTGCTGGTTATGTGAGTATGGTATGTGACTCTTGGGGCAGTGTGAGGTTAGCTAATCATTAGGTAGCATTTAGTTAGACGATGAAAGTTGGGATTAGAAGCTCCAGTGCTTGCATAGCATCAGCATAACCAACAAAACCCCATTCTGTAAACTCAATGTTTTCTAAATTTTCCTGGAATGGAACAGAGTTCCCATATTTTTCCCCGTTCTTGCCCCTGTACCTCACCGTGGTTTCGGGGTGGCAACAAACAAATATTCACTTGTGTCTAATCTTTACAGAACAATAACTATTAAGTGTATATGTGTGAATGTTCTACACTTTTGCTTGCTTCATACACACATTGAACACACGTGCATAAAAATCTTAGTATTAGTATTCATTATTCATCATTTGAAAAAATTATATTTTCATGGCTTTGTCAATATGAAAACAAATACATATAATCAGGTATAGGAATTTCTAAGCATTAAAGCTAGGATGAAAGCAAATAAAGTTGAATTATTACTGACTTATGCAGGGACATCACAGGTAACAAACCACCCTACATCTCTCTCTCTCTTTTTTTTATTTTATTTTCAAGTGGAGGAGAAAATGATTTAGTCACTACCGCAGTTCTGATGGGAGTCAGAACTGAGAGTGTGGGACTCACCAATAGTCGGCATACCCACTAAAAACTCCTCCACCGGAAGGAAAAAGAGGAATTAAGGAATGATAATGAAACTGTACTGCTGTTGCACCAGTGTATTCGAGGTGAGGATATATTGGCCAGCCATGAGGGCCTAAGCCAGGTGAAAGCATGGTGCCAGGATGCAAGCATGACCGAGGCCCTACTTGAACCCTTGAGAATTCAGGGTGATATAATGATGGAAGTTTGTGAGGGAAGGAATGGGTAGCGGAAGGCAAGCTAGGCAAAGCCCAGCTTACCACCATGGTGTAGTCGGTGAGCTGGTTTCTAGTAATTCCTTGGCTGCCGAACGCAGCCTCTATGTGCTGCATCTGGCCATTCTGGAAGTTCTGGCGGTTGTTCGTTGAACTTCCTCAGGAAGAGCTTGAGCTCATCCTTGACGAGTCTCTGAAGTGTGATGAAAATCCCGTGGATGTGGCCGGTGAAGTCGCCTGTATTTAGTGTCCTGTACAGTTGTTGGTGAATAAAGCTCTCGAAGAGCTTTTGGCATTTATAGACAGCATTCAATCAGCCTTGGCCACAGTTGTTTATGTTCTTTTTTTTCAACATGATTTGAATTTAGATAACTTGAACCGACTGTTTAAAAATTCCTATGCCTGCATATGAGGACAATACTGCAAATTTTTAGAATGTCATATTTATAAAACAAAAGAAATTTGTTTATATTTGACAGCTACTTTATACTGTTATACAAGTTGATTGCTGTGTAGTTTGTGTGGCTTTCTCTAATAGTTTGTTAATTATCATCATTTAAAGTTTTTGTGTTCACCCAAAATTGAACTTGAATAGAGAATATTTCCAGGCTATGACTTTTTTACAATTTTAAATCGTCATTAATGCTTAAACAATATCAAGATCAGCTTATAAATGCATTTGTCAAAGAAGCCCCATCTAAGGCAACAGTTTATAATTAGTATAGCGAATTCAAAACAGATCAGTTTTTTCTTAGTGATGAATTTCGTGAAGGATGCCCAACAACTGCTGTTACTAATGAAAATAGCGCCACCGTTTGAGCAATGCTTCAAGAAGATCAATGGACATCTCATGAATTTATTAGGGTGACATTGGGCATTGGTATGAATCAAATCCAAAACATTTTACATCAAGAGTTAGATGTGAGAAAACTTTGTTGCTAATGGATTCTACATAAACTGACTCCCAATCAAAAACAACAATGCATTGATTGGTGCACAAATACTCTGGAATAATTGCAAGGCGGCACTTCAAATTTCGTTTGGAATACCTTTATTGATGATGAATCTTGGATTTATTGTTATGATCTTGAAAAGAAAAGTCAATCGGCTCAATGGGCCTTTCAAAACAGAACCCAAGCCTACAAAAGTTAATGAATTCGTAGTGCTGGAAAGAAGATGGTTGCTTAGTTTTTTTTTTAAAGCGGTCCATATTATTTCTATAGCATTAGAAAGTAGATGTACTGTTACTGCTGATTGGCACACAAATGTCTGTTTACCACAGATTTTTTAAAAAGTTACATCATGACAGAGCATTGTCACGTACAGCAAAACTAACAACTGAATATCTGGATGCCCTAAAGGCCATGGACTCATGACCATACAGCCCTGACCTAGCACCTAGTGATTTCTTTTTGTTTCCAAAAATTAAAGATAAAATATGTGGAATCACTTTTTGTCTACGGATGAAGCAGCAAAACATCATATATACCTGGTTTCTTAAGAGCCTCAGGAAGAGCGGTATCATTGCTTTAAGGATTAGTTTCATCAAATGCAAAAATGTATTGATATTAATGAGGAATATTTTGAAAAACAATAAAAATCATTTAAATTTTTTAAAACTAATACTTGTTTGGTTTTCTAAAGACGTTCAGTGTCGCCCTTATATAATAATTAAGTAAATTAAGAATGCAATTAAAATTAATATTCCTAAAACTAACGGTACATGATCAGATACAGATTAAACATCAAAAATAGCTTTAGAAACTAAGAACTAATTGCTTTAGTGAGCATATCAGACATAATTACATATCTAAGATATCTGCAACTGAATAAAATGAGTTAACTAATATGAATGATCTATGCTTCTTTTTAAAAATTGAAGCATTTGCATGAACAAACATCACTTTTGTCCCCTCTTTTTTATAGATAGGAATAATATGCAATTTTTAAGATAAGAGGGATGTACTTCACTTTCCAATGCATGATTTATTAGGTTGGTTAACATCTGTATCATGGAGGGACCATTTTGTTTTATAAGCCATGGTGAAATATCATCCCAAACACTAATTGTTTAGATTTCATTTTTCTTATTATATTTACAATCTCTGCTTCATCAGTTGATCTAAGGAAGATTGTTTTATCAGGTTTCCCTTACATCACTAACCTGTTTTATATTAATATTTTCTGTAACACTAGACCCTGATTCAGTAAAATAGTCCTTAGGTATACTACACACTTCTTTTGGGTCCTTGACAGTTTTAGCATTATGTATTTTAATGCTATCTTTGCACAGTATTATTACTTGTACCTGTTATTTCTTTTGTTATAGACCACATTTCTTTAGAGGGATTAGTAAAATTTGTAAATTTGTTCACAAAATACTTAGATTTACAATTTGTTAGTTCCCTCCATATGTGTTTTGTTTGTTTATATCTGAATTTAAATACTTAAAGCCCAGACCTTTTATAAGAAAGACCCAAATCCAGCATTTTTTTTTTTTTTTTTTTACCATAAAGTTGTACATCTATGTTACATTTTGTGAAATTTTAGATGTTCACAGAACAGACTTCTTTGATGAGTCCTGGAACCATATTTGCAGTTAGTTTGAATATATCTCAAAAGATGGCTTAAGTATTTCAGAAACTGTGAAGCAAAATGCGCTTAAAATATCATGGAACAAATGTCTTTGTTACATCACTTCCTGTGCAAGTGAAGCAACAATGTTATGAATTAAATACAAAATAATGAGCACATTCTAATCAAGAGGTTGTTCTGGTGTTTTCAACTGCATATTGCTAAGTTTATTTAGTTTGGAATTAATTGTTCTTCCACACAAGCCGTGTATTAGACAAGGTTGGAAAGGTAGAATTAGACGACTGAAAAATTCAATGCCATCACCAGGATTTGAACCATGGATCTTCGGTTTCGTCCTGTTGCTCTAACCACTGAGCTACCATGGCAATATGCAGGTATGACATTAAATTCCCCAGTTGATTCACGTGTGTCCCCATAAACCACAAGGAGATCTCAAATTGTATTGAGATGACATACCCCAATGGTGACTTGTTCAAAGGGTAAGGATCTTAACAGGGCAGCCCAGGGATAGTCATTGTTAGCCTGCACTGGGTCTTACTTTGAAGATGACAATCAAAGAGTTGACCGAAATGTCAGGTGTAAACAATTTTATACATAGACCATGGCCTTCAAGCCCAGAAGTTTTTACTAATTTATCAATTCCACTGTTAGTTGACTGAAAAAGCTGCTTGCTTGAATACACCTACCACCGCTATCTTAAGCTCTTTGTGTGTGACACAAACAAAGCTATGTTTCAACACTTGACATGACTTGTAAGGCAAACTCAACAATGAAGTTAACATTGTTATAGGTCAGCTTCACACACTGTCATGTAGAAACACAAAACAGTGAAGGTTGGAATTACATCTCAAGCCAACTAGAGACATTCTGCTTGGGATATACTCAGTTCATTTACTAAATTGCCTTAGTATAATTGATAATCTGTTTGCAGCTGTCACACTCCTCCTATAGCTTGTGTTTTGCTCATTCATTTCTGTAGAACTAAAGAATGTCTTAATACTGTTTGTCCAAAACTTGTGAATTGGCTTTGCATTCAAACACAACAGAAAATAATACATCTCTGGCTTCTTCCTAAGATGCCCTGATGGCACAGTATAACGTGAAATCACAACATAAAATTCAAACTCTCTGTGACTGTGTGAAGCAAGAATACTTTAAGTTTTACCTTTTCTAGTGTGTAGTGGACACAAGTGAACATTTGCTTGGCAAAAGCAGAGGCACAAATGTAATACACTTTTCTCCGAGTTTGTTGCAGGAAAAGCAGGAATCAGCAAGATGATGTACTCTTAAATCCTGAAATGTTAAACTTCCAGAACAGGAAGAGAAAACTGTAATAACCTCAGTTTGCCTTTGCACTGTCATTCATTTCAACAACTTTGTATAACTAGCAGAGTAATGTGACAACCACCATTTATAGTTCTTTTAGTAACTAACATTAGATTAATGAAAAATCCTATGTTTTATATTCACATGACTTTCTCTATCCACTATAACTTATTCTTATATAGCTTCTACAAACTATTCTTACACAAGCTTATTTTTCTCTCTGCTTCATCTTCATCAAGAAAAATATTTGAAGATATAGTTTCATTACAGATTCTGTTGTAGCTACAAAAGGGAATAGAGAGGAAATCAAATTGATGGTCCGGTGTTTAAATGTGACTCACTATGGCTTTAAAATTACATACCTACTCTTTCCATAGCATCACGAGAAACAAGTGAATAACAGACATGTAAAAGATTGCAAAATATTGAACAATTGAAAGAATATTAAGGATATCTCAGAAACAGCTGATTTCACAGAAAAGGTTATTTAAAAGAAATTGTGTGTTTTAAAGAGATCTACATTTTTTGTGTGAATGTTTTGTCTCTCTTATGATTTACCAGTTATACAAATTTATACAGAATTCCATCTGAATGAAGAGAGCTTTACATGCTATTCCCAGAAAATTCAAAATATACATTTTATATGTCATATAATAACTTAAATATACAGTATTTTAGTCAAAATTATTACAGCCATTCTTGAGAAAATTGAAAATTTTGAAAAATCCTCCATGTAAAGGGTAGCTTGGAATTAGGGGATTTTGTAGAAAATCTTTGTGTCATTTTCTTGGAAGATTCTGAACTTAAGTACCAAGTTTAGTATTTATCTGCATTTTCTTTTTAAGTTATGCTGTTAACAGATACACAAAAAAAAAAAATTAAATTTCGTTTTATTTATGGATGCTCTTTAATTGCTGTGGTCCTTAGTGTTCCATTCTATATTGGCGTGAAAGACCAGGAATTTTGCTCAGAGGCCTTTTTATCAGGCTTAAGGTTCTAATCTATGACACGGGGCTTTACTTCCCTTCCAAAGAAAGCCATGCTAAGGATTTTTACGCCCAACAAAATCCACCAGGTTTGAATCCATGACCTTAGGAACTAGAGGCTAGCATGGGAAACCACTACACCATGGAAGATGACACATATGCACACAATTTTTCTAAAAGTGCTTCTTTTTTTATTCATGGCATTTCAAAAACTGTACTTCCAGTGAAATCTCGACATTGAATTTTTGGGCGTAATATAAAGCCTACTTACTGTAACTAAGTAGCATGAAAATAAAAAAAAGAGTTCGGTATGTTTTGAAAACTGTTTTGTAACCACTACATATCTAATTACAAGTTTAAAATGGTCTAGAATGCAAATTCATTGTATTCTGTAATATACTGATTCAGTACCAAACACATTGTTGCTTTAAAGAATCTGGAATCATTATTTTTGAAAAACAAATGTATGGTATTTTACATTCATATTTCTATATCCACTTTTGCACCGTATTTAAATTACATTAAGATTAAACTTTCATATATGTTTATGCTTGGTTTTAATAAAATCTATACAACAATGTTGTGGAATTGTCTGCACATCTTCAACAGCTATGGGTTCACTGAAGTTCTGTAGAAAAGCCAAAAACTGAATATGTTAGAACAATCTGAAATTTACAAACCCACAAGCCATTACTAAACTAGCAAATTTCAGTCCCAGAGGTACTTGATTCAATACCATCACTTTGCCCTACTCTTTCACCACGTTAAAAAATGTCAAAAAGAAAATTGTACTGAATCTAAAAATTGCTTAAAGTTGTTTATGCAAGTATGTGTGTACAACATAGTTCACATTGATTCCTAACATTCTTTTCGACAGTAACATAGTCAGAAAATTATTAAGGGATGGGGGTTCTGTATAGGGATCCTTTTTTTAAAATTGTATCACTTGAAATGATAAATATGAATTAATTCTGAGTTAAAATATTTAATTAAATTGATTTTATACTCGCAGATTAAGGCAAAGCAATTGCAATTAAAATTAGGATAGGATGGTTTGCACATTCTAAGTGGCAAATGTGTTGTAACATGAGAATTAATAACCACTGAGAAGTATTTTATATTACTGCTGCAGGCATTTTATTTCACTACAAAATAGGGTTTCTAGATATGTTCTAACCTGGGGATATTGTACTCATTGGAAACCACCAAACTCTATCACTGGAACAAAAACATGCCCCCAATATCTTAACATTGTACCAATGTCATCTAAAGTACAGTTTATACTACTGTCACTTTTGATCATATTGTCCAAGACATGCATGTAACACCAGTGATAGGATTAGGAAGTATCTCGCTTCTGCCACCTAGAAAGATGCTATTGTTTTAATGAAGCTATTTTTTCTGTTAATGTTTACATTTGTTTAGCAGGGGGGTTTTCCAACCCCCAAAATCCCTCCCTAGCAATGCCTGTGCTCTTTGATATATTCCTTGCCCAAGTATTATGGAAACGGAGGGCAATCCCGCTCAGTGGGCAATGGTGCTCATGTAAGTATTTCGGTTTGGGTGAGAGTTTGACCTGCCCAAGAGGTGCTGAACTTGTGCGGCAGTCTTTATAACTTCGTAGCAGTTTAATGATGGATCCGGAGGGAGAGGTTTTGTTGTAAATATGCAAAATATTTTCAGCAGGAATTTCTTATAGAAATCAACGTGAAGAATACTAAAGTTATGTAATTATCTATTATTTTCTGCACTTGACAGTTATCATGTTGTTAGAGGATGCCTACAGCTTCCCATTAATATATTAAACATCACTTAAAACTGTATAATTTCTTCACTATAGGTAAAGAATTCCAACATGGCCATGGAGGGCAATAACCACTTCATCAAATGGTAGGGTAAAGAAAACCAAAAGAGCAAAAAGCGAGTTGTTTGAAAGTCTTCAGAAGAAGATGGATGAAGAAGAGTTATGCAATAACGATGAACAAGATGACATCATCCCAAACCCATTTGTTGATTGTGAAGAGAATGAAAACGAAGATATCTGTACGGCATGTGGAGAGTTTGGTCGAAACAGTGAAATCTGGTTCCTGTGTACCATTTGTGCAAATAGGACACATAAATATTAATAAAATTCTAGTGGCAACACACTCTAACTTCACTCTTTCAAGATAATTACCTTGTACGTGTTTCAAAGACAACTTGTCTTCATCATCAGCTAAGAGCCACTAACGAGTCTGTCGGTTCTGGTGTAGAGGTCGCTGTTGGGCTTCCTGACGTTGACATCATTTTCAGCATGATGTATTTAAAGATGAGATCCTTTGCCGGAGGGAAATTGAAATTCATTATATAGCATTTGTTTTTTTTGTATGAGGAGTTTTTCCCATATCGTCAATTCTATTGGATTTTGGATTGACTTGATTAGATTTATTTCATTATGGATGTTGTGATTTGAATTCCAGAAATGATATGCGACTGCAGATTTTTCAGTTTCTTTGTATTTTATATTTCTAAAATGTTCTTTCAGTCTCACCCCTATGTTCCTTTTTGTTTTGCCTATATATTTAAGTTTGCAATCACTACAATTTATCTGATAAATGCCTGGCATTTCAGTTCTAGGAATTTTATCTTTTGTGTCTGTTCTTAATATGTTATTTAAACTTTGTTCCACTGCTTGAATATCTTTTGGAATTTTTTTATGCGCCCAAGGATGAAATGTGAACTTTTTAAAACTATTGTCTTCTGTTATTTTTTGTGGTGTGGTAATTTCATTTCTTTCTTTATCTTTTTTAAATTTTCGGATTTTCTTGTATACTAATTAAAGATTGTAGTGGGGATGATAAACCACAAAACCATAAATGTGATTTTTGCATCCATTGACCTGACCACAGTGAGTGCAATTACCCCCAAGTGTCGGGCAATTCCGCTCATTGCATAGTTTTATTGTTTATTTTTTAGTTCCTGCACTATAATATTTTTCAAATAAAACTTGTTCATTTATATAAACAGGTGTTCAATGATTGTGTTTTGATAGCAACCTGTATGTTAAAGTATATTTTGAGAAATTCTTAGCAATTTTTCCTTAAGTGAGTTCCATTACCCTTACCTTCCCTACTACTTTTAGTAGCTGTTCCTTAATTATTGTGTTATGCCACCACTATTGATAGTGAATTGGGAAGCAGTACCTACTCTGTATTCTGCTATGCATGAGAGCCAAAACAGAGCTCATTTAATTCTATCCATTTGGAAGGAAGAATCACTCCAGTAAAGTTTTCTCCCCTATGCAAAGGGTAGAATTCTATGGTTGTTCACAACATATCTCCAAAATGCCATTTTTAGAAAGTATGTAACTCCTGAAGAAGAACTAGGGCTACAATATCTACTGATTTTGCATGAGATTTCCTGCTTTTTTTTTTCAAATCTACTGCTCTTCTGCTAAAGCATGAATGAACTTCAAAATCTCCTGCTTTTTACTTATTTATCATTTTTTAAACTTCGTTTTCCCTTCGTGTAATCCGCTCTTCTGGACTTCTTTTCATGGAAGGCATTTCTACTCCTGTATAAAAGTGAGTGATTCATTTCATAATCACTTATATACACAAAAATTATACCACATCTGGGTTGCATCATCATAACAGAGCTTGCTATTGGAATCTAAGAAAGCGGAGGGAAAATATATACACTTTTATACCGGACACTTGGATATGGAATAAACAATAACATCTTATTGAGCATACACCAGAGAGAATTCTTTTGTCATATTAATTGCCTGGTATAGTTTAGTTAGGCTACTTGCTATTTATCAACGTGTTCATGCTTCTCACTTCTATTTATACTGGCAGTAAGTCTGGGTGTTTATGTGCATATTATTTAGAATAAGCATCTATTTATCCCGGAGATTTATATTAAGTATTGCTGATGCAATTAATTTGTCCCATCCTCTTTTCACCTCCCCTAGCATAACAGTTGCAGATTGCCTATGTTCGGTTCAACAAATTAAATAATCATATTACAGCAACGAAATCTAAAGTAATTTTTCAATTGTGTTGCAGTCGAGGCTTAACAATAAACAAAAAATTACTGTCAGTGTTCTAATTTGCTAATGTTAAATTACTGTGCGTTTGTTTCTATATTTTTTTTAACTATGTTGTGTGTTATAACATTAACTGAACTTGAGTAAGAAAAGAAGTACAGTCAAAATTACAAAGCTGGGTGGGAGCCAGAAGATAAGTTTAGTGCCTGGTTAGCATCTCCTAAAAAGGGGTCTAATTTTGTATTTTGCAAAGTATTGATTATAATATACATATCAGGTGGTAAAACTGCTTCGGAGAGGCATGTAACAACAGAAAAACATATTCAGTATACTAAACAGCTAATTGGAGAGAAAATTACTTCATTTGCACATCAGTCCGCTACATTAACTCTCAAGTAAAGGAAGCAGAAATTTGTTTCTTGTGGCTTTTCTAGCAACATACGAGGGCTGTCCCATAAGTACCCGACCTAACACAGAAAACACAAACATTTTGGGGGAAAAAAAAAATATCTTTATTTCCCTACATAGTCTCCTTTCAGGTCGATACACTTTTCCCAGCGATGTTCAATAGGTTCGATACCCTGTTAATAGTGAGAACCATCGAGTTCAGCAAAATAGCCTTCAACTACAGACTCCAACTGTTCACTGTTGGCAAATCTTTTACCATCAAGCCATTTCTTCAACTTTGGAAACAGAAAATAATCAGAGGGGGCTAAGTCTGGGAAACAGGGTGCATGAGAAGCAATTCAAACTTTAACTTATTGATTTTGACCATGGTGATAATGGATGTGTAAACTGGCACATTGCCTTGATGAAACAGAACTTTCTTTTTTGCTAAATCGGCCGTTTTTGCTTGATTTCATCATTCAAACACTGCAATAAGTTTGCGTAATACTCGCCATTGATTGCTTTTGCTTTTTGAAGATAACCAATGAAAATTATCCCACTACATTCCAAATACAGACGCCATGACCTTGCCTGTAGATGGAACTGTCTCAACTTCTTTGGAGCCGATTCTCCCCTTTCAATCCACTGCTTTGACTGCTCCTTTGTCTCAGGCGGGAAGATATGGACCCATGTTTCATCCGTGGTTATGAATCGATGCAAAATCTTCTCGACTTTATTGCAGCGAAACATCGCCAAACACTCGGCTGAAACATCCTCACGACGCTGCTTTTGTTCCATTGTGAGTAAACGCGGCACCCATCTTGCACACAGCTTTCTCATGTCTAAATTTTCAGTTCGTATGTAATGTACAGCACTTTTTGAAATGCCTACGATGTCTGCTAGCTCGCGCACTTTCAGTCGACAGTCATCCAATACCATTTTGTGGATTTTCTTCACAATTTGTGGCGTGGTCACCTCATTTGGTCGACCACTGCGATGTTCGACTTGGCAGCTCATACGCCTCGCTTAAACTCTGCCACCCAATATTTTACTGTTGTAAATGAAGGAGCAGACTCCCCCAGAGTAGAATCTAGCTCAGCTTTAATAAGCTGAAAGTATTGTATCACATAACGATGGCCAGTTGTATCCATGCTTACAAATTCGCTGAGTGTGTTCAATATTAATGGCTGCCAAACAATTACTAAACAACATAGCATCGTTAAACTTCAAACTTAAGCTTTATAAGGGCGGTACTTTCTATCACAGACATTTGTTATATATTTATTGTCAGGTTGGGTACTTCTAGGACTGCCCTCGTAATATTTCTTTTCGTGTCATGGAACATCTGCCCTCTCTAGTTAAATCAATATGCCCTGATTCTGAAAATGCTAAAAGCATAACCTGTTCTCGAACAAAAGCAACAGCTTTTCTTAATAATATTTTGGGTCTTGAAAGTAAGAAATGCTACATGCAACGCTGAGAGAGCATAAATTTTCTCTAATTGTGGATGAATCTACAGACATAAGTTCTTCTAAACATTTGTGTTTGGTTATGGTATTGGCAGGATTTGAGATTCATTTTTCAATCTGATATCTCTTAATAATGCTAATGTAATTAACCTGTACCAAAGTGCGGTAAACTCTTGTTTCTAGTAATATTCCTTACAAGGACAACCTCATTAGATTAGCCATAGATGGAGCTAGTGTTATGGGTAAAAGACATTCTTTATTTGTTCTTTTAATGAATTATATACCAGACTTGCTTAGAATAACATGTATTTGTCATTTATTCAACTTACGTTCATCGTATGCTTGCACTAAATTTTCGCGAGAATCAAAAGATTTGGTTCGCGATGACTTCAGTTATTTTCATGTCAGTGCAAAGCGTGCAGAACCTCTCAAAGAGTTTCAAACCTATGTGAACACACAAATTATTACACGGTGGTTATCGCTCGAGTTAGTCGCTTCTCTTGTATTACAGCAGTATGACATTTTTTTTATGGACCCTCATTAACTGCTATGGTTCTTAGCGTCCCATTCTATATTGGGCGCGAAAAACCGGAAATTTTGTAAAGGTAGAATTAGACGACTGAAAAATTCAATGCCATAACCGGGATTTGAACCACGGATCTCCCAGTTTCCGTCCGGTTGCTCTAACCACTGAGCTACCATGGCAACTTGGCGGTACGACATTAAATTCCACAACTGATTTACATGTTTCCTGGTAAACCACAAGGAGATCTCAAATTGTATTGAGATGACATACCCCAATGGCGACTTACAATGTTGTAAGTACAAGTCCCGGGCTTCATACTCGTACAATTTGAGATCTCCTTGTGATTTACCGGGAAAAATGCGAATCAGTTGTGGAATTTAATGTCGTACCGGCAAGTTGCCATTGTAGATCATGGTTAGAGCAACCGGTCGGAAACCAACACATCCGTGGTTCAAATCCCGGCTACAACATTGAATTTTTCAGTCGTCTGATTCTACCTTTCCAATCCTGTTCAACACGCGGTTTGCGTGGAAGAACAATTAACTCCACCGGAAATTTTGCTCAGAGGTCTCTTCATCAGGCTTAAGGTTCCTTTACGTGCCGTAAATCTACGACACGGGACCACCGGCTTTACTTCCCTTCCGAAGGAAGCCATGCTAAGGATTTTTACGCCCGAAAAAATCCATCGCCCTCCACCGGGTTTGAACCCGCGACCTCGAAACTAGAGGCTAACATAGAGCAGTATGATATCCTTATTCTTTACTTCATGCTTCTTTCGAAGAGAAACTGCAAGCAACTAAAGTAATTCTCAAAAAGTTGAAATCACCATACAGCAAGCTACACCTGGAGTTCCTCCAGTTTGTTTTACCTATTTTTAACGGTTTAAATAAGCAAATGCAAAGTGAAGAACCTCAAATTTATAACCTGAAAGCTGATGTTTCTGCATTGTGAACTATCCTTAACTGCTACATTAAATCTGAACATATGAAGTCCACTGAAATAGATAACATTGAATGCAGGGATCCTAGAGTGTTTCTTCCTGTGGAAAGCACGTATTTTGGTGATAAAGCTCAAATATATCTGACAAAAGCATCTCTGCCAGATGATGCAGTAATTTGTATCATAAATTATTTAAATGTAAAGAATGATTATATTATGAATATGCATTTTTATGTGACATTGATTTGAGATGTTTGTTGATTGTAATTATTGTTGAGAAGTGGGTCTATACTGCCTTACTGAAACTGACAATAATAGCGTGCAATAATGCAGCGAGGGGGTGAGCTGTTTATCATTATTAGAGACGAGGAAGTTACGTAATGTTGGCGCGTTTTTCTGTAAAATTTGCTGGAACATTGTCCCTAGAGCATATGTATTCATAATTTTCATTGGATATAAAAATAGACGCTAATGTTGGCGCGTTTTATTAGCCAATTGCAACTCAGTTATAATCTTTAGGCATATCAGGGTGTAGGAGTATAAAAGGGCTAGGTTAGAGGTAGAGTCCGTCAGTTCGTCGAAAATATTTGTATGCTACACGTCGCCTTCAGTCCGTCAGTTCACCGAAAATATTTGTAAAGTACACGTTGGCTATCGATTCACAAGTTACGCGTAGCAGAGTTATGAAAAATCTAAAGTGTTGTAAAGTTAATTATACAAAAAGCTGAAGTACGCGAATTAAGAATGATCAGTAATGAAGTTATTATAACAGTTTCAGTTTGGCGAGTGTCAAGATAAATGTGTAAATGTGATAGTGACTGTGTTCGACAATAAAAGTGTAAAACAAATTCCTTCATCAGTGTTATCTTTGGATAAAAGACTCCTTTCCGTTTACACAACCTGTATAAAGAGATGTGCTGGACCAAAAAGATCATAGCTAGCCGGAGGACAGTAAACAAAAATTAAATAAAATAGCAGTCGCATTCTTTCAAACAAACACTAATACTACCGCAAATTGCTAACACCAGATGGAGCTACAAACCTAACAAAGAATCACATCACAAAATGGCTTCACCACGTGAAGTAAACACACATACACAAGCATTATAAGTATACCGTCGCAAATTGGCTTCCAAAACGTGGGGCTCAACAAATAAAAATAACAATTAACCCGTCGCAAATTGGCTCCCATACGTGGGGCAGTTAAAATTATGTAACCAAACAAAACAAAAGCAGCACAATATAAGATCTTCAAGTTCTAATAATTTACGTAAAAACATATTACGTAAGCAATTAACCCACCGCACAGACAAACATGTGCAAGTTTTCAAATTACGCTGTATTGATTTTTACATTGAATCAATTCGCCAGATATTGTTAGAAGTGTTAGAACCAGCTAAAATCCAAACAGTACAGTCAATTACACCACTTGCTTCCTTGTTTTCCTAATTTGGTGATACCAGAAGACATAAAAAAAGTACGGAATGGAGGCTGCTGCACAACATTGACGTGGCATGTGGTAGTAACGCTACAGTGCAAGAATTTTGGAACCAAGTAAAGAAAAAGAAATATGGCGATTCAAAACATGTTTTCCCCCTTTTGTACAAATTTATCTGGTGCGTTTTGAGTCTTCCACATTCTAGTGCTACAGTGGAGCGAGTTTTTTCAATTGTAAATCTAATGAAAATTAAAGCAAGGAATCGGTTGTCAACCAATGTGCAGATTGTTACATTCAAGGAGACTTATGTCAGATTTAGTGTCATTCTTTTGGAATTTCAAGCTCAATTTTGAATACAGTCGAGAGTGACATGTATGATAGTGATTGACAACAATGTGTACATAATTGGATCAACTCACTACTTGTGTACACTAGAGAAGGCTCGACATAGATGGTGAGTGCTGTTCCAATTTTAAGTTGTATTACGGAAAGTTTAATACCGAATTAGGTGTTCAGAGATTGTCAGTAATACAGAATGTAATAAAAATGTACGGCACGAATTGCAGGACACATTCCTCACACCTAGACGAAGAGATTATGTTACATGAACATGGGTCTGGAAACGCTTTATTTCCATGTTACAACTAATTTTCTCCAACTCATTAATCATGGGAAACACACACGAACAGAACGTTAGAATCATGGGTAACATGCACTCTTGGTTACGTCTGGTTACGTTGCCATTATCGTAGGAGCACCACCAGTGTTTTGTTCTACATGTTGCCATGCGACTCACGTCATTGCTTGTTTACTGCTAACATCAACTGTTCCAGTGAACAGTACGACCTGGCAAGCACACTGGTTACTAGTAACGTTAATCACAGACTTGGCTCGTGCAATGGCAGTGTCACAAATGCAGAGATGGCAGATGCACATTTGATGTATGGATTAGCAGACGGCAATGGCGCTTGCGCTCAACGTTTGTACCGGGAGAGATCTCCAGGACGAAGGTGCCCCGACAGGAAAACGTTTGAAGCCATTGATCGTCGTCTTAGGGAACATGGGTCATTTCAGCCTGATACTCGCGATCGCGGGAGGCCTAGAAGGACAAGGACACCGCAACGGGAGGCAGTTGACGGCGACCCTAGTGTCACTTCAAGACAAGTAGCTGCAACACTGAATGTAGACCACATGGCTGTCTGGCGAGTGTTACAAGAGGTCCAGCTGTAAGAATACCATTTACAGGTGTGCAGGCAGTATCAGCAGTTGATTTTCCTGCACGGGTATGCTTCTGCGAATGGTTTATGCAACAAAGTGTCAACCCTAACTTTAGTGCAACGGTGCTGTTCACAGATGAGGTGTCGTTTCAATGAGATCAGATTGTAAATTACCACAATTGGCATGTATGGGCTGACGTCAATTCTCACGCAACTGTTGAAGCAAGTCATCAAAAAAAGATTTTATGTAAATGTTTGGGCCGGCATTGTTGGTGACTGTTTGGTAGGGCCTCACCTTCCACCCAGGCTCAACGGACGAAGTTGCCATAATTTCGTAGAGAATATTCTACCTGATCTGTTTGCAGATGTACCTTTAGCTGTGCAACAAAACATGTACTTAATGCACGATGGAGCACCTCCTCGTTTTAGTGTTAATGTCCGTGGGCTTCTAAATAACAGATTATGACAGATGGAAAGGTAGAGGTGGACCAATTGCCTGGCCTCCACGCTTCCCGGACCTAAACCCCGTGGGGGCATTTGAAAGTTCTTGTGTATCGAACCCCAGTACCGGATGTTCAGAGGATTCGTGCCCGTGTTATGGAAGGCTGCGAAACCATACGCAATACTCCAGGGATACATCAGCGCATCCGGGATTCACTACGACGGCGGGTTGATGCATGTATCAATGCTCACGGAGGACATGTTGAACATCTCCTGTGAGAAAAAGTTGCATGTGGTACGCTGGTACGTTCTATTCTTGTGTGTTTCTCATGATTAATGAGTTGGAGAAAATGAGTTGTAACATGGTAACAAAGCGTTTCCAGACCCATGTTCATATAATATAATTTCTTTGTCTACGTGTGAGCAACGTGTCCTGCAATTTGTGCTGTATATTTTTGTTACATCCTATATAAACGATGATGATAATGTATAAATATGTACATACAAAAGATAATTTGTCGGTTAAAATATCTGCTGCTATCGCCCGCACTTTTCAAATCAAATCTTCTGCTTTTACTTCGGTAGATGTGGCAACGCGAGAAGTCGTGTGTAGGGGGTGTGCTTGCGTTCCGCCTTTGTAGCGGATGGCTGATTCATTTCCACGTCATGCGGGCAACTCAACGAGGTGGTTCATTGGTAAGCCGTACTCCAGGTCCCTGAGTAGGGCGTTCGCATGATTAGGTAATCTGATTACAATTTTTTAGCCCTGAACCAATCACATCCTCCATGTATGAAAGTGCCAAGGTTACTTGTATCAGCTTCACTTGGAAGCAATTGCAGGCTGGGGTTTTGATCCGCTGTTATATATACAAGAGAAGCTATTATGGGGTCCAAATCTGCTGACATTTAAGGTGTATCCACTAATGCCAAGTTCACAATGGAGCGACAAGACGACTGACCAATAGGAATTTAATATGAACGCGACATGCAAGGAAAGTTGAATCGGAGTCAACATTTCCTGCGCGGCATAGCAGCATCCACCGAATTGGTTTGTGTGTTCTTGTTAAGATAGCATCAACCTCTAGGGAAATGCATTATTTTTCGGAAGAAATATTAAATTACCCCGAGTTGTATGAATTTATTCAAATGCATATAAATATACAACGAAAACGTAGTTGCTTTCAGGCGAGCTTTATGCAGCAATCCTAAATTGTCTCTCCTCATTGTGAGCATCAGAATTTGATGAGCAATATCGTGTCTTAAGCCACATCACCAGTGTTGCTCCGTAGTGAACTGCTGTGGCGTAGCTTAGTACCTTGTTCTGGGTATACTAAATTTTAAAAATTGAATTTAGATTGACTGAGCATACATTTTAAACTAAACTAGATTATAAAAATATAGCGTTAGGTGTAACTTTACAAAATACAGACAAACCATTTTATGATTGTAAATCATGAAAACAATGTGGGCACTCACTTAGATTCTCTTGTATATAAGTTCGAGTCGGCGATCTTTATTGCAAGCTTTTCTTTCAATGATTTTAATAATTGATATTCCTTCAACACTCCATTCCTTTTCCCCGCCAAAAAGCAAACACACGAAGCAACACACTTTGTTATGAATGTAACTGCCAGTTAACCAATTAAATTTACTGTAACAGGATGTTTGAAATGTCCGCTTTTGGTTCTTTTCCTGGAAGACAATGCCAAGCTTAGGAATTGGTCTTTTGCCTTTAGTTCATACTTTTTCTCATAAGATAGAGTCGAAAACTGAGTTTTTAATAAGTAATCCACTAAGTCGGTGGAATTGTTCATATTTCTAAAATCATAAATAAAACACGCCCCAGGTTTACGTAAAATTAACACTTTACTGCATTGCACGGTTGCACGCACATAATGCTGGTTCACCAATAACTGAGGAATGAAATGTTTATGTTACACTACTTGCCCTATCCTTGTCTCCAACCCCTATTGTCCTGTTTCCGGACCTTGGAGAGAGCAGGTACACACAGACTAAACACCTCACTAAACATGTTAAGTCTCTGCTGCTGCCTTTGTGCCCTTAATGCACAACAAAATATAGGCATGTCTTCCTACAACGAGAGGTCGAAATTTAGTGGGAAAAGCTATATAAGTCCACTCTTGATGAGACTTGCACTCGCTCAGCCATCCCAGACTCAACTCGACTTTGCTGCCACATCATGAGATTGCGAAGCTAAGTACACAACACTGCAATCTGACACTTAGCAGTAGGGGTTGGGGCGTTGAGGTAAGCAGCGGTGAAGGTAATTGTATTAATTATAGGCAGAACTCAGTCTCAAAGTCCACCCTTACGCTACGCCACTGATGAACTGGGCATAACAGCGCAGGTGCGACGTTGCCTCATACGGACAGCACAGCATGCCGCTTGTAAAACTCAAACGCAATATCGTGCGTGCATGCGTATTTCGTATTATAGAAAAGCAAAAAATATCTAGCATAAAACATCTAGAGTTGCATTCATATGACTTTGTCTACCCTACATCATTTATTAATGGGTATACAAGCCATTCTTACGAAAGCTTACTTTTCTATTTTTCTAATCGAGGTAAACCTTTCCCGAAATAACTACATCACACATTTCCTTATAGATAGAAAGCAACATCGACAGCACTTGAAAAGAATGACTAAGTATTGCACAATCGAACCATTAATAACGGAATCTCGGAAATGGCTTGTGTCACAAAAAAAATTCGAAGTAAATTGTATGTTTTAAAGACATTACATTTTTTGTGTAGTACGTTTTCGTCTATCGCTTAACGTTTACCAGTTATACAAGGTTATACAAAATTTCTTCCGAATGAAGAGCACTACTCAGATATTTCTAAAAAATTTAAAACATACCTACATTTTAATTGCCATGTAAATATCTTTAATATATAGTATTTTAATTTAAATCATTACAGCCATTTTTGAGAAAATAAAAGCTTTCGAAAAATGTTCCATGTAAAGGGTAGTTTGGGGTGGGGAATTTTCTTGAAAACCTTCGTGTCGCATCTTTGAAAGGTACTGAATCTAAATACAAAGTGTGATATTCGTTTTTGAGTTATGCTGTTCTCACACACACACACACACACACACACACACACACACACACACACACACACAGAGAGAGAGAGAGAGAGAGAGAGAGGGAGAGAGACCTTTTTCTAAAACTGTTTTTTTTATAGGTCCTCAAAGCATATTTCCGGTGATATCTCGGTATCTAATTTTTGGTGGTATGCGTAGTCTCTCTGCATATTATTACGTGGTACAAAAAGTAAAAAGAATCACATTTTTAAACTCAGGGGTTCTAACTTTTTGCCTTATTTATTTATAATTTTAAAGCTATTTATTTGAAAATTGTTACACCTGATAGGAGTAAATATAGAAAACTACCAAAGTTCAAAGCTCTTGCTGAAATATTTTTTTTTCTTCAGATAATACAATTAAATGTTTTTAATTAGCGAAAAAAAATCCTAAACCTGCTTTGCTTCATGTAATACAGTGAAAATAAACGTATTTGATTGAAGTTGGTGTTATTAATTATAGATAAATAACAATTTTTGTTTTAATGAAGTTGATAGTGTTAAAATTTTCCTTGTTTTACAGTACAAATTAATTTTTTATGAGCCAATGAATAAAGGAATCAATGCTATCTTTAGATAACACATTTTAGATTATATATGCAAATTTGAATACAAATCAGAGAAAAACTGAAATGTAAGGAATGAATTTAATGCGCAAAAATGTAAAACTGACAAAAAAAAATATACAGAAAGGGTCCAGTGGGGTTAAAAGGGAGCGCAGGGGTGATTTATACATGTCGCTGGGTTTTAAAAATGGCAGATCGTGAAGAATGTTTGACCAAAATGATCCACAGGTGTTCATAGAATACGCGTATTTATATTATACAATTAAAAAATCAAAAACGTTATCTTCACATAAAAACTGAGCCTTAGGTTACTTAAACGGGGATTTAGTTATAGTTGTCATAGTAATAAATACGTTGCCGGTACATATTAAGTTAATTGTTTTTAATGTTGCCAAGGGGCCCTTATGTTTTCACAATTTGATGAAGCAAACGTATGTGATTTTCACGAAATAACGACTGCTCCGAGACATGGTGCAAATTGCCAAAAGAAGTATTCAAAACTCCCAGTTCAAGAAACATACCTTCGCACGAAAGGCAAGGTTTGTTTAGTAGCTGAAAGAGGATAGAACGTCAGGTCTTTGACCGTCCAGGTTGAAGCAATGAAGGTTTGGCGAATAAATAACCGTAACCACAATGAGTAGTGAAGGGTTGTAGCACCTCAGTTGTGAGTTACACTTCGGTGTAATGTGCTGCACAGTTTGTTTCAGCAATAGGCCCTGTTCTACCGTTAGTAAATCTGCGAAGGAAATTACCACAAACGCGAAACATTCTGCCGAAACGGAGTGCAGTATGGTAACGACGTGGTGGCACCGTATTGGCTCTCACAAAACACGAGGTCACCGCACAGTACGAGTAGTGTTGGAGTCATTTCAAAGCGAGCTAAGTGGAGTGGGTTGCTGAGTAGGGGAACTGGAGCACAGCACTGCTAGTGAAGGTAGAGGTATGGAGAACGGAGGGGCCGCTGAAATCAGAGAAGAGCACCACACACAGGCCAGCCGGTTTCACATGCTTCTACCGTGACCTCTGGGAGGGAGGATGAGGGGAGAGACCCGAAGGGGACTAGATCCAGATGACGACGGGCGCAAGCACAGACGGGGTCCATAATGTTTTCAGAATGAAATTCTCCAACACCGCCGGAGCCTCCGGGAGTCTCCCGAAGGAGCTCCCGCTCGAAAGCACCCAGAAGCGTGTTCCCGGCCGAGCAGTACCTGATCGTCAGGATGAAAATTCCACAAAGCGTACATCCACCGCTCAACCGCAACCCGCCGAACACCGCCACCTGGTCCTACAACCCTGAAACAGAATGACAAGGAAGGTGATGGGTACAGCAAATGAAGGACAGGAGAGTCGTGGTAGAAGATGAACCACCCCAAAATTCGCCTGTCGACCCGGGGAGACCATGAAAAATCCATGGGTCAGAGTGGACGATCGCCGGGGATCGAACCTGGGACCTCCCGAATTCGAGTCGAATACGTTACCGCAGAGCCACCTCGCTCGGTCAGCACCGCAAGTAGGCCACAGTCGCCCTTTTGCTTCTACGTGACCCCTGGGAGGGAAGGGAAGACCCGAAGGACGATCAGATGTGCGCTTGCAAGGACGGGGTCCATAACGATTCCAGATGGGATGACGTCTTAGCGTCGGCTAGCCACGTCTAAAGCCCGTGCCCTTAGGGGTCCCTGTGGTCCGAGACTTGCCCCCGGGATGGGTGTCCCAGCAGACCCACCAAACGCCAGAGAGACCTTTCTAAAGCGCACAATCCACCATCTTGCCGGAACACACCGGAAGTCGCCTCCTGGTCCTTCAACCCTGAAATAGAGAAAGGTAAATGATAGGGACAGTGCACTTATTTCCACTTCATGCCATCATTCCATCAACTCCCACCATGGACAAGTGAAGCGCGTCATGCGTATTGCTTAGAGGTTGCCGTACTGTTTGAACTTAGGGAACCAAAACTTCAGAATACCAATCTGTGAAATTTCAAAAATCCACAATTTCAGGTCGATTCATTTGAAATTTCAATACAGCAATGAGGGTTTAATACATAACATGTAGACCAAATTTCGTACATATTTGTAAAGTAGTTCCAGATATATTACATTTTTACTTTCTCTACTACGTACAGTAAGTAGGGGAAGTATTGTATTCCACCCAAAAATTCGATACCGAGATTTCACCAGAAATACATGTTTTGAGACACCCTGAATCCAAAAAAAGCATTTTTGGAAACAATTCTGTGTGTGTGCCTGTGTGTCTGTGTGTGTGTCTGTGAATAGCATAACTCAGAAACGAACAGTCGGATAAACACCAAACTTAGTATTTAGGTTCAGTATCTTCCAGAGATGCGACACGAAGGTTTTCAAGAAAATCCCCCCACCCCAGATTACCCTTTACATGGAAGATTTTTCGAAAAGTTTAATTCTCTCAAAAATGGCTCTAACGATTTTGATTAAAATATCATATGTTTAAGATATTTTCATGACAAATAAAATGTGTATCTTGAATTTTCTGGGAATGTCTCCAAAAGTATTCTCCATTGTGAACGACTTTTGCATAACTCGTAAACCATAAGAGATAAACAAAATTTTACTACACAAAAAATGTAGATCGCGTTAAAATACACAATTTATGCCATATACATTTTTTTTTGTTGAGTGAACCATTTTCGAGATATTGCTTGTTATTCCCTTAAATTTTTCAATACTTATTTTCTCAAATGGGAATTCGTTATTCATTTTTACTTTCTCTACTACGTATAGTAAGTAGGGGAAGTATTGCATTCCACCCAAAAATTCGAATCCGAGATTTCACCGGAAATACATGTTTTGAGAATCACTGAATCCAAAAAAAGCATTTTTGGAAACATGTCCGTGTGTGTGTCTGTCTGTGTGTCTGTGTGTCTGTGTGTCTGTGTGTCTGTGTGTCTGTGAACAGCATAACTCAAAAACGAACAGTCGGATAAACACCAAACTTGGTATTTAGGTTCAGTATCTTCCAGAGATGCGACACGAAGGTTTTCAAGAAAATCTCCCCACCCCAGACTACCCTTTACATGGAACATTTTTCGAAAATTTTAATTTTCTCAAAAACGGCTCTAACGATTTTGATTGAAATATCATATGTTTAAGATATTGTCATGACAAATAAAATGTATATCTCGAATTTTCTGGGAATGTCTCCAAAAATATTCTTCATTGTGAACGACTTTTGCATAACTGGTAAACCATAAGAGATAGACAAAATTTTACTACACAAAAAATGTAGATCGCGTTAAAATACACAACTTATGTCATATACGTTTCTTTTGTTGAGTGAACCGTTTTCGAGATATTGCTTGTTATTTCCTTAAATTTTCCAATACTTATACTTTTTCTCAAATTCGTTATTCATTTTTTTATGTCCTGAACATGCAAAGAGAACGGAATTCGCCACATAGCAACCAGCGTTAAAATATTTGACTATCGCTTAAAAGCTACCATATTCCCCTTGCATCTACAAGAAAATTACAAATAAGATTGACATCTCGATATCTCGATTAACATGAAGCATATGGAGAATAGGCGTTTGTAAAATTAGATTGTACAAGAGTAGAGAAAGTTATGTGAGTGTAACACATCAGATTTTTTTGTCTTGGATATGCAAAGAGTTATAATCTGTGGGAAAGAGAATGGTGCTGCACCTAGCAACCAGCTATTAAGAGATATGTATGTGCTTAAAGGCTACTGTTTTTCTATATTGCCCTTGTAAATATATTATCCCCTTACGTCTACAAGAAAATTAGCAATAAGATAGAGTCTGCAAATGTTTATCTCGATTAACATGAAGTAGATGGAGATTAAGCGTTTGTAAAAATAGTTTGTACAAGATTAGAGAAAGTCATGTGAGTGTAACACATCAGATTTTTATTAATTTTTGCTGTTTTGAAAAATTGCTCCACGCGTTGCAATTATTTTATGAAAAATTAGTATTCTATTGTTAAACTCCTTAATAATATATAAATAATAGAGATGAATTTTTAATCATCCTATTAGTTCGGGAGAAAATAAATGTTAAATATGAGTGTTCAATTTTTTACTTTCCCTACCGCGTAGGTAGAGAAGGTATTGCATTCGATCCAAAATTTCGATACCGAGATTTCACCAGAAGTACATGTTTTGAGGCTTCCTGGATTAAAAAAAAAACATTTTTAGAAAAACGCCTGTGTGTGCCTGTGAACAGCGTAACTCAAAAGCTTAAAGTCGCATAAACAAACTTGGTATTTAGGTTCACTACCTTCCAAACATGTGAGAGGAAGATTTTCAAGAAAATTGTCCAGCCCAATTACCCATTACATGGAATATTTTTCGAAATTTTTCATTTTCTAAAAATCGCTCTAACGATTTTGATTAAAATACTATATATTAAAGATACTTAGATGACAAACAAAATGTATACATATTGAATTTTCTGGGAATAACTTGTGAAGTCCACTTCATTCGGAAGAAATTTTGTGTAAACTTGTATAACTTATAAACGTTAAGCGATAGACGAAAACGTACTACACAAGAAAATGCAAATCTCTTTGAAACATACAATTTATTTCAAATAAGGTTTTTGTGGCATAAGCCATTACTGAAATATCGGTTATTAATGGTTCGAATTGTTAATTTCTTGATCATTCTTTAAATTTTAAGGCCAGCTTATAGTTTCCAGTTCTTAAACATTTGACTATCGCTGTTCTCTTTGTATCTATAACGAAATGTGTAATGTAGCTATTTCTGTAAAGGTTTATTTAGATTAAAACATAGTAGGTATAAAAATAAGCTCTAGTACGAATAGTTAGTATACTCAGTAATAAACGACAGGGAGAAATCATGTGAATGTATCACATGAGATTTTTACTACAATTTTATAGGAAGCTAGGGTTAAGCAGACATTTAAATTGCTATATGACATGTTTTAAAACAGCTATAAAACTACTTAGAACTAAAGTAGAAAGTTTGTAGAGTTTAATAATACTAAAATCCATATTTATAAGTTTTGGCAGTTTTTGACCTTTTATCACAGATGGGTATCCTTAAGTGCAATAGAACACATTTCGGTATTAGATTTCCGTGCTAGTAATTTAACTAGCTGGTATTGTGATTGAATTTCATAGAAATAGTAAATGAATCATGTTAGTACAGGCTACCAATGATAGTAACAGCAACAAAGCTAATATATTGTTGCTCCTATTGAATTGAGTTTTATTTATAGGCGCTCTTTAACTACTATGGTCCTTAGCGTCCCATTTTATATTGGGCGTGAAAGACTGGAAATTTTGCTCAGAGGCTTCTTATCAGGCTTGAGGTTCTTTTACGTGCCGTAAATCTACGACACGGGATCACCGGCTTTACTTCCCTTCCGAAGGAAGCCATGCTAAGGATTTTTACGCCCGAAAAAATCCATCGCCTTCCGCCGGGTTTGAACCCAAGACCTCGGGAACTAGAGGCTAACATGGTACCCCTAGTTCACGGAGGACGACGCTCCTATTGAATGACTTATAATATTCAATAATGCAACTTAGGTTATGCTATATTTGTGAAAATAATAAATCAGTAGTTCTGACCCAAATACTCATGCATGTACTCGTAAGCTTGTCATTTGTGAAAATTTTAGGTTAAATGTCTTTCTTATTACGAGGGCGGATCGAAATGTAACGGCCAATAATTTTTTTACAAAAAAGTTTAATAGGTAAACAAAAACAAAACAAAAATCACAAATCAACTTACATCTTTTACCTACTTTTCGACATAGTTACCAAGTTGTTCAACACATTTCTCCCATCGTGATACCAGTTTCAATATGCCCTGTTCGTAGAAGTCCGTTTCCTTGCAGTATAGCCATCTGCGGACTGCTGATTTCACTGCCACATCTGTCGCAAAGCGTTGGCCGGCCAGGAATGTCTTCGTGGGACCAAATAGATGAAAGTCCGACGATGTAAAGTCCGGACTGTATTGTGGATGCTGGAGCATCTCCCAAAAAAATTTGGTGATTTTCTAACGAACAGCAGTAGCAACATGGGGACGAGCATTGTCATGAAGAATTTTGACATCGTCAGCATTCATGTTGTGGCGTTTGTCACGAAGGGCACGACGCAACTTCACCAAAGTTTTTATGTAGGCTGCAGCACAGTGGTCCCGTGTTCAGCAAAGTCCACCAATACAACACCATGCATATCCCAGAACACCGTCACAAGCACTTTCCTAACAGACTGAGTCACTTTTAATTTTTTCTTCACTGCAGAACCAGCATGTTTCCACTCTATACTTGCCTGCTTGGTTTCGGGCATATACTGGTATGCCCACGACTCATCACCAGTGACGATTCCTTTCAGAAAGTCATGCCCTTCTGCGGTGTACCGCGTTAGGTGAACCAAACTCGTCATCATTCGCTGGCCCTTGTGGTTGTCTATTAGGTTCTTAGGCACCCAGTGAGCACTAACTTTACGAAATTTCAACGTGTTATGAACAATATCGTGCACTGCACCACAGGAAATGTTGAACTTTTGCGATAAGGTTCGCAGTTGCACACGCCGGTCGTTCAAAATTGCCGCCTCAATGCCTCTGGCATTTTGCGGGGTTGCAGATGTTACCGGCCTCCCGGAGCGTGGCGAATCACTAAGGTTCACACGGCCCTCTAGGGAGAATGCACACCACCTGGAGACATTGCTACGGACCATATAATCATCCCCATACACGCCACGCATGCCCCTGTGAATATCACTCGGTTTATGTCCTTTGGCCCACAAATATCGAACCACAGCTCTCTGCTCTTCACACGTGGACGACAGTAACATGCGCGCCATCTTTGTTGCGTAGTTCACACTTCTCTCGCTAGAGCTGCACATGGAACAAAAAAAAAACCTCTGTAGTGAAAGCTTCAAACTATATCTGTGTGAAATTGCAACACTCCAGCTGCAATACCAAGGCAGAAAAAAATTATTGTGCGTTACTTTTCGATCCGCGCTCGTAGATACTAAAAATGAAATGAACATTCGGTTACTTACAGAGTTAAGGTAGATAGACATTTGTTAGGCGCTCCAAAAGTAAACAAAAACTGTAGTAGTTTCCAATATAATCGGTTAATGCCAAAAGGTTTTCACTTTCTCCACCACATACCTATATGTTTTTTGATGTCGCCACTGCGACCAGCTTGATCTATTGTGGCTACATTTATCTGGAGGCAGGAATGAGGTGAAGGAGCCGTAGGTGGTCGCAGGTAGACAGCCCATAGAGACGTGCAGAAATACCTAATATTTCCAGTTTTTGAACATCCGCGCATCAGAGAGGCGGAAGAATCCCGAGAAAGTAGGGCGAAGCGACCCTAACGAGCGGAACAACGCACCCTGGCGTTCACAGGAGGAAAATTTTCCAATGCGCCAGTAATTACTGTGCGGTCCAAATCTCTTGACGTTTCGTGACAACCAATAGGGAGTGACCGCGCGGTTGCCTAACTTCGCTTCATCAGAACATTACGCGTTTGTTATAAATGCAATCGCAATGTTCAGTTGAAAATTACATAAAAAAAATCTGATGACTTTCTCTACTCTTGTACAAACTATTTTTACAAACGCTTATTCTCCATCTACTTCATGTTAATCGAGATAAACATTTGCAGACTCTATCTTATTGCTAATTTTCTTGTAGATGTAAGGGGAAAATATATTTACAAGGGCATTATAGAAATACAGTAACCTTTAAGCACACACATATCTCTTAATAGCTGGTTGCTAGGTGCAGCACTATTCCCTTTGGCACAGATTAATACGCTTTGCATATCCAAGACAAAAAAATGAATAACGAATTCCCATTTGAGAAAATTAGTATTGAAAAATTTAAGGGAATAACAAGCAATATCTCGAAAATGGTTCACTCAACAACAAAAAATGTATATGACATAAATTGTGTATTTTAACGCGATCTACATTTTTTGTGTAGTTAAATTTTGTCTATCTCTTATGGTTTACCAGTTATGCAAAAGTCGTTCACAATAAAGAATACTTTTGGAGACATTTCCAGAAACTTCAAGATATACATTTTATTTGTCATGAAAATATCTTAAACGTATGATATTTTAATCAAAATCGTTAGAGCTATTTTTGAGAAAATTAAAACTTTCGAAAAATGTTCCATGTAAAGGGTAGTCTGGGGTGGGGGGATTTTCTTGAAAACCTTCGTGTCGCATCTCTGGAAGATATTGAACCTAAATATCAAGTGTGGTGTTTATCCGACTGTTCGTTTCTGAGTTATGCTGTTCACAGACACACAGGCACACACACGGACATGTTTCCAAAAATGCTTTTTTTGGATTCAGGGGGTCTCAAAACATGTATTTCCGGTAAAATCTCGGTATCGAATTTTTGGGTGGAATACAATACTTCCCCTACTTACTATACGTATTAGAGAAAGTAAAAAACAAGAAGAGAGACAATAATGGAAACGTAATACACAAATAGAGAAGTAAAAACCATACCTTTCTATGCGCCCTTTATTATTCAAGTGGCACAGCTAACGGCATATCCTTTTTCGCTTCCCTACACACACACACACACACACACACACACACGTGGAACAGTTGGTGTACTTAAAATGATCACGCCTCAGTCGTAGTTCTTGACATTTCGTGAAGTTAGAATTTTGCGTTTTTTTGTTTGCGTACTTTTTAAAGAAATAATACCACCACTGGTATTACTGAGCTTACTAAGCAACATTTTCATGAAACAATTAATTTTATAAACGCTAGGACACTATCACTGTAAGAACTGAGTAGCTAAACCGCAGTTGAATTCAGGACTGTCACTTAACTTTCCATTAAGCGCGCTGTAGAAAGTACACCAGCAGTATTTTTGCTTTGTCAATGTTTTAACAATGCTTTAACAATGTTTTTTTAACCTTGAGCTATTGCGTCAATGGTGTAATGACTTCCATTGTTGATGCTTCCTGAGAATGTGATGAATAGGGCTCGGATAGTTATGCATTAAAAAACGTAAAATATGTATGTAATTATGCTGTTAAAACAGGGATAAATGCATTAACAACCCAGAAAATATGTTTATCAAAAATCTCACAAAAATGGTGAAATAATAATTTTTAAAAATCGACATCGTGAGTTCCTTTAATATTCGTTATATTGGAAAATAGAAGTTAACATTATGATCCACCAAAATAATAAATTAATGTAAAACTCACCGAATTTGTGGACTGGAACAGCTGCTGCTGAAGTGAACTTAATTTTTCCCATTTGAGGCGGTATTTTTTAACACAATGATTTCAGTGAAATTATATAATATGTAAATTCAATAACAGCCCGCCTTGAAGCAATATGTGTATGTAATAATTTGTAAAATGTATGTAACAGTCATTGCATATGCTTATATTACTGTAAACATGTTCAATAATGTTATGTGAATGCATTACGTAATTTAATAATGTAGAAGCTGTGAGAATAAGTTAAAAGTTGCTAACAATGAGGTAACCTTGAGGCAATAATGAGTTTGAGAGTTTAATAATACTACTTCTGATTATTGGAGTAACAATAATGTACTTTTAGTGACAGTTTATAAAAATAGCCAATCAACAACCAGAAAAAGCTTTAGTTAAATGCAGGTATTCTATTGGAGTAGGATTAGCCAATCCGAGACTTGAAATACAGAAATTTACAAGTTTAGACGGTTGAAATTAATTAAGTTGCCTGCAGACAGTGCTCATAACTGGATGCGTTGGTAGTGCGTCCTCGAGAGATTTAATATGTATTCGTGTGAGACGAAAATTAAGTTTACGTGTTAAAATTAATAAAAAGAATCTCACAGCTCTCTATATCAGTGAAGTGTTATTTTAATCGTATCAAGTATTAATAAAAGGAGTGGAGTGAAAATTATAATCTGTGTAAGCCTACATTCTTCAGCCGCATCACGCCCTGTTAAGAAATTCATGTTTCTATAAAATAATTGTTTTAACAAAATAAAAAAAAAGTTGTTATTACATAACTATCCTAGCACTAGTGATGAGAGTTGGCGGTTCTTTGATTGAAGTTCTCAGTTGGCTTATTCTTTATACGACTTTTGTTGTTGCGCATTCCAAGTAACGAGGTGTGGAATGTTTTAAAAAGCACAACACGCTCTTCTCATATGACGAATACGTAGTACTTGGTTGTCGGGCTCGGCGTTATGCACACGGTTTTTCAATGATATTATTCTGTGGAACAGAACCATACATGACGTTTATTAAAACACAACCTCATATGTGGTTTATAGAGCTGCGTCAAAGGGTTTTAAAAGTATTGTCATGACAATGTTGTAGCTGTATTAGAAAACCACTTGGGGTAACTACTTATTTATTTATGACATAGAGACTTGCACATTAATAAGTGATAATTATGTCTGCGACATAACAATATAAAATAACTACGACAGCAATTGATTTATTACTATTACAAGCATAGCTATAACTAAAAGTATCCGTTTAAACATCACGAAAGATAATTATAAATTAATGGCGAACCAATGGCTGTAAAAATATGATTCTTTTTTGTAATTGTTCAGTAAAACTTCGCCACTTGTTGCTTTTCTGAAATATGAAATCCGAATGCGCGCACATGAATGCAATTAAGAGTTTTGCCAGCGGCGAGGTGTGCTGTCCGTGTGTAGGGTTGCCAGATTGAACTCGAGGCAGCCCCGGAGACCAACCAACGGGCAACGGACATTTGGGTAAATGGGGACAGAAATTGTTAAACAGATTTTTTTGTAGTATTACGGTCACAATTTTTACTAACATAATAAAATTAACTTATTACTACTACTACTACTCGTCTACTTATGCTACCATTACCACTAATCGAACCTATACAAACTAAATAAAAATAGTAGTAAAATATTACTGTTATAAAAGCGTACCTTATTATTCATATTTTTTGAGGGTCTCGCTTCATTCAAAAGTGTCTTGTTTTTAAGAACCGTGCTGTAAAAACCTTCACATGTTATTTTCAAATTCATCTGAACAGAAACACTCGTTCAACGTGCGCGTCACTGACAGGAATTGCGAGAACATACTGCATTATTTTCAACAGATTTGGTGCACCTGCTTTTTCGAAAAACTAACTCCACATTTTACAATTATTATCCTTCCTATCAAGAATTGATACTACCGATTTCAAAACAGTAAACTCATGATTCAGTTCGTTTCCATCGAAACTAATTTTTAACTTCTTTCCCACTTCGACCAAGTCATTAAATCAAAATAGTTTTGGTTGACATAAATCTAGTACGGACACATAGTCATTCCCAGTAAAGTTGTACCATTTATTAAGATTGTTTAATAATCTGTCGTAAACAAGCGTGCACTCTTTTACTAGAATATTCTTTTCTTCTTGTGTAAGATGTTCTAAACATAACACTTATCCTCCTTACGACCCTCTATTTGTTTCTTCACTTCCAACATAATCTCGTGAACATCTGTGAAAGTGTGTCCTCTTTTTCCAAAAGTGTAATTGCTTTAGAAAATACGGGTAGAGTTGCATTTAAAAAATACAGAAAACACTGTGGTAGTGTTAGTGAATACTCGTTTATTTCATCTTGTTGTGAACTAATAAATTTCCAAATTAGGGGATGCGTGTTTTCTTCGTCCCGTGCTACATAATACATCTTTAAAACTCGCCACATCTTAACAGGACGCTGCAAAGACAACCATCGCACAATAATGTGTCGCCATATTTCACTATAGCCATGCTGAGCAAACTCGCAAAATGCTTTTAGTTCCTCGGAATTTTTTGATGATGAAGAAAAGTCTGAATAAATTTTAAGAGATATCATATTTTAGAAGCTTGAAGCCAAATTTAGCACGATTATGTAATATATGGCAACAACAATTGGCTTTGATTAAGTTTGCGTTTTCTTCTTTTAATCTAGTAAAGACAGAATTATGTGTGCCGAAATTAACTGAAGCATTGAATAAGAAATTACATTGTTTAGTGTTAAACCATTTTCCAATAAAATAGATTTTAGTTTATTTGAAATGGCTTCTGCAGATTCGTTTACATCTTCATAGAAATCAAGAACTTCGTTACATTTTTCTTTATCTTTGGAAAAGTACGTTACAACTATCGGGTAAGGTTTTTTATTGCCCTTATTTGAAGCGTCTGAACCTAATGAAAACGGAACACTTTGCTTTAATTCGCTTAGTAGCTTCTCTTTAGCATAAGGCAGAAGCACATTATTTTTTACTAAGGCCGCGCTTTTAGTTCGGCCGCATTTTACTTTCGTTGCTACGGAAGAGTCTCTGAAAACATGTGGATATAATTGATTGTCACAATGTTGACAATTGTAAGAATGGTGGTATTTCACACCATGATAAGTCAAAGTTAATTCCGTTGCAGTGATTTTGTCATCTTCTGCAGAAAATTGTTTTCGTAAGAATTTAAGAAGAGATTGATTTTGCTTTTGTGTGATAATATTCTCTTTGTGTCTTTTTCTGATTGTAAATGTTTATTCACGGCCTTCACGCCGTCATATTTAACAGTAAATGAGATACTGCACATGAACTCGTCACTATCAACTTTTTGTAACCACTCTATAATTTTCGTCCTGCAACCATTCTTCACGGAACGAACTTACATATCACCTCTTCATTTCACTGTTATTACTCACTATCACAGAACAAACAACTATCCCGAATTATGAAAGATAGTGGTAGTCTATCAACTAACGATCCGATTGTTCCAATAATTGCCTGTAAACTGACAACTGACTAGCGACAATGAACGAGCGAACACAAAAAATTGACGTCGCCACGGCTTGCCAGTGTTTCTTTAATAACGTGAGCCGAATACTACAGACGCAACAATGACAAGTTGCCAGTATAAGAATAAAGACATCGCGTTTTGTTACAATTAGAAATTAGCATTCGAACCAAATTATTCAAAATGATTAATGAGTAAGGTGACATTCAAGCCTGTAGATTAAAGTCATTGGCCCGTATACCCGGAGAATTCATTCCAAACCCGGGCACGAGATCTGGCAGCCCTATCCGTATGAGGCAATGCCGCACTGCTGCTACTCCCTAGTGCCGTATTAGTGGACACGCCTCAAACGTCAGGAGATTTGAACCGCATAATAGGCCATCTTCCCAACACCGCCAGCACCGCAGGACACGAACACACACCTGAAACGTGAGAAGGGGAGATAAGTTGGGGGTAAAGGAGAAATGTGGTAGAATACGCCACCCAGGCATTCGCCTAAGCGACCAGGGGGAAAACCACGAAAAATCCCATGGTCAGAGTGAGTTGGTGGTCACCGGGAGTCGAACCTGGGACCTCCCGAATGTGAGCCACAGGCATTCTCGTCTTAACCATCCCGCTCGGTCATACCTATAGTAAGTAAAGGAAGCACATACGAGTATATTTTTCACCCAAAACTTCGATACCGAGATTTCAACGAAAAGTAACGTTTCGAGACTTACTGAATCTAAAACAAGCCTATTTAGAACGTAAGTGTTGTGTGTGTGCGTGCCCACTTGCGTGCGTGTATGTGGTGTTTGTGAAACAGAGAGGGAGGGAGAGAGTGAACGCTTAACTGCACAACGAATACTCGGTTAAATACCAAACTAAATTTAAGTTCAGCGTCTTCCATGGATGCGGCACGAAGGTTTTAATTAAAATCTCCCCACAGAAGCTAGTCTTTACGTCTTAAGTTTTTTCGAAAATGTTTATTTTCCCATAAACATCTCTAACGATTTTGATTAAAATGCCTACCATATACCTAAGATATTTTCGTGACAAGTAAAATGTATATCCTGAATTTTCTAGGAATATCCTGTGAAGTCCTCTACATTTTGAATGACTTTTATACAGGGAGAGCCAAAAAACTATGAAACGGCTGCGCGGTGTATTTCCTGGCCGCGTTCCTCGGCGCTCGTTGCCGTCTGCCACTATCATAGAAAGGCGCGGATGAAACCATACAACAGTTTTAAAACTACTTTTAAAGGCTTTACTTACCAACTTTATGAACGGACATGTTGAAACTGGCCACTGTCGTTGCCCATACGTTTTTGACACCTCTTTAGGAAACTATCCATCACTGTTTACGTTGAGAACTGCTGGCAATTTCCTGGCGGATATTTTGTTTCAATTTTCCCAGGGTGTGTGGGTTTGTCTTGTACACTTTGTTTTAAGTTATCCCAGAGATACAAATCACAGGGGGTTAGGCCGGGGGACAGAAGGGGCCACAAATCTCTACTAATAATTCTGTCCTCAAACGCACTTTTGAAGAAGATTTTTGTTACGTTATTTTGTTATTTGCCCCACGCTTTGGGAGCCAATTTGAAGTAGATATTGTATTGTTTGAGTTGTATTTTATTTCAAATGTTTGGGAGCCGAACTTGTAGTAGTTGCAACCGCACGTATAGCAAACAGTTTCCAGTAGCCTTCGCCCCAAATGTATTTTTTACTGTTTTTTTTTTTAAATATTATATTTATGTTTGCCAGGGCTGCGTCAATGTTTGTTTTAGAGACATGGATGTCTTGGCAGGGTTTTGGTGCGACAAGAATATAGGCTTACACAGATTATAATTTTACTTAACTCCTTTTATTAATACTTGATACGATTTAAATAACACTTCACTGATAGAGAGCTGCGAGATTTATTTATTAATTAATTACACTTTTTTAACATGTAAACTTATTTTTCGTCCCACACGAATACGTATTAAATCTCTCGAGAACGCACAAGCAACGCATCCAGTTATGAGCACTGTCTGCAGGCAACTAGACTTCTAGATTTGTAAATTTTGCTATATTTCAGTTTCTGATTGGCTAATTCTAGTCCAATAGAATACCTTCATTTAACTAAAGCTTTTTCTGGTTGTTGATTGGCTATTTTATAAATTGTCATTAAAATTACATTATTGTTACTCACAAGTAGTACTGTTAAACTTTCTTACTCATTATTGACTCAAGCTTACCTCATTGTTAGCAATTTTTAACTTATTATTCTCACAGCTCCTACATTATTGAATTACGTAATATATTCACATAACATTATTACACATGGATACAATAATATAAGCATATGCAATGACTGTTACATACATTTTACAAATTATTACATACACAGATTGCTTCAAGGCGGGCTGTTATTGAATTTACATATTATATAATTAGACTGAAATTATTTCAGTGTTAAAAATACTGACTCACTTTCAATTGTTCTCATCGAAATATTGGCCGTATGAACTTGCAGAGTATTGCTGAAAACGTGCAAAATCACGCTTCCTGTCTGTTAATTCTCTAAAAACAGGGGGCAAAATTGTATTTACATATGCACGGGTTTCAACTATTGACTCGAAAAAAATTCGTGCCAAAAATGTATGAACAACCACGGTGGCCAGTTTCAGTATCTCCTTTCATAAGCCTTTAATAGTATATTATGCAACGAGACTATAACGGTAGTAATTAGAACGCGAGTATTATTATTAACCGCGCTTTGCTTCGCTCGCTCAGTTAATAATTATCATACGAGCGTTTTAATCACAATTATACTCAAGCTTCATACGACTGTTTATGCTCGACCATGTATCTAAATTAAAGGTTTCATAAGTATTCGTTTCTGGTTTGAGTGACGTGTTACAATCGTTATTCTTTTATCTATGGTTACAATACAATGACCTTGTAGCATCTGAAATTTTCTGAGAACGAATGTTTACCTTTTGATATTCTCCAATCCATGAATTGTGAATAGAATTTCTCGTACATCTTTCTTGATTTTTGTGGCAACAAGTTATTGGTAAGATTAAGTGCTTTTGTCGTAATTCCTGGGGGTGTAAGTTGAATATCACTGTTACTAAACTGTATTCACTCTTAGGTTGATCCGCGTCAAAACAAACCCCAGGTGATCAGTGCACCGCTATAATATATCCTTCCGCCAGTCGCACTAGAAATACTGTCACACTTTCAGACCATGTGCGGTGACTAGCAGATTCTGTTAAGGGTTAAAGATGATAAGATTGATAGTTGTAACAAAACAAACGTTTGCACTTATAATAATAGTTATTTCTAAAATAAATGAGCGAAAAATAAAGTAACAGGTATGCGATAACTTAATTTATTCGCGCTCTGGAAGCGGCACTTTATTAACTGTTGGCGGCTCATTTTAAAAAAGAAATTGTGCACTGTTACGCGAATTGCATGCTTCTCAAGATAGACTGCATTCTTGCATCTCGTATTTCATATGCTTTCTTTTTCTGTTTTTCCGGGTGTAACCACTTTTCTCGTTTCAGATTTTTCTGCACAAGAACTATTTGTACTTGTACTCGAAACACCGGTGAACTCAGAAGTTAATTTCGCCATTTCTTTCGCGGAAAGTGTTGGATGTTTCTCACATAACATAATAAAGATTCAACACTATTGTTTTTTCACCACTAGTCAATGGTTTGCGCGGCTAATGCTTTACGTAATTCGACGAAAACACAAGAGCAAATTCACTATCCTCCATGATACTAAATACAACTGCTCGTTTCTGGCTGTAAACAATATTCTACACCTACCCGGATGTCAGGTGACTTATACGAATTGCGTCATGGGACTTGTAGCTCTGTTTTACGGTATAAATCAGCGTTAAATAAAACCTTAGGTATTTGTATAGAGTATTATACTATTTAAGGATAAATTCATTCTAAAATTCAGAGATTAGCATGGGAGTACTTTTCTGGGCGCATTGCTACCGTGTTGCAACACGGTGCACTGACCACGTGGGTTTGTTTTGTCGCGGATCAACCTAAGAGTGAATATAGTTTGTTTTTTTTAGTGTCAGACATTTTGACTTTTTTCTAAACTCGCGGTAGTACCGTGGTTGATCGAAACGAGTATAATCGATACTTGCCCTTTCACAATGTTACGTGGCCACTTCTGATTGGTCGAATACCAATACTTTAATGAACAGGTGTACTTTAATGACGCCCATTAAAGTACTGCTACCAGTCGTATAAATACTACATTTTGGCATAGTCGAGCATAAAAGTAGTTTTAAAAATATTGTATGGTTTCAACCGTGCCTTTCTATGATAACAGCAGACGGCAACGAGCGCCGAGGAACGGGCAGGAAAAACAGCGCAGCCGGTTCGTAGTTTTTTGGTTTTGAGTTTTCAAATACTTGTACTTTTCTCAAATGAAAAGTCGTTATTCGTTTTTTTTCTTTCTCTGCTACGCACTTAACAGTAAGTAGGAGTTCTATTTCACCCAAAATTCGGTACCAAGATTTCACTGGAAATGCATGTTTCGAGGCTCCCTTAACCAAAAATAGCCTTTGGGGGGGGGAAACAAGTCCATGCTTGTGTACGAAGAGCTTCACTTAAAAACGAAGAGTCCGATAAATATCAAACTTGTTACTACCCTCACCCAAACTACCCTTTATATGGAAATTTAGTCAAACTTTTTGATTTTCTCAAAAAATATTCTAAGAATTTTGATTAAAATACCATATATTTAAAATGTTTACATGACAAATAAAATGTATATATTAAATTTTATGGGAATAGCCTGTGAAGTCCTCTTCATTCGGAGGAAATTTTGTATAATTTTGTGTAATGGTAATCCGTAAGGCATATACAGAAACGTACTATTCATAAATGTAGATCTGTTAAAAAACAATTTATTTAAAATTACTCTTTATTATTACTGTTTGCATCCGCCATGTTTGAGATATTGGTTTGAATGTTTTAATGCTTTGCAGGGCTATATTTAGAAAGGGGTTAGGGTTCAAACCCCCCCCCCAACACTTCTGACAGTTTTATTTATTTAAATTCATATTAAAACAACTTGGGAAAATTTTCTTAAATAACAGTACGTCTACTGTTAGTAGCACATTTCTAAGGAAAAAGAAACTTAACATTGTCGCCTTACATTAGGTCCCGGTTTTCGAAGCAGTCTCGACGTTTTGTGCTGTATGGTGGAATATCTTCATTTTGGTGAGTTTTTTCTGACTATATGTCTCCAAGCAATTTATTGCCCCCATAACGTCTAAATACTACAGAGTAGGTACATGGTAACTGTGTAGGGTAGTGTTAAGTTTAAATATAGTTATGGGAAACCCCTCCCCGAATTTTTTTTCTGGGCACAGGCATGATACTTTTTTACTTTCTCTACTACGTATAGTAAGTAGGGGAAGTATTGTATTCCACCCAAAAATTCGATACCGAGATTTCACCGGAAATACATGTTTTGAGACCTCCTGAATCCAAAAAAAGCATTTTTAGAAACATGTCTGTGTGTGTGTGTGTGTGTGTGTGTGTGTGTGTGTGCGTGTGTGTGTTTGTGTCTGTGAACAGCATAACTCAGAAACGAACAGTCGGATAAACACCAAACTTGGTATTTAGGTTCAGTATCTTCCAGAGATGCGTCACGAAGGTTTTCAAGAAAATTCCCACACCCCAGATTACCCTTTACATGGAACATTCTTCGAAAATTTTAATTTTCTCAAAAATGGCTCTAACGATTTTGATTAAAATATCATATGTTTAAAATATTTTCATGACAAATAAAATGTATATCTTGAATTTTCTGGGAATGTCTCCGAAAGTATTCTTCATTGTGAACGACTTTTGCATAACTGGTAAACCATAAGAGATAGACAAAATGTTACTACACAAAAAATGTAGATCGCGTTAAAATACACAATTTATGTCATATACATTTTTTGGTTGAATAAACCATTTTCGAGATATTGCTTGTTATTCCCTTAAATTTTCCAATCCTTTTTTCTCAAATGGGAATTTGTTATTCATTTTTATGCCCTGGACATGCAAAGACAATGGAATGCGCCACATAGCAACCGGCGCTTAAAAGATTTGACTATCGCTTATAACTTACCATATTCCCCTTGCACCTACAAGAAAATTAGCAATAAGATTAACATCTCGATTAACATGAAGCATATGGAGAATAAGCGTTTGTAAAAATAGTTTGCACAAGAGTAGAGAAAGTCATGTGAGTGTAACACATCAGATTTTTATTTCTTCAAGTGCTATCGCCATTCAGCTCTGTTCTGCATCCCCTCTGTGCCTACAACGAAATGTCTAATGAAACTGTTTGTCTCAATAACATTAAATAAAAAACAAGCTTTTTAAAGAATAGTTTGCAATGACTATATAAAAATAAATGACAGTGTGTGGAGAAACCCATGTGAAAGTTACACATTACCTTTTTTTTTATGTATTTCTTCATCTCTTTACTCCTACATTCCTTTATATTCCTTATGTTTTAAGAAACTAAAATTCAGCCATTGTAGAAGATGGGTTAAAAGTAATAATATTTAGTTTGTTCTTATATCTTGTGGCCTGTAAAAGATTATTTGTAATTTTAAGTTCTTAAAAATGGCCAAAGATGAAGTTACCGTTGCTGCTGACGTAGCCTAATCTGGAATCATTGCTAGGAGATTAAAGAAAGTGCTGAGAAAATAACTTCATGTCTTTGGTGAACCCTGTTGAATGAACTGGTGTGATTAACCAAGCGAATGAGTGAGTTGTCCAGCTTTTATCTTTCTTATTATTTGTGCGTGAGCGTAAGATCGTGTTTTCAACTACATGCAGCTCTCTGGCTGTTTAGATGCAGACAGTTGAAAACACGATCCCTTTAAACCCACGATCAACCTTGACAAGTCGATAATTGTAGCAAACTGTAACACCAGCGAACTATGGAGGTCGGCGAGCCAGCGAGATCGGTGAGCTACCGGAGTCTGCCATTGTTATTGAACCCTGGCAACGCTTGGGCGTTTGAGAGTCAAAGACAAAGATTAATAACCTTGCTGTTGAACGTCTATAGTAGGTACTAGCGCTGGTATATAGCTGTGTTCCGACTACACATTATTCATGTCTAGACTGGGCTAAGCAAAGCAATAGAACCTGTTGCAAAACCGGAAGTGTCGTTCGTGAGGGCATTTGAATCGATTCCACTCCAATCCGTCGCTACCCATCCATAGCGTCACAATGCATTTCACTTCCAGCAAGAGATGTTTCTAAAAGCGCGTTGGCTTCTGCCTTATTTTTAAAATGCTAAATCTCTTATGCTTTTAATATAAGTACAGTGTGTCCTAAAAGTTGTTTGAGGTCTACTCACACTTCTACTATTCTTTAAAAAGCTTATTCATCTCCTCTTAAGCAGAATGCCTTTTTAAATGTGCCAAATCTATCTTCAATTTGAAAGTGCATCTGCGAATTATACCTTTGTGACTGAAATGCCAGAGTTTTATGTTGCCTTTTTAAATATAAAGGCCTATTTTACGAAATAAATGCTTTTTGTTACCTTTATTTCATTATTTATCTATTATTTATTAACATTTCCTTCAGGTACATTTTATTTCAATAACCGTTAGTCCGTGACAATGAAAGTATTGTCTTTAAGTTGCAGACAACATAGACGTCCTTCATTCAGTTCATTATTTTCTTTGCAACAATTAGTCCTAACGTGCAAATAAATGTATAGATAACAGAAAGCGTTTGAATTACCGCTTGTGTTTATTTTAAAAGGCAATAATGAGTGCGGGTCTAACTTTGTTTATCTTTCAGTTTTCATTGCAACGTTGTTGTAGCTAACAGAAAGATGCCGAAATTCAGTGTTTCTTTACGCAGTAAATTACAAAGTTAGGTTAATACTTTTGGATTAGACGTATTGTGTACCGACGGTCAAGTACTCACATGCAAAATATGCCAGCAGTCAGTGAACTACGAAAAGAAGTATTTTATATCTCAGCATATCGGCACAAACACAAAAACGCGCTTTTAAGGCTACTGGGAAGAAGATTTCTTAGCTTCCACAGTAATTCAACATCGAGTCGAAAATCCCAGTTTGCATTAGACTTATGTAAAGCTTTCCTCAGCGCCAGAATCCCTTTGTGGAAATTACAGAATCCTACATTAGCACAGTTTTCGGAGAAGTATACTATCCTACAATGGATGCTATGTAAGATTTGCTACAATAACCTGTGACGATGTTGAGAGGTCACTTTCTCATATGAAAAAGTGTTATCTGACAGGAGACTCAGCATGACCCCGGAGAACTTAAAAAAAGCATTTGGTTGTCATGTGCAACGAATAAGGCATTGCAATACACAGGCCTTTTTACTTTCTCTATTATGTATAGTAAGTAGGTAGGGGAAGTATTGTATTCCACCCAAAAATTGATACCGAGATTTCACTGGAAATATATGTTTTGAGGCCCCTGAATCCAAAAAAAGCATTTTTGGAAACATGTCCGTCTGTGTGTCTGTGAACAGCATAACTCAGAAACGAACAGTCGGATAAACACCAAACTTGGTATTTAGGTTCAGTATCTTCCAGAGATGCAACACGAAGGTTTTCAAGAAAATCCCCCCACCCCAGATTACCCTTTAGATGGAACATTTTTCGAAAATTTTAATTTTCTCAAAAATGGCTTTAACGATTTTGATTAAAATATCATATGCTTAAGATATTTTCATGACAAATAAAATGTATATCTCGAATTTTCTGGGAATGTCTCCAAAAGTATTCTTCATTGTGAACGACTTTTGTATAACTGGTAAACCATAAGAGATAGACACAATTTTACTACACAAAAAATGTAGATCGCGCCAAAATACACAATTTATGTCATTCATATACATTTTTTTTTTTTGAGTGAACTTTTTTGAGATATTGCTTGTTATTCCCTTAAATTTTCCAACACATACTTTTTCTCAAATGGGAATTCGTTATTAATTTTTTTTGTCCTGGTAATGCAAAGAGAATGGAAAGCTCCACATAGCAACCAGCTCTTAAAATATTTGACTATCGCTTAAAGCCTACCAATTCTCCCTGCATCTACAAGAAAATTAGCAATAAGATTAACATCTCGATTAACATGAAGTATATGGAGAATAAGCGTTTGTAAAAATAGTTTGTACAAGAGTAGAGAAAATCATGTGAGTGTAACACATCAGATTTTTTAAAAATATTTCATTTTTGAGTCAATTACAACAGTAGCATTTTGTTTCAAACTTTGAAGTTTTTTAATATATGACGATCGAGTTATTGAATAGTGTAATCTATTAAATAAATGGGTTTTTCTAATTACTTTTTATTGCCTGTTTTAGTATTTATAATGCCTAAACTTCCGGTCTCTGGTTATTACAGATGACCTTTCATTACACATTTCATTATAGGTATAAACGCAATAAGGCTGGCCCCGTAGCTCAGTCGGTAGAGCACGTGCCTTTTGTGTGAGGGTCCCGGGTTCGCTTCTAGCCAAGATTATTCCCTATCCTTCCCAGAGTCTGGAAGTAGGAATGTGTGTGTGATCTAATGAAAAAACCCAAAGTTTACCAGTAACCAATGACAAGCGAATACGAGTTAACACCATTTGCTAGGCAATATGTTCCAAAGGAAATGCCGCTGATTAGACAATTGCAGTTACAGGCGGTGTATAAATGGAACTTAAAAAAAACTACTGTAGACTAAAGCAATAGTCAGATTTTTAAAAAGCTGGTCGACATGTGAAAGGTGGAAATGCCATGCTCTTTGCACAACAGAGAAAAAATGCATAGCGACAAAACTTGAAAAAAGTTTGTATTTGAACATTCAAACCAATAACAAGAAGTACTTTAGAAATACAGAGAGAGCCAAAAAACTACGAACCGGCTGCGCGGTGTTATTCCTGTCCGCGTCCTCGGTGCTCGTTGCCGTCTGCCGCTATCATAGAAAGGCGCGGATGAACCACACAAATTTTTTAGAACTACTTTTAAAGGTTTTACTTACCAACTTTATGAAAGGAGATGCTGAAACTGGCCACCGTCGTTGTCCATACATTTTTGGCACCAATTTTTTTCGTGTCAATAGTTGAAACCCGTGCATACGTGAATACAATTTTGTCTCCTGTTTTTAGAGAATTAACAGACTGAAAGCGTGATTTTGTCTTTTTTTCAACAAGACTCTGCAACAGCTCATGCGGCCAGTACTTCGATGAGAACAATTGAAAGTGTGTTTGAGGACGAATTATTAATAGATACTTGTGCCCCCCTCGGCCCCCGACCTAACCCCCTGCAATTTCTATCTCTGGAGTAACTTAGAACAAAGTGTACAAGACAAACCCACACACCCTGGAAGAATTAAAACAAAATATCCGCCAGGAAATTGCCAGCATTTCTCAACGTAAACTACGGCGAGTGGTGGATAGTTTCCTAAAGAGGTGCCAAAAATGTATGGACAACGATGGTGGCCAGTTTCAGCATCTCCTTTCATAAAGTTGGTAAGTAAAGCCTTTAAAAGTAGTTCTAAAAATGTATGGTTTCATCCGCGCCTTTCTATGATAGCGGCAGACGGCAACGAGCGCCGAGGACGAGGGCAGGAAAAACACTGCGCAGCCGGTTCGTAGTTTTTTGGCTCTCGCCACATAAAATGTATGACATAAATGGTGTACGTTAACGAGATTTGTGTACATTTTGTCTGTCACTTACGGTTTATCAATAATTATACAAACGTCATTCAGAATGGAGACGACTTACAGGCTATTCACAGAAAATTCAAGATATACATTTTCTTTCGCAAATATCTTAAACATAAGCTATTTTAATAATAAAAAAACGTTGCAGTCTTTTTTGAACAATTAAAAAATAACAAAACATTTTTTATGTTAGTTTGTTTCGGAGTGGTAGGATTTTCTGGAAAGCTTTCGTGTCGCATCCTTGGCAGATGCTAAGCTCAAACACCAAGTTTTGGTATTTATAATTTAACAGACTTTTCGTTTTTTAGTTTTGCTATTCAAGGGCGCGCGCGCGGAACTTTTTCTAAGCACGCTTTTGTTTTCAGGAAGCCTCAAAACGTACTATTTCCGGTGAAAACCCGATATCGAATCTCAGGGTGCAATGCAATGCTTCCTCTACTCTCTATAGTAAAGTAAAAGAGAGAATAAAAATGACTAACTACGAAGCCAAGGAAACAACACTAGGGCAATTTATTTCGCTAATATTTAAACTGCTAAAAACTTACAAATTTGAGGCAGTATTTTAATGCCTGAATAATTTCAATTGTATTATATAATAAGTAAATTCAATAACAGCCCGGCTTGAAAACAATATGTATGTAATAATTATTTAAATTGTATGTAACAGTCATTGCAAATGCTTATTTTTATTGTAAACATGTTTTGTATGTTATGCGACTACATTACATACTTTAATAATGCAAGAGCTGTGAGAATAATAAGTTTTAAGTTGTCAACAATGAGATAATAATGAGCTAACCTTGAGGCAATAATGAGTTTAAGAGTTTGAATGTTACTAGTCATGATTAGAGCAACGATAATGTAAATTCGGTAATAGTTTAAAATTAGTCAATCAACAGCAAAGAAAAGCTTTAAGTAAACTGCACATATTCTATTGGACTAGAATTAGCCAATCAGAGACTTGAAATACCGAAGCTTACGGGTTTAACGGTTCAAGTAATGTTTAGTTGCTGGCAAGCCTTGGTAGTGACCAGATGGAAGATGTGTTCTCTACAGAAATATTACGTGTGAATCGTAAAATATGTCTACGCGCTAAGTGAAAGTATTAAAGAATCTCACAGCTCTTAAAAAGTGTAGTGCTTTATTAAATTGTGCAAAGGATAAATAAAAGAAGTGATTTTAAAAACTTAAAATTCTGTGTATGTCTACCATTATTGTCGTACCGCACCTTGCCTAAGAAATACATGACTCTACAAACATTACTGATGCAGCAGTGGCAAAATTCAAACATAAATAATATATAGAAGCAGTTTTAATAACAAAGTTAAATATTATAGTGTAAAACTTGGAGTGTAACAACAAAAACACATCTTTAAATCAGCTTCTCATACGTAGCAGCATATTGCGTAACAGTAACTATTACGTAATCAACAACTTCAAACCGACGCCCAAAGCGTGTTGCAAACTTCTTAAACAAAGTAACTCCAAGTTGGCTTCCCAAACAAGAAGCTAAATAATTTACGTAAAACTCATACGTAGGTAACAACACAACTTCAAATTATGAGTTGCTCAAAATGTATCCATTTACTCGATACATCTTTCACAACATAGTTTTACATTTTAACTAAAGGTTTACATAAATCTTTGTTATTGATTATCGCCTCACATTTTTCTTCTGTGATTGTTCTCAGATGCTCCGGATTTCTAGGCCTTTGCGATTTTTTTTCTTCAAAATTTCCTACGCTAAAACATATAATAGTAGTAGATCATACGATTCTAGGAGCCAATCAGTTGTTCCACGCCTACAAATCCACTATCAAAGCTCCTAACGGAATTCTCTTATCGGTAAACTGTAATGTGCCTGAGCGCAATCTTGTTGGCAAACCTTGTACAACTCTGAAATAAAGGATGATTTTTTTAGCTCAGGTATAATTGCATATTGTAACGCTTCTAAGTACGAATCACCAGTTTACGGTGCCACCGAAAAAAGTATTTTAGTAAGTCAAGCGACATTAGGAACGCCCTGTATACAACTAGGGAATTGAAAATGTTCATACTACTTCCTCTTCCTTTTAGCTATAGTAAGTATAGGAAGTTTTAAATTTCATAACTGTGAGAAACTATTTTTAATCTACCTATGGCAAGTAGACAAAGTATTATAGTTCATAACTCTACAAATTAGCTCTGTAACTTACCTATGGTAAACAGAGACAGTATTATATTTCATAACTACAAAATAACTCCGTAACTTACCTATGATAAGTAGAGAAAGTATTACATTTCATAACTCTACAAAATAACTCTGTAACTTACCTATGATAAGTAGAGAAACTACTATATTTCATAACTCTACAAAATAACTGTAACTTACCTATGGTAAACAGAGAAAATATTATATTTCATAACTCTGTGAAATAGCTCTGTAATTTAAATATGGCACACACACACACACACACACACACACACACACTGCCGTTTGTGAAAATTGCAACACCAAGAAAGAATTTCCCGAATAACTTCAAACTTGGTGGAAGTGTACAAGAGTGTGCAAGCAATAAGTGATTAGGTTTGCAGAGAGATGGGGTACGCGTAGACCGAGCAGAGCCCTCTCGTGTCGGTCCGAGAAGATCAGTGTTGCGCCTAGTTAGTGCAGAGCTGTCAAACAAGATAGAAACAATAAAGTAAGTACCAAAATGTCTCGTCGACGTCAAATGGAGCCATATCGGCAAGTGAGTGAGTTCAAACGGGACAAAATGATCGGTCTCCGGGAAGCGGGTTTGTCATACCGTGAAATTTCGGCTCGTACAGGGCATGCTGCTACGACAGTGATGCGTGTGTGGAAGCAGTGGATAGATGAAGGTCGTACACAGCGAAGAGCGGGTACACGGAACATGACCACAGCACTTGATGGCTGTCATTTTGTCCGCATGGCCAAAACGGACCGTACAGCTTTATCCAGTGTTGGCTCGACGCTGGAGCACTGCAGCAGGTGTGAACTTGTCTGCATCAACGGTTCGTCGCCGTCTGCTGCAGGTTGGACTGGTTGCATGCATGCCATTACGTCGGCTTCCATTGTCCAGAAACCACAAGCTCCTCCAATGGGCACGTCAACAGCGTCATTGGGATGCTGATTGGCAACACGTAGTCTTTTCGGACGAGTCCCGCTTCAACGTGTCCTACAGTGATGGCCGCATACGTGTCCGACGGTACCGTGGTGAGCGTAACCTGGAGGGCTGCACTGTTGAGCGGCATAGCGGACAAACACCAGGTATGATGGTTTGCGGCGCCATTGGTTACAACAACCGATCTCGCCTCCTACGAACTGAGGGCACTTTGAACAGCAACCGGTACCTAACGGTGGTTGTACTCCCCTGCTTCAGGCATCTCCACAGGCCACATTTCAACAGGTCAATGTCCGGCCACATATTGCGAGGAATGTACAAGACTTCTTCGAAGAGCGAGGGTACCATTGCTTCCCTGGCTGCACGTTCGCCTGACGTCCATCGAACATGTCTGGGATATGGTTGGTTGCCATCTGGTGCGTCACGGTCCTCCAGTCACGAATTTGTGACCTCGAATACAAACTGCGTGGAGGGAACTCCCTCAGGAACTTATTCAGAGCCTTTTTGATTCAATGCCACGGCGTATAGCAGCTCTAATTGCAGCGCCTGGAGGCCACACCAAATACTGATTATTAGAGCTCAAAAATCATGTATAGATTTGAAAAGTTTATCATTTGTTACTTGTCATGTACCTAACCTGTGGTATTAAATTCATTGAATTCATGCGTTTCCATCTTGGTGTTGCAATTTTCACAAACGGCAGTGTGTATGTATATATGGACCTTATTCTAAAAATGGTTTTCGGTTTCAATTTGCCTCAAAACATGTATTTCCAGTGAAATTCTCGAATTTTTTGTTGGAATTCATATTCATATTCATTCTGCTTACTGTGTACATGGTAGAGAAACTAATAAAAGAGACTGGGTGGAGAAGGGCATATGAATGTAAGGAGTGGAATGGCTCAGGCGTCAATGTATGTGGCCCGCATTCGGAAGGTCGTGGGTTCGATTCCTGCGGCCGATCTTCCTTATCATGAGTTTTTTCGGGGGTTTCTCCGGGTCACTAAGCGAATGCTGGGAACGTTCATTACATCCCCCGAATTTCTTGTCTCTCCATTTCACCTACATTCTCATTTCACTTCTGCTTGGTCTGTTTCAGAGTTGAAAGTGTCGGCGGGAGTTTTGGCGTTGCATGGCGGAGAAACGGATGCTCTATGTAACTCTTCGTCCCCCGGAATGGGGGCGGTCTCTGAATCCCGGACCCCCCAGTGGGATGTACAAGCCTGCGGGGGAGGGGCAACCGGTTACATCAGCTGCCATTCGAGCAGTTTCACTCTGTAAAAAGTACGAACACTGCCCTCTGCACTGTGTGTCTCCTGGTCCGGTCGCCTCTGTCTCCACACCTCACCCCTCATTCCCAGGGGCTTAGGTACAAAAGATCTTGTAGTTCGAGGTGCTAGGCCCCCCTCCGTCCCTAATCCTACACCTCCTACTCCTCGTGAGAATGTAACACACTTTCCCCTTAAAAGTGGCCTAGTAATTTTATTTTGAAGTACATGTTAGAGATACGAGGATGATGCATAAAGTGTATATCTATTTATGTATTCATCCAAATTAGACGTCACATTATAGGCATTGATATTGTCAAAAAGCAGTATAACATTTGTAAAGAAACAGCATTGCCTTAACACATTATTTAACTGGCATGTAACTTTAAAAATGCATTCAAAGCATAACAAGTGTTTATAACATGCATTTAAATAGTGTGTTTGAAAACTTCGTTTCTATAGCTCTTAACAAGTGGAGACAACAAGCTGTCACACTTCCATCCAAAATACAAAATGAGAATTAGTTACTTCCTGGACATAAATTAAGGGCTATTTTATATCTAAGAGTTATGATCAAGCACAGGGTCCAGATTTTGATGACCTATATCGTTTGAAAAATTACCTAAAAGGTCTCTAAATTAAAAAAAAATCTGATGTGTTACACTCACATGACTTTCTCTATTCTTGTACAAACTATTTTTACAAACGCTTATTCTCCATCTGCTTCATGTTAATCGCGATGTTAATTTTATTGCTAATTTTCTTGCAGATGCAAGGGGAATTGGTAGGCTTTAAGCGATAGTCAAATATTTTAAGAGCTGGTTGCTGTGTGCAGTATTCCATTCTCTTTGTATGTCCGGTACATAAAAAAAAATGAATAACGAATTCCCATTTGAGATAAAGTATTGGAAAATTTAAGGGAATAACAAGCAATATCTCGAAAATGGTTTACTCAACAAAAAAAAAAAAATGCATATGACATAAATTGTGTATTTTAAGGTGATCTACATTTTTGTGTAGTAAACTTTTGTCTATCTCTTATGGTTTACCAGTTATGCAAAAGTCGTTCACAATGAAGAATACCTTTGGAGACATTCCCAGAAAATTCAAGATATACATTTTATTTGTCATGAAAATATCTTAAATATATGGTATTTTAATCAAAATCGTTAAAGCCATTTCTAAGAAAATTAAAATTTTCGAAAAATGTTCCATGTAAAGGGTAGTCTGGGGTGGGGGGATTTTCTTGAAAACTTTCGTGTCGCATCGTTGGAAGATACTGAACCTAAATACCAAGTTTGGTGTTTATCCGACTGTTCGTTTCTGAGTTGTGCTGTTCACAGACGGACAGATAGACACACACACGGACATGCTTCTAAAAATGCTTTTTTTTTTTTTGGATTCAGGGGGCCTCAAAACATATATTTCCTGTGAAATCTCGGTATCGAATTTTTGGGTGGAATACAATACTTCCCCTACTTACTATACGTAGCAGAGAAAGTAAAAAGGATTACATAATAATTACAAACATCTGATATGATACATTCATATGACTTTCTCTATCCTCTATCCTTTATTAGTGGGTATACAAAATTTCTTACTCGAGCTTATTACTTTTTTCTACTACTTATAGTAAGTAGGGGAAGTATTGCATTCTACCCAAATATTCGATATGAAATTTCACCGAAAATACTTGTTTTGAGGTGCATTTCCAAAGCATTTTTGGAAACATGTCCGTGTATGTGTGTCTACGTTGTGTCTATGAACAGCATAACTCAAAAACGGATAGCCGGATAAATACCAAACTTGGTATCTGAGTGTAGTATCTTCCAAGAATCCGACACGAAGATTTTCAAGAAAATCCCGCCACCCAAGAGTACGCTTTAAATGGAACAGTTTTCGAGCATTTTGATTTTCTCAAAAATGGCTCTAACGATTTTGATTAAAATAGCGTACGTTTAAGAAATTTTCATGCAAAAGTCGTTCACAATGAAGAATACTTTTGGATACATTCCCAGAAAATTCAAGATCGTTAGAGCCATTTTTCAGAAAATTAAAATTTTCGAAAAATGTTCCATATAAAGGGTAATCTGGGGTGGGGGGATTTTCTTGAAAACCTTCGTTTCGCATCTCTGGAAGATACTGAACCTAAATACTAAGTTTGGTGTTTATCCGACTGTTCGTTTCTGAGTTATGCTGTTCACAGACACACACACGGACATGTTTCCAAAAATGCTTTTTTTTATTAAGGGGTCTCAAAACATGTATTTCTGGTGAAATCTCGGTATCGAATTTTTGAGTGGAATACAGTACTTCCCCTACTTACTCTACGTAGTAGAGAAAGTAAAAATGAAAAAAAGAAAAGAATAATGATGAAATACTTTAAGAAAATTAATATAAAATATGTATTTGTTCTGTATCCTTGTAGCCAGGATCTGAAAAGAAAATTAAGAAAATTGTCTTTGAAGCAGGTTTTACATTAACTCTTTTGAGCTCTCGGATGATAGAAAATTAATTGGGAATGAAGACTTCACATCTTATGACACGACACAAGGGCGATAGCAACCTGACTATACGCAGTCATTAACGCGAAAAAGAGATAACTGAGCCTTCTCATCCCTGGTTTGGAGCATGAATTCATAACTGTAATGTTATCTGCTCCCCTGACAATAGTCATACCTCCACCCGTATTAAATAGGGAGGTGATGTTTGTTTCCAAAAATGTGAGTAAAAACTGTACAAAGTTACTCTTATTTCTCAGTTGAATAGTGAATTTTATAGTGTTTGAAAAGTTAGCCTTAAGTAAAATATCAATAAAATAAAAATGTATATACAGGGTGGACCATTTAATTTGAGACTGTACAATATCTCCAAAACTAAGCGCTGTAGAAAGAAATGTCTTTAATAAAAGTTACTTGATATTATGGGGGAAAGTAAATGCCATTAGTCGTGTTTTATTTGGAGGACGTTGTATGGTCATTTTAGGGTCAATTTAATTTTTTTAAATGGGAACCTACTTTTATATGTTGTTTTCACAATCCTCATAAAAAAACTAAACAACATTTGTGTAAAGCACTTTGCAATTGTTCTTACAGCAATGTAAATAACAACGAAAATCCTGAATGGCCGTGTACGAGAGCGCAATCAATGGTTGGACCCCATGGATGGTCATTTGAGGCTCAAATTAGTTTCGTAATTGGGAATCAACATTTTTTATTTTGTTTCCTTATTTCTCATCACAAAATAAACACCTTTTATAAACCATTTTCTAATGAGAAAACAACATACAAATTGTAGGTTCCCATTTAAAAAAATTAATTTGTCCCTAAAATGACCATCATAAAGTCCTCCAAACAAAACACGACTAATGTTATTTACTTTTCCCCATAAAATTAAAAAAACTTTTATTCAAGACAGTCCTTTCTACAATGTTTAGTTTTGGAGATATTGTACAGTCTCAACTTAAATGGTCCACCCTGTATACTGAACGCGAATACAAGAAAATGACTAAATAATGACGTAAAACCGAGGAAATACTGCCCTAAAATTAGAAAATGGCATAAAATGACAAAAATTACCTAACCATGTGCATTTTCATAATCTGAGAACTATGAGGATTTATGTACAGGTTAGCAATGTCTACGATGCAACTATTAAAAGATGACACTATGATCCGGGCTATAATCTTAAAAGAAATATTACAGTGAACATGCACTAATAGCTCGAGCATTAATACAGATTTACAACTGTTAAACTTTCCAACTCAATCAAAAGGGGCTTACAGCGAGACTTGTAATCGCATTCTTTAAAATGCTCAAGATATACTTTGATATTTTTCGGACGTAAAACTCATGGCTTCCTTCGGAAGGGAAGTAAAGCCGGTGGTCTCGTATTTTATATTTACGGCACATAAAAGAAACTCAAGCCTGATAAAGAGTCTGAGCAAAATTACCGGTCTTTAACGCCCAATATAGAATGGGAGCTAGCATTAAAGAGCGCGTTCATAAATAACTTAAAGATATAACTTTAAGAGTAAATCACTGGTGTGACTCTAACAGACTCTAATACTTAATCAAGATAAGACTGTGGATCTCAGTTCTGCTGATTCTAATCCTTCAACAGTCAAATTGTTAGGCATTTATCTTGAATCTAAATTAGGGTGGAGATCCCACATAGATTACATCTCAGGAAAACTGAGTAAAGGACTGTTCATGCTACGTGTACTGAGCCAAACAATAAATAAAAAGTCATTACTGTCAGTGTATTACAGTAATATATACTCCATGGTGCCTTACTTTGGGGCAACCATACCTATGCTAATAAGCTTTTTATTTTACAAAAGAGAGCGATAAGTATAGTATGTGGAGTTCCTCCAAAAACACATTGTAAACCACATTTTATTGAACTTGGAATCCTCACTCTTCCTTTTATATATATTTCGAATTGTCTATTGTACATTAAGAGGAATCTACAACAGTATAATCTTGTGAAACTATTCATAATTATCCGACACGAAGTAGCAACAATATTTATTTTGGTAAATATAAGTATAGTAAAACACAAAATAGCTTTGAAGTATCATCTATTAATCTATTCAATAGTTTACCGGATAAAATCAAGACACTTACATACGACATTCTTAAATGACAGATTTGAATAATATTGAAGAAACATCCTCTCTATAAGGTCAATTTTATAAGATTGAATTATTGTAATATTTAATGTCTGACGTTGCTATACATGTGTAAATGTTTTAGCACTACCTACCTACCTACCTACCTACCTACCTACCTACCTACCTACCTACCTATCTATCTAAAACTCAATTTATTTAATTAATATCCTTCGAAGTCCTTTTCATTATAAATAAAGTTTATGTGACCTTAAGAGATGGACATGGAAAACGCATGTTTGAGTATCTATAAATGGCAGCAACCACTTCCAAAATATTTGTTTGATTTTGAAGCCTTCCATGTTGAAGTAGAAGTAACAGCAAGACATGGGAATGTTGCTGCCTAGTCATGTCCTCAATGCAGTTGAAGCGAATCAGCGAAATTAACGCCAATGTGGCAACTTCCTACAACGTACTGCAACGCCTTCAAAAGCCTCTCGGCTTACTGCTTACGTGAAGAATACTAACAACTCGACTCGATGAATTTCGTGAATACGAGGCATTGATGTGAAGTGTCTTATCAACCAGGGAGATTTCGCTCTCTTGCATAATTACCGATCTGGTTAACTACAAAAAATCTTATGTATTACATTCACGTATATTTCTCTACCCACTCTTCTACAAACTATTGTTAAAAAAGCTTACTACTATTTCTACTGCTCACTTACAGTAGGTAGAGGAAGTATGGTATTCCAACCAAGGACTCGATACCGAGATTTCAGCGGAAATACACGTTTTGAGAGTCCGTGAATTCACAAACACTTTTTTAGAAAAAGGTCTGCGTGAGTGTCTGTCTATGAACAGCATACCCAAAAACGAAATGTCGGTTAAATACAAAACTTGGTATTTATGTTCAGTGTATGCCAAAAGCGACACGATTTCCAAGAAGACCCTACCCTCATTCTAAACTACTCTTTACATGGAAAAAATGTCTTTGCTTTTTAATTTCTCAAAATGTTTGCAACAATTTTGATTAGCTTGCCACGTAGAGTAGTGGAACACTTGCCTGTTGTGCTAGGGGCCCGGGTTCGATTCCCGGTTGGGGTGCGAATTTTTCTCTAGCCAAGTTATTCCTTATCCTCCCCAGAGTATGGAAGTATGAATGAGAGTGTGAATGTGTGTATGATCTAATGATTAAAAACCAAAGTTCAGGAAACCCAACGACAAGAGTTACTCGAGTTAACGCCATTGCCAATAGGCAATAAGTTTCAAAGGGACCAATGTAGCTAAAGGCGGGGTATAAATGGAACTAATAAAAAAAAATCTGAAGTGCTACACTCACATGACTTTCTCTACTCTAGTACAAACTATTTTTACAAACGCTTATTCTCCATATGCTTCATGTTAATCGAGATGTTAATCTTATTGCTAATTTTCTTGTAGATGCAAGGGGAATTGCTAGGCTTTAAGCGATAGTCAAATGTTTTAAGAGCTGGTTGATATGTGGAGTATTCCATTCTCTTTGTATGTCCAGGACATAAAAAATGAATAACGAATTTCCATTTGAGAAAAAGTATAAGTATAAGCAATATCTCGAAAATGGTTCACTCAACAACAAAAATGAATAAGACATAAATTGTGTATTTTAAAGCGATCTACATTTTTTGTGTAGTAAAATTTTGTCTATCTCTTATGGTTTACCAGTTATGCAAAAGTCGTTCACAATGAAGAATACTTTTGCAGACATTCCCAGAAAATTCGAGATATACATTTCATTTTTCATAAAAATATCTTAAACATATGATATTTTAATCAAAATGGTTACAGCCATTTTTGAGAAAATTACAATTTTCGAAAAATGTTCCGTGTAAAGGGTAATCTGTGGTGGGGATTTTCTTGAAAACCTTCGTGTCGCATCTCTGGAAGATACTGAAGCTAAATACCAAGTTTGGTGTTTATACGACTGTGCGTTTCTGAGTTATGCTGTTCACAGACACACAGACACACACGGACATGTTTCCAAAAATGCTTTTTTTGGATTCAGTGAGTCTCAAAACATGTATTTCCGGTGAAATCTCGGTATCGAATTTTTTGGTGGAATACAATACTTCCCCTACTTACTATACGTAGTAGGGAAAGTAAAAATGTTTATCTTGAATTTTCTGCGAATAGCCTGTTAAGTCCTCTTCATTTAGAAGGAATTTTATATAATTGGTAAACGTTAAGAGATAGACAAAATCTTACTACACAAAAACTGTAGTTCTCGTTAAAGCATATACCTAATTTATGTCAAATAAAAATTGTTTCTGTTTTTAACCTTTTCTGGGATTTTTTTGTTTTTGGTTTGAATTTTCAAATAATTATGGACACTGTTTTTCAAGTGATAAATTGTTATTAATTTTTTCTGACATGCAAAGAACGTGGAATTTCAAAGCCATCACGTAGCGACACAAATTAAATTGAGTTTTATTTATGGACGCTCTTTAACTACTATGGTTCTTAGCGTCCCATTCTATATTGGGCGTGAAAGACCGGTAATTTTGCTCAGAGGCCTCTTTATCAGGCTTGAGGTTCTTTTAGATGCCGTAAATCTACGACACAGGACCACCGCTTACTTCCCTTCCGAAGGAAGCCATGTTAAGGATTTTTAAACCCGAAAAAATCCACGCCCTCCGCCAGGTTTGAACCCGCGACCTCGGGAACTGGAGGCCGTAGCGACACGTCTTTTAAAACTGTGACCATTGCTTAAACCTATCGTATCATACCTATAATGAGATGTGAAAATGTTTACCTGGAGCAACAAGAAGTAGATAAAAAAATAAACTTTTGTAAGAATGGCGAATAGAAGAGTGAATAGAGAAATTAATGTGAACGCAACACAACTGATTTGTAATGGAATGATGGCATTATTGGGTTTGCTTTGATTCTAAAGGCTTTTTAATTGGAATTCTATAGACAGTGGGGCTCGTGATTTTTTGATTTAGGGGTGCTGCAGTGAAGTTGGTTATATCAAAATTTTATTTTAAAAATGGCAATTATTAAGTGTAGAACAAAAATATACCCCCGCCTTTGAAACATTGCACTTGACAGCTAGCGATTAAGTTGGTACACTCGCAAAAACACAGATGAAAAGCCTTAATCGTTAGACTTCCTAAACCAATCACAAGGCAGCATTTCGGGTGGTTTATGACAAAGCGGAAGGGAAATTGGAAGCGGCTCTGTTGCCGGATGTAGCTATTTCCAACCACGTGTTTCAGTTTGTGAATCTCTAGCACGTGCGTCGAGTTGTTCTTGCAAGCTAATATTCTTTATTGTTATTTATGTTTGTGGTTATACTGTATATTTCAGTCATATTGTTTATACAAGATTTGAAGTGCGACAATGTCTAAAAAACGACGCCGATCACCGAGTGATGATTCGCGAAGTGAAAATCCTTTGCGTCGAGATGTGCCACTTAATAGTCAGGCATTGCAACTGTTAAGAAGGAACCGGCTATTCTTTGAACACGAGGAGTGCGTGAAGGTTCATGGGCATCTCTCTATTCCTGCTGGTAAAACCGTACAACGAACTGCTGCATCTCTTGAACGAAACACGAGAATGTTATTTACAAGGGAGTGAAACTACAAGAGAAAGAGAACAAAATTCCTGAACCATCTGGAACGCAGTGTGAGTGAAAATAACTTTGTTATCGCAGCTTATAATTTGTTTTATTTCTCCTTATTGTATAGCTGGCGCAAAACTTCTGGAATGGTGACCTTGATTGCGCCAGCTGCCGAGCCTAGGAATGGTTTATGTTTAGCTTAATCAACGAAAGCGATATAATACCTTTGCTTACTCACAGTGCGAACACATACAGTCTGCATAGAAAGTGTCCGCATCTGGTTGTAATTTCAAAGAGAGCAGCACCTACTAATAGACCACGAAAAGAAGTCAAGCAAGAGGAATGTGTAACATCAACACTTTCCTGCGTCCGTATCATATTTACGCTCGCCGCGTGGATACGATAAACATGTTAAGGAGGTTATAAACTACTATACAGTTTTGTCAAGTACTCACCCATAGCAAGAGCCAATGTATTAACACCTATTACGGCGGTTGCTGTTCTACTAGTATCAGATCTGGCAGCATGGGTGGTTCATTTGCACACATAAACACATTTCGTAGTAAACGTAGTAAACAATCGACAGTACGTGAGCAGATAAACAGTTGCAGAACCCCGCTCGCCCCTCAGGCCCCGCTCGCCTTCTTCTCGTTGTCCAACAGTAAATAGTACTTATTTTAGATTTGTTATATTTATAATAATGGCTTCTACGTTTTCAAATTTAAGTGGTAAGGTATTACATAGTCAAAGTAGGGAAATAATTGCAAATGTCTTCGACTTCATGAAGCACGATTCACAATTTCTATGGGAAGAAAAAACTGTGTCAACAATGAGCACATTGCTCAACCAGCTGAAAGACGGCATAGATTTTCAAGGTGGTGCTACAAATTTCAGAGAAATAAAAGATTTAGGGTTCAAGTGGAAGAAAACAAAATCCAATAGAAGAGTTCTAATAGAAAAGTACGACATACGATCTCAGCTGGAAGAGTACCTTATTCAGAGGTACAAATTAGAGGATCTAACTATAGTGTATGAAGATGACTTATACATACACAACAGTCATACAACATCTAACAGTTGGAGTGACGAGTCGCATCAAAAAACAGGAGATTTTCATCAACAAATGAATACAGAAAATTACATGAAATGAATCAACACCATGTTGATACCTAATATGCTTGCTGGGTCTGTTCTGGTTATCGACAATGCTTCACAATGCGTCAACATTCAAATTGACAAACCATCTACCTCAAATTCATTGAAACAAGAAATGAGAGCTTGGTTACTTAGGCATAATATAGCTTTTGATGAAAGCATGAGTAAAACAAAGCTATATAACTTAATTAAAGCCAACAAACTGCTTCAGAAGTCTACATACTTGACCAGCTTTTAATACATGGCCATAATGTACTTAGACTGCCACCGTATCACCCAGATCTAAACCAAATAGAATTAATCTGGGCGGAAAAATCGGTGACCTGCAGCGATTTGCGAGAATTGGAAGGCCGGAATGGGAAAATCTATTTCGACATGTTGAATAAATTGAGACTCATTATTTCGAAAAAGATGGAATTGCAGAAAATCAAATAGAAAGAATTCTCATCCAGGATGATGGAGCAGAAATTAGCGACAGGAGTGATTCCGCAGAAGAGGAAAGGCTGTCAGGTGTGGAAGAATTGGAGGCAGATGTTTGACAGGGCTTCTTACAGCGGTGGATTTAAATATACTGTATATAACTATAAGTTTATCAGTGCGGCACAGTGTAGTACAATGCAATGCATAACAGGTGTGCGGATATTTAACAATGACTGTCCCACGCACTCCCGCAGCATGCAGACGATATGATCTGGTAAGTAATTCGCTTCATAGCTGTCATTAAGATTTTCACATATCTAGAACTCTTGCGCCAATCATAGCAGGCACGTTTGCATTATTTTGTTTTTATATTGTCAAAAGTGCTAATTTATTCTACATGCGTTGCAACGTTTATGCTGAGTAATTTTCAATTAACAACACTAATAATCCGAAATAGTTATTAGTCATTGACATTCACTACTTATGTGCACTTTTTGTATGCGGCTTAGACACGATAGAAAGGAGAACAGTCAGCTGTTGTTGTTTACTAACCACTCTGGCAACGTCGTAACCACAATATAGCCAACGTTACGCGAAGCCACGCAAACTGTCGAGTGCAAAGATTCAGCGGCGGGGATATAGTAATCTATACTAGGTTCGTTAACGCGTAACTGTGAGCTGGTTACCTCTTTCTTTTGGTCCCGCCTATATATTGCAATAAAAATTAAAAGGAAGGGAACAATAAGGGGCCATTCACAATGAAACTTAAGCATTAACGTAACAACGTAAAACTTAGACATAATCTCAACGTGATGTGTTACTCATATCGACAACTGCAGACTTCAACGCAGCCAATCGTAAGAGAGCGTTAAACAGCTGAGCTAATATGGCCACTTGCTAACTATCGAACAAAAGAGGTTATGTGCTTGTATCAAAATGTGCAAGAGCTAGCTACCCGGTTAAAGGACGTTGAACTCACAAAAAGCATCACCTGCAGTAACAATTTGTTTTGCTGCGGTTTTTATAGATACTCCAGTGATTTCTGGCCCTTGATACTACACAGAAAGTGTGTAAGCGAGTCAACACACTTGGCGACAGAAATGCCAGAATGATCACGTGATGAGAATTGCTCTGTGATTGGCTAGTTTCTTATTTGAAGTAGACTTAAACTTAAAGGTTTGTCCGATAACAGTAACGTAAACAGTAACGAGAACGGCAAGCAATGCAGCATACACGATTTTGGTTTACAACAGCCCGGCAACGAGAAAATGAAAAAGCATATCGATGATCATATGGATCACAAAGTGGAAAGTCGCATTCGGAATTCATTTGTTTTTAACTGATCAATGATATTTTTACTTTCTCTACTACGTATCGTAAGTAGGGGAATATAGTACTTCACCCAAAATCTGATGCCGAGATTTCACCGGAAATACATGTTTTGAGGCCGCTGATTAAAAAAACATGTTTAGAGAAACGTCCATGTGTGTGAACAGCATAACTCAAAAATGAAAAGTCAAATAAATACCAGACTTGGTATTTAGGTTCAATACCTTCCAAACATGCGACAAGAAGATTTTCAAGAAAATCCTCCTACCCCAGACCACACTTTACGTGGAATATTTTTTGAATTTTTTTATTTTCTAAGCATGGCTCTAACTATTTTGATTAAAATGCCATATACTAAAGGTATTTACATTACAAATAAAATGTTTATCTTGAATTTTCTGGGAATAGCCTATGAAGTCCTCTTCATTCGGAAGGAATTTTGTATAATCTTCTATAACTGGTAAACGTTAAGCGATAGACGAAAACGTACTCCAAAAAAAATGTAGTTCTCTTTAAAACACGCACTTTATTTCAAATACTTTTTTTTTGTGACATAAGCTATTTCTGAGATATCCGTTATTAAAGGTTCGAGTTGTTCATTTCTTGGTCATTCTCTTTAACTTCTGTCAACATTCAGTTGTTTCTCGCGATGTCATGGAAACAGTATGGAATTTTAAGGCCAGCATATAGCGTCCAGTTGTTAAACATTTGACTATCGCTGTTCCCTTTGTATCTTTAACGAAATGTGTAATGTAGGTATTTCCGCGAAGTTTATTTGAATTGAGTGTAATAGATAGAAAAATAAGCTTTAGTAGGAATAGCTTGTATACCCAATAAGCGATAGAGGATAGAGAAAGTCTTGTGAATGTAAACAGATTTTTTCATCTGCTTCCAATTTAAGCAACATAATGCGGGTTTAGTCAACATCAAAATTCGATAGAGAACATTATCTAAATGCAGATCCATTACATTTCCGATTCCTCTAGTCGTACCAAGTTTTCATTCTTTTATTTAATGCCGCACATTAAAGTTGTTTATTGTTGTTTGTTAATTTTTACCGCTTTTTTCACTTTCTCTACTACGTGTAGTACTAAGTAGGGGACGTATTGTATTCCACCCAAAAATTCGATACTGAGATTTCACCGGAAATACATGTTTTGAGACCCCTGAATCTAAAAAAAAAGCATTTTTGGAAACATGTCCGTGTTTGTGTCTGTGTGTCTGTCTGTGTACAGCATAACTCAGAAACGAACAGTCGGATAAACACCAAACTTGGTATTTAGGTTCAGTATCTTCCAGAGATGCGACACAAAGGTTTACAAGAAAATTCTCCCACCCCAGATTACCCTTTACATGGAACATTTTTCGAAAATTTGAATTTTCTCCAGAATGGCTCTAACGATTTTGATTACAATATCATATGTTTAAGATATTTTCATGACAAATAAAATGCATATCTTGAATTTTCTGGGAATGTCTCCAAAAGTATTCTTCATTGTGAACGACTTTTGCATAACAGGTAAACCTTAAGAGATAGACAAAATTTTACTACTCAAAAAATGTAGATCGCGTTAAAATACACAATTTATGTCGTATACATTTTTGTTGTTGAGTGAACCATTTTCGAGACATTGCTTGTTATTCCCTTAAATTTTCCAATACTTATACTTTTTCTCAAATGGGAATTCGTTATTCATGGTTTTTTTTGTCCTGGTAATGCAAAGAGAATGGAATACTGCACATAGCAAACAGTTCTTAAAATATTTGACTATCGCTTAAAGCCTACCAATTCCCCTTGCATCTACAAGAAAACTAGCAATAAGATTAACATCTCGATATCTCGATTAACATGAAGCATATGGAGAATAAGCGTTTGTAAGAATAGTTTGTACAAGAGTAGAGAAAGTCATATGAGTGTAACACATCAGATTTTTCTAAAAAATCTTTTTTTTATTCATGAGGCCTCAAAACATGCGTTTTCGTTATCGAATTTTTGGGTGTAATGCAATACCTTTTCTACCTACTGCGTACATGGTAGAGAAAGTAAAAATATGTGTTAAATTCACATGATTTCCTCTATCCGTACTTCAACAGACTATTCTTACAATAACTTCTTCCTTTATCTACTTCATGTTAATCCAGGTAAACATGTAGAGAAATGGGTTTTGTTACATATTTCATTCTAGGTACAATGGAATAAGAGAACACAACAGTAGGCTACGTAGCAATACGTAGTCAGTTCTTTTAAGGACGGTTTGCTATGTGATGGGTTTGAATTTCTGTTCTTTTAGTATGACCATGAGGGGGGGGGGAATGATGTGATACATTCACATGACTTTTCTACTCTCTACCGTTTATTAGTGGGCATTAAAACTATTCTTACTAAAGGTTATTTTTACGTCTACTATATTTTAATCCAAATAAACCTTTGCAGAAATAGCTACATTACACATTTCGTTATAGATACAAAGAGAACAGCGATAGTCAAATGTTTAAGAACTGGACGCTATATGCTGGTCTTAAAATTCCATACTGTTTCCACGACATCGCGAGAAACAACTGAATGTTGAAAGGACTTAAGGGAATGATCAAGAAATGAACAATTCCAAGCTTTAATAACGGATATCTCAGAAATGGCTTATGCCACAAAAGACTTATTCGAAATAAATTGTGTGTTTTAAAAAGATCTATTTTCTTGTATAATATGTTTTCGTCTATCGCTTAAGGTTTACCAGTTATATAAGATTATGCAACACTTCCAAATGAAATGTACTTCAGAGGCTATACCCAGAAAATTCAAGATATACATTTTATTTGTAATGCAAATATCTTTATTACGCGATGTTTTAATCAAAATCGTTAGAGCCATTCTTTAGAAAATCAAAATTTTCGGAAAATGTTCTGTGTAAAGTGTATTTGGGGTGGAGATTTTCTTAAAAATCTTGTGTCGCATCCTTGGAAGATATTAAACTTAAATATTAAGTTTGGTATTTATCCGACTTTTCGTTTTTGTGTTATGCTGCTCACATACACACATGGGTATGTTTCCAAAAATGCTTTATTTGGATTCGGGGGCCTCAAAACATGTATTTCCGATGAAATCTCGATATCTAATTTTTGGATGGAATGCAATATCTCCTCTGCCTACTATGTACGTGGTAGAGAAAGTAATAAGGTATAGTAAGAATAGTTTATATACCCATCAATATGGGACAGAGGGTAGAGAAACTCATGTGAATGTAACACATCAGATTTTTCAGTTTATCTCACACTATGTAGGGGAAGGAAGGGTAATGGCGCTCGCTTAAGGAAAACTTACTAAGAATTTCTCAAAATACACTTAAACATACAGGTTGCTGGCAAAACACGATCACTGAACACCTTTTTTATACAAATGAAAAAGTTTTATTCGAAAAACATTATAGAGCTGGAACTAAAAAATAAACAATAAAACTATGCAATGAGTGAGATTGCACGATACTTGGGGGTAATTGCGCTCGCTGTGGTCAGATCAATGGATGCGCAAATCACGTTTATGATTTTGTGGTTTATATCCCCACTACAATCTTTATGGGCCCAATTTGCTCAAATGGTACACCGGAACCAGATTTCATCGTTTCGACCAAACTCTTTATTTTCATTCTCTTCACAAGCAACAATTGAGTTTGGCATGATACCGTCTAGTCCATCTCTTCTTCATCCATCTTCTGAAGAAGAACTTTAAAAAAAACTGGCTTTTTGCTCTTTTGGTTTTCTTTACCCTAACATTTGATGAAGTGGTCATTGCTCACCTGAGCGTCATTGCCCTCATGGCAATGTTGAAGTTCTTTACCTATAGTGAAGAAGTTACACAGTTTTAGATGATGTTTAATATATATATATATATATAGGAATCTGTATGCATCCTCTAGATCAACATGATAACTGTCAAGTGCAGAAAATAATAATCACATATCTTTAGTTTTCTTCACGTTGATTTCTATAAGAAATTCCTGCTGAAAATTTTTTGCACATTTACAACAAAACATCTCCCTCCGGATCCACCATTAAACTATAAGGTCTTTCAAACAAGAGTGTCATATCTTTGAACTTAAATAAAACACGTTCTATAAATGATAGAGGTTTATTTCTTCTTTTATTTTGGAACACAATTAATGTTATTACGTGTGGAAGAGAACATCAGTTAAGTGACCGCCGCGACTTCGAGGGTTGCGCGTGTACGATTGACCCAATTTTCAATGACAAAAACCGTAAATTAGGTCCAACTTCACGAATAACACGCGTGATGTTGTTCATAAGATCATTTACTGTTTCTGGCTTGTTGGCATAAACTCTAGATTTAACATAACCCCACAAGAAGTAATCCAACGGTGTTAAATCACATGACCTTGGGGGCCAGTTAACATCATCACCACGGGAAATGTTGAAACCTCTGAACTTCTCCTTCAAAAGATCGATTGTTTCGAGAGCAGTATGACATTGGCACCATCTTGCTGGAACCAGATGTTTCCGAGATTCATACCATCCTATTGAGGCCAAAAATAGTCCCTTATAAGAACCCGGTATCTTTCTCCATTGACAGTTAGAGCTTCTCCATTTCCATCTTGAAAAAATATGCACCAATCATTCCATCATACCAAAATCCACATCACACAGTAACCTTTTGGAGATGAAGTGATCGTTCTTGAATCTGCATTGGATTGTGATTGCTCCAATAGCGACAATTTTGTTTCTTAACACAACCATCCATCCAAAAGTGGGCTTCGTCGCTGAAGATGGTTTTTCGACAAAAATCCGGGTCAGCTTCCAATTGTTCCATAGCCCAGTCAGCGAATACACGGCGCAAACTATGGTCGTTGTGCTTTAGTTTTTGAGCTAACACCATTTTGTAAGCGTGAAACTTCAAGTCCAGATGCGGAATTCGCCAAGTTGTGGTCGGCGAAAGCCTCAATTCTTGCGTTCGACGAGCAATTGACTTGTTTCCGTTCTCGCGTACACTCTCACGAACGGCGCCTATGTTTTCGTTGGAGCGCTTACGTCGATTACGCACAGACGTTCTTTGATCGCTGAGAGAAGCACTTCTTTCAAATTTATCGATCAAACGCCGAATCGTTCTCTCGCAGGGACGATTATGCACACCGTAAACTTCACGCAATACACGGAAGGTTTGGCGAACAGATAATCCATTTTGATAATAAATTTTCACAATTTCTACGCGTTGCTGAATGCTGTAACGTTCCATGGCTATTTGTCAATAACAACTGTAAATACATGAAAAAAAAAATGACTGCTGTAACTCAATAACAACGCCAGCTATCACATGTTAAAGATAGAACACTCTTGTTGAAAGACCCTATACTACGAAGTTATAAAGACTGCCACACAAGTTCAGCATCTCTTGGACAGGTCAAACTTTCATCCAAACCGAAATACATACATAAGCGCCATTGCCCGGTGAGCGTGAATGCCCTCCGTTCCCCTAATAGCAACCATAAATGCATAATCTAAGACGTACAAATGTTTCTAGTCATAATAATTTAGTACATTTACTGTTGTGATTTTAGAAAATGAAATACGTTTTAGATACATAAAATCAATGTTTACGTTGCGGAAACTGTTTTTTAAGCTGCTAAAGCTGATTGTTTAGGGTCTATTTTAATAACTTTTTGGGGACCTAAAAATCCGAAGTCTAATGATTATATGTATATAGGACGCCGGGGTAATCATTGCTTGGTGGAAAGAGGCAATCCCCGAAGGTCATAGGCTACATAGGGGAGAGTTAGAGACGACGAGGAGGCAAATGACATGTTGCACTGTGTGTGTTGGTGCGCTTTGCCGTGGCGCAGTGGTTTGGATAGTCAGATTCACGGCCACCGAGTATGCATTAGTTAGAGCCGGTCGATGAGGTTGTGGTTTTTGGTCCATGTTGTGAAGTACCATTCACACACCGACATTCACGTATCTGGACCAAAGGATAGAGTGGAGAACATCTATACGATACACCGAACGAGAGAGCTCCGTGGTAATGTGTGAGGGAGGTCCCTGACCATGGGTTTTTTTCGTGGTTTATCCGGATCGTTAGGGGAATGCTGGAGAGGTTCTCCTTTTACCACTAATTTCCTGCCCCACCATTTCCTTTCATCTGTTTCAAAAATGGCGGTTTGTGTGTTCCGGCAGGACGGTGGAATGTGCGCTCTGGAAAGATTTCTCTCTGGCGTTTGTCGGGATTGCTGGGTAGAAGCCCGGCCCGAGTCCGAGAATACTGTACCACCCGACCCGGGCCCGATTACTTAATTCTGTTTTAAATAAAATTATTTTGCAATTATTATTATTATTATTATTATTATTATTATTATTATTATTATTATTATTATTATTATTATTATTATTAGTCCACGAAGCGCAGCTGCCTACGGCGCGAAGGGATCTTTTCCCCTGCTGCAAGGCCTGGTAAGGGATACGCTCGGGTCCCTGCTACCAACTGAGGAGCCATACTGAAATACAGGGAGAGCAAAAAAACTACGAAACGGCTGCGCTGGTTGCCGTCTGCCGCTATCATAGAAAGGCGCGGATGAAACCATACAACATTTTAAAACTACTTTTAAAGGCTTTACATACCAACTTTATGAAAGGAGATGCTGAAACTGGCCACCGTCATTGTCTATACATTTTTGGCGCCTCTTCAGGAAACTATCCATCACTCGCCGTAGTTCACGTTGAGAAATGATGGCAATTTCCTGGCAGATATTTTGTTTTAATTCTTCCAGGCTGTGTAGGTTTGTCTTGTACACTTTGTTTTAAGCTACCCCCGAGATAGAAATCGCGGGGGTTAGGTCGGGTTACCGAGGGGGCCACAAATCTCTACTAATAATTCTGTCCTCAAACGCCTTTTTTTTCGAGTCAGTAGTTGAAGCCCGTGAATACAAATTTTCCCCCTGGTTTTAGAGAATTTTACCCTTTTCCAATAAGACTCTACAACAATTCATACGACCAATATTTCGATGAGAACAATTGAAAGTGTTCCATGGCTACTTGTCAATAACAACTGTAACCACATGGAAAAAATGACTGCTGTAACAATAACAACGGCAGCTACCACATGTTAAAGATAGGGCACTCTTGTTGAAAGACCCTTTATAACGAAATGTAGGTATAATGTAGCTATTTCTGTAAAGGCTTATCTCGATTAAAATGTATCAGATAGAAAAACAAGCTTTAGTAAGAATAACTTGTATACCCACTTATAAACGATAGAGAGTAGAGAAAGTCATGTGTATGTATCACATCAGATTTTCCAAATTAAGCCCGAGGGATTGGTCCGAAGGCCTGGCCCGAGCCAGTGCAGACCTCTCTCTACTGACTGGGGTCCTCTTCCTGGGAGCTGTCTCGTCTGCTACGGCACCCTGGCTTAGGCAAAGCTATCCGTTATGTTGGAATCGTTAAGGACACATCCTTGCTAGCGCACATCGTCGTCGGGTACTGGTCGCCCTTCGGGTCTCCTCTTCATCCATTCCTCCCAGGAGTTTTGAAATAAAAGATGATTCACTGATGTCTACTTGCGGCGCCGTGCTTCAGTTATTGGAGGCTCCTCCGTCTCCTATACGATACAGAGGAGTCACTGTTGACAAGAACCTAGCTAGAAACATGTGTATGGAATAATGAACCAGGCTTAGGTTGCGATCCAACCCCCTTTTTGTGTGTGCTAAATCACCGTTCTTACATGATACACCACCACAGGCGGTGGACACTGATGATCGGGCTAAGGATCCGGGTCAACTTGCGGCGAGACGTCATTAATTGTTCTTTCACACAAGCCGTGTGTTGGACAGGGTTGGAAAGGTAGAATCAGATGACTGAAAAATTCAATGCCATAGCCGGGATTTGAACCACGGATCTCCCGGTCTCCGTACGGTTGCTCCAACCACTGAGCTACCATGGTAACATGCCGGAACGCCATTAAATTCTCCAGCTGACTCGCATTTTTCCCGGTAAACCACAAGGAGATCTCAAATTGTATTGAGATGTCATACCCCAATGGCGACTTACATTCTTTGTAAGTACTTAAGTCCCGGGCTTTTAGTTTACTTTGCCTTGGCTATGACTATATTATCTCAGTATGGGTTTGGATGACCTAAAGTTTGAGATAATTACCATTTGGATTCGTTTGTAAATATAATAACCTTTTTAGACGGCATGGCCTAAAACTACGTAGTACATATGAGGTAAAAGCTTTAGATTATCACGCTTGTCTTTAGTGGTTTCAAGTCCAATCACATGGCTTCGTCTGATTAGGTTTTACTTTTCATTATGTCCTTTTACATGATTAATTTCTCATAGCGCTCGCATTATCTGTTCACAATACAAAGCCTCATACTTCAATTTATCGCAATTCATTGTGGAGTTAACCTATACTTTATATTGGCAGGTTTGTGCGTTATTTGAACCAAAATGTTATTTTTTATCTAGTATAACCTAATAAATATTAAATGGCCTGCAATTTTTAATTAAGAAGAAACTGAAATGGAAGACGTGGCGGCGCCATGGCCGCGTGGTTAGACCGTTCGCCTCCCACCGAGGCGGCCCGGTTTCAATCCCAGGGACCTGCATGTGGGATTTGTGGTGGACGAAGCGGCGTCTGGGCGGGTTTTCTCCGGCTTCTGCGGTTTCCCCCGCCATTCATTCCACCAACATTTCGTTTCATCTACTTCCTTCATCCCAGACCAGGCATTGGGCTGATCACCCATCCTGGATGTTCTGTCTGATCCTCGACGGGCCTCTGACCCCAGGCACCCGCTTGTAAGTCCTAGGGTGTGTAAGTCCTAACTTTCCACGTCCATCGGATTTCTAAATTATCCTATTGGTGGATTTTATCACAACATTTCTGATTTTCTCGCAGAATTTGTATTTTTCCTTGCATCCTCCAATCACATGCTTAGCGTGGTACGCGACCTCGTATAACTTTACAACCTTCGACTCTGCTACCTTAAGCCCCTTACGCTGGCTGAACTCGCGTTTCGATTAGGTGAACAAAGATTTATAAAAGTTTCCTCTTCACTTTTGTTTTGTGTTGTGAAGCAGACCATTTTGTAAGTGGTTAACGGTATTTTAGCTGTGCCCTGGGCTAATACACAAGTCGCAAATTCAATATTTCCGTCTAATGAACTATAAATGTTTATATAAGCAGCGCGACACCGACCACCATCTTACCGCCGCCTCAAGACGACCACACAGAATCAACCACACCAACCACGAGACAACATCTTCAGACAACGCCCACGAGCCTTCAGAGCAACTGGGCGCTCTGGAGACCTCTGTTGCAACACTTCAAACCCAGCTTACTCAACAACAAACCAACTGGAACCTCTCACAGAACATTACAACTCTCTCCGCAACTTCCTCTACAAAGACCTCAACAGCCAACTCACACAACTGCACCACAAATACCAGCAGCTCGATGAAGGATACGCATTGATTCGTAACTCTGTCGAGCAACACGTTTTGATGGCAACAAATCCACCGAGGCAAAAACGCCGCTAAACTCCTCTCAAGCACCGTGCGCACAGAATCATCATCGCTCACGCATCACCACATTCACCTTTACACCAGTTTGAAAATCGAATAAATAATGAAAACGTATTCCTTTCCCATCCTCGCCGCTCCCCGTGGGGACAGTCAGAGCCCTGGCACGGTCATGGCTGTCACCCGGACATCTCCTTCACCCACTGCCAGCGCAGTAAGCTGACAGTTTACCTTCCGCACCATTGGGGGTGCACAGGCGGAACCCCAACACCTTTCTTATATATATTGTTATATTATTATTCACCAAACGAAATGTTCTGCCACAAAATTGAGAGTGAAGTGAAGCATACTGCGCATCAAGTAAGTCGTCCTCCGTGGTGTAGTGGTTACCATGCTAGCCTCTAGTTCCCGAGGTCGCGGGCTCAAAACCGGTGGAGGGCGATGAATTTTTTGGGGGGCGTCAAAATCCTTAGAATGGCTTCCTTCGGAAGGGAAGTAAAGCCGGTGGTCCCGTGGCGTAGATTTACGACACGTAAAAAACGCTCAAGCCTGATAAAGAGGCCTCTGAGCAAAATTACCGGTCTTTCACACCCAATATAGAATGGGACGCTAAGAACCACAACAGTTAAAGAGCGTCCATAAATAAAACTCAATTCAATTGAATTTTAATTTTTGCAACGAGTAGGGTGGAGTAAGGCGCATTGGAGTGTTGTTTACCAGTGAGGCCGTGTACGACCCGCTTCGTGAATAGACATACAATACGCTTGTGTCTCTCATTCCGGTGTCCTTTATTTTCCACCATCACTAGACTGTGCTGTTTACAGTAGTAAATAAAGCAGCGTATTGACGTCTTTGTTTACATCAACAGTACTGTGTTTACGGAACTCTATAGTAATATTGCACATACGTACATTGGTTGCTAACTTGTCCGGATCCTTAGGCTGCTGTTGATACATGAAATGAAGTGATTGTTGAGAAATGGAATTTGGAAAGGAAACGTTCCAGGGTATGTTTAGTGTACCTCCACCTTGCACTCACGAGTCCATCCTCATGAGCTCGGCCAACCGTGTCGGTCGTCCACTTAATGTTACGCCTTTTTCAAGGCTCCGGCCAACCCGCAGATGCTGTATTGCGACGCAGAGCTATGGCCAAGGTCTTTTTTTGGGAGGGTAGTGACAGGAATAGGAAGGTGACTTAAGGAGAGTTAATAGCAGAAATAAGGAAAGGTGTTGGGGTTCCGCCTTTGCACCCCCTGTTAGTGCGTAGGAATAACTGCCAGCTGGCAGTGGGTAAGGGAAAGGTGTCCCGGTGACAACCATGACCGGGCCCCTGACTGACATCCGGGGAGTTACGGAAGGTGCTAGGGTTAACTTTATTTCGTAAAATATGGTGCTGTGCACGAGAGTGCTTGGTAGTGACCTAGAAGAGGCCACCGTGTTTACGGTTGTTGGTTGTGTAGTCTGGCGCGAGTCCGTGCTTGGAATTGCTGGAGATATGGTCTGACATACCCTGTGATTTGTGAGAGTTCTTCAGCTGCTAAGTATGAAGTGTAAGGCTGATCTTGTAGTTGTGTCGTCTATGTGGTTTGGATTCCTGTGGTTCGATATGTGAATGCCTGGTTGTTTTCAATTCTGATGAGCTTCCTCTGTATAGACTGGAGTGTTTCTGTGTTGTTCTGGTCGGTCTGTTCCTGAAATATGAGGCGTCTTTCCAGTGATTGGATGAGTGTGGAGCTGTTCAAATCTAGCAATGAAGGCTGTGTGGAGTTGGTGAAGGTCTTGTATGGTGGCATCAATTTGGGTGAGTCGAGCTTCGGCGCGTGTGTCTGTGATGGCGTTGGTGATGTGCTGTATACCTGGTCCAAGCAAGCAACGATAACGCCGCTTGCCAACATAAATACCGGGCGCGCTATCGGGAGATAATTAGAACTTTCTATCTCCCCCTTCCTCCAGAGAGTGTGTTTAAATAGTTCTAGACGGATCCAAAACCTTCTGTGGAAGATTCCACAGCCTGTATAAGCGAGCGCTCTCGCGGGAATTCAGTCAGTGCCAGTTTAGGCCGTTGCAAATTGACAGCGAGTCGAGTGAGTTAGTTGAGTTGCGTCGGTCATCGAGCGAGCGACATCAAGAGCAATTCTCTGAGCGAGTTGGTGACGGTTGTGGAGGTCTTGTGTTCGACGACTCCCGAGTGAAATGAACCGTCCGGCGTTAAGAGTCTCGTTCACGAAGGAAGTGAATTGACGGAGAATTGAACTAGTTCACCGAAGTGAAGTGAACTCGCAGTGAAACTGAACTGATAAGAACTTAAAGCAGTGGCAGTGAGAACTGAGAGTAATCAGTGACAGTGATAAAACTGGACGAAGTCACAATATGCTTGCGAGGTGTGGAGCTTGGCAGCAGACCCCTGGCTTCTCTCGCTACAGCTGATTGAGAATAGGGGCTCCGTCCATCCATTAAGCACGAACCCTCGGCTGTGATAAATCGCCGGGGTGGAAATTTCTTGCACCAGACTGAATTTACTCGAGAACGCCCCTGTCAGAGCCCTGGGGGACTGCTTGTCCAGGAACTACCGCTTCAGGCGCTGTCGGATTCCATGCACGTCATGAGGGCACTATAATAAATCAGCCTACAACTTATAAAGCTAAACGCAAGTATTCCCCTCTTTAAATTCAAAATTTATACACGCACTTACCGAGCGAGATGGCTCAGGCGGCAGTGTTTCGGCCCGCATTCGGAGGTAGCGGGCTCGAATCCCGCGGCCGACCTTCCTGACCCATGGGTTTTTTTGGGGTTTCCCGGGGTCGCTAGGCGAATGCTGGGAATTCATTACATCCTCCGAATTTCCTGTCCCTCCATTCTCGTCGTCCTCTGTGGTGTAGTGGTTACCATGCTAGCCTCTAGTTCCTGAGGTCACGGGTTCAAACCCAGCGGAGGGTGATGGATTTTTTTCGGATGTAAAAATCCTTAGCATGCCTTCCTTCGGAAGGGAAGTAAAGCCGGTGGTCCGTGTCGTAGATTTACGTTACGTAAAAGAACCTCAAGGCTGATAAAGAAGCTTCTGAGCAAAATTACCAGTCTTTCTTGCCCAATATTGAATGGGACGCTCAAGACCACAGCAATTAAAGAGCGTCTATAAATAAGTAAAACTCAATTTAATTTACCTCCATTCTCATTTCACTTCATCTTTCATTTGCTTGGTCTCTTTCAGCGTTGCAAGTGTCAGCGGGAAGTCTCGTGTATGGCAGGGGAAAAAGATACTCTGTGGAAACCTCCGTCCCCCCCAGAATGGGGGCGGTGTCCCAGTTCCGGGCCCTCCAGAGGATGTGTAATTTCACGTGGGGAGGGAGTCGGCTGCACCAGCCACCACCCATGGAGTTCAAATCTGATCGATAGGTACCCTGCCCTCTGCTTGTCATGCCTCATGGTCCGACCGCCCTCTGTCTCCTCTCACCGCACCCTCCCGGGAGCGCCCCGACAGAGGCATATGTACTAAAGATCTATGTAGGTCGACGTACTAAGTCCTCATACGTGCCGAATCCTATCCTATCCTACACACTTGAATTTAGAACACTGAAAAAGACTGTAAAACCATTCGACCGTGTAACAAATTGTTTGGCGGTATTGTCTATTGTTTTATCTACACAAATATAGATGTTAGTGTTCCATAAAGTAATGAAAACAGAAGGGCATGTCACAATAGGGCAAAAGAAACTTCACAACAACCTCCAGAAGAATATTCACCGAGCGAGATGACTCGGTGGTAACATCTGTGGCCTACATTCGGGAGGTCACGGGTTCAAATCAATTGGGCCCATCAATCTAACTGGATTTATTTCGTAGTTTCCCTCAGTTGCCACGGTAAATACGGGATCGGATATTTAATATCATCACCCAAAGCTCCACTTTAAGTCTAAAACAATAGTAAAAATGAAAATAGATGGAAAGCGAATGCTCTGCTACCTGTCCACCGATAATGAAAGCAGGTGTACTCTAACGCCCCTAATGCCATCTGCCCGTCACGTGCCAAAGCAGACGCACACTTGCCTAGCACTAAAGTCTCCGTGGACACTTGTGTCGAGTCCTCCATCTGCCCCTCACGTATAGAAGCAGAGGTATAGTTGCCTAGCACAAAGGCCTGTGGACACGCGTCGAAGGTGCCATCTGCCCCTCACGTAAGAAGCAGAGGTACAGTTGCCATCACTAAGGCCTCTGTGGACACGTGTCGAAGCTGCGTCTGTCCGTCATGTATACATGCAGAAGTACAGCTGCCTAGCACTAAGGCCTTTGTGGACACGTGGCGAAGCAAGATTCTATGGTACAGAGATGAGACCTAGTAGAGTAACTGTCCACTACACATCAAGTCACGAGGTATCTCCTAATAGATCCATCGCGATATGGCCATATAGTTAAAGCGACGTAAAACAATAGAGATAACAAAAAGAACATTCCTAATAACCAGGGTTAGGATTTTTAGGTGCAAATTTCAGATGAAAAAAGGAAGGGAAAAGGTGCTCAAATAAGGTGAAAAAAGGGACAGGTGCTGGTTTATTTAAGGGGATGCACAACTGAAATTGCTATTTTCTAAACTATCCATTCAATTAGGCTGAAATTTTAGCCAAATGTCAGTCTTCTTTAGATATAATCGTTTTGTGAATTTCAATCCAAAATCTTAATTAGTTTTTAAGTTATTAATTTTCAAAATATAAAATTATGGTTATATGCAAAATGCAACACATGATGATTTTAAAAAAAAAAAAACTTAGGTTGCTTCTATGTCAAGGAACTACAAATCTGACATTTTTTTTCTACCATTCGTAGTTTAAGAGAAAAAGAAAGTTTTGCAGTTTTGTATTTGCATTTTCTTTCGTTTTTTGTTGTTGTTGTTGTATACGCTGTTATCTTCAAAAATTAGTAGCACAAAAACTATTCATTACACAGAAAAATTATATGACAGTTTTATTTATTTGGATTTTTGAAATAAGCATAAAAATGTCAATATGAATGGATGAAAACTACATCGTGTGGAACATTTTGAATATGCGGAAATGCTGAAAATAAGAAATGCCTTAAAATGAATTTTTAAAAATATAAACAGCTAGCAACAAATGTGCAAGGGTATTTAAAAAGTCTCGTAATGATCCTGAAGCGTTCGCTAGGTCAAAAATAAAAGTGGATTAAAAAACTACAGGCAATGGAGAATTTTTTGGGAACGTATTTTTTTTATTTGTTTATTTTTTTTTTTAGACTTTTTGAGATTTTGGGTTAATTTCAGTTGTGCATTCCCTTAACTAATTCAACGATTTCTCTTTCCTCTATTCTAATTTATTGAACTACAAACAAGTACATCAAATTATCACTCATCAAAAGAAGGAAGAAACATGAAGCTGTTGTACTTCAAGACATTAAGCATCTCCACATTTTTAAAAGTAAGTCTGTTTCTATTAGGAGATAGAATGTTCTTTGTAGATCCTAAAGCTTCTTTCAACATCCACAGAAACCAGTGGGGCAAACCTTGTATTCACTCGGAATGGCAATTCTACAGATGTAGCGAATTCCTCAATGTCTGGATTCTTCTGAAGACTAGATTCAAGTTTATCTTTGGCAAAGCCATCTGACTGCTCCCTCACGGATATAAAAATATCCCATTGTTTTTCCTTTTCCAGACTTTTTTCTTCCAATCGTTTAATAGCTGCAGGCAGGTTCTTGTAACTATGGACACTATATGGTTCTGTCTGCAAATTATGTATTTTCTCCGGTAACAGAAGTTGCCCTGCCTAGGAAATTACACCTGCGACGGATGGATCCAAAGAAAACACAAACTCTTTAATTTTGTCAAAATTCTCACACAACATAGCAGCACACTCATTCCAAGATCCCCAGCGAGTAATGACCGGGAAATTTGGAAGGGGCAGGCCAGTGATTTCCCTGTAGTAAACAACACGGCTCGGAGCTTTCAGTAGAATCTTCTTCAGGGCAGAGATGAATTGATTTGCGATGTGGTATTCGTTCCTTATGGATTCACAAACCCTGTGAAGGACATGAGCCAAGCATGTCACATGCTTCAAGTTAGGAAATAAAGGTTTCAATTGGTTAACAGCTGAAACCATGTATGGCGCCTCGTCCGTAACCACAAGAAGAGGTTTTTCAAACTCGATACCAGTAGGCAAGAGTTTTTGGTAGAAGTCCATAATGGATTGCATTACTGTACTGGCATTGGCTTTCTGCAGTTCGTACATTTTTAACAACACGGGCTTAACTTTCTCCCCTGCTAAGGGAAAAACTAAAATGTTCAAAACATTTCGTTCCATTGAGTCTATGGTTTCATCCACAATGATTTCCACATCGCAATAAGACACTTTTCCTTGATTCTTTCTATGGTTTCTTGGTAAACAGGCGCTATGTAGTTTTTTACTTTCTCTACTACGTATAGTAAGTAGGGGAACTATGCATTCCACCCAAAAATTCAATACCGAGATTTCACTGGAAATACTTGTTTTGAGACCCCCTGAATCCAAAAAAAATCATTTTTGGAAACATGTCAGAATGTGTCTGTGAACAGCATAACTAAAAAACGAACAGTCGGATAAACACCAAACTTGGTATTTAGGTTCAGTATCTTCCAGAGATGCGACACGAAGGTTTTCAAGAAAATCCCCCACCACAGATTACCCTTTACATGGAACATTTTTCGACAATTTTATTTTTCTCAAAAATGGCTCTAACGATTTTGATTAAAATATATGTTTAAGATATTTTCATGATAAATGAATTGTATATCTCGAATTTTCTGGGAATGTCTCCAAAAGTATTCTTCATTGTGGACGACTTTTGTGTAACTGGTAAACCATAAGAGATAGACAAAATGTTACTACACAAAAAATGTAGATCGCGTTAAAATACACAACTAATGTCATACATTTTTTTTTTTTTGAGTGAACCATTTTCGAGATATTGCTTGTTATTCCCTTAAATTTTTCAATACTTACTTTCTCAAATGGGAATTCGTTATTCATTTTTACTTTCTCTACTACGTATAATAAGAAGGGGAAGTACTGTATTGCACCCAAAAATTCGATACCGAGATTTCACCGGAAATATATGTTTTGAGATCCCCTGAATCCAAAAAAAGCATTTTTGGAAACATGTCCGTGTGTGTGTGTGTGTGTGTGTCTGTGAACAGCATAACTCAGAAACGAACAGTTGGATAAACACCAAACTTGGTATTTAGGTTCAGTATCTTCCAGAGATGCGGCACGAAGGTTTTCAAGAAAATCCCCCCACCCCAGATTACCCTTTACATGGAACATTTTTCGAAAATTTTAATTTTCTCAAAAATGCCTATAACGATTTTGATTAAAATATTATATGTTTAAGATATTTTCATAACAAATAAAATGTATATCTTGAATTTTCTGGGATTGTCTCCATAAGTATTCTTCATTGTGAACGACTTTTGCATAACTGGTAAACCATAAGAGATAGACAAAATTTTACTACACAAAAAATGTAGATCGCGTTAAAATACACAATTTATGTCATATACATTTTTGTTGTTGAGTGAACCATTTTCGAGATATTGCTTGTTATTCCCTTAAATTTTTCAATACTTATTTTCTCAAATGGGAATTCGTTATTCATTTTTTTTGTCTTGGATATGCAAAGAGTATTAATCTGTGGCAAAGGGAATGGTGCTGCACCTAGCAACCAGCTATTAAGAGATATGTATGTGTTTAAGGGCTACTGTATTTCTATATTGCCCTTGTAAATATATAGTCCCCTTACATCTACAAGAAAATTAGCAATAGAATATGCAAATGAGTCTGCAAATGTTATCTCGATTAGCATGAAGTAGATGGAGAATAAACGTTTGTACAAATAGTTTGTACAAGAGTAGAGAAAGTCATGTGAGTGCAACACATCAGATTTTTTTTCAAGAAATCCCTTGAAGGCTGGATGGTTCACCTTATTGAGTGGAATTCCTGCTTGTGTTGCAGCTGCACACAAATAAATGTTTAATTCCTTCAAATTTTGACTTTTTAAAGAACTCTGTTGAAACGCATTTCGTAATAGAGGTTTGCCGTGATTTGTTTGCTTGATGAGTCTTGTTCATTTGATGCTTGGATTTGGAAATGTGTTGTTTGATGGGATCTCGCTGGTGTTTTTCATCTAACAAAATTGCTGAATCTCAAATAGTACATCGCATAACATTCCATCTGTGTCTAGAAATCTTGTTTGAATTCCTCAGCCAGAACAATAAATCGAGTACTGGACACCTTTGGCATGGTAAAATCTAGTACTAGTACACTCGTTTGGTGAGCTAACACTTGCTAATACAATGCGACTGTCACACAACTCACTCTTGCGCCCATTCGCTGTCCACATTCTCTTATAACACCGCGACAATTGCCAGAATGTTCTCATTAATGCTGAACTTCAGTCTCAGCGATTTCTAGTACTTTCGAGCAGAACCCAGTCTTAATAATTCTCGGAACTGCGCGGGTGAGGTTACTGCCGTCTCAGTGTGTCCAGACTTCGCCCCACGCAAACAGATGACGTCTCTCACAGTAACAAACTCACATTCACGAGCAGCAGGCTACTGATTCTAGTGGGATAGAATCACTCATTGTCAATTGCATTATTGCGGGCTACTTTATAGCGGCAAAGCTAGAGAAAGAGGTTTAAGTCGAACACACAATTATTTTCCATTGTTGCGGGTTCCCGCGCGGCGTTTATTGAAAGAGGTAGGCTTACTATTTGCACGTACACAGCAGGGTGCGGGACCGAAGCCTCCCGCGGTCAGAAAAATAGCCCCGGAGCCTCCCGGACCCTTAAAGGTCCTTAATTACATAGCCCCCAAGCCTCCCGGTCGAAACAGGTAAAAGTTCCAGTGTGGTGTTTATAATATTTGATGAAGCATTACGTACGGGTGGAAGAAGTTACATTTTTTTGCGTTTAACAAAGAAACACGGCTCTAGTACCAAAAGAAAATGAACCTCTAATGCTTAAATTTGAATTAGTGGTTGTTGTTCCAGTTCGTTTAGCGTTACTCAGGGTGCACCACGAGGAGGCAAACTGGCTGGCACCCCGAAAGATTCCACATTTATCAGCTTCGTCATTATTTCTATATTTTCTCTAATTTACTCTCAAAGTATCTACATTTAGATGCTTCGTTATTTTGACATTCTAAACCTATATCATGCAGTAATATGTATTTTTGTCTTTAAAATAAGCGGTGTTTTTCCTTTTAGATTTTATTTCCATGTATTTCCAGGTTTGGTTCTATAAGAAATAGACTTCACGTATTCCATTCTTGAAATTTTTCCAGCTTTGAAATTTTCTACTTGCTGCATCGTGAGTTTCAGGTGTGGACAAGACCTTTCCTTTTTTCATTTGTTGATGAATTAATTGCAATTTTAGTATCCAGCTGAATTTGCTTCAGTACTTCAAGAAATCTATACAGATCTGGGCTGCAGGAGTAAAACTGATATTTGTATTTGTTGTGGAAACTTTCGCAAGCGTTGGTAGTTCTCTGTCTATTGCAACTTAGTTCTGCCCACATGAAAGGAGGAAAGAGTGCATTTTCGTCGATGTAAGTTTCCACTAAATAGTCGCAAAACATGTGTAGTTTTTCCGAGACAGGCATCACTGCCATGAAGTCTTCGGCAAAACAGTCACCAACCATATCAGGATCCAGCATTGGCAAACCAAATATGTAGTTCAGAAATTTTCCTATTTCATTTCTGGAATAGTAGTTATGTGCAAGTCCCAAGTTTTGTAACTTTCGCCACCAGCTTTGTGTTAGATAAACTTTACATCCTTGGGTTTTAACATCAGTCCACACTTCTCTTCTACCATTCATGATGCTTTCTTCAAAGTCAGAAAACATTGTTGATGGAGAGAATTTCAGACCTAGCTTATTACATTTATCAACAACTGTTGAAAATACCTGCTGATATGATGAAGTTTTCTTGTCCTTCAAAAAAGAAAATACTACTGGAATGTAATGTCCATTAACGAGCCCATGGATTGTAAATAGTTGGCAAAAAAGCCTTGTGGAATACTTGAAAGTTCCATCAAAATATTGTGTCTCATACTGACTGAGTACTCTGAGGTTTCCGGATTCACATACTCTTACAACGTTCTTCGCAGCATCGTTGTGTAGCAACAACTCGGCTCCATCTACAGTTTTCACATTTAATGTGTTCAGAACATCATGAACCCCATTTATACTTGTGGGTAATTTTGGCAGAATTTTCCGCCTAGCTTTGTATATGGACTTACGTAAACTGTGGACAACTCCAGTGGTTACTTCTTCCGTATTTTCTCTCTTCAGTTGCTGGTATATTAGTTTTGATGGCCTTTCACATATATCTTCCGTAGCTTTTCCTCTTCAGATCACAAAGTACTTTCTGTCTCTGAATTTTGTCACTAGGTGGTGCCGCGTGGTTATAGTCCTCTTGAATATCCAGGACATCTATTTCTTCAATGGAAATGGTTTTAATAAAACTTTTGCAACTTTTAACATTGCACGTCCATCGCGCTACCCCACTTTTTAAACACTTCTGGAATCCGAAAGTGTAACCGTTCCGAAGTAGACTTTTCCTTCCTGTCCTACTCACCGTAATTTCAGTCGCGTTGGAAAACATGTTAACTGTGAACTAATTTGCCGTACACTGAAACAAATCAAGGAAAAAATTAGGCATACCCATTCCACCCTACCTGCTGGCTAATTACACTGGTTTCGCGGGAGGCTTGGGGGTTGTTACCTGCTAAGCTTACCTGGGTACGGGAGGCTTCGATCCTGCGCCCACACAGCAAGCCGAGGAGAGTTAATTGAAATTTAAAGAATAAATTGGAATGAAGCTTAAAAGAAAAAATCTGATGTGTTATACTCACATGACTTTCTTTACTCTTGTACAAACTATTTTTACAAAAGCTTATTCTCCATATGCTTCATGTTAATTGAGATATCGAGATGTCAATCTTATTGCTAATTTTCTTGTAGATGCAAGGGGAATTGGTAAGTTTTAAGCGATAGTCAAATATTTTAAGAGCTGGTTGCTATGTGGCGCATTCATTTCTCTTTACATGTCCAGAACATAAAAAAAAAGGAATAACGAATTTGAGAAAATGTTTAAGTATTGGAAAATGTAAGGGAATAACAAGCAATATCTCGAAAATGGTTCACTCAACAAAAAAAGTATATGACATAAATTGTGTATTTTAACGCGATCTACATTTTTTGTGTAGTAAAATTTTGTCTATTTCTTATGGTTTACCAGTTATGCAAAAGTCGTTCACAATGAATACTTTTGGAGACATTCCCAGGAAATTCGAGATATACATTTCATTTCTCATGACAATATCTTAAACATATGATATTTTAATCAAAATCGTTAGAGCCATTTTTGAGAAAATTAAAATTTTCGAAAAAAAGTTCCATGTAAAGGGTAGTCTGGGGTGGTGGGATTTTCTTGAAAACCTTCGTGTCGCATCTCTGGAAGATACTGAACCTAAATACCAAGTTTGGTGTTTATCCGACTGTTCGTTTTTGAGTTATGCTGTTCACACACACACACACGGACATGTTTCTAAGAATGCTTTTTTACTTTCTCTACTACGTATAGTAAGTAGGGGAAGTATTGCATTCCACCCAAAAATTCGATACCGAGATTTCACCGGAAATACATGTTTTGAGACCTCCTGAATCCAAAAAAAGCATTTTTGGAAACATGTCCGTGTGTGTGTCTGTGTGTGTGTCTGTGTGTCTGTGTGTGTGTCTGTGTGTGTGTCTGTGAACAGCATAACTCAAAAACTAACAGTCGGATAAACACCAAACTTGGTATTTAGGTTCAGTATCTTCCAGAGATGCGACACGAAGGTTTTCAAGAAAATCCCCCCACCCCAGACTACCCTTTACATGGAACATTTTTCGAAAATTTTAATTTTCTCAAAAATGGCTCTAACGATTTTGATGAAAATATCATATGTTTAAGATAATGTCATGAGAAATGAAATGTATATCTCGAAATTTCTGGGAATGTCTCCAAAAGTATTCTTCATTATGAACGACTTTTGCATAACTGGTAAACCATAAGAGATAGACAAAATTTTACTACACAAAAAATGTAGATCGCGTTAAAATACACAACTTATATCATATACATTTTTTTTGTTGAGTGAACCGTTTTCGAGATATTGCTTGTTATTTCCTTAAATTTTCCAATACTTATAGTTTTTCTCCAATTCGTTATTCATTTTTTTATGTCCTGGACATGCAAAGAGAATGGAATGCGCCACATAGCAACCAGCGATAAAATATTTGACTATCGCTTAAAAGCTACCATATTCCCCTTGCATCTACAAGAAAATTACAAATAAGATTGACATCTCGATATCTCGATTAATATGAAGCATATGGAGAATAGGCGTTTGTAAAAATAGATTGTACAAGAGTAGAGAAAGTCATGTGAGTGTAACACATCAGATTTTTTGGATTCAGGGGGTCTCAAAACATGTATTTCCGGTGAAAGCACGGAATCGAATTTTTGGGTGGAATACAATACTTCCCCTACTTACTATACGTAGTAGAGAAAGTAAAAAGTGCGCACCTAAAAATCCTAACCCTGCTAATAACACTTCATTTAGAGACATGTATGGGAATCATATACTGCCAAGCATACTGCAGCATTGGATCAGACAAGTGACTGTGGATCACGGCATTGTGTTACATTCACAGGAACTTTCTCTAGCCATTATCGTTTATTTTGATATATCGTGTACAGGATAAACGCTTGCATAAATAGTTACATTACACATTTCGTAATTATACAAAGAGAATAATGATGGTCAACTGTTGATACAGGAAGATTGCATCACGATGAGGCGCTAGTTTGAAACAGAAGATGGTCGACATCTATGAAGCCGTTTACTTTACCTGCTTCGTCGTTGAGTCAAATCTTTTAAGCGCTGGTTGCTTTGTGGAGCATTCCATTCTCTTTGCATGTCCAGGACATAAAAAAATGAATAACGAATTTGAGAAAAAGTGTAAGTATAGAAAATTTAAGGGAATAACAAGAAATATCTCGAAAATGGTTCACTTAACAAAAAAAATGTATGACATAAATTGTGTATTTTAACGCGATCTACATTTTTGTATAGTAAAATGTATCTCCTACAGTTTACAGTTATGCGAAAACCATTCAGAATGAAGAGGACTTATGGGGACATTCCCACAAAACTCAATTTCGTTTGCCATGAAAATATCTGAAATATACATTTTAATCAAACTCGTTAGAGCCATTTTTGAGAAAATCAAAATTTTGAAAAATGTTCCACGTAAAGGGTAGTCCGTGGTGGAGAGATTTTCTTGAAAATCTTCGTGTCACATCCTTGGAACATACTAAACTCAAATAATAAGTTTGGTATTTATCCAACTTTTCGTTTTTTAGTTATGCTCAGACACACACGGACATGCTTCCAAAAATGCTTTATTTGGATTCATGGCACCTCAAAACATGTATTTTCGGTGAAAGCTAGGTATCGAACGTTTGGGTGAAATGCAAGACCTTTATGTACATGGTAGAGAAAGTAAAACTTCTGTTCGAAGCGAGGCTGTTCTCTTGTTACGGTTGCCAAGTTGGCGGAATTTCCGCTAAATTTGACGGATTTTACACATCACCAACGGGTGAAATTTTGCATTTAGCGGTCAACGGATTTTCTAACGGAGATATGGACTGTTGTCCACAATAATATTTTTCTGTTTAATTCAAAGTTTCAATTATATAATTAGAGACCAGATTTAGTGGGAAAAATCCTAGATGAAATTGCAACTTAATCTTTCCTCTTCCCACACACCCATTTCAGTCTACAGTAAGTGATGAAACGTGCATATTGCACAATACCACATGAAACATACTATCTACCTTCATGCCCTGCGAGAAATGTGTTTATATATAATGAGATAAACATATACACGTGATTATCGCAATATGAGTCGGTCAAAGTTATAACGCTATTGAAAAATAACGTGCATCTGAGTAGATGTTATTGCTTCGGTGTTATCTCTTGTGCCCAACCTTGTATATTTTCTAAGATACCATTACCTATACTTTCGTCTCCGCACTTCCTCAAGCTGGAGAGTCCATAAGATCAGAATATAACAAATGAATCAGTGCTGCTTGGGTTTCACTCTCCGATTACCTCTTACAGGTAAGTTATGAGAATGCTGCCATGTCATTATGTGTTTATTGTACATGGGTGATGCTTAATGATCTCATTTCGATGTAGTGTTTCCCCTGCCTCAGCAGAACAATCGGTATAGTACATGTGTTTAAATTGTATATCTGTATGGTGTAGTTGACCGTGGCGAAATCAGTGGTTTGCTTTATTTTGTTATTAGTTGCGTCAAAATGTCAAAACAAAAGGACAAAAAATACACCCAAAAGTTTAGAAAAGAGTGGCTTAGCAACAAACAATTGAAAGACTGGCTTGTTGAGATTCCCGCCGAACCTGCTAGTGCGCGTTGTCGATTTTGTCAGTGCAATTTAAACTCGCGTCTGTCCGATTTGTTGAATCATTCAAAAAGAAAAAAAAAACATGTAAAAGCTGAAGCGCCATTTTCTTCACAGGGACAGTTAAAATTGGATTCACACGTAGTCTGGCATACCAATGAAGTTTCTATTACAGAAGTTTATTTGTGGCTAACCATTGCGCAATAAGGTCTGTGGAACACCTCTGCAGTCTCTCAAAAAGGTGTTTTAAGGGTGCTGACCATGTCTCTCAGATGTGTTTGCATAGAAGTGTAGTGGTGTGATTAAAAACATTCTTTATCCACACTTCAAGGCCAGTCTGAAAAAAGACATGGAGACGGATATTTCAGTGTACTTTTAGACGAATCCACGGACATTAGTGTCAGCAAACTGTTAGCTGCGTGTGTGGTGTACTTTTCTGAAGGCCAAGGTCACATTGTTTCCACATTCTTGGGGATGGTAGAGTTAGAAGAAGGCAATGCAGTGGCAATAACCAATGGTTTGAAATATTTGCTTAATGAGTATGGTTGTTTGAACATTCTTTTAATGCGCGGTTTGGGCACTGACAATGCAGTATGCATCAATAATGGTGTGTATCCGAATTTGAAAAGAGAAGTTCATCTTGTCTTAATTCCTTGTGTCTTTCATTCCGTGCAGCTGTCGGTATCTTCTCGGCAGCGGAATATTTGCCCCGAAATTTGGAGTTCTTGCTGTCGAAAACGTATTCTTGGTTTTCCAAGTCTTCGTCTCGTCAAATTGCTTACAGAAAGTTATTCAGTGCAATAAATGATGGAGCTAATCCACTTAAAATAGTTCAGAAGTGCAACACACGTTGGATGTCTAAGAGGCTATTTCTCGTGTTCTATCTCAGTGGTTTGAACTAAAAACGCACTTTGAAATAGCAGCACTTGATGAGAAATGCTATACTGCTCAACTTCTTTATAATATGTACAGTGATGACATAAACAAAATTTACCTCACTTTTCTGAAACCTTATTTGGAAGAATGTCAGCTGGTAAATATGACATTTCAGTCAAATTCTGCCGACCAATCATGGCTTCTAAACGATGTTGATTTACTAATGAGCGGACTCGTTAGAAGAATTGTTGTACCAGGGTACAGAGGTGATCTTTTAACAGCTGATGTTCGTAAACATAAGTCGCCGAGAATATACTTACGTCATGAAGTCGAAGTCTTGCTGCAAGATATGAACAACACCAACAAATTTCATCGGAGGTTGAAACTGTCATAAGGAAAAGATGTGAACATTTTCTTGTTTCTCTTGCTTCTGAGCTGCAACGCCGCTTGCCCAAAAATGTGAAGGTGTTGCAAAACGTGTCCTTAATTGCTCCGAGAGAATGCTTGCGAGTGATAAAAGAACCGATAGTATCGTTGGCCAAGGAAATGGGCAAAATTGACTTTCAGTGGTCGAAGCTCACTACCGTGCAGTGGAAAGAAATACACAACACAAATACAAATAAAGTCAGCGGCTTAAATCCTTTCCAAGAGCTTTCGGATCTGGCTATAATGCTTCTGGTTTTACCATGGTCTAATGCAGACATGGAAAGGGCATTTAGCCAGTTAAACTTGATAAAAACATAATTGCGTAACAGACTAACTACTGTTATAGTGAACGCCATAATTAGCATAAGAGCTGGTCTTAATCCTCTGGGCAAGTGTTGCCATGATTACGAGCTGCCAGAGGATGTTCTCCGAGAAATCGGCACCATGAGAGCATACGCCACAGACATTTCTCCCAGTACTTCAGCAGTGGAAATAGAAGACACCCTGATGCAGGATGAGGAGGAAAATGAACTGCTGTGGCGAGGGCGATGGATTTTTTCAGGCGTAAAAATCCTTAGCATGGCTTGCTTCGGAAGGGAAGTAAAGCCGGTGGTCCCGTGTCGTAGATTTACGGCACGTAAAAGAACCTCAAGCCTAATAAAGAGGCCTCTGAGCAAAATTACCGTCTTTCACGCCCAATATAGAATGGGACGCTAAGGACCATAGTAGTTAAAGAGCGTCCATAAATAAAACTCAATTTAATTTAATTTTGAACTACATTAATATGGTGAGCGGTATCTAAACTTTTTAATAATAGCAATAAGAACAATAACGTACCATGATGACGAAAAAATTTCTTTCTAAGTTACCAGTATAGGTACTTAAATTTCACTTTTAAGAGGGCAAACAACATCAATAATAAGATTTAGCGGATTTTAGCGGAATTTCAACTTTAGTTTAACGGAATAATTATTTCCGAGTTGGCAACGCTGTGTTGTTAGTGAGATTCTGCTTAGTCATGTTTCAATCCAGTTACGGCTCGTCTTAGTGAGAGCCGTAGCTAGGGAGGGTTTAAGGGGGGTTAGAAGCCCTCCCCCTTGCTAAATTAAAAGTACAATTAGTAGCAAAAATAGTTTCGTTAAAATAATAGCATTTTTTCTCTGCCTAATCGTATCACTAGTAGAGCATGTCCATGGTAGCCTCTACTTCACGAGGTCGCGGGTTCAAACCCCGCGGAGGACGATTAATTTTTTCGGGCGTAAAAATCCTTAGCGTGGCTTCCTTCGGAAGGAAGTAGAGCCGGTGGTTCATAGATTAACGCACGTAAAAGAACCTCAAGCCTGATAAAGAGACCTCTGAGCAAAATTACCGGTCTTTCACGCCCAATATAGAATGGGACGTTAAAGACCACAGCAGTTAAAGAGCGTCCATAAATAAAACTTATTTTAATTTAACACTGCATGTCTTAGGCAATATCGCCAAAGGTGGGAGCAAGAGAAACTGTACTTCAGATGGCTTCTTAACCATGTTAAGATGTCGGGGGCCTGTTTTCGTTCAGGTGCTAAATTTCAGTGGTTTTCAAATGAGTGCAATGTCTCCCAGTTTAGAACATAACAGAAACTCAATTTTGTAGTGAAATAAAATGGCCTGCAATGCTAATATAAAATACGAGGGCTGTCTCAGAAGTACCCGACCTAACAAAAAAAAAAAAAAAAAAAAAAAAAAAATTTGGGAAAAAACTTCTTTACATCTCTACATAGTCTCCTTTCAGCTCGATTCACTTTTCCCAGCGGTATTCAATAGCTTCGATACCCTGTTTATAGTGAGAACCGTCTAGTTCTGCAAAATAGTCATTAACTGCAAACTCCACCTCTTCATTGTTGGCAAATATTTTACTACCAAACCATTTCTTCAACTTTAGAAACAGAAAATAATCAGAGGGGACTAAGTCTGGCGAATAGGGTGCACGAGGAAGCAATTCGAACGTTAACTCATTGACTTTGTCCATGGCGATAATGGATGTGTGAACTAGTGCTTTGTCTTGATGAAACAACTTTCTTTTTCGCTAAATGCGATCGTTTTTGTTTGATTTCATCATTCAAACGCTGTAAATAAGTTTGCATAATACTCGCCATTAATTGCTTTTCCTTTTTGAAAGATAATCAATGAAAATTATCCCACGCGCATTCCAAAAATCTGACGCCATGACCTTGCCTGCAGATGGAACTGTCTTGGAGCCGAGTCTCCTCTTTCAATCGACTGCTTTAACTGTTCCTTCGTCTCAGGTATGAAGTGATGGACCCATGTTTCATCCATGGTTATGAATCGACGCAAAAATCCGGCTTTATTGCACCGAAACGTCTTCACGACGCTGCTTTAGTTCCATTGTGAGTAAACGCGGCACCCATTTTACGCACAGCTTTCTCATGTATAAATTTTCAGTTAGTGTGCGATGTACAGCACTTTTTGAAATGCCTACGATGTCTGCTAGCTCGCGCACCTTCAGTCGACGGTCATCCAATACCATTTTGAGGATTTTCTTCACAATTTGTGGCGTGCTCACCTCATTTGGTCGACCACTGCGATGTTCGTCTTGGCAGCTTGTACGGCCTCGCTTAAACTCTACCACCCAATATTTTACTGTTGTAAACGAAGGAGCAGACTCCCCAGAGTAGAATCTAGCTCAACTTTAATATTAGTTGGACTAAGACCTTTCAAATGAAAGTATTGTATCACGTAACGATGGTCAGTTTTATCTATGTTTACAAATTTGCTGAGAGCGTTCACTATTGATGGCTGCCTAACAATTACTTAACAACGTAGCATCGGCAAACTTCAAACTTAAGCTTTATAAGGTTGGTACCTTCTACCATAGTCATTTGTTTGAAACAACGACCGCTATATATACGTCAGGTCGGGTACTTCTGGGGCTGCCCTCGTACTTCCCAGTGGCCATTGATTCTCATGTCACAACACATTTTCCGCTTAGAATACACAAAACTTCCTATTCTAATTTTATTTTCAATTACTGCACCTTAATCTGTGAGTATAAAATCGAGCTATTTAAATATTCAAACTCCGAATTAATTCATAGTTTGAATTGTTATAAATTGTTTAAAAAATGGATCCCCATACATAACCCCCTTAATATTTTTCCTGACTACGCCACTAGTCTTAGGTCTATTATAACGCTGGTGTTGGCGTGACAGACTCTTGTCAGCAGCGTGATCCACTCTCTGAAAACAATTTCTCCGTCGTGCTGTCTATAAATATCTCCGGTGACCTTGCAAGCAGTTCTATTGCTGTCAGCTGCAGCGATAAAGAGAAAAGCGGAATGGGCTGCTGCGTGCGTGTCAATTTAGAACACGTGACAGGGCTACGGCTTTGCGCTAACCCAGGTTTCCCTGTCACGGTTGTGAATAACAGAGGAGAAAATCTATATTACTGAACTGTATTCACTCTTAGGTTGATCCACACCAAAACAAAACCCAGGTGACCAGTGCACCCTTATAACGTATTCTTCCGCCATTCGCACCAGAGATACCGTCATATTTTCACGACCATAACAGAATGCATGTAATACAAAGAGAACAGGGTCCGACAACTTAAACGATGACTAGCATACTCTGTTAGGTTTGAAGGTGATAAGATTGATATTTGCAACAAAATAAATATTTGTACATATAATAATAGTTAATTCTAAAAGAAACGAGCGAAAAAGAAAGTAACGGGTATGCGTTATCTTACATTTGTTCGCTCTCTGGAAGCGGTACTTTATCAACGTTGGCGGCTCATTTTTAAAAAAGAAATTCTATATTGTTACATCATTTGTATTCTGACATTCTTGCATCGCGTATTCCACACGCTTTCTGTTTTTCCCGCGTGTAACCACTTTCCCGTTTCAGATTTTTCTTAACGAGCACTGTTTATACTTGTACTCGAAACACCGATGAACTCAGAAGTTAATTTCACCATCTATTGTTTCTTTCACCATTAGTCAATGGTTTGCCCGCTTATGCTTTACGTAAGTCGACGAGTTGCAAGAGCAAATCACCGTCCGCCATGATACTAAACAGAAACTGCTGGTTTCTGGCTACAAACAATATTCTGAACATACCCGGAAGTCAGGTACTTATATAAATTGCATGTTGGGACTTGTGGCTCTGTTTAACGTTACAAATTAGACTTTTAGGTATTTGTATAGAATATTATACCATTTAAGGATAAATTCATCCTAAAAGTTAGATTATTAGCAGTGGACTACTTTCCTGCACACATTGTTACAGTGTTGTACCAGAGTGCACTGTTCACGTGCGTTTGTTTTGGCGCGGATCAACCTAAGAGTGAATGCAGTTTAGGCTAAACTTTTCCCAGAACATACCACATTCCTAAGGACATTGGAATGTAAAAAAATTCTGATGTGATATATTCACACGACTTTCGCTTTTCTCTATCTTTATTAGTGGGTATACAAACTATTCTTACTAAAGCTATTTTTGCTATCTACTACATTTTAAGAATCCAAATAAACCTTTGCAGAGATAGCTACATTACACTTTTCGTTATAGACTCGTACAAAGAGAACAGCAATAGTCAAATGTTTAAGAACCTGACGCTGATATGCTGGCCATAAAATTCCATACTGTTTCTATGACATCACAGAAACAACTGAATGTTGAACAGGACTATAAGAGAATGACCAAATAATGAACAACTGGAACATTCATAACGGATATCTCAGAAATGGCTTACCGCACAAAAAAAAACCTTATTTGAAATAAATTGTTTTAATGAGATCTACATTATTATTATTTATTTATTTATTTATTTTTATATAGTAGGGTTTCCTCCATCGCTTAACGTTTACCAGTTATACAAGTTTATACAAAATTCCTTCCGAATAAAGGGTACTTCACAGGCTATTCCTAGAAAATTTAAAATATACATTTTATATGTCATGTAAATATATTTAATATATGATTTTTTAACAAAATCATTAGAGACATTTTTATAAAAAAAACTTCGAAAAATGTTCCACGTGAAGATAGTTTGGGTCGGGGGGATTTTCTTCAAAACCTTCACGTCTGATCTTTGGAAGGTACTGAACCTAAATACAAAGTTTGATATTTATCCGACATTTCGTTTTTGGGTTATGCTGTTCACAGTCACAAACACTCACCTTTTTCAAAAAATGCTTCTTTTTTTGGATTCATGATTTCCGGTGAAATCTCGGTGTCTAATTTTTGGGTGAAATGCCATAGACAATAAAACCTCTATATTTGGACATCCCTGTATGTTAGACACCTCATTACGTCGGACATATTTTTCTTGAACCGGAAAAATTCCGATGTTTTTACATGTCCAATACAAAGTGTGTTGGACACTCCAGAATCTGGAAGCTGGACACCCCTTATGGTTCTATCTTGGATAATTGTTCAGTTCTATTGTTATTTCTGCTATGCAATGTACTGTGTTCCTCTTACGAGAGTCTGTAAGGAATGTGTTGACATCAACAATTCTAGCGCTATCTGAGAAAGATTACAGCTCTACTTTCAACATATCAACAAGTCTTAAGGCCTCTTAGAAAACATACGCTCTTGTGCTAATAATGCTGAATGACCAGTTCTTTTGTTTGCTTTCTCGTCACAGATTTTAACGTTAGCAAATATTTCTCGGGCTTGACTGTGTAGAGTTCCTTTCTTATTGGGCATTGTAAATAACTTTATAAATCACTAGAAAACACTTACACACTGTTATACAAGTGTTATACAAGTTCCAAGTGAAACACGCTGGGATACTAACGTTGCGCAATGTTTTCAATGTAGATAGTACATCTATGACATTATCATGAGGTGCCACGTGGCACTAACCCCCCTCTCACTCTTCCGGAAAGCAGAACACTCCACAAACGTTTTCTCGTCAGAGGCTGTACCTGTTAGGGTGATACTCGACCTTTTGTGCTTTATAAGGATACAGTTCAGTTTAATGTGAAGTGTTTTTCCTTACAACTGTCAACCTCTTTCTATCTTCCTGGAATTACCCATTTTGTCATTTTGTGTGTACCTCTATTGTGGCTAAATTTGACCAGGGGCGGTTCGTCCATAGCTGCAGCACTCCGACTTTAACAGACTACTTTTATTTCCTCTTTTTCCAAAATTACACCCTACATCAATTATTTTTTGCAGACAACCAAGCAATAATAACACAAGATATTGACGACGCTTCATACATGATGAGAAAATTAATTGAAGAATATAAAATGTGGGGACTTCATTATTAAGTTTAACAAAACAGAATCTTTATTATTAACAATAAACGCGGATGAAAAATTATAGGTTATCAATGAGCAAGAAATTAGAATGATCAATGAATTTAAGTATTTAGGATCAATCATAGAAGCAGATGGAACTAGCAGATTAAAAATCTGATGTGTTGCACTCACATGACTTTCTCTACTCTTGTACAAACTATTTTTACAAACGCTTATTCTCCATATTCTTCATGTTAATCGAGATGTTAATCTTATTGCTAATTTTCTTGCAGATGCAAGGGGAATTGCTAGGCTTTAAGCGATAGTCAAATATTTTAAGAGCTGGTTGCTATGTGGAGTATTCCATTCTCTTTGTATTACCAGGAAAAAAAATAAATAACGAATTTCCATTTGAGAAAAAGTATAAGTATTGGAAAATTTAAGGGAATAACAAGCAATATTTCGAAAATGGTTCACTCAACAAAAAAAATGTATATGACATAAATTGTGTATTTTAACGCGATCTACATTTTTTGTGTAGTAAACGTTTGTCTATCTCTTATAGTTTACCAGTTATGCAAAAGTCGTTCACAATGAAGAATACTTTTGGAGACATTCCCAGAAAATTCGAGATATACAATTCATTTGCCATGAAAATGTCTTAAACTTGTGGTATTTTATTCAAAATCGTTAGAGCCATTTTTGAGAAAATTAAAATTTTCGAAAAATGTTCCATGTAAAGGGTAATCTGGGGTGGGGGGATTTTCTTGAAAACCTTCGTGTCGCATCTCTGGAAGATACTGAAACTAAATACCAAGTTTGGTGTTTATCCGACTGTTCGTTTCTGAGGTATGCTGTTCACAGACACACACACGGACATGTTTCCAAAAATGCTTTTTCTGGATTCAGGGGGTCTCAAAACATGTATTTCCGGTGAAATCTCGGTATCGAATTTTTGGGTGGAATACAATACTTCCCCTACTTACTATACGTAGCAGAGAAAGTAAAACGTGGTGTCTGGTGCACCATGGGTCTCCCTGTAGAAGTATGTCCAATACGTAGCCGAGTGAATACAACTTGGTCTTTGCGGTTGAAATGATAGTGTTGAAATGTAGACATCGTGTAACTTGCTTCTAGATGTGGCTTCCCATGTTTGTCTTCATTGATTAATGCAAGTGTTTTTGATGAAGTTGATGAAGTCCGTATGTCCTGAGGGGGATGTTTGGTGGCTTCTTTGGCTGCCTGATCGGCTGATTCATGTCAAGACAGCACTTAGAATACTTTCGGTACAACGGACGCAGATTGGCAACAGCTCTCTCTAATGTACAAGTAACGTATAAACTAGCATTTTGAGACAATATTGCTCAGAAGACTGTTAGATTAAAAGCAAGTACGGAACATTACTTCAGCTGTGATTATTTCACAAGTTTAGTTACAATATTCCATTCCTTTCACGCTCCACATCCTGCAACAGATACTTGCTCGACCAAAGTCATTAACTTAATTAACAATGTTAATATCGTCAATACAAGCGCAATCTCTTGTCTTATGTTTATACTGGCTATAAACAGCGACGCCCAACAATTATGCAGAATAACAATAATTAAGTAAACACTCAAATTACTGGCGCATGGAGAAATAAAATTATACGTGGGTTGTAATGTAATGGAATATTTATTTTCATCCTTATTACAATAATACAAATAAAACTTACATCTAAAGCTTAAATCTAGTGCTTCGGTTCTCTAGCTCTCCCACATTTAACCCTAGGGATAAAGCTACTATACCATCTCGCCACTTTCCAAACTGTGCCCATTCTGCTGTACCTTTCTTAAGCTCCTTATCCACTTATCCCTTGTGTTTCCTAAACATGTCCCCATCATTTTAATTGTTTCTGCTTTTGTGCTTCCCAACATTCTTAATGCTACTGCTTCTTTATTTAGCTGGTCCCATTTTTTATTCCATATAACCTCTCTCCACCTTTTAACCGTATCACATTCTATTAGCCTATGAAACGTACTACCCAATTCATCACACATAATACATCTCCACGAACAATTATATCCATTCCTTTTTAAAAATATTACTCCTGTGCGCATCCACGCAAGACCTATTCTACCAAATTGATTGAATATATCTACATACTTCTCCCTTCCCCAATTTCTTTTAACTGATTTATACAAGATCAATGACCACATGGGTTATAGGAAAACGTATAGTTGATAATTCCTAATTCAAAAAATCTGATGTGTTGCACTCACATGACTTTCTCTACTCTTGTATAACTATTTTTACAAAGGCTTATTCCCCGTCTACTTCATGTTAATCGAGATAAACATTTACAGAAACTATCTTATTGTTAATTTTCTTGTAGATGCAAGGGGAATTGGCAGGCTTTAAGCGACAGTCAAATGTTTTAAGAGCTGGTTGCTATGTGGAGCATTTAAAAACGAATAACGAATTCCCATTTGAGAAAAAGTGTAAGTACTGGAAAATTCAAACAAACAACAAGGAATATCTCGGAAATGGTTCACTCGACTAAAATAAGAGTGTATATGATATAAATTGCGTATTTTATCGAGATCTAAATTTTCTGTATAGTAAAATTTTTTCTAACCCTTACGGTTTAACAGCTATATGAAAGTAATTCAGAATGAAGAGAACTTTTGGGCACATTCCCAGAAAATTCAAGGTATACATTTCATTATGTCGTGTCGCATCATTGGAAGATACTAAACTGAAATACCAAGTTTCATATTTATCCAACTTTTTGTTTTTGAGTTATGCTGTTCACAGATAGACACACACGTGCATGTTTCCAAAAATTATATTTGGATTCAGGGCACCTCAAAACATGTATTTTCGATGTAATCTCGGTATCGAATTTTTAGGTGGAATGCAGTATCTTTATGTTCATGGTAGAGAAAGTAAAATTGCTGCTCGAAGATAGGCTCTTGCTAGGCTCCCTTGTTAGGTTCCGGTTAGTCATGTTTCGATCCAGTTTCCGCTCGTCTTAGTCAGAGACGTAGCTAGGGAGGGGTTTTGGGGGATTAGAAGCCCTCCCCCCTTGCTAAAATAAGAGTAAAACTAGCTTCATTAATAAAAGCATCTTTTCTGGAACGAGATACTGTCTAATCGTATCACTGGTAAAGCTATGTTTACACAGCATGTCTTAGACAGTATCGCCAAAGGTGGCAGTAAAAAAAAAAGTAGTAAAAAATGAATCTTACGATTATTTGCATAATATTAAAGATATATACATGACAAATAAGATGTTTATCTTGAATTCTCTGGGAATAACCTGTGAAGCGCACTTCATTTGGAAAACATTTCGTATAATCTTGTATAATTGGTAAACGTTAAGCGATAGACGAAAACGTACCAGAGAAAAAATGTAGATATCTTTAAAACACACAATTTACTTAAAATACGTTTTTCTGTGGCATTAGGCGTTTCTGAGATATCCGTTATTAAAGTTTGGAATTGCTCAATGGTTATTCTTTTAAAGTATCGTCAACATTCAATTGTTTCTCGCGATGTCATGGAAATAGTATGGAACATTAAAGCCAGCATATAGCTTCCAGTTCTTAAAACATTTGACTGTCACTGTTCTCTTTGTATCTATAACGAAACGTGTAACGTAGCTGTTTTTGCAAAGGTTTATTTGGATTAATGTGTAGTAGATATGAGCTTTAGTAAGAATAATTTGTATAACCACTAATAAACGATACACTAGGGTAGAGGAAGTCATGCGAATGTACATCAGATTTTTAAAGCAAATGTTTTATATAACCAACTCCACTGGTGCACCTCCAAATCAGAAGCTCACGAGCCGTCACTGATATTGACTGTTATTGTGCACCTTGTAACCATTAGCGCAGTTTAATGAGAGGGTTTTCCTTTGCAATTGTGAACCTATTTCCACTTCGTGGACCGTTGATCTTTTGTACACTGTACGTAACGATGTACTTTAAGTATTCAGTGAGGGGAAACTTTTTTCGTTGTTATAGCAGTAAACGGTAGATCTGCAGTGTGGAAGTCAGTCACTGTTGATGTGTTAACTTCAGAACGCAATTTTGTTCGGTTTGTGCAATGCATCGATATGAGTAAGCGAAAGGTAGTGAAATTAACCACTGAAAAAAAAGAGAGAAGTTATTGATCGATTGTGCCAGGAAAGTTGCAGAAGTGTTCGGAATTTCTAAATCAACAGCTTCAAACATTAACTGCAATAGGACCTCAATTTTAAGTGCATGGGAACAAAATTGCAGGGGGAAAGAAAAAGGGTTCGTAAAGCTGTAAACGACAAACTGGATGACAAAGTACGAAGGCTTCCACGGCCGGAGTTAATCGATAAAATATTAAAATCTTCCGGGCTGGAAGGCCGTGGTCTAAGGCTGACGCCAGCCCGAAGAAGCGTTGTACGTGTACCTACCCTTGTTTGGGGTTTACCCACTGGCAGGTAGCATAAGGTTTTGCAGGATGGCGGTAGAGACTGAGGTTGTGGGGGTGAAAGGAGGTAGTAATAAGCTCCTGCAGGTCAGGGTGCAACGGCCCTAGTGCACCGCTGGTGGAAGATTTTATCGAAAAATTGTTTGGTTGTAATTTTGAATTTACCAAGCAACTCGTGGTAGGACTATAAAGGAGCTCAGGTTTTGCTGCTGGTTGGAGTTGCTCCTTGGTTACCGGGGGTGCCCGCAAGCCATGCGTGGGACCCGGTGACGCCTGAAGCGGCGTTCTCTGAGGTTATAGTCCCCTAGAGAACGAAGGAGGGCACTCCGATGGAATGGCAACTTGTATAGTCTATTGGCCCGGTGCCTAATTTCATCCTCCAGGTATGGAAGAGATGAGGCTTCGTGAAGTAGTCTCACGGGGAAAGCGCGGCATACAGAATAGATGGCCCGGAGGCCCCTATTTTGCACCCGCTGCAGTCGGAGCAGACTGGAGTCTGCGGCCATGCCCCAGATCTCGCAGGCGTACAGTAGGACGGGGATTATAAGTGCTCTAAAGAGGCGCAACTTGAGCGGTATCGGCATCACGGATCCCAGCATGGGGTACAGGGAGCCGCCATACCCCGACGCGAGAGATCCGCGATGTGATCCCGGAAAGTTAGACGCCTATCTAGCTGAACACTCAAATAGGAGTTGGAATTCCTCCTCTATCCTACGTCGGAGGTAGATAAATGAGGGGAAGTTGGCGGGGAAGCGGCGCAGTGTGAAGAGAATGGCGTGGCTTTTCTCCGGATTGATGGACAATCGCCAACTAAACAGATGTTCCGCAATTTATAGCTCACGCCAAGGTCAAAACTGCCGCATAATTGTTGGGTCTGCAGTGGCGTGTTATCGCTGGTATCCACGTGGGATTGAGCTTAAAATTTTCTTCCTTTTTATTAAAGTTGTTGGAGTGTTTATAAATTTCAATTGCTTCTCTATGAAGTCTAGCGTGAAATTGAAATTGAGTGTTATTTCTGGACGCTCTTTAACTACTGTGGTTCTTAGCGTCCCATTCTATGTTGGGCGTGAAAGACCAGAAATTTTGCTCAGAGGCCTCTTATCAGGCTTGAGGTTCTTTTACGTGCCGTAACTCTACGACACGGGACCACCGTCTTTACTTCCCTTCTGAGGGAAGCCATGCTAAGAATTTCTACGCCCGAAAAAAATCCATCACCCTCCGCCGGGTTTGAACCCCCGAACTCGGGAACTAGACGCTAGCACGGTACCACTAGTCCACGGAGGACGTTGAAGTCTAGCGTGATAATATTTTGTTGAAGATAGTACTTGCGTATCTTGTTATAGGATACGATGACCCATAGTAACAAAGTGTTCAGCGACTGCAGACCTATCTGTTCGTGCAAGGCGACAATGTGTTTATGCTACGTTTTGTTGTTCCGATGTAAACAGAGCCGCATGTGTTCCAGGTGTATATAGAATACCTTGCACAAACAGATAGGTCTGCAGTCGCTGAACACTTCGTTATTATGGGTCATCGTATCCTATAAGAAGACACGCAAGTACTATCTTCAACAAAATATTATCATGCTAAACTTCATAGAGAAGCCATTGAAATGTATAAGCACTCCAACAACTTTAATAAAAAGGAAGAAAAATTTAAGCTCGATCGCACTTGGATACCAGCGATGGCACGCCACTGCAGACCTACCAATCATGCGGCAGTTTTGACCTTGGCGTGAGCTATAAATTGCGGAACATCTCTTGCCTAGTTGGGTAGTAGTATATTATGCAAGGAGACTATACTGGTAGTCATTAAAACGCGAGTATTATTATTAACCGAGCGAGCGAAGCGAAACGAGGTTAATAATTATCATACGAGCGTTTTAATCACAATTATACTCAAGCTTCATACGACTGTTTATGCTCGACCATGTATCTAAATTAAAGGTTTCATAAGTATTCGTTTCTGGTTTGAGTGATGCGTTACAATCGTTATTCTTTTATCTATGGTTACAATACAATGACCTTGTAGCACCTGCGTCAAACAAAGTTGCTACCGTTGTGAGACGTACTACTCAGAATAATCTATACTTGTGCTTTCACAGTGTTACGTGGTCACTTCTGATTGGTCGAGTACCAATACTTTGATGAACAGGTGTACCTTAATGAGGTCCATTAAAGTACTGCTACCAGTCGTATAAATGCTACATTTTGACATGGTCGAGCATAAACCTGTATTATCGCACAAGTAAATCCGTAAATAAACGGATAGGTATTACTGGCGCAAAACTTCTGGAATGTGACCTTGATTGCCACTCCAGCTGCTGAGCCTAGGAATGGTTTATGTTTAGCTTAATCAACGAAAGCGATATACTACCGTTGCTTACTCACACTGCGTAACACATACAGTCTGCATAGAAAGTGTCCGCATCTTGTAATTTCAAAGAGATCAGTACGTAAATAGTGCTTATTTTATATTTGTAATATTTTGATGCAGTAATACAAATTACTTAAATGTAAATAATGATTGTAATATGAATATGCATTTTTATGTGACATTGATTTCAGATGTTTATTAATTGTAATTATTATTGGGAAATAAGTTTATACGGCCTTACTGAAACTGTCAATAATAGCGCGCAATAATGCAGAGAGGGGGGTGAGCTGTTTATCATTATTGGAAACGAGGAAGTTACGTAATGTTGGTGCGTTTTTCCGTTTAGAACCTTCTGGAATGTTTTCTCCCTAAAGCATATGTATTCATAATTTTCATTGGATATTAAAATAGACGCTAATGTTGGCGCGTTTTATTAGCCAATAGTAGTTCAGTTATAATCTTTAGGCGTATCTGGATGCAGGAGTATAAATAGGGTAGGTTAGAGGTAGCTTCATGCTCAGTTCATCGAAAATCTCAATACATTACACGTCGCCTTCAGTTGCTCAGTTCATCGAAAATCTCAATACATTACACGTCGCCTTCAGTTGCTCAGTTCATCGAAAATCTCAATACATTACACGTCGCCTTCAGTTGCTCAGTTCATCAAAATTCTTTGTGCACTATAAGTCGTCTTCAGTTCGTCAGTTCGTCAAAATATTTGTATGAGATACGTCGGCTATAGATTCACAAGTTACGAAAATCTAAAGTATTATAAAGTTAATTATACACAAAGTTGAAGTACGTGAATTAAAAGTGATTAGTAATGAAGTTATTATAACAGTTTCAGTTTTGGCGAGTGTTAAGATCAATGTATAAATGTGATAGTTAACGTGTTCGACAATAAATGTGTAAAACAAATTTCTTCATCAGTGTAATTTTTGGATAAAAGATTCCTTTCCGTTTACACAACCCTGATCAAGAGATATGTTCGACCAAATAGCTAGCCGGAGGACAGTAAACAAAACTTAAAATTCTTTCAAACACTAATACTACCACAAATTGCTAAAACTAGATGGAGCTACAAACCGAACAAATGAATGACGTCACTAGATGGCAACACGTGATGTAAACAAACATTATAAGTAATACCGCATCAAATTGGCTACCACAACGTGGGGCTCAACAATAAATATAAATAAATAACATTAAAGCTACATCAAATTGGCTCCCATACGTGGGGCAGTTAAAATTATGTAACCAAACAAAACAAAAGCAGCACAATATAAGATCTTCAAGTTCTAATAATTTACGTAAAAACATATTACGTAAACATTAAAACTACTTCAAATTGGCACCCAGAACGTGGGGCAGAGTAACCAGGAAAGGAACACGATGACCAGGAAAGGATCAGAATAACCAGGAAGGGGCAGAATTAACCAGGAAGAAGTGAGATGACCAAAGGGGCGAATGGAGAAGTGAACTGAACTACAAGATGCAGATTCCAGAAACAACAAAAGGAACGACAGACTACGCGGATGATTGGACATCGTAATTCCGAGATTACAAGGCAACAGGTGAATTCAATTACAAAAACATCGAGAAGACGCAGATTCCAGAAACAACTATAGGAACGACAGACTACGCGGATGATTGGACATCGTAATTCCGAGATTACAAGGCAACAGGTGAATTACAACATCTAACAGTTGGAGTGACGAGTCGCATCAAAAAACAGGAGATTTTCATCAAGAAATGAATACAGAAAATTACATGAAGTGAATCAACACCATGTTGATACCTAATATGCCTGCTGCGTCTGTTCTGGTTATCGACAATGCTTCACAATGCGTCAACATTCAAATTGACAAACCACCTACCTCAAATTCATTGAAAGAAGAAATGAGAGCTTGGTTACTTAGGCATAATATAGCTTTTGATGAAAGCATGAGTAAAACAAAGCTATATAACTTAATTAAAGCCAACAAACTGCTTCAGAAGTCTACATACTTGACCAGCTTTTAATACATGGCCATAATGTACTTAGACTGCCACCGTATCACCCAGATCTAAACCAAATAGAATTAATCTGGGCGGAAAAAATCGGTGACCTGCAGCGATTTGCAAGAATTGGAAGGCCGGAATGGGAAAATCTATTTCGACATGTTGAATAAATTGAGACTCATTATTTCGAAAAAGATGGAATTGCAGAAAATCAAATAGAAAGAATTCTCATCCAGGATGATGGAGCAGAAATTAGCGACAGGAGTGATTCCGCAGAAGAGGAAAGGCTGTCAGGTGTGGAAGAATTGGAGGCAGATTATTGACAGTGTTTTTATATTAAGGGCTTCTTACAGCGGTGGATTTAAATATACTGTATATAACTATAAGTTTATCAGTGCGGCACAGTGTAGTACAATGCAGTGCATAACAGGTGTGCGGATATTTGACAACGACTGTCCCACCTCTCCCGCAGCATGCAGACGACCGGTCACCTCTGAACTGGTAACTAACTCGCTTCATAGCTGTCATTAAGATTTTCACATGTCTAGAACTGTTGCGCCAATTATACCCACAGCGAAGATCTCCAGATCGGAAGAGCGTCTCCATCGCCGTCTGTGCACTCATGGGAAGTTTACATTTCCTGGTTTGGGGAGGGGACGACCAAGATGTAGGGGAGAAGATTCTGGATTCTGTGCACACGACTCCTTCTATCAGTACACGAAGGTTAGCGTTGCAAATGAAGGTTCCTCATGCAAGAGGAACAGTTGTAGCCTTATCATTTGCAACGTGTACAGACCCTGTCACCAGCAGAATGCAGATTACCCTGCTCGATTGATGTGCAGTGGTTCGTGCAGTAGTGTACTACAAATCCAAACTTTCCTGCCTTAGTGTGAAGATGTGTTTTTGTTCTATTGTTATTTGCCCCACGCTTTGGGAGCCAATTTGAAGAAGGTTTGTTGCTGCTATGTACGGAAAGCCGATTTGAAGTAGGAGTTGTATTGTAGTTCAAATGTTGGAGAGCCGAACTTGAAGTAGTTGCATCCGCACGTATGGTAAAAAGTTTCCGGTAGCCTTCGCCCCAAATGTTTAAAAAATATTAACTTTGTAATTTTGACTGTTTCTTTAAATATTATATATTTATGTTTGCCTCGGCTGCGTCAGTATTTATTTTTAGAGACATGAATGTCTTAGCAGGGAGTGGTGCGACTGAAGAATGTAGGCTTACACAGATTATAATTTTACTTCACTCCTTTTATTAATGCTTGACACGATTTAAATAACACTTCACTGATATAGAGAGCTGTGAGATTCTTTTGTTAATTACTAGCACGTTTTAACACGTAAACTATTTTCGTCTCACACTGAATACGTATTAAACTTCTCGAGGACGTGTCTCATGTCTGGTTAGGAACACTGTCTACTAGCAACTGACTTCTGAATTTGTAAATTTTTTCCTTTTCAATTTCTGATTGGCTAATTCTAGTCCAAGAGAATACCTTGATTTAACTAAAGCTTTTTCTGGTTGCTGATTGGCTATTTTTATAAACTGTCACTAAAATTACATTATTGCGTCCAAGAATCACAAGTAACATTTAAACTTTCTAATTCATTATTGCCTCAAAGTTACCTCATTGTTAACTCATTGTTAGCAACTTTTAACCTATTATTCTCACAGCTCCTACATTATTAAATTACGTAATACATTCACATAACATTATTACACATGTATACAATAATATAAACATATATAATGACTGTAATATACACTTTTTATATATTGTTACATACACATATTGCTTTAAGGCGGGCTGTCATTGAATTTATATATTATATAATTTGACTGAAATCATTTAAGTGTTAAAAATACTGCCTCAATTGTTATTTACAGATGAAGCACAGTGCACACGAGATGGAATTACAAATTTTCACAATAGCATGTATGGGCATATGAAAACATTGTTCCATCTCATCACCAAGTGCGGTTCACTCTCAACATGTGGCCGGTATCATTGGAGATCGGTTAGTAAGCAGACCTACGGGGTAGGCGTACACAAACTTCCTGGAAAACACCATACCTCGTGTGTATGAAGACATTCCACTGAGCATTCGTCAACAAGCTCACTTCTTGCAAGAATGCGCTCCTGCACACTTCAGTCGTATCACTCGCCGGTACTTGGATCGAAGGTTTCCTGGGTCGACGGATAGGGAGAGGTGGCCCAGTTGCTTGGCCAGCACGCTCACCTGATTCGAACCCTGTCGATTCCTACTATGGGGCCATTTAAAAGAGTTGGTGTATTCGTCTCCTTTGCCTGACATGAAATCCCTTCAGAATCGAATTGTGGCAGGTTGTGAGAAAATGCGCAGTACTCTTGGAATTTGGGATCGTGTTCGCAGGCCACGAGACGACGATGTGTGGCCTGTATTCAAGCAGGAGGTGGACATTCTAAACATCTTCTGTAAAGAAAGCTACCTGCGGTAAGAAATAGCTTCCGGTGAATATCACTGTTTTAAGGCCATAACTCAGAAACCACGAATTTCCGAAACACATGTTGTAATGGACTTTTTTACTTTCTACATATGGGGAATGCATACCTGAAATTATGCCCTCTATTTTTTAAACATTCTTTATATGAAGGAGCGAATGGTGTTTAATGTAATGATTTAAAGTATTGGAAAAAAATAGCGTCTGTAAGCGTTACAACGAGTGTTCTATAAAATGTAGTGTTAAAGTTGAACGCGGGTGCATTATCAAGATTAACATTCTCCTTGCTTCGTGCTCCGTCATCTGCTTATAAGAGGATGTGTCCAAGTATAGAAAAAAATTTGTGTTACGTTCACAAGACTTTCTCTAACCTCTATCGCTTATTAGAGGGTATATAAATTATTCTTATGAAAGTTTATCTTCCCTCTAGTTCACTTTAAACAAGATAAAGTTTTCAGAAATATAGCTGCATTACACATTACGTTATACAGAGTGAGCCAAAAGACTCCGAACCGCCTGCGCGATGGTTTTCCTGTCCGCGTCCCCGGCGCTAGTTGTCGTCTGCCACTATCATAGAAAGGCGCGGATGAAACCATACAACATTTTCAAAACTATTATTAAAGGCTTTACTTATCAACTTTATGAAAGGAGATACTGAATCTGGCCATCGTCGTTGTCCATACATTTTTGGCACCTCTTTAGGAAACTATCCATTACTCGCCGTAGTTCACGTTGAGAAATTATTTAGTTTTAATTCTTCCAGTGTGTGTGGGGTTGCCTTGTACACTTCATGTTTTAAGTTATCCCGGAGGGGTATTTTATGAACAATATTACCGCCTGCGCGGTGTTTTTCCACATGATAAAACATGATAAGGCGCTGCTGATATAAAAAAAGTCACGCTGTTGTGATTTTGCTGTGCAGTGTGAAGTGCAGTGTTGAGTTGACAGTGATGTGATACAGTTCAGTTATTACGAATTATTTATTATTTTGTCCTCTACTTAGTCACAAAGTATATTATGGCTCAATATGTTTTCTACTGCACAGCGTGTATTTATTTATGATTCGTATGTGTTAACTCGGCCAGCTCGCCAAGTGAAAGTACGATTTGCAGAGAGATTTTCAGGTGTAAAAGTTCCAGGCCGTACAACAATCCATGAACTTTACAGTAAATTTTAGACCACAGGAAGTGTTCAGGCTAAGAAATCTAAAAGACGGGGTTCAGTTCTTACCGAAGAAACATTAGACAACATCGGTCATGATGGATAGTTTCCTAAAAAGGTGCCAAAAATGTATGGACAACGACGGTGGCCAGTTTCAGCATCTCCTTTCGTTAAGTTGGTAAGTAAAGCCTTTAAAAGTAGTTTTAAAAATGTTGTATGGTTTCATCCGCGCCTTTCTATGATAGTGGCAGACGACAACGAGCGCGAGGACGCGGACAGGAAAAACACCACGCAGGCGGTTCGGAGTCTTTTGGCTCACTCTATAGATACAAAGGGAATAGCGATAGTCAAATGTTTAAGAACTGGAGGCTATATGCTGGTCTTAAAATTCTATATTCTTTCCATGCTATCACGAGAAACAAGTGAAATTTACTGGATTTGAAAAGAATGGCTACTAAGTATTGAACAATTTGAACCGTTAATAATGGATATCTCGGAAACAGCTTTAATCCACAAAAATTTATTTGAAATAAATTATGTGTTTTAAAGAGATCTGCATTTTTGTGTAGTACGTTTTCGTCTATCGTTTAATTATAGCAGTTATATAAGATTTTACAAAATCCTTTCCGAATGAAGAGGACTTCACAGGCTATTCCCGGTAAATTCAAGATATGCATTTTATTTGTAGTAAAAATATCTTTAATATATGGTAGAAGTGATTTAGCGGTGGGGACATCTCGCCACTGCGACCAACTTGATCCATTGTGACTACACCCCCTGAGAGACTGGGGTGAAGTGAAGGAGGTCGCAGGCAAACAGGCCCACAGAGACACATAGAAGTCCCTAATATTTCCAGGTTGAAACACCCGCTTCACCAACAGAAGCGAAGAATCCCCAGAGAGGGCGACGTGGGCGGGTCAACGCACCCTGGCATTCACGGGGAGAGATATTTACAAAGCGCAAACAACCATGCCATTGTCTGACATCAGCCGCACTGCGGTTCCCCGAAGACACTTCCTGAAACATGAGAGGGAGGAAAATGAAACTGTTTCATTTGTGGACGCTCTTTAACTACTATGGCTCTTGGTGTCCCATTTTATTGGGCGTGCAAGTCCGGAAAGTTTGCTCAGAGGCCTCTTCATCAGGCTTGATATTCTTTTATGTGCCGTAAATCTACGACACGGGACCACCGGCTTTACTTCCCTTCCGAAAGAAGCCATGCTAAGGATTTTTAGGCCCGAAAAAAATCCATCCTCTCCGCCGGGTTTGAACCCGCGACATTGGGAACTAGAGGCCCCTAGACCAAGTAGGACGACATGAGAAGAAGAGAGATGAAAGGATAGGAAATAAAGAAAAGGAGAAATCGTGGTAGAATACACCACCCCAGCATTCGCCTAGGCGACCAAAGGAAAACCATGAAAAACCCTATGAGGGCGGCAACCGAGAATCGAACACGCGATCTCCCGAATGCGGGCTACAGACGTTGCCGCTTAAGCCATCCCGCTCGGTTTAATGCATGATATTTAAATAAAAAATCCTTAGAGACATGTTTAAGAAAATAAAAGATTTCGAAAAATGCTCCATGTAAACAATAGTTGGGAGTAGGGTGGTGTTCTTGAAAATGTTGGTGTCGCAACTTTGGAAGATGCTGAACTTAAATACCAAGTTTGGTATTTATCCGACTTTTCGTTTTTGAGTTAAGCTATTCACAGACACACGCAAGACTTGCTTTCTAAAACTGCTTTGTTTTTTACTGTAAGTACGTAATAGAGAAAGTAAAAAAAAAAAAATAATGTAAATAGAAGATTAAGCTTTTGTAAGAATAATTGCAGAAGAGCGAGCAGAGAAAGCCATGTGAATGCAACAAATAAGGCTTTTTTTAATTTGGGGGCCTCAAAACGTGCGCTTTCCATGAAATCTCTATATGGAATTTTTGGATGGAATGCTAGGGACGTGAGAGAGAATGTAAAACTATGATGCACGAGTGTTATTTGTTTTCCGCCCTGTTAGAGTCTGACTGCAGCCTGAGTGGAATTAAGTATGCATTAATCTAATCAAGCCTTGTTCCCCAGTTGTGTATTAATCAAAAGCACCTAACCTTTTTGTTAAAAGGCAGCCCTGGAGGGAGAGGAGGAAAGGGTATGGCGAGTAAGAGAGGCAGGGAGAGAAAGAGACAGGAGCTGGTCAGTTACTATTGATTTTAGAGTGTCTGTTTTGAGATCGTGAGTGTTCAGTTACTGTATAGCTATCTAATCTTCCTGGGTGATCATTAAACGAGGGGTGGGGTGGAACTCTATTTGGTTGGAAAGTTTCTCGTTCCTGGTTTGTTTGTTTTCTTATGTCGTTTACACAAGCATGACCCAGCAGTCATGCGCAGCAACTCCAGACAGTTCCCTCGTCTGGTCTATGTATCTCGGCTGAAGAACCACGCGGCGGGTGGGGAATTGAGTGCCATGGTCAACGTTCGTTGACACCAGTGGCGGCTCCAACGATTTACATTTTTACTTTCCCGACCGCTTACCTAGAGCTGTACTCTAGCGACAAGATTTTAATATAAATGCATATTTCTTCTCTGCATCGAGCGCAATGGCTCAGGGGCAACGTCTATGGTCCCAAGTTCGATCCCCGGCGATCGCCTACTCTAACTCATGGGTTTTTCTTGGGTTCCCCAGGGTCGACAGGCGAATGCTGGTTTCTTCTCTGTCACTATTTCCTATCCATTATTTCCATTCATTCAATTTACTTTTCATCTTTCAGGAGTGTATAGTTGTGCCAGACAGACGGAACGGATGCGTTCTCAATGGAATAATACAGGGCTATTAAAAAAAGAAGGAACAGACTTTAAATATTTATTTCTAATGAACGGCAATAGATGGTGACAGATGGGATACATCACTGAATAGAGAAAAGTTCAAAATTTTATTTTATGTGTTTAAAATGAGCACCATTTGTTATGCGAGGACGACCAGTGCTTTTCCGTTTGTATACGCAACCATCTTTATTGTATCAATTGTAAATTTTTTATAACGAGGCGGCTCTTTGTTGAACTTAAAACTAAATGCACGCTGCAATGAAACAATGGATTCACTCTTTGCATAATGCAGCACACAAAACGACTTTTCCTGTGGCGTCGCCATTTTCTCGTAAACAAACCCAGCTTTAGGCACTGAATGGAAGGTCTAAAACTTTGAACTTTCCTGTATTCAATGATGTGTCTATGTATTGCCATCTATTGTCGCTCATTAGAAATGAATGTTTAAATTTTGTTCCTTCTTTTTGAATAACCCTGTATTACCCGTGGACATCAGAAGGATGCTCATCGCCCCCTCTCGGCGGCTTCAGCAGTAGGACGGGTCTGCGAGTTTGGAAATGTTAGGAACTTCCGCGCGTCTCTGTGGCCTGTCTGCCTAATGCCCTGTAGCCTTTGTGTAGTTCCTTCACTGCATCCTTTCCTCTTGGGGAAAGGGTGATAGGCACAATAGACCATGTAGGTCGCGGTGCACGAGCTGTCCCCCTCAGTTCAATTACATATTTCCTCTCTGCTGTCAGAAAATACGCTCACTTGGCATGTGACTGATGGCGGGGAATCAGGGCCAAAGATGCATCATCAGATACTATTTTAAGGGGGGGATTCAACATTTTGAGGAATACTAAAATGTTGAAATAAATTAACGTAATATAAACACGTTTATTACAATTTATAAACGTGTATTGTAATTGTTAACTTTAATTGTATCTTTAAGTTCGTTTATATACTAGCTCTGAGGCGATGCATTCACATGACTTTCTCTATCCTCTATCGTTTATTAGTGAGTATACAGACTACTCTTACCAAAGCTTATTTTTATATCTACTACATTTTAATCCAAACAAACCTTTCCAAAAATTACTACATTACACATTTCATTATAGTCACATGTTACATCGATAGTCAAATGTTTAAGAACTGGACGCTATGCGCTGGCCTTAAAATTCCATACTGTTTCCATGACATCGCGAGAAACAACTGAATGCTGAAAGGACTTAAAAGAATGACCAAGAAATGAACAATTAATAACGAATATCTCGGAAATAGCTTATGCTAAATAAAAGAACCTTATTTGAAATAAATTGTGTGTTTTAAAGAGATCTACATTTTTTTATGTAGTACGCTTTCGTCTATCCCTTAACGTTTACCAGTTATACAAGATTATCCAAAATTCGTTCCGAATGAAGAGGACTTCAAATGGTATTCCGAGAAAATTCAAGATATAAATTGTCATGTACATATCTTTAACATCTTTATTTTTATCAAAATCGTTAGAGCCATTTTTTTAGAAAATCAAAACTTTCAGAAAATGTTCATGTAAAGGGTAGTTGGCTGGAGGGATTTTCTTGAAAATCTTCGTGTTCCATTATTGGAAGATACTAAATTTAAACACCAAGTTTAGTACTTATCCGATTATTCCTTTTTGAGTTATGCTGTTCACAGACACACCCACACACAGACATGTTTCCAAAAATGCTTTATTTGTATGCAGGGGGCCTCAAAACATGTATTTGCGGTAAAATCTCGGTATCGAATTTTTGGGTGGAATGCAATACGTTCTCTGCCTACTGGGTACATGGTAAAGTAAAAAGTAATTTCAAGCACAATTCATAATGTAGCATAATGGTACTTTTTGGAAGTGTATGAAAGGAACGATAACATTATAGATAGTTATGTAATTGTTCAGAACGTATAACGTTATTACACGTATTATATTGGTCTATTTAGATAGATACAATAGGATATACTGAAATACCAAGTATTAAAATACACCACCTGCCAAATATTATTGTTTCTAATTTGTTGCTGTAAATATTACGTTTTTTAAAAATGAATTTTAACTTTCCAATTACTTGCTTAAGCTTTTATTGTGTACCGATTCACAATAGCTACTGTAGTACTTATAAAGCAGAACAGGCGGTTTCGTTTGTGACCCGCATTCGGGATCGATCCCCGGCGACCACCTACTCTGGCCTATGGTGGTTTCTCCGGGTCGCCAGGCGAATGCTGGGGCGGTTCATCTTCTACCACGACTCTCCTCTCTCTCATTTCCTTCCTTGTCATCTGTTTCAGTGTTGTAGGACCAAGCGACGGCGTTCGGCGGGTTGCGGCTGGGCGGTGGCTTGCGCTCTGTAAAGGTTTCTTCCCTGACGTCGCTGCGGTACTCCTCAGTTAGGTCTCTCCTTAGCGTGGGGCTCCGCTCCGGGGGACCCTGGAAGTTAATGGCTTGTGGGCAGGCCGTGCGGCGTCAGTTGCGTTCTATCTGGAAACGCATGCTTGCGCCAGTCGGCATCCGGATTTAGTCGCCTTACAGGTCTCCCCCCCCCTCATCCTTCCCTCCAAGGGGTCACGTTGGAAACAAAAAGTGCTGACTGTCCTGCGCGTGGTGCTCTGCCCCCTCCGTGATACGTACCTTTACCTATAAGACAGCCCCTTTACGAAGCTTTACAGCAACACAGAAAAGGGACTAAATAGTTGAAATTGGGCTCTCGGAAAAAATGGGAGGGATGCTTATCTTGGGGGGATGGGCACCCCTGCATGGGAGATAGGCCGTTACTAAATTTCCAACAATTTAAACAGTATTCTATGCTACATATTGTACATATTTTGCCTGTCTTGTTAATAATTATAATATTTCGCAGTTTGCAAGTTATGCTGCATATTTGCTGGTTTTACGTCTATGTTTTATAAATATAGCGTTATTTTATTCATGTTGTCTTCATATTTTATTTGCAAATACGATATTTCCGAATGATATATCCTTGTGCCAGTCTTGAAACTTGATACTGAAGGTAGCACACACGTAAAGCAATCAATAGGTCACGTCACATCGATGAATCCTGAGGCAGTATTTTTAACACTTAAATGATTTCAGTCTAATTATATAATATAAATTCAATAACAGCCCGCCTTGAAGCAATATGTGTATGTAATAAATTGTAAAATGTATGTAACAGTCATTGCATATGCTTATATTATTGTATCCATGTGTAATAGTATTATGTGGATATATTACGTAATTTAATAATGTAGGACCTGTGAGAAATAGGTAAAAAATTGCTAACAATGAGGTAACCTTGAGGCAATAATGAGTTTGAAACTTTAGCAATACTACTTCTGATTCTTGGAAGCAATAATGTAATTTTAGTGACAGTTTATAAAATAGCCAATCAACAACCAGAAAAAGCTTTAGTTAAATGAAGGTATTCTATTGCAGTAGGATTAGTCAATCAGAAACTGAAATATAGCAAAATTTACAAATCTAGAAGTCAGTTGCCTGCAGACAGTGATTGTAGCCGGATGCGTGATGCGTCCTCGAGAGATTTTATACGTATTTTGTGTGAGACAAAAATAGTTTACGTGTTAAAAGTGCAAGTATTTAATAAAAACATCTCACAGCTCTCTATATCAGTGAAGTGTTATTTAAATCGTATCAAGCATTAATAAAAGGAGTGAAGTAAAATTATAATCTGTGTAAGCCTACATTCTTGTTGCACCACAACCCTGCTAAGAGAAGCGTGTCTCCAACAATAATACTGACGCAGCCGAGGCACACATAAATATATAATACTTAAAGAAACAGTCAAATTACAAAGTTAATATTTTTTTTAAACGTGGGGCAAATAGCAATACAACCTACTTCAAACTGGCGCCCAAAGCGTGGGGCTAAAAATAAACTCCTATAACAAAATATCTATTTCAAATTGGCTTCTGAAACTACATATCTTTCTCAAATTGACGCCCAAAGCGTGATGCAAATAACGTAACAAACCACCAACTTCAATCCCCACCTTATCTTTTTGTTTTTTAATCTAGTCATAGCTGCATAAGAATACAGTAGCACCTGAACACCCTACATTTTGATACCTTGCAGATTTATTTGTTATTTTTTCTTTGAAAGCTATTAAATGTAACGTATGTGCCGTAGTTCAACAAGGTCTCTAGCACATCTTCACTTGTACACATTTTAAGGAGTTTCTGCGCATGCGCAGCTAATTATGACTAATTAATTTATGGCCAAATACATGCACGGGATCGAGAAGGCCATGGAAGCAAATATAGTATGCTTTATTTTACTCCTCGATTAAATCAAGTTATTCATTTAAATCACTGCAGCATAGTTCTATTTGAATAGTGGGTTTAAAACCAATTTGCTGTTATGTTCTCTGGCATAAATAGTTGATTTGTTTGTGTTATCGTTAGTGAGTAAGGTAAATGAACTCATCAGAACAATCTGCCTGCACCAAGAAGCCTAAACTAAACCACAAATCTCCATTTGCTTCTCACAACAGATTTTCCGTGTTAAATGAAGAGAAAATGGATGAAACAGCTAAAGAAGTAAGTATACATTCCAATGATACTTCTCATAATCTAAATAAGCCACCACCTATATACGAGGGTGGATTGATAAGCCAGTGACTTTTTAAAGAAAATAACAATTTTTTCCAAAAAATAAATTGTATTTCTCAACATAGTCTCCTTTCAGTTCAATACACCTTGTCCAACGTTTCTCCAATTTTTTTAATCCCTCCAAAAATATGATTTTTGGAAGTCTGCAAAATATGAGGTTATTTCTGCCATGATGCGTTCACTGGACGTGAATTTCTTCCAAAGCAAGCAACATTTTCAGGTTTGCGAAGAGGAAGAAGCGTTCGGAGCCAAATCTGGAGAATATGGTGGGTGAGGTAGCAGTTCGTAGTTCAATTCCACAAATTTTGCAATGGCAATGGCTGACTTGTGTGCGGGTGCATTATCCTCGTGAAAGGGATCCTTTCTCATACCCAAAAATTCGTGCAGAATGTTATAAATCCGTTCACTCGAGATGTTTACAGTCTTGGTTATCTCGCGGATTTTCACTCGGCGGTCTTCGAACACAATATCGTGAACTTTGTTCACTATTTCTTCTGTTGTGACCAAAACCGGTGTCCTATGCGTACGGCATTTTTATAATAATTTATTCATTTATGATATTTACATTTTCTGGTTTAGTTTAACACTGGATATACACAGACAAATGGTTTCTTAAACAGAAGTGTGCACTAACATAAGATAGTAGTACCACTAATATTGATTAGGTAAAGAAGGGTGTTTAGTTTCCCTTTTGTTCCTCCTTGCTTTGGTCGTACTTCTATATAAGTTTAGTGGTTTACGTCAGATATACACCTGTGTAGTCTACAGCCGAAACGAGAGGAATGGTGTGAATCCACACCTTGTTTCCCATGGGCAAGAAAACTGTCTCTCTCACAACGGAGATATTCAACATAGGTGTTTAAATGGAGATGACCGTAGCTCGTAACAGCGTTAAGTGTTCGAACGGCCACATCGAAATTCTGTGAACCATGCCATGTGATGGAGCAAAGTCCCCATAATACTTGTTCAGCTTTTCTTCTGTTTCCTTCACCGTCTTACCACGCAAGAAGTAGTGCTTTATCAGAACACGAAATTCACTTTTCTCCATTTTCTACAAAGCAATGCACATCTGCTTATTTTAGACGCTCTCAACAATGTTCTAAGAAACAAATGACGAGAATTTCTGCGATTATATCCAGAATAGATGCAAGACTTGGGGGCAAGCAAGAAACTTGTGATTAGAACGCTATCTCTCGTCAAAGTCATGGACTTATTAATCCGCCCTCGCACATAACCAAATTAGTGGACAATTTATAAACTTCTAATGTACCTAAAACAATTCAACATCGGACCGTACCAACACGCGACGGTCAGCGACAACAAGCTCAAATTAAATTGTGAAACAATAGAAGGCTACAGAAGTGTTACCAATTATCTGGGAAATAACAAAGCTGCATATTACAGGTTGAGAAAAGTTAGTTTTAGAAGGAGTTGTATTATATTTCAACTGTTGGGAACCGAACTTATAATTCGTTGCAACCCCACGTATAGTACCCGCTTTCCGGTAGCCTTCGCCCCAAATGTATTTTCAGGTGGTCTTTACACCAAGTTTAAAAATAATAGTTTTTTAATTTAACTGTTTCTTTAAATATTATATATTTATGTTTGCATCGGCTGCGTCAGTATTATTTTAGAGACATGCATATCTTGGCAGGGGGTGAGGCGACAAGACACAGACTATTATTTTACTTCACTCCTTTATTAATACTTGATGCGATTTAAATAACACTTTACTGATATAGAGAGCTGTGAGATTCTTTTTATTAATTAATTACACTTTTTAACATGTAAACTTAATTTTCGCCTCACACGAATACGTATTAAATCTCTCGAGGACGCACAAGCAACGCATCCAGTTATGAGCACTGTTTGCAGGCAACACGTCTGGTTATGAGCACTGTTTTTCAGGCAACTGAACTGATTTCAACCGTCTAAATTTGTAAATTTCTGTATTTCAAGTCTCTGATTGACTAATCCTACTCCAGTAGAATACCTTCATTTAACTAAAGCTTTTTCTTGTTGTTGATTGGCTATTTTTAAACTGTCTCAAAATTTACATTATTGCTGCTCTAATAATGACTAGTAGCATTTAAACTTCCTTACTCATTATTGCCTCAAGGTTACCTCATTGTTAGCAACTTTAAACCTGTTTCTCACAGCTCCTACATTATTAAATTACGTAATGCATTCATGTAACATTATTGAACATGTTTACAATAATATAAGCATATGCAATGACTGTTACATACATTTTACAAATTATTACATACACATATTGCTTCAAGGCGGGCTGTTATTGAATTTACATATTATAATTTGACTGAAATCATTTAAGTGTTAATAATACTGCCTCAAGGTTTCAAATGGAAATTGAGAGAAGCTTCAGGGTTGCAGTCAGAGGACTGCATCCCTCATGCGATACCGGCATAATAATAGATGAACTGAAAGAACTAGGTTATCAACCTATACAAATGGTTCTACTGTGTTTTTCAAATGGGATGATGTTTGTCCTTGAGCACGGTCAGAGCGGCAACCAATCCGCTGTTGTCATATTGCATTCGCCGTAAGCTAAGCATGACGTGCGCTAGGCGAATCTGTTTCTAATAAATATAATTTGCGCTAAGACAAAAATTCAAATTTTGCAAAAAGCAACCCACTAGAAGGTAGGGAGTAATTTTCGTAACACAACCGTAAAAACCACATATTTTTAGCTCAAATAGTTTTCATAATACAAACGAATAAACATACCCATATGTTATATCATAACCACGTAAGCACTGTAATGGTCACATTATTTGTATGTATGGATTATTGTATACATTATGTATGTATATTTGTAATTATATAGCACTACTGACTTGATGGTGATAAAGAATTATGTTGAAAAACCAAGGCGTTTGTTAAAGCTGAGAGAGAGCAAACAGCCCACCCAGCTCACTTGTGTTACTTGTAGAATGCTGAATCTGCAGAACGTGAGCCGTCACATGTTTATTATTGTGTGTTGTTTCTAAATCTGGGTTGGAGTTTATTTACCCCACACAGTTAATATCAGTATGCAGTTGTTCAGAGAGCAAGCAGCAAGAGTAAAATAGTGCAATGGCTTATTGTGGTGAATTTAGTGGCGAGTCAAAGAGGCAGGTATTGCGAAGTCAGGCTCGAAGTAATATTTAGGGTCTACTCGTTTTTTAAAAAATGCAACAATGAGGAACACAGAAATCAACTTGATTTCAAAAATCCTCAACAGGTTACTGCTAAAGCGTGTGGTGTCGGTAAAGCAAGTGTGTCTCGCATTTGCGGAGAGGCAAGATTAAATGCACAGGTAATTCATAACCTATAATTATATAACACTTAAAAAATATGTACGTAACATGCGAGTATATTCCCAATTATGAATTTAAACACCAGGAGAATTATAAAAGTTTAGAAAATTCAGTTTGGGTTGCTGTACTTCGACCATTCTAGCGCCAGGCCGATGTGTGAGTGAGAGGAAAATATGAAAAGAGTGGGGGTAACGAGGCGGCAACGCTGTGCACGCAAATGCACCTCATTCGCTGCAGCTCAGAACTCTTCCCATTTGAAACTAATAGTAGTGCACCATCCAGTTACCAAGTTACCTTTACCTCTCTTTTTTCTTGACCTGAAACCAGGCCCAAAGATGAACAGATATACGAATTAAACGGCGCAGTTGTAAAAGTTGAACCACCAAAACCTAATTCAATATACAAATTGTCAATCCTATGGGCACAGCAAGAACTATTGCTACAAACCTGCTAGGTGTGTCAAGTGTGATGGTACACATCCAACATTCCGCCTATTTGTGTTAACTGCAAAGGAAATCATACCGCTAATTCCAGAGGCTGTCCTTACATGAATTCTGCGAAGAATGGGGAATTAAAGTAAATATAAATAAATAAAAAGTTATGATATTTAAAAGAGGAAATAAACTAAAAAAAGAAGAAAACCGGTAGATGGGAGGTTTAAAGTTAGAAGTTGTCAAGGAGTTTGATTATTTGGGGGTGAAGCAGTACGTTTTGAGTAGCTAAATAAAATTACAATCATAGTGAACATAGATATTAATAACACTAGGAATAGTATTGAAAATGACTGGGAAGCGAATGTTACTAAATGAGAAGGGTTAGACAGTGCCATCAGCGGCCGGAAACGGGTGATTTTTCCCTCTATTGTTTAGAGTCCCGTTAGGTTGCTTGAAAAGCAGACGTGTAGGAAAGGGTCATGTTCGCCAAAACCCCGATAGCTTTAGGCATCCAATGAAAGAAGCTAGAAATCAGGTGATAGTGGAATGGGGAGATAGAAAAGTTGAAATAGAGAAACAGGAGAGTTTAGAAGACACACTTGGTCGTGGTAGTTCCTTGGAGATGGTTCTTAGAAAATGTGTCGGCGGATAGGTGCGATGATATGAAACGTAGCAGTAAGGGAATGCGCGTGTGTGTCGAAGTAATAGCATGAATAAAATTTTAAAACGGTGACGGGAAATAAACGAGCAGGAAAACAAAACAGTCGTATTCACCACTAACCTGAGATCCAAGATCCATGCAAATCCCTGAGCTAGTACCGAACCCGGGACCATTCCTACAAATCCTGTGCCGCCCAATAGCCACATACCATCGCAAATTGGCCGCCTAGCGAGGTTCTAGAATAAAACCGACGGAGATACCACCGCAGGGGTGAGAATGAGAAGTAATGGTGAATGGGCGGCGCATAGCAGGAAGGTTATGGCTAAAGGAAAGGCGGCAATGATAGGAGTAAGGATGTGCAAATACAAATTATAAATGCCAACTAAATGGATAGAAAGAATGTATGAAGCATTGGTAGAAGCAAGAATGCCATATGCAAGAGAAATTTGGGGGGGGGGATCTGAATTAAACAAAAAAATAGATCAGAGCTATAGAATGTTTTGTAAAGAGCTATTGGGGTTACCAAGATCAGCACCAGGGGAAGTAGCATTAGTGGAATTAGGAAGAATAAGAAGAAAGGGAGTCATACTAGAAAGGATATTGAAATTTTGGTTTAGATGCATGAGAAAAGATGAAGGGGAAATTTTAAAGATATGCATGGAACAACAAAAGGGTATGAAAACTAAAAATAGCTGGTGGATCGGGGTAGAAAAAATTATGGAGAAGATAGGAATGGGAGGTATTTGGAGAGCAGGAGAAAGAAATAGTAATGGCTTCCGGATAACAGTAAGAAACAGAGTGGAGGACATAGAAAGACAAGAGATCTGGTGAAGCTTAGAGAATAAAAAATCACTAGGGCTTTATAAATTAGTAAACAGGAAATGGGGAAGAGAAGGGTGTGTGGATTATTGCAATAAGGAGGAAAAATAAGCGTTTGCATGGATGAGAACAGGATCATTGTATCTGAGAGGGCTAAGAGGCAGAGAAAACGAATTTGTGAATTATGCGGAGGTAGTGAAAGCACAGAGCATTATATGACAGAATGCAAAGAATTAGCAGAATGGAGACAATACGTATGGGAGGAAAAATAGTAGCAATTAAAATGTTAACAAGAAAAGAAGATAAGAAAAATAAGAATATGGAGGAGTTTCTAAAGCAAGTAAAAGGGAAATGGATTAGAAAAGTAACAGAGATAAGAAAGGCAGAAGGGCAAAAGGAGGAGGGAGTGGATGGGTAATAGGGATTAAAGGCAGCAAGCAAGGGATGTTTAGATGAGCCAGAAGGCCAGGGTGCCAGGCAAAAGGACTAGTGTAGTTGGCAAGAAAATTAGCACATTAGGTTAAGTTAGTTTATAAGTGAAATATTGTTACACTCACATGACTTTCTCTACTCTTGTACAAACTATTTTCACAAACGCTTATTCTCCATATGCTTCATGTTAATCGAGATGTTAATCTTATTGCTAATTTTCTTGTAGGTGCAAGGGGAATATGGTAGGCTTTAAGCGATAGTCAAATATTTTAAGAGCTGGTTGCTATGTCGAGTATTCCATTCTCTTTACATTACCAGGACAAAAAAAATGAACAACGAATTCCTATTTGAGAAAACATATAAGTATTTTAAGGGAATAACAAGCAATATCTTGAAAATGGTTCACTCAAAAAAAAAAAAAAAAAAAAAAAACGTATATGACATAAATTGTGTATTTTAACGCGATCTACATTTTTGTGTAGTAAAATTTTGTCTATCTCTTATGGTTTACCAGTTATGCAAAAGTCGTTCACAATGAAGAATACTTTTGGAGACATTCCCAGAAAATTCAAGATATACATTTTATTTGTTTTGAAAGTATCTTAAATATATGGTATTTTAATCAAAATCGTTAGAGCCATTTTTGAGAAAATTAAATTTTTCGGAAAATGTTCCATGTAAAGGGTAATCTGGAGTGGGGGATTTTCTTGAAAACCTTCGTGTCGCATCTCTGGAAGATACTGAACCTAAACACCAAGTTTGGTGTTAATCCGACTGTTCGTTTCTGAGTTATGCTGTTCACAGACACAGACACACACACGGACATGTATCCAAAAATACCTTTTTTGGATTCAGGAGGCCTCAAAACATGTATTTCTGATGAAACCTCGGTACCGAATTTTTGGGTGGAATACAATACTTTCCCTACTTACTATACGTAGTAGAGAAAGTAAAAAGGTTGTGTATGAAAAAATGTACAAAGCATCAAAGTACAGAGGCTGTCCACTGCATACACAACTGCAAAGATCAACTCAGTTAAACTCTTGTTATGCAAAACTAACTGCTCACAATAATGTGCCTGTCTATGAATCATATGTAAGAAATGAACCACAGCACAATTTATTTAGTAAGGTTCAGGGTAAGAACTCATACTCAACATAATTCATACTCTAGTTATGCTGATGCTGTTAAACAAAATGTTACAAATATAAGCCGTAATGATACACTGTGCAAGCTTATGGTTAAAATACGAGGGCGGATCGAAAAGTAACGCACAATATTTTTTTACAAGAAAGTTTAATAGTTAAAACAACAACATAAATAAAAAATGAACTTACACCTTTTACCTACTTTTCGACATAGTCACTAAGTTGTTCAACACATTTCTCCCATCTCAATACCAGTTTCAATATGCTCTGTTCGTAGAAGTCCGTTTCCTTGGAGTATAGCCATCTGCGGACTGCTGATTTCACTTCTGCATCTGTCGCAAAGCGTTGGCCGGCCAGGAATTTCTTCATGGGACCAAACAGATGAAAGTCCGACGATGCAAGGTCCGGACTGTATGGTGGATGCTGGAGCACCTCCCAACCAAATTTGGTGATTTTCTGACTAACAGTAGCAGCAACATGGGGACGAGCATTGTCATGAAGAATTTTGACAGCGTCAGCATTCGTGTTGTGGCGTTTGTCACGAAGGGCACGATGCAACTTCACCAAAGTTTTCATGTAGGCTGCAGCATAGTGGTCCCGTGTTCAGCAAAGTCCACCAATACACCATGCATATCCCAAAACGCCGTCACAAGCACTTTTCTAGCAGATTGAGTCACTTTGAATGTTTTCTTCACTGGGGAACCAGCATGTTTCCATTCCATACTTGCCTGCTTGGTTTCGGGAGTGTAGTGGTATGCCCACGACTCATCACCAGTGACTATTCCCTTCAGAAAGTCATGCCCTTCTGCGGTGTACCGCGTTAGGTGATCCAAGCTCATCGTCATTCGCTGGCCCTTGTGGTTGTCTGTTAGGTTCTTAGGCACCCAGCGAGCGCTAACTTTACGAAATTTCAACCTGTCGTGAACAATATCGTACACTGCACCATAGGAAATGTTGAATTGTTGCGATAAGGTTCGCAGTTGCACACGCCGGTCGTTCAAAATTGCCGCCTCAATGCTTCTGACATTCTGCGGAATTGCAGCTGTTACCGGCCTCCCGGAGCGTGGCGAATCACTAAGGTTCACTCGGCCCTCTAGGAAGAATGGACACCACCTGGAGACATTGCTACGGTTCATACATACCACGCATGTACCTGTGAATATCACTCGGTTTACGTACTTTGGCCCACAAATATCGAACCACACCTCTCTGCTCTTCACACGTGGACGACGGTAACATGCGCGCCATCTGTGTTGCGTAGTTCACGCTTCTCTCACTAAAGCTGTACATGAAACAAAAAATACCCTCTGTAGTGAAAACTTCAAACTACATCTGTGTGAAATTGCAACATCGCAGCTGCAATACCAAGGCAGAAAAAAATTATTGTGCGTTACTTTTCGATCCGCCCTCGTAGATTCACTGATCTGTATTATACTTCCACTCATTAATACATTGCAACAGGTGATACCCGCGTTGCTTAAAACAAAATGAATTCCGGCCAACCAATAAACATCTGCACATGGAACAGCAAAGGCATAAATAACAAATAGCATGAATTGAAACTCTTTCTACACACATACTGTTGGACAACGAGAAGAAGGCGAGCGGGGCCTGAGGGGTGAGCGGGGTTCTGTAACTGTTTATCTGCTCACGTACTGTCGATTGTTTACTACGTTTACTACGAAATGCGTTTATGTGTGCAAATGAACCACCCATACTGCCAGATTTGATAAAAGTAGAACAGCAACCGCCGTAATAGGTGTTAACGCATTGGCTCTTGCCATGGGTGAGCACTTGACAACACTGTGTAGTAGTTTATAACCTCCTTAACATACTTATCGTATCCACACGGCGAGCGTAAATATGATACGGACGCAGGAAAGTGTTGATGTTACACATTCCTCTCGCTTGCCTTCTGGTGGTTTATCAGTACAACATAGACGTTCTATTAGCTAGCAAACCAAGCTAGCTCCACATATTTACTTCAACGTACTAAGATATGCCATTTAAGAGATGACTATTTTAGCAATAAAAGGAAGGAAGGAGCAGCCATTCTTGTTAAAACATCCCTTACACACGAAGAACTTCCTCCATTAATAGAAAGTACTTTCGAAATATATCGAAAATTCATCTATATAAATAACAAAAATATCAAATTGGTTCATTCTATTCTGCACCAGAAAATAAACTTACAGCAGCAAACTTCTGGGCATTTGAACACGACATGAGTACACACTACTTGCTATGAGGAGATTTTAACTGCCAACACCCTAGGTGAGGGTCCAACGTTACCAGTCCAAGAGGGCGTATTCTTAGTAAAGTCTCGGACCAACTCTCATTTGAATTCATTCATACAATAGAACCAACTTATTATCCTACAGCAGGACAGACAGCTGCTATTTTTGATTTTTTCATTGTTAAACATGCTGCAAACTTGTGTTCCTTTCCGTCTGTACTTACATATGAGCTTAGTTCAGACTACTTTTCAGTACTCATTTCAGTACATTCTGTTATTGGAAGCAACAATAACACTAATAATACTTTAATAAGACATCCTTTTGAATGGAATTGCTATACGTACATCTTGGACAAAATAACTAATTTAAAAATGCCATTGAAAGCTGCATCAACATGGCTGCAAACATCACCATACATTAAAAACTTATTGAAGAAAAAAAGGCTTGTCGCAAACTCTGGGGAAAGAACCAAATGTCCACAGCATATAATCGCGCCACTCGTCAGCTCCACAATTCTCTTAAGGAGAAACATGCACCGTAACATTGCTATGCAAAATACACTATTCTTTAGATACCAGTGATGGCTCACTTTGGAAGAAAACTAAATCTCTAACAAAACAACTTCGTATCAACAACACATGGTATACTACATCAGAAGAAAAAGATTATATTTTCTCAGATATCCTTCAAGAACAATTCAAACCTAACCCTCCTGGAAACTCGCAGTTTAATGAGCAAATAAGTGAAGACATTTCTAAACCACTGCAGCTATCTTCCAACTCCATACACTTCACCCCAACTCAAGTCCGCAATGCAATAAACAGAATATCATTCATTCATTCATTCATTCATGCATTATCTGTTTACCCTCCTCTTATGTTTGACTTACACCCCCAGGACTTACAAGCGGGTGCCTGGGGTCAGAGGCCCGTCGAGGAGCAGACACTCATGGATCACACAGAGCATCCAGGATGGGTGATCAGCCCGATGCCTGGTAAGAGATGAAGGAAGTAGATGAAACGAAATGTTGGTGAAATGGATGAAAGGAAAGGTGATGATGGAGCAGTTGGCGGAATGAATGTCGGGGGAAACCGGAGAACCCGGAGAAAACCCGCCCAGACACCGCTTCGTCCACCACAAATCCCACATGCAGGTCCCTGGGATTGAACTCGGGCCGCCTCGGTGGGAGGCGAGCGGTCTAACCACTCGGCCACGGCGCCGCCTATAAACAGAATATCAGAAAAGAAATCTCCTGGTCACGATATGATTACCGCACTTCTGCTTAAAGATCCCCCAAGAAAACTTTGGTACTGTTAACACAAATATTCAATGCAGTAATTCAAGTAACCTACTTCCCTACAACATGGAAGTATGCAAAAATACTAATGATACCAAAACCAGATAAACCAAAATCAGATCATTATTCATATCGTGCTATTAGTCTCTAACAATTTTCTCCAACGTGTTTGAAAGTTTGTTTCCTCCTCATGTGCTTAGACCATTGCAGGCCCTCATACCGCAAACTCAGTTTGGCTTTAGACCCAACGATTCTTGTTCTCAGCAGTTGCATCGAGTGGTGGATATAATACTGGATACTTTTAAAAAAAGTGTTCCTGGCTACTGAAAAAGCTTTTGACACGGTGTGGCGTGCCGGATTCTTACACAAAATTAAACATGTCAGTGACACTATTTACCTAGTAATTAAGTCTTATCTCTCAAGAAGAACTTTTTCCGTGAAATGCAATGGTTATATTGTGGCGTATTATTAATTTTATTGTCATTACCAGACGCACTGTTGTGCTGTATTGTTGCTATCAGACGTAGCATTGTTGTGTTTCTTTAGTAATATTTCGGCTTAACGGTGTTTCCTTTCGGTGGGGACCACGCCAAAGGGAAAGATCTTGACGCCAACCCTGTCTGGCTTCGGCTAGACACGGTTGGTGGGGGTAAGATAGCGTCACTCCAATGCAAGTGTTCGTTGGAGCCAGACGTGTGTGTGGCCGGTCTACGGTTTAGTAACAACTTCCTCCATCCTTTTTCCTTTGTTCAAGATGTAGAGACGCCAGACGTGTTGTGAATAAATATCAGGTATGTAAAGGTAATGTGCGTTATTTAATTTTTCAGTATAGCATAAAACCTACGCCTTCTCCTTAATTCCATACCAAGGTCCCGACATTTGCTGCCAGCGAGTTACGCCACCTCATGTGCGTGTTGGGGTGATGTAAATTAATTCCTTCTTCTGTAACCTTTTGGCCTTCACCCCAACATGTAACATTTTTGGTGGAGGCGCCGGGTATGTAACAATATACGCCTCGTATTTTCCGAAAAGTGACAATCTAATTATATCGCAGTACGCAGACGAAATAGCTATTCTCAGCAAAGGTGACAGTCACACAACAATCAACACTCTCAAAAAAAGTGTGTTCAAAATAGATGAATGCTGCAAAAAGTGGAGGATTAAAATGAATCCCAAAAGTCCAGTTTAGTTACATTTACTTACAAAACAAGAACTAGCAGAAACATAATCATATTAAATAATGAAATTATCCGCAAGCTGAGTCTGTCAAATATTTGGGATTAACATTAGACACAAAACTAACCTAGAATCCACACATCTCCTCTTTGGTTACAAGACTGAGGCACATACTTCATCAATTGAAATATCTCATCAAAGGTTGTTCACCTCCACTACTGCATCTCAAATGCGGGTGCTCAATTTGGGGCTCAGCTTCCAAATCACAAGTCAACAGAGTTCTGACCTTCCAGAATCTGGCTCTCCGGATCATAGTGGCTGCTCTTGGTACATGCGCAATTCTTCATTTCACAAACATCTTTTTACTCCTACAGTTGAAACTATTCTTCAGTCTTCGTATACTCAACTATTGACATCCTTCATTGACCATCTTTAATAAATGAAATTGCTCAGAATATTGTGGCGTTAGTGTGTGTGTGTGTGTGTGTGTATTGTCATACCAGACACATTGTAGCGTCGCATTGTCGACGGTATTATTGTGGTGATTTGTTATTTCTTTCGGCTTGTTGGAAATTCCGTCTGGTATGGCACTCGCCAACACTGGCCGGCGTGCCTAGCCAGAGTTGGAGAGGGGGTATAGACGTTAGCGTTACTTCTTTGTGTGTTTGAGCGTCACTTGTGTAAGAGTGTAAGGTGTAGCTCGTATGTGTGAGGCATCTCCGCTCAATCCTTTATTTTTTGTGTGTAATGTAGGGCCACAAATTGTGTTGTTAATAAACCACAGGTAATGTGAATGATGTGAAATTTGTGTATAATTTGTAAAAACTCCACGCCTTCAGCTGAATGTAGTCACCAAGGTCCTGGTCCTCTCGTCGTGTGTAGCTACGCTCCCCCATGTGCATGTTGGGGTGATCCAAATTTAGTATTTTGCTGGGAACCTTTAGGCCCTCACACCAGCATGTAACAATATGTCCGAAGAACGACCATTACACAGACTGAAGAGAAAACATCACATTGATCTTCTCCGCTTATAAACCTTTGTATTATTTTCCTTTTTACAGACCTTTTTCTTAGATTCTGAGGCAATCACTGGGTTGTATCCTCAACACAAGTATTGTGTGTGTGTGTGTGTATATATATATATATATATATTCATTTTCTGTACCCATCGTCTTCCTTATTATCTGTTTCTAGGACCAGGCAACGGCGTTCGGCGCGTTGCGACTGGGCGTTCTGTAGAGCTTTCTTCCCGAATGAGCGTCAACCGATGAGGGACTGTCGGGTATTCGGTGGCTTGTGGGTAAGACCGGGCGCTGTAGGATGTGTTTAATCTGGAAACGTTAGGGACCCCGTCCATGCTTGCGTCCGTTAGTATCTGGATCAGGTCCCCTTTAGGGTCTTTCCTCCCATCATTAGGGCCTACTTGAGGGGCTGTGCCCCGGTTCCGAGGACCCTCCATAATATGTACCTTTATAACACAAGTTGTGAATTATTATTGTTGTTGTTAGGAGCGGCTGCAGTTGTATTAATTTATTCATAATCATAACTATTACTCAGCAAATACTCTTTCACATCTTCATAGCTGTCTGACTAAACTTTTGTGACACCCAAAATATATACTTACGAGCCGCTACTGGTGTAGCCGTTCCGTCACGGTATGAAGGTGGCTATTAAAGAGTTCTTGGAATTGAGTTCAAGTATGGTGGATATACTTCTTAGTAATATTAAATTTAGTTTAAATTTTATTTGTTAGTATATCTTATGATTTATAAAAAGGTAACCTAATATTTTACACAAAGGACAGCATTTCAAAATATTCAACCGTTAATAGTTTTTTGAAAAATAATTCCGTAAACCTTCCAGCAATCATTCTCTTTGACTTTAGGTCATTCAACTCAGTGGTGTGGTGAAGGCCTTGTTTCCGAATATATCTTAACTCTTCAATATTAAAGATAAATTTTGATGACTTAAATAATTCATATGGTTTCCACGATACTTTTATTCACGAGAGATTACATAAAATTGCCTTAAACTTTTGCTTTCTCCACCATGTACCTAGCAGATAGAAACGGCATTACATTCCACCCAAAAATTCGCTACTGAGTTTTCACCAGAAACACTGTTTTGAGGCACCTTGAATCCTAAAAAAGCATTTTTAGAAAGAGGTCCGTTTGTGTGTGTGCGTGTGTGTGGGGGGGAGAGGTGTGAACACCCTAGGTAACCCAAAAACGAAAAGTCGGATAAATACCAAACTTGGTTTTTAGGCTCAGTACCTTTCAAAGATACGACATGAAGAGTTTTAAGAAAATCCACCACTCTAAACTCCCCTTTACTACCCCCTCAGTAACATGGCTCTAACGGTTTTGATTAAAATACGAGGGCTGTCCCAGAAGTACCCGACCTAACAAAGAAAGCACAAACATTTTGGGGGGAAAAAATTCTTTATTTCTCTACATGGTCTCCTTTCAGCTCGATACACTTTTACCAGCGGTATTCAATAGCTTCGATACCCTGTTTATAGTGAGAACCGTCTAGTTCTGCAAAATAGTCATCAACTGCAGACTCTACCTCTTCACTGTTGGCAAATCTTTTACCACCAAGCCATTTCTTCAACTTTGGAAACAGAAAATAATCAGAGGGGGCTAAATCTGGCGAATAGGGTGCATGAGGAAGCAATTCCAACTTTAACTCATTGATTTTGGCCATGGCGATAATGGATGTGTGAAGTGGTGCATTGTCTTGATGAAACAGAACTTTCTTTTTCGCTAAATGCGGCCGTTTTTGCTTGATTTCATCATTCAAACGCTGCAATAAGTTGGCATAATACTCACCATTGATTGATTTTCTTTTTGAAGATAATCAATCAAAATTATCCCACGCGCATCCCAAAAAACTGACGCCATAACGTTGCCCGCAGATAGAACTGTCCTTGCCCTCTTTGGAGCTGATTCTCCCCTTTCAATCCACTGTTTTGACTGTTCCTTCGCCTCAGGTGTGAAGTGATGGACCCATGTTTCATCCATAGTTATGAATCGACGCCAAAACTCGGCTTTATTGCAGCGAAACATCGCCAAACACTCGACTGAAACATCCTCACGACGATGTTTTTGTTCATTGTGAGTAAACGCGGCACCATCTTGTACACAGCTTTCTCCTATCCAAATTTTCAGCCAGTTTGTGATGTACAGCACTGTTTGAAATGCTACGATGTCTGCTAGCTCGCGCACTTTCAATCATTTTATGGATTTTCTTCACAATTTCTGGCGTGGTCATCTCATATGGTCGCCCTCCGCGATGTTCGTCTTGGCAACTCGTACGGCCTCGCTTAAACTCTGCCACCCAATATTTTACTGTTGTAAATGAAGGAGCAGACTCCTCCAGAGGAGAATCTAGCTCAGCTTTAATATTAGTTGGATTAAGATCTTTCAAATGAAAGTATTGTATCACATAACGATGACCAATTTTAACCATGTTTACAAATTTGCTGAGAGCGTTCACTGTTGATGGCTGCCAAACAACTGCTAAACAACGTAGGATTGTCAAACTTCAAACTTAAGTTTATATGGTCAGTAGTTTCTACCACAGTCATTTCTTTGAAACAACAGCCTCTACCTTAGTCAGATCGGGTACCAGTAATTGCTAGACACTGCGACTAAGTCTTTAGTTGAAAATTACAAAATTTTCGATTTTTTAATTATATCACAAAGATATTCTGTGGATACCTGGGAATCATTTTGACCAAACATTTTTCACGATCCGCTATTTTTAAAATACCAGCGACATGTTCAAATCATCCGTGCGTTGCATTTTAATCCCACTGGTCCCTATCTATATGTGTTTTTTCTCAGTTTTACATTTTTGAGCATGAAATCTATTCCTTACATTTAAGTTTTGCTGTGATTTGTATGCAAATTTGCGTATATAATCCAAAATGTGCTACCTAAAGATTCAAGCATGCATTTTATGATTGCTTTATTCACTGGCTCACAAAAAAATTTATTATGCTGTGTCGATTTTATTCCTTCAGTACAAATATATTTATATTTACCACCATTACAGTTAATTTATGTTTATGCACTGCGCTGTTTAGTTAGTGCCGGTGGTAGGCGCTATAGTTATTGCCATCTACAGAGGGAAGGGGAGAATTTGGGGAGAGTCTCAGGGGCCGTAGCCGAGAAAGTTTGAGGGCAGCTTTTCTCTCTCTTGAGCGTCGGGCCGTTTTGGCCGTAGGGGATTGTGTATTTTGGTAACTGTCCTGCATATCGTACTTTGGCTTTTTGTTACACATAATAGCATTGGCCAAATCTGACTGTTTGCAGTTGCCGTGTGTGCTCAAGCAATTTCAGTAAATGGGAATGCATTTCTGAATTACGAGGGTTCTAATTGCTGAAGTTTAAAGGTAAAATGGGGCGCCATTATTATGTAAAATGTTATAATTGTGTCAGACTTATGTTAATGAATTATATAATTGCTATTCTCGTATCCAGGCAACATCTTAAATTCCTAACCTGATATAAGGTGTTATTTATGTGATCTTCAAAACGAACTATAAACTCACTTAAAGATCTTTTGGATCAGCATATGTAAAATGTTTATGTGAAATATATGTACATTGTAGCTTTTGTAAATCAGTCTTTAATACGGTAAATACATGCACAGGCTTGTATCTTACCGTTTTCTGTTTGTACGGACCTCTAGTAGTTAATTACACCTTATACTTATTAAATGAGTAGTTAGTGAAAAATCTCTGAGGTGGGAGGAGCGCAGGGCAATACTGAAAAACAAGGAAAATTTTAATACAAATAAGTTCATAAAACATAAATTTAGTTATCTGCAACTAGCGACATCAATTTCAATAAAATCCTTACATTTATTTTCACTGTACTGGTATAGGCTGATCCGTTTGAGATGTCAGAAAACTAAAACGTTATATGCAAGAGGATAATGCACATATCACTGAGCAGTTTGCTGTAGTATACGCAGAAAGGATGGAAGTTAACAATGAATGGTGTTTCAGACTTCATACATATGACATGGCAGCACTATTGTGCATAGGAGACAAAATGGTGTCATGACACAACAGCGCACTTTGTGTGTCGTATGATACGTGTGGGTTCTCGGTTTCCCAAATAATGCAGTTATGCTTGTTGACTCGGCCACTCACATAAAATGTGGCTTTATCCATGAACATCCATCGATTTACTATTGATCGTCTGCTTCCTGCCTCTCGCACTTTGTTTCAGCAAACTAGAGATGAGCTTCGTAATTACGCTGTGTTAGAGCATACTTTCGCTGAATATGGACAGAAACATCTTAGAGTACTGTTTAACAATCCTCTTAACACGTTGCGTATGGCGTATTCTGCTCTGCTGATAAGTGGTGGAGTGACTTACATGGACTTCCACCATTTCGTCTCCTATGCTGTCATGGCACGCGGATGAGGTCTGAAACATCTCTCATTGTTAACTTCCGTCCTTTCTGCTTATTTTACAGCACACTGCTCAGAGTTGTGTGTATTAACCTCTTATATGCACGATGATTTATGACGAACTGACACATTTATTTCTTTAATTGTTTCAAAAGAGTTATGCTAGCGACAACTTATTATACCTGAAATGAAGAGGAATTTTGGGAGATTATTTACCTCTATAGCAAATGTTGAAAATGTCTCCATCCTGCATGAGGCACATCTCAACACGTCGTTCCATGTTACTGGCCACTCGTCAATAGCTTAATCTCCTGTGTAATGTTGTGCTTCAGATCGTCCAATGTCTGGGGACGTGTGGCATAAACCCTGTCTTTTAAGTAACCTCATAGAAAGAAGTCCGGCGATGCCAAATCCGGAGATCTCGGTGGCCACAGGTTCTTGGATTATTCGGTCGTCAAAGAAACTTGCGATTGGATTCATTTGATGTATGGCATGTAGCACCGTCCTGCTGAAAATATCCTTGACTCAGCTCTACATCGTCTAGTTGCTCAGCAAAGTCCATGAAAATCCATCGGTACTCTGCAGTGTTCACATTGTTTTTAAAAAAAATGGTTCCGCTATTCTGTGTGCGCATATTGCGCACCAAACTCCGATTTTAACTGGGTGCATCAAAAATTCATGAATAACATGTGGATTTTCGTTGGCCTAATAGCGTGAGTTATTTGAGTTCACATAGCCGGATAAATGGGACCATGCTTCATCTGTGAACCATGTGATGGACAATATGACAGGATTTTGCACAATGAACGCCTAAAACCAACGACAACAATTCAGTCGTCTATCCTTATCTGGTTCCTGTAAACGATGAACAACCGTAATCCTATACGGCTTTAGGCCTGCACTTTTCACAGCTCTCTGACACATTGAGTAGCTGTACCCTGTCTCCTGCGACACACGTCGTAATGATTTTTTGGATGACTGATCCAGTCGTGCTCTTACGTCAATAACCGTGGGACGCCTAAATTAACGAGTTTTGCCTTTTTCATTCACCAGAGATCCAATTGTTTCCAATTTGTTTATCAGTCCCAGTATTGTGTTTATTTGAGGAAGATTCCGAGCACCAAATTCTCTCTGGTATGCTCTTTGAGTAGCTGTAATGGAATTCGTAATCCAGTATTGCTTTACAAGGAAGAGTCGTTCATTAATGTGCACTCTATTTTCACGTTGACTAGAACAAAATCTCAAAAACAGTTGCCGACAATAAAACTAACAATTACGAATAAAACATGAACATCTCTGCTTCTAGTGACAGGCAATCGAAACTCCATAATATTCTGCTAAATTTGGTTGTAAAATTGGGGCATTGAGTGAATTTCGAACAGAATAATTAAAGAAAGAAATGTGTCCGTTCTTCATATATCATCCTGTATAACGTTTTACTTTTCTGACATCTCAAACAGGTCATGCTATATTAAAAATGTCACTATACCACTTCTCTGGTAAATTTGAATGTGCAAAGCAGTTTTAGAAAATTTACATTTTTTTTCGGGAATTAAAATATTTAATTGTATTATCTAAGAAACTATCTGAGCTATAGCTTTGGGCTTCTGCACCCTCATTAATTCTTTTACCCATATTAAGTGTACCACTTTTCAAGCGAATATCTTTAAAATATAAAAGGTTTGCAAATTCAGTACCAGTGTCCCTTAAGATATATGAGAAATAAAACGCATATTTTGAATTTTCCGTGAATACCCTCTGAAGTCCACTCATTATGAATATTATGTATACCATCCGTAAGAAATAGACAAAAACTTACTATCTGCATGAAAAATGTAGATCTCTTAAAGTACACAATTTACATTAAATAACATTTTTGGTTGCATTAACCATTTCTGAAACATGTATTGTTATTGGTTTGAATTTTTCAGTATTTGATACATTTTGTTCCATTACTAAGTCATCATTCAGTTGTTCCTCGCGTTGTCATGGAAAAAGTATGGAATTTCAAAGCCAGCATAGTAACGAGATTCGCTTTTTAAAGATCTGACTATCGCTTCAATCTCCCGTATCCCTCTTGTACGTATAACGAAACTGTTTCTGTAAACGTTTGTCTCGATTAATGTGAAGTCGATAGAAAAATAAGCTTTCGAAAGAATAGTTTGTAGGGGAGGGATAAAATCAAGGATAATGATTGGTGAATGTAACACATCAGATGTTTACTTTCTCTACTACGTATAGTAAGGGGAAGTATTGTATTCCACCCAAAAATTCGATACCGAGATTTCACCGGAAATACGCGTTTTGAGGTGTCCTGAATCCATATTAAAAGCATGGCTGCGTGAGTGTGTGTCTGTCTGTCTGTCTGTCTGTCTGTTTATCTGTGTGTCAGTTTGTGAACAGCATAATCAAAAACAAAAAGTCGGATAAATACCAAACTTGGTATTTGAGTTTACTATCTTCCAAGAATACGACACGAAGATTTTCAAAAAAAAAAAAAAGAAACCCACCCCAGACTACCCTTTACATGGAATATTTTTCGAACATTTTTATTTTCTCAAAAATGGCTCTAACGATTTTGATTAAAATGTCATATGTTAAGATATTTTCATGACAAATGAAATGTATATCTTGAATTTTCTGGGAATGTCTCCGAAAGTCCTCTTCATTCTGAATGACTTTTGCGTAACTAGTAAACCGTAAGAGATAGACAGAATTTTACTCTACAAAAAATTTAGTTCTCATTAAAACACACAATTTGTGTCATATACATTTTTTTTTGTGGAATGAACCATTTCTGAGACATTCCTTGTTTGTTTGAATTTTCCAATATTATACTTTTTCTCAATGGGAATTCGTTACACTTTTTCTTTTATGTTCTGGACATGTAAAGAGAATGGAATGCTCCACATAGCAAGCGAAAAGTCTGATAAACACCAAACTTGGTATTTAAGTTCAGTATCTCCCAAAAGGTGGGACACAAAAATTTTCAAGAAAATCTCCCCATACCAAACATCCTTTTACATGGAAGATTTTTCGAAAGTGTTTATTTTCTAAAAAATGGCTCTAACGATTTTGGTTAAGATACCATATATAAAGATATTTAGATTACAAATAAAATGTATATCTTGAATTTTCTGGGAATAGCCTAGGAAGTCCTCTTCATTTGGAAGGAATTTTGTATAATCATGTATAACTGGTAAACCTTAAGCTATAAACGAAAACCAACCTCTAGTTCCCAAGGTCGCGGGTTCAAACCCGGCGGAGCGCAATGGATTTTTTCGGGTGTAAAAATCCTTAGCATGGCTTCCTTCGGAAGGGAAGTAAAGCCGGTGGTCCCGCGTCGTAGATTTACCGCACGTAAAAGAACCTCAAGCCTGATAAAGAGGCCTCTGAGCAAAATTACTGGTCTTTCACGCCCAATATAGAATGGAACGCTAAGGACTATAGTAGTTAAAGAGCGTCCATAAATAAAACCCAATTTAATTTATAAACGAAAACCTACTACACAAGAAATGCACATATCTTTAAAACACGATTTATTTAAAATAACATTTTTTGTGGCATCAGCCATTTCTGAGATATCGTTATTAATGGTTCGAATTGTTCAAAACTTAGTCATTTTTTTAAAGTCTTGTCAACATTCAGTTGTTTGTGGCGATTCCAATGAAACAATTTGGAAATTTAAAGCCAGCATATATTTTCCAGTTCTTAAACATTTGACTATCGCTGTTCTCTTTGTATCTGTAACGCAATATGTAACGTAGCTATTTCTGCAAAACTTTATTTGGTTTAAAGTGAAGTAGTATAAAAATAAGCTTCGGTAAGCCTAGTTTGTATGCACTAATAAACGATAGTGTGTAGAGAAAGTAATGAGAATGAATCACGTCTAATTTTTACTTTCTCTACTACGTACAGTAAGTAGGGGAAGTATTGTATTCCACCCAAAAATTCGATACCGAGATTTCACCGGAAATATATGTTTTGAAACCCCCTGAATCTATGAAAAGCATTCTTGGAAACATGTCCATGTGTGTGTGTGTGTGTGTGTGTGTGTGTGTGTGTGTGTGTGTGTGTGTGTGTGTGTGTGTGTCTGTGAACAGCATAACTCAGAAACGAACAGTCGGATAAACACCAAGCTTGGTATTTAGGTTCAGTATCTACCAGAGATGCGACACGAAGGTTTTCAAGAAAATCCCCCAACCCAGATTACCCTTTACGTGGAACATTTTTCGAAAATTTTAATTCTCTCAAAAATGGCTCTAAGGACTTTGATTAAAATATCATATGCTTAAGATAGTTTGATGACAAATGAAATGTATATCTCGAATTTTCTGGGAATGTCTCCAAAAGCATTCTTCATTGTGAACGACTTTTGCATAACTGGTTAACCATAAGAGATAGACAAAATTTTACTATACAAAAAATGTAGATCGCGTTAAAATACACAATTTATGTCATATAATTTTTTTTGTTGTTGAGTGAACCATTTTCGAGATATTGCTTATTATTCGCTTAAATTATCCAACACATACTTTTTCTCAAATGGAAATTCGTTATTCATTTTTTTGTCCTGGTAATACAAAGAGAATGGAATACTCCACATAGCAACCAGCTCTTAAAATATTTGACTATCGCTTAAAGTCTACCAATTCCCCTTGCATCTACAAGAAAATTAGCAATAAGATTAACATCTCGATTAACATGAAGCATATGGAGAATAAGCGTTTGTAAAAATAGTTTGTACAAGAGGAGACAAAGTCATGTGAGTGTAACACATCAGATTTGTTTTTGGTTGTATAAATATAATTTCGAAGGCTATGAACAAAGTTTTAGGGAACTTCTGTTATACCGCATTATCTAGCAAGTATTGGAGTTTCGTTTCTTGCCAACTTAACAGTTTCTACTAGACGCTCTTGTTTGTTGTTTTTCTTTTCGGTGTTTTCGTGCCTCTTCCCTAAGTGAAGGTTTCATCAGTTGCGTGCTCCAAAAATTGTTACCTGATGTTTGAGCACGGTGGTTGCTAAGGACTACGGCCGTTATATTTTCGCAGAATTCCCCTCTCTTTTTGCATGGATATAGGCCTTGTTCTTGGCAGGTAGGGTTGAAACGCTCGTTTTAATCTTCGTGTATTGGTCAATTTCCATTAGAGACCGGGCTAATGACGGTCATTAGGAAGGAGCTGTCTAAATGGGGTATTGGTATGGCCAATTACCCGGTTAGACAAGTGACGGCCTAGGTACAAGGAAGAAAAGGATTGAACAAATCTTCACTAAACATTAGCATAACTATGTATTTATGTTATTTTACAACATTTTTCGGCATTTAAAAGTTCTTTACATTGCAGCCTATCAGTGAGACATTTTTGCTTTCTCTAGAGTCTACCTATTGATTTCCTAAAAAATGGCTCATCAAATGTTTCAGATGTTAAGCCCCTTGTACACGCTCAAACTTTTTTCAATTCAAGAGTTTACAAGAAAAATTGTGAAATGTTTTTCAATATGTGACAAGATTGGAAAAGACTTCGCAAGACCTGGCAGCAGTTGACAAGACTTGGCAATGTCAAAAATGTGTATTTACAAGTTATCTCTTCGCCAAACTGAAACCGTTCAGAACGTTGATAATTTATGACGCGCAAAGTAATTTAGTATTTGCGTCACAGTATAACATTTCGCAATGAAATATTGTTCTTTACTAATATTATGTAGCACTTTCACGTATTATATCCAATGAAATCATATTACGAGTGTGGAATACAAGAAAATAACACCAACCGATAGGTTAACCACACTATATAACATTGCATTAATGTATACTTAGTTCGGAAAACTGCCTGGCAATTATTTCTTTATAACCGCTTTCATCTGCTCCATCTTATGGTAATCCACGGAGCCCTCTATGTACAGATATGGTCAGCTTATGTATAACCTAATCAGTTCGCATACGACATAGCCATTTTTGTTTACTTTTCGCTTTCAGCCATGTTGCAGATTTCGTGACGCACTGTGAATACTCGCATTTCATTGGTCAAAGCCATTAAATCATTGTGAAATCTTTGACCGTTTAGAACATGTCCTTATTTGCTTTCAAGACTTTAAAGATATTGGAAGCAATTTGACAAGAAAAGTTCTGAAGTTGTGACAAGTCTTGTAAAGTCTTGTAAGGTATTGCATTTGACAAAAATTTGATCGTGTACAAGCGGCTTTAGAATGGCAAATAAAATATATATCTTGAATATTCTGGGAACAGCTTACAAAGCCACCTTTACTGTTAGTGAATTTCATGTAACTTGAAAACCACAAGGGATAGGCAAATATTTATTACATAAAAATGTAGATCTTAAAAAAAAAATTAAAAATATTTTTCCTTAAGGTTTTAAAAATATTTCGCGTCGTATGTTTACATGTTACCAAGTGTTAGTATATCCTCTAAAGCAGGGATGCCCAACCTTACAGAGAGAGGGATGAAGGGAATTTCCCTTCCTACTCATTTCCACTCGTGCTGCCAAGGACTGAAACTTGATTGGTTTGGCAATCTCTTCAAATGTAGTAGGTGGAGTGAACTATGGACTTTCAATCTTAGCTTTTAAGAGAAAAGGTTGGGTTTCGCTGCTGCAAAGGTATGCCATTCTTCTTTTTCTCCTCCCGCATAATCCCATCAAAAACAGAACCATACAATGTTGTACATACACATGACTTTCTTGGCATGCGTAACCGCCCTTGACATACAACGGCGAGAGAACCGAATGGAAGATCCAGGTAACCTATTTACGAGTCACTATGGACCAAGGTCTCACCTGAAAAAACACAACAATAATAAATAGCGTAAGGGCAAAGGCCAGCTAAACAAGCTCTAGCCTATCATAAACATCAATGGCCAACTTCAACTAAATACAGGTCTCACGATATACAGGATAATTTATGAAGAACTGACACACTTATTTCTTTGTTTCAAAACGAGTTATGCTAGCGACAACTTATTATACCTGAAATGCAGAGGAATTTTTGAGATTATTTACCTCTATAGCAATTCATTTTATGTATGGCATGTAGCGCCGTTTTGCTGAAAATATCCTTGACTCAGCAATACATCGTCTAGTTGCTCAGCAAAGTCCATGAAAATCCGTCGGTACTCTGCAGTGTTCACATTGTTTAAAAACAAAATTGGTCCCACTATTCTCTGTGCCGATATTACGCACTAAACTCCGATTTTAACCGGGTGCATAGGTGCTTCATGAATAACATGTGGATTTTCGCTGGCCCAATAGCGTGAGTTATTTGAGTTCACATAGCCGGTTCATCTGTGAACCATGTGATGGACAATATGGCAGGATTTTTCACAATGAGCGCCTGAAACCAACGACAATAATTCAGTCGTCTATCCTTATCTGGTTCCTGCAACTCATGGACAACCGTAATCCTATACGGCTTTAGGCCTGCACTTTTCACAGCTCTCTGACACATTGAGTAGCTGTACCCTGTCTCCTGCGACAAACGTCTTAATGATATTTTGGGTGACTGATCCAGTCGTGTTCTTACGTCAGCAACAGCCGTGGGAAGCCTAGATGAACGAGTTTTGCCTTTTTCACTCACCAGAGTTCCAGGTTTTCCAATTTGTTTACCAGTCCCAGTAGTGTTTCTTTGGGGAAGATTCCGAACACCAAATTCTCTCGGTATGCCCTTTGAATAGCTGTAATTGAATTCGTAACCCAGTATTGCTTTACAAAGAAGAGTCGTTCATTTAATGTGTACCTCATTTTCTCGTTGACTAGAACAAAATCTCAAAAACAGTTGCCGACAATAAAACTAACAATTACGAATAAAACATGGACATTTGCGCATCTAGTGTCAGACAATCGAAACTCCAGAACATTCTGCTTAATTTGGTGCTAAAGTTGGGGGCATTGAGTGAATTTCGAACAGAAGAATTAAAGAAATAAGTGTGTCAATTCTTCATAAATCTCCCTGTATAAGACACTAATAAGACCCAATGACATATGCAGCACCAGTTTGGGGATATGCTGCTAAGTCACACCACAGGCTACAAACCCTTCAAAACAGAATAATCAGAATTATAGCGTCGCTCTGAGGGGGCTCAAACTACACTCCATAGAATAATTCAGTAAGCTGCAAAGCTTTTACCTATACACCACAAAGGGCAAAAATTTCAACCCTCTTATTCGCGACTTACAACAACGAGAAAGATAAACACAAAAGATCTCTATCACTCTTTGATAGGAATATATCACAGCCTACTACATAGCAGTGTAGTGGGGTGTGAATATTAGCCTGGGGGAATCGGAGATCAATATCCAAGAATACCTAGACGCTCTAATACGCTCATAACTAAACATAAAGCTAGGCAAGGCATGGTTACTATCTAACCTGACAACAGTGGCCCTTGAAGTCTTTGCTCTTAGAGTCAAGGCGTCCCGGGGGGAGGGGCACCCCTACCAAAGTGATATTTGAGTGCAGCCGCACCACAATTGGGTAGGCTGCGTTGTAGCGGACACTCAAAATTCGACCACGGCAATACTAATGGATACGATTGAAAACACTAAATTAGTACAAAGTACAACACAAATTTAATGTCGCGGTTCATTGTCAAGATAACACTAAGCATTACAATACTAGCACAATTAGTACCAACCACTACCAACTTACAGCCAAACAACAGTGCAAAGCCTAAGCAATTCATTGTTTCAGGATGACGCCCGACCTCCAGGCCTAGAATAGAACGACGACTCCCCATGCGGGTGAGGGCACAGCTTCGCATGTGATTCAACATTGCCTGAGGTCCATTTTTTAATGATGTGGCCCCGCCTCCGCCACACCAGGTGACGATCATCCGAAAGGGATCTACATCGCCTCCGCTACCATGCACTAGCTACGCTACAGTGATGGAAGGGAATCGAGGGTAAGGTGGTGTCCGGTACCGCCGAAGCAAACCGAAGGTTAGTAGGTGATTACTAAAAGACGCCTGGCGTAGCCCAGACCAGGGACCCGGTGTTAGTAGTGGTAAACATGCTCAATCAGAAGGAGTAGGATCTAGGTGTCGTGCTTAAAATCAAATGTGGGTACATTACCGTTCTCTGTGGCCTCAGCTGGAGAGGGAGCTGATTCGTCTGTCATCTACAGCGGGTTGCTGTTGGTCCTGAAACAGAAAGCTGGGAGGGGATATTTACAGGAAGGGAAGAGTAGGTAGGAAATAGGATTTACAACATTCATATATAATATAACTTTATTTGTACATACACATTTTTTTTAATTATGTTATGTTTTTTATTTTGTTTCCTTTGTTTCTTTTTCTTTTTTTCCTTTTCTTTTTTTTACTTTTTTATTTTTTCCCTATGTCCAAGCAGCTAACCAACTCTATATAATAATACTAATGACTATGTCCATTTATGTTTCAGGACTGCAAACGAATGCAAATAAATTACGACCAGTTGGACGGGGTCTCCATCAGGAGACACATTACTTCAATACCTCCAATTCCTCGCTCCGAATTCTCAAAAGCGTAAGCAGGGCCCAGGTCATGCTTGCATCCTGGCTTAGACTCATTGAACCGGCCATTATATCCGCTCCCTGAATGCGCAGGTGCAATAGCGGTACTGCTGCATTTCCTTGCCCGAATTACTCCTTTTCCTTCCTTGGTGAAAGTTTCTAGTATAGCTATATATCATAAAGAGTTTGAAAATTAATTTTCAACTTGGTATAGTGATTTTCACAAATTTTCATGGGCAGATTCGCTTAAAAATAAACGTTCGCTCACGCTTTTACCCAGGATTGGATCTGACAGCTTCCTTTGCTGGCGGTTTAAAAGTTGATTTGTAGGAAAAGGTTTTTGTCAGTGATATATGTCCAGAAATTTTCAATAACTCGCAGCTAGTGGTTTCATTCGCCGTACATGGAGTACACATTGAGACAGTGCGTTCTGTGTAGCTAAATATAAAATGATAACCAAAGGGAAAATAAATATTAATAACAGTAGGAATGGTATTATTAAATAAGACTGTGAAGTGAGTATTACATGTAAAGGTGAATATGGGTTGAAAAGACAGTGCCAGTAGTGGCAGGAAACGGGGTTGGATTTTCCCTTATTCTAGCCAAGTGACAAGGGAATACGCTCTTTTAGTGAACCGTTAGGTCGCCTGAAAATCAGATATGTAGAAAAGGGTCAGTGCTCTCACAGCCCCAGGCATCCAATGAGAAACAAGGTAGAAATCATGCGATAGTGAAATGGGGAGATAGGAAATTTGAAATAAAGAAACAGGAGAGCTTAGAAAACACTTGTTCGTGGTATTTCCTTGGAGGTTGTTCTGAAAACAAGTGTGAGTGCCAGCAGTAAAGAAATGCGTGCGTGTGTGAGGCGAGGTAATATCAGGAGTCAGATTTAAAACGGTGACGGGAAATAAACGGGCAGGAAAATGAATCAGTCGTATTAACCACCAACCCTAGATCCAAGATCCATGCAACTTCCTGAGCTAGCATCGAACCCGGGACCATTCCTGCAAGTCCCATGCTGCCAAATTGGCGCAGAGCATCTCCCATGGTACTGCCGCAATATTAACCAGTAAATCAGTAATGGTGAAGTCTGAGAAGGAACTATTCATCGGCGCAGTACCAGTAGCTATTAAGAAGGTAATTAGCAAACCATTCTGCATTTCAAACCGCCCCCATCCTTTCCTGGAAAAAAGGATAGTTGCGGCTCCGCGGTAGTGCCTCAGTGCCATGTCACTACCTTAATAAAATGAAGGAATACGTATTTGAAAGCATTTGTATACTCCATGATTACATCAAGAATACGGGATACTTACTGTTCTTAAAGGTGCAGTGAAATGGCTTGTCTGACAATAGAAAACCATAGAAGCTGAAGATAGAGACTGCAAATTGCGAGTTTGCAACATTATTGTATTATTATTCTATGGATCCATAGAACTTCTGTCGTGGTATGGATTCATAGCACTCTCAACTTTCACTCTAGACTCTAGCGGGGATTGGGGTGGGGGAAGAGGATAGCCCGTATTCGTGCCAGTTAGTTCCTGACGCGGCTTATCTTGGCATAGCACACTAACTCTTTAGCTTAAGTAAGGCCATAAATAACAGGCACTTCCTACACATACTTACATAAGAAAGTAAGCAATTGAACAACTACAACGTTAACGCATGATCTCTCACTGGTATTGTTCAGGTTTCATAGACAATCCCAGAATTAACCATTGAGATGGTTATATGGGAGACACAAATTGTATTTAATACCCTAAAGGGCAGACCAGATGGAGTTATGAATGAAGTGTTGTTTAGTTTGAAAGATGAAATAATCTCCTTTTTGTATACGCTTTTTAATGATTGTTTATGGAAAGGGAGATTTCCAGACGTTTGGAAAGAGGCACGAGCAGTAATACTTAAAAAAGGAAATGACAAGGACCCAGAACAACCAAAATCATATAGACTCGTGTGTTTACTAAATATACCATAGGGAAGTTTTAGAACACCTACTCTGTAAAAGAATCGTGGAATTTAGAGAAATGACCGGGGAAAATAATAAACAATTCGGATTTAGAAAATATTTTCAACGGAGGATGCCATTATAGAATTATAAGAACTATTGGGAAAAGTCAAAAAAGTTATGTAATTGGGTTATTAATTAATACATCTGGAGCATTTGATAACTTATGGTGGCCTTATTTTTTTCGGCAGACTAAAAGAAAACAATTATCCACAGACTCTTTATAAAATTTTGAAGAATTATTGTGCAAATATAAAAGTGTATATTAAAGGCATGAATCAAACGATATATAAAGATATCACAAAGGGTGTCCCCAAGGCTCAGTTCTGGGACCTCTTTTTGAGACATAGTGGTGCAAACTTTAATTGAGGAAATGGAATATATCGAACATGTTTGAATACGCAGATGATTCGATCTTTATAATTGGTCAAAGTAGAAAGGAATTGCAAACCAAGGCAAATAAATTGACAGAGAAATTAGGTAATTGGTGTAAGAAATCTAAACTTAAAATATCATCCAATAAATCGTGTTATATGCTGTTTAAAGGAAATTTGAAAAGAGACCCGGCATTTAAGATAAATAATGAAAGTATAAGAAGGGAAAAGGATTCCAAATATTTGAGTATTATGCTGGATGAAAAATTAAATTTTACAAAACATACAGAATATATTCCTCAAAAATCCGAAAAAAGTAATGATGCAACTTGGTAGAATTACGCAGAAAAATTTTAAATTATCGTTAAAGACAATAACATCCTATCACAACGTAATATTTGTTTCCATTATAACATAAGCGGCGGGAACCTAGGCAACCAGGATGTTTGATGTTATTAGAACATTATTGAGAAGAGCGCAAAGAAAAAAAATCTGATGTGTTACACTCACATGACTTTCTCTACTCTTGTACAAACAATTTTTACAAACACTTATTCCCCATATGCTTCATGGTAATCGAGATGTTAATCTTATTGCTAATTTTCTTGTAGATGCAAGGGGAATATGGTAGATTTTAAGTGATAGTCAAATATTTTAAGAGCTGGTTGCTATGTGAAGTACTCCATTCTCTTTGCATTACCAGGACAAAATAATAATAATAATAATAATAATAATAATAATAATAATAATAATAATAATAATAATAATAATAATAATAAAGAATAACGAATTCCCATTTGAGAAAAAGTATAACTATTGGAAAATTTAAGGGAATAACAAGCAATGTCTCGAAAATGGTTCACTCAACAACAACTAAATGTGTATGACATAAATTGTGGATTTTAACGCGATCTACATTTTTTGTGTAGTAAAATTGTGTCTATCTCTTATGGTTTACCAGTTTACCAAAAGTCGTTCACAATGAAGAATACTTTTGGAGACATTCCCAGAAAATTCAAGATATACATTTTATTTGTCATGAAAATATCTGAAACATGTAATATTTTAATCAAAATCGTTAGAGCCATTTTTGAGAAAATCATAATTTTCGAAAAATGTTCCATGTAAAGCGTAGTCTGGTGGATTTCCTTGAACATCTTCGTGTCGCTCCTTTGAAAGATACTGAACTTAAATACCAAGTTTGGTATTTATCATACTTTTCGTTTTTGAGTTCTGCTGTTCACAGAGGCACAGATTCACACAAACAGGGACCTTTTTCTAAAAGTGCTTTTTTTGGATTCAGGGGGGCCTCATAACATGTCTTCTCAGTGAAATCTCGGTGTCGAATTTTGGGGTGGAATGCAGTACTTCCCCTACTTACTATGACATTCTAGGTAAACATCTAATGCGCTACATTCACATGAATTTCTCTACTCTCTATCGTTTATTATCTGAGCATGCAAAATATTCTTACGAAAGCTTATTTTTCTATCTACTTCATTATAATCAAGATAAATATTTTCAGAAATAGCTACATTGCACATTTCGTTACAGACACAAAGGGAACAGCGATAATCAAATGTTTAACAACTGGACGCTATATGCTGGCCTTAAAATTCCATGCTGTTTCCATGACAATCGACGGGACTTGAAAAAGTTGGCAAAATATTGAACAATTTGAACCATTAATAACGGATATCTCGGGAATGGCTGATGCCTGAAACGGCAACTCTAGGCCGGGCCCGAGAACAGTAATTCTAGATAATTTATTAATTAACTTTTATTGATGTTAAATCGTACTATGTAAATATCTTTTTCTCAATACTGCTTGTATATTTTAAGAAGGGTGATTTAACATTATGTATCTATCTAGGTTACTAATATTAGTAGAGTTATAAATGGTTTAATGTAAATAATTTAAGCGCTATGTTAAAATACTGTCCACGGTGGAATGTTTTAGCTACAGGAATAGTGCTTTCGAAGGCAGAAAACCTAGTTTTATTACCTCTCTTCGGTCGCAGTGCTATTATTCCTACAGCGAGGGTGTAGAGCCTTTGTCCCATTATTTGATAATTCGCCGTGACCAAGTGAGTGAGAAGGACAATCTAACGGTACATGTAGGAAAAGCCGCGATTTATATTAAAATTGGACCAATGAAATCCCTGGAAGTTTATTCGAAATAGTTAGACGCGTCGAGTCGCGCTAAAAATGTACCAATAGGAAAGGAAGCAGCCTCAGGAGCCTGAGACTATAAATGGATCTGTTTGGGGAAAATTCGGGACAGTTTATGTCATGTGTGGTCAGGGAGAGATGCTGCAGGATGCGTGAGATATCGCGCCAAGAAGGGAATCAAGTCAGCTTTGTAATGTCAGCTTAGTATTGCATTTTATTCGACAGTTTATGTCATGTGTGGTCAGGGAGAGATGCTGCAGGATGTGTGAGATATCTCGCCAAAAAGGGAATCAAGTCAAATTTGTCATGTCAGCTTAGTATTGCATTTTATTCGAGAGTTTTCGTAATGTGTGGTCAGGGAGAGATGCTGCAGGATGTGTGAGATATCGCGCCAAAACAGGGAATCAAAATAGTTTTAGCAACACACCTAAGATCCGCTACTCTGAAAGCGACAATAAGAATAGTTATATTTCGTGCCATATCCACGCCATAGTTTAACAGCGGTGGACAGTATTTTACAGCGGCAATACCAGTTTTGTATACTACGAGTGTTAATTAAATAAAAAGAAACGGCAGTGTCATCTTTTCATAAACAAAGCAAGTCTATGTCTTCCTATATCACCACCCGAGATCTACGTTTTCCTTTACCGAGGATAAGTCCATGCTCCCATATAATTTAAGGAAAATTACTGCAGCTAGCCGAGGATAAATTGAAGAACCAACACGCTGAGAACTTCTGGAAGCAACGGGAGAAGCATCAAGGTAAGCTACAGCAACGGATGAGGAGGTGATCGCCGCAAACTGGCGCCATAACGTGGGGCTCGAAGGGAAGACCAGCTCGAAGGGAAGACCAACATAAACGGAGGACTAGAAAACAACGAACAGACGAAGAATCTTCAGAGGAAAGGGGCACAGCAGAACAAAATTACAACGCGAACTTCTAGTCTACCTACGTGGGACAACAAAACAGCTGAGAACATCGCTTCTAGAACTTCACCAGGATTCGAACCCGGAACGCATCAGTTAACATTGAAAAAATACAGGTTAGAACATTTATTCAAAAACAAACAAAAAGGCATGCAGAGTAGTGATTCAGTTTTGTGAACACATGTTATTGAGAGGGGGTAAAGTCATTACTAGGGAGGTAGAACTTGCTAACGGAACCATGAGTAGGTCAAGGGAAGATTTTGAAGAACTGAATAGGGAGGCTATTGTCAGCATAACAACAGAGGGAGAAAATATGGGTGCAGCAGAGGTAGAAGTTAGGCTGGATAGGCAATCACCGATTGAGCAGGTCATTGACGCAGGTCAAAACCAGCTGCTAATATTGCTTCAACATTTGAGCGCAAAGATAGATGAGCGAGGTAAGAACTTAGAAAGCATATTCAATGAGCAGAGTAAAAAGTTAGAAAGCATAGTAGATGAGCGGGGTAAGATCTTAAGTGAATATAGTAAGAACGTAGAAAGAATCGCAAGTCAACTAGATAAGAATTTAGAAGGGGAATCAAATGAGCATAATATGGACGTAGAAAGAATCGTAAGTAAGCAGAGTAATGACTTAGAAAGAATCGTAAGTGAACAAGATAAGAATTTAGAAGGGGAATTAAATGAGCAGAGTAAGGACGTAGAAAGAATCGTAAGGGAACAAGATAAGAATTTAGAAGGGGAATCAAATGGGCATAATAAGGACTTAGAAAGAATCGTAGGTAAGCAGAGTAATGACTTAGAAAGAGTCGTAAGTGAACAAGATAAGAATTTAGAAGGGGAATTAAACGAGCAAAGTAAGGACTTAGAAAGAATCGTAAATAAGCAGAGTAAAGACTTAGAAAGAATCGTAAGGGAACAAGATAAGAATGTAGAAGGGAAATCAAATGAGCAGAGTAGGAACTTAGAAAGAATCGTAAACAAGCAGAGTAAAGACTTAGAAAGAAAACTGAGTGAACAGAATAAGGATTTCGAAGGGAAATTAGGTGAGCAGGGTCAGGACTTAGAAAGAAACTTAAGTGAACAAAATGAGAGTTTAGAGGGGAAATTAGTTGAGCTGATGAAGGGGAAGTTAATAGAAACACTTGAAGGGAAATTACCACAGACACTAGAAACTAAAGATCCGAAAACACTAACGGGAGAAGAGACGTTAAAGAAAGCTTTTGAAAGAATGTCAAAGAGGGCGCAGAAAAGAAAGGAGGAATTTAAAACAAAGAAGCGAAAGAAATGGTTGATCGAACTTAGAGAATTAGTATGGGTATAAAAAAAAAAAGAAAAAGAAAGACATAATATCATTGATCCTGACTCTACAGTGCCTGGAAAGGAGAGCTTTCACATGTGAGTGAATGAATTATCTTAAGCAGTTGTGCAGAACATTTTTTTCATTACTAAAGAGACTTGAGTATTAAATGCTCATTAGTGATAGTGAAGAAGAACAAGAAACACCTTTGCCATTAATATGTTTCAGTTTCTTTCTGTTTGAATAAGCTTGTCTTAAGGTTGAAACAGCTTTTATTGTCAGAATATTTATTATTTTTTTATATTTAGCAATATTTGTAAATTATTAATTGGTGGGTATGCTAGAAATATGCTGACAGTTTTCTTTAAACATACAAATCAGTTTTATTAATTATAAAAAAAGAGGTATCATTTGGAAAATTTATTTAAAGGTCCATACCGCGTGATTAACATTTTTGGCTCGGATACATTTGAGTTACAAGAAATAAAGAATTCCAAGATCGTAGGGAGATATCATAAACAGTTGCTCAAACCGTACAAATATTTAGAGAATGAGAAGGGTGAAGAATGTAATGAAAATAATCAGGTTAGTTTTACTCGAAATGAGGTAGCAACCCTGTGAACAAATAGTAAAGGTAATACACCCGAGAAATAAGGATGTAAAGAAGTAACTAAATGCATAATAATTATGTACCAATATGTATGTAAATAGATTTAAGTTCTAGAACTTAATTTGGGTATTAGAGTATTTGTTTGCGTTACAAGTTATTCATGTGCGCGAAATGTATTGTGTAAGAATGTCTCTCGGAAACCTGTTTTTAAATGGTGAGAGGGGATCAACCATAACAAATGTAGAGTGAATGACCCAAATATAAACACCACTGGTGTGGCAGAACCCTTGTGAAGGAACAGGTATAGCGAAGGGTCTCTGTCAACAAAACAAACCTACAAAGGCCATAATCAGAGGAATTATTCTGGAAAAGAAAATTGTATCAAGTGCTGAAAAATTTATTCTTTTCCAGAACAGGGCAATTTGAAACGGCAACTCTAGGCCGGGCCCGAGAACAGTAATTCTAGATAATTTATTAATTAACTTTTATTGATGTTAAATCGTACTATGTAAATATCTTTTTCTCAATACTGCTTGTATATTTTAAGAAGGGTGATTTAACATTATGTATCTATCTAGGTTACTAATATTAGTAGAGTTATAAATGGTTTAATGTAAATAATTTAAGCGCTATGTTAAAATACTGTCCACGGTGGAATGTTTTAGCTACAGGAATAGTGCTTTCGAAGGCAGAAAACCTAGTTTTATTACCTCTCTTCGGTCGCAGTGCTATTATTCCTACAGCGAGGGTGTAGAGCCTTTGTCCCATTATTTGATAATTCGCCGTGACCAAGTGAGTGAGAAGGACAATCTAACGGTACATGTAGGAAAAGCCGCGATTTATATTAAAATTGGACCAATGAAATCCCTGGAAGTTTATTCGAAATAGTTAGACGCGTCGAGTCGCGCTAAAATGTACCAATAGGAAAGGAAGCAGCCTCAGGAGCCTGAGACTATAAATGGATCTGTTTGGGGAAAATTCGGGACAGTTTATGTCATGTGTGGTCAGGGAGAGATGCTGCAGGATGCGTGAGATATCGCGCCAAGAAGGGAATCAAGTCAGCTTTGTAATGTCAGCTTAGTATTGCATTTTATTCGACAGTTTATGTCATGTGTGGTCAGGGAGAGATGCTGCAGGATGTGTGAGATATCTCGCCAAAAAGGGAATCAAGTCAAATTTGTCATGTCAGCTTAGTATTGCATTTTATTCGAGAGTTTTCGTAATGTGTGGTCAGGGAGAGATGCTGCAGGATGTGTGAGATATCGCGCCAAAACAGGGAATCAAAATAGTTTTAGCAACACACCTAAGATCCGCTACTCTGAAAGCGACAATAAGAATAGTTATATTTCGTGCCATATCCACGCCATAGTTTAACAGCGGTGGACAGTATTTTACAGCGGCAATACCAGTTTTGTATACTACGAGTGTTAATTAAATAAAAAGAAACGGCAGTGTCATCTTTTCATAAACAAAGCAAGTCTATGTCTTCCTATATCACCACCCGAGATCTACGTTTTCCTTTACCGAGGATAAGTCCATGCTCCCATATAATTTAAGGAAAATTACTGCAGCTAGCCGAGGATAAATTGAAGAACCAACACGCTGAGAACTTCTGGAAGCAACGGGAGAAGCATCAAGGTAAGCTACAGCAACGGATGAGGAGGTGATCGCCGCATGCCACAAAGAAAAAAAAACGTTATTTGAAGTAAATTGCATGTTTTAAAGGGATCTACATTTTTTGTGTAGTACGTTTTCGTCTGTCGCTTAACGTTTACCAGTTATACAAGATTATACAAAATTCCTTCCGAATGAACAGGACTTCACAGGCTATTCCCAGAAAATTCAAGATATACGTCTTATTTGTCATGTAAATATGTTTAATGTGTTATTTTAATCACAATCGTTAGAGGCATTTTTTACAAAATCTCAAATTTTGAGAAACCTTTCCAAGTAAAGGGTAGTTTGGGGTGGAGGACACAAAGTTTGGTATTTATCCGTTTTTAAGTTATAATGTTCACACAGATACTGACCTTTTCTTTAAAAAAATGTTTTTTTAGGATTAAAGAGGCCTCAAAACATGCATTTCCGGTATCGAATTTTTTGGTACAATGCAATACTTTCTCCATCTACTAAGTATCTGTAGAGAAAGTAAAAATCTATTTAGATTTCTCAGGGATGGAATAATAACTCCGGAACGTTTTAATCTATTTTATTTTTGTTTACATACATAAATACAGAGTTATTCAAAAAGAAAGAACATACTTTAAATATTTATTTCTAATGAACGACAATAGATGGCGACACATGCGATACATCACTGAATAGAGAAAAGTTCAAAGTTTTATTTTATGCGTTCAAAATGAGCACCATTTGTTATGCGAGGACGACCAGTGCTTTTCCGTTTGCATGGTTGCATCTTCTACGAATTTATTGTATCAATTGTAAATTTTTTATGAGGAGGCGGCTCTTTGTTGAACTTATAACGAAATGCACGCTACAATGAAACAATGGATTCACTCTTTGCATAATGCAGCACACAAAACGACTTCTTCTGTGGCGTCGCCATTTTCTCGTAAACAAATACAGCGCTGTAGGCACTGGAACTAATAGGTGGGGCTTAAAACTTTGAACTTTCCTCTATTCAATGATGTGTCGTATGTTTCGCTATCTATTGTCGTTCATTAAAAATGAATGTTTAAAACCTGTTCCTTATTTTTTAATAATTCTGTATATTTAAATGCATGTGTATACCAGCTACATGAAACCGAACTTGCCACCTCATCTAAGTGTTTTAACATTGAGTTCCGTCTATCTACTGTTGGACAACGAGAAGAAGGCGAGCGGGGCCTGAGCGGCGAGCGGGGTTCTGTAACGGTTTATCTGCTCACGTACTGTGGATTGTTTACTACGAAATGTGTGCAAATGAACCACCCATGCTGCCAGATCTGATACTAGTAGAACAGTAACCGCCGTAATAGGTGTTAATGCATTGGCTCTTGGTATGGGTGAGTACTTGACAACACTGTGTAGTAGTTTATACCTCCTTAACATGCTTATCGTATCCACACGGCGAGCGTAAATATGATACGGACGCAGGAAAGTGTTGATGTTATACATTCCTCTCGCTTGCCTTCTTCTCGTGGTATATCAGTACGTATCTCCCAGCATTAACATCTGTCTGAGGCTATGCGGCGCGAAGCTACAGTTATCACGGCACACATGGCAACAATGGACTGTTTTGCCGGCCCGCGGAAATTTTCTATATTCCAATTTGAGGTTGTATTAAATGGGGCAAAGCACCCGCGTACACACATCACGTATGTCACTCTAGGAGTTCAACCGAAAAAATGTACCACGAATAGGGTTGCCAGATCTCGTGCCCGGGTTTGGAATGAATTCTCCGGGTATACGGGCCAATGACTTTAATCTACAGGCTTGAATGTCACCTTACTCATTAATCATTTTGAATAATTTGGTTCGAATGCTAATTTCTAATTGTAACAAAACGCTATGCCTCTATTCTTATTCTGGCAACTTGTCATTGTTGCGTCTGTAGTATTCGACTCACGTTATTAAAGAAACACTGGCAAGCCGCGGCAACGTCAATTTTTTGTGTTCGCTCGTTCATTGTCGCTAGTCTGTTGGCAGTTTACCGGCAATTATTGGAACAATCGGATCGTTAGTTGATTGACTACCACTATCTTTCATAATTCGGAATAGTTTTTTGTTCTGTGATAGGGAGTAATAACAGTGAAATGAAGAGGTGATATGTAAGTTCGTTTCGTGAAGAATGGTTGCAGGACGAAGATTATAGAGTGATTACAAAAACTTGATAGTGATGAGTGCATGTGTAAGTGCAGAATATGCAGTATCTCATTTACTGTTAAATATGACGGCGTGAAGGCCGTGAATAAACATTTACAATCAGAAAAAGACACAAAGAGAATATTATCACACAAAAGCAAAATCAATCTCTTCTTAAATTCTTACGAAAACAATTTTCTGCAGAAGATGACAAAATCACTGCAACGGAATTAACTTTGACTTATCATGGTGTGAAACAGCACCATTCTTACAATTCTCAAGATTGTGACAATAAATTATATCCACATGTTTTCAGAGACTCTTCCGTAGCAACGAAAGTAAGATGCGGCCGAACTAAAAGCGAGGCCTTAGTAAAAAAAATAATGTGCTTCTGCCTTATGCTAAAGAGAAGCTACTAAGCGAATTAAAGCAAAGTGTTCCGTTTTCATTAGGTTCAGACGCTTCAAATAAGGGCAATAAAAAACCTTACCCGATAGTTGTAACGTACTTTTCCAAAGATAAAGGAAAATGTAACGAAGTTCTTGATTTCTATGAAGATGTAAACGAATCTGCAGAAGCCATTTTAAATAAACTAAAATCTATTTTATTGGAAAATGGTTTAACACTAAACAATTTAGTTTCTTATTCAGCCGACAATGCTTCAGTTAATTTCGGTAAACATAATTCTGTCTTTACTAGATTAAAACAAGAAAACGCAAACTTAATCAAAGCGAATTTGTTGTTACCATATATTACATAATCGTGCTAAATTTGGTTTCAAGCTTCTAAAATATGATAGCTCTTAAAATATATTCAGACTTTTCTTCATCATCAAAAAATTCCGAGGAACTAAAAGCATTTTGCGAGTTTGCTCAGCATGGCTATAGTGAAATATGGCGACACATTATTGTGCGATGGTTGTCTTTGCAGCGTCCTGTTAAGATGTGGCGAGTTTTAAAGATGTATTATGTAGCACGGGACGAAGAAAACACGCATCCCCTAATTTGGAAATTTATTAGTTCACAACAAGATGAAATAAACGAGTATTCACTAACACTACCACAGTGTTTTCTGTATTTTTTAAATGCAACTCTACCCGTATTTTCTAAAGCAATTACACTTTTGGAAAAAGAGGACACACTTTCACAGATGTTCACGAGATTATGTTGGAAGTGAAGAAACAAATAGAGGGTCGTAAGGAGGATAAGTGTTATGTTTAGAACATCTTACAGAAGAAGAAAAGAATATTCTAGTAAAAGAGTGCACGCTTGTTTACGACAGATTATTAAACAATCTTAATACCTGGTACAACTTTACTGGGAATGACAATGTGTATAAAATTGTGTCCGTGCTAGATTTATGTCAACAAAAACTATTTTCATTTAATGACTTGGCCGAAATGGGAAAGAGGTTAAAAATTAGTTTCGATGGAAACGAACTGAATCATGAGTTTACTGTTTTGAAATCGGTATTATCAAATCTTGATAGGAAGGATAATAATTGTAAAATGCAGATGCACCAAATCTGTTGAAAATAATGCAGCATGTCCTCGCAATTGCTGTCAGTGACGCGCACGTTGAACGAGTGTCTAGTGTAATGAATGCATTATGGTCGGACGCTAGAAACAGAATGTTAATGGAACTCGTGAAAGCCGAGATTTGTGTTCAGATGAATTTGAAAATAACATGTGAAGGTTTTTACAGCACGGTTCTTAAAACCAAGACACTTTTGAATGAAGCGAGATCCTCAAAAAAATATGAATAATAAGGTACGCTTTTATAACAGTAATATTTTATTACTATTTTTATTTAGTTTGTATAAGTTCGATTAGTGGTAATGGTAGCATAAGTAGGCGACTAGTAGTAGTAGTAGTAGTAGTGGTAGTGGTAGTGGTAGTGGTAGTGGTGGTGGTGGTAGAAGTAGTAGTGGTAGTAGTAGTAGTAGTAGTAGTAGTAGTAGTGGTGGTGGTGGTGGTAGAAGTAGTAGTGGTAGTAGTAGTAGTAGTGGTGGTGGTGGTGGTAGAAGTAGTAGTAGTAGTAGTAGTAGTGGTGGTAGTAGTAGTAGTAGTAGTAGTAGTGGTGGTGGTGGGGTAGAAGTAGTAGTAGTAGTAGTAGTAGTGGTAGTGGTAGTGGTGGTG